>BTPG01000007.1:60218869-60818869 GCA_036245525.1 Semisulcospira habei
AGGCAAGCACCCCACCAAAGACTTTTCATGTCAAACCCCAACTTCTTGGTTGGGGGGGCGGAGCCTCGGCTCTTCTCGCCCCTGGAGAGTAACCCTCCTCCGGTGGTGACAATTAGCCAGGGAACGCAGAAGGCGGACAATGCCTCAGCCCCCACCCACACCTGTTGGTTTGTCAACTCCAAAGGCTTCTAGCTCTGGTCATCCTTCTGTACTCTCTGCTTCAGTGGAATTGTCGTGGTTTTCAAGCTAACTTTGAGGAATTGCGTCTTTTAGTCAAGTTCTATAACCCCTCAGTAATCTCTCTTCTGACCCTGTGTCCATTAATGGTTTTAACGTTATACATAAAGGCTCTGATTCGGAGAGGCGCTCGGGTGGAGTGGCTCTTCTCATTAGTAGCCACATTTTATGTAGCCCCGTAGCATCGACACCTGTCTTCAGGCTGTCGCAGCTCGGGGCACCTTGAAGAAGACCATAACCATATGCAGTGTTTACCTGCCACCATCCCTGCGGGTCTGTAGTAATGATATTTTTAACTTGGTAGATCAACTGCCCCCTCCCTTTCTACTCATGGGGGATTTTAACGGTCACGCTCGCCTTTGGGGTAGTGACCACTATGATGGCAGAGGTCAGATGTTAGAAGATGTTTTTTCTTACCTTAACCTATGTGTCTTTAACGATGGCTCACCTACATACTCTAACCCAGTGACCACTTCCCAGTAGTCCTGTCATCGGTCAGCTGTGAGGAGGATTCGCCAGCGGGGCGCTGGAATCTTAAGAAAGCTAACTGGCCTCTGTTCGCCTTCCTCTGTCAGTCTCGTATTACAGAGGAGGTGGTCATATCAGTTGAAGAACCTGTTTCTTGTTTTACTTCTATTTTGTTGGACGTAGCAAGTGAAACCATCCCTAGAACTTCCACATCACTTCCATGGTTCAATGAAGAGTGCGGAAAGGCCCCAAAAATGCCTCAGCTGCAAGCGCCTCTCACGGGACGCAAGTCCTCGACCTCGTGCACACAAAGCAAAGTCGTCCACAAACAAAGAGCATTTAGAATCATCCTTGACGGCCTTTACAATGTTATTAATTTTAATGCTAAATAAAACAGGAGATAAAATGATGCCCTGCGGGACACCCCTCTCCTGTTCAAAGGAGTCGATGAGGGTGGAGCCCACACGGACATGGAACGACCGGCTAGACAAAACATTGTGAATAAAAACGGGAAGGCGACCTTTAAAACCCGTGTCCGACAAATCAGACATTATACCATACTTCCAGGTAGTGTCATATGCCTTCTCAAGATCGAAGAAAATTGCACAGACATGCTGCTTGTTGACAAAAGCATCTCGGATAAACGACTCAAAGCGGACTAGATGGTCAGTTGAACTACGGAAGCGCCTAAAAACCCCACTGGAGGTCTGTGATGAGACTCTGTGACTCAAAATGCTACACCAGGCGGGCGTTGACCAAGCGTTCCATAGTTTTGAATAAACACGATGTCAAAGCGATTGGCCGGTAGTTGCCCGGGTCGGAAGGATCCTTACCCGGCTTGGGGATTGGCACAACCACAGCCTGGGGCCAAGATGGCGGAAAATGACCGGTTGTCCAGATATGGTTAAATGCCTTGAGACGTACAAGGAGTTAATCTTCAGGCAGATGTGTTAGGAGCTGATAGTGGATGGTATCTAGTCCAGCAGGAGAGTCATTACATTTCTGCATGGCTTGCTGCAATTCTGAAAACGTAAAAGGGGCATTATAGTCTTCCGAGTTATCCGATATAAAATCACAAGTACAAGACTCTCGCTTCTCCTTCTTTCTCTGGAAGATGGGTGAATAATGCTCTGTCGAAGAATTATGGGCAATGGTGGAGGCAAGCAAATTGGCCACAGCCTTTTTATCTGTGACCAAACTGACACCATCTCTAAAATGGCCGACAGAAGCCGAGCCACCCCTGCCCCTAATTCTTCGAACAGCCTTCCAGACTTTCTGGGATGGAGTCCTAGAAGATAAAGATGAGACGAAACGTCTCCAGGAAGCACGGCGTTCACGTTTAAAAATGTAGCGGGCTTTCGCCCGCTGTCTTTTAAAGGTTAAAATAGTCGCTTGCGACGGATTACGAAAAGCACGTCGCCGAGGAGATTTGCGCATTTTATGGGCCTTGCCGCACTCTTCATTGAACCATGCTACTCTCGGCTTCCGAGGGACTGATGTGGAGGTTATAGGGATGGTTTCACCTGCTACGTCCAACAAAATAAAAGTAAAACAAGAAACAGGTTCTTCAGCTGTAATACGAGACTGACAGAGGGAGGCGAACAGTGGCCAGTTAGCTTTCTTAAGATTCCAGCGCCCCACTGGCGAATCCTCCTCACAGCTGACCGATGACAGGACTACTGGGAAGTGGTCACTACCACACAGGTCGTCGTGAACCTTCCAGTCAAAGACCAGCATGAGAGAAGGATCACACACAGTGAGGTCTAGAACAGAACTAGATCCTGAACCTGGGTTAGAGTATGTAGGTGAGCCATCATTAAAGACACATAGGTTAAGGTGAGAAAAAAACATCTTCTAACATCTGACCTCTGCCATCATAGTGGTCACTACCCCAAAGGTGAGCGTGACCGTTAAAATCCCCCATGAGAATAAAGGGAGGGGGCAGCTGATCTACCAAGTTAAAAAATCGTTACTACAGATCCCCAGAGATGGTGGCAGGTAAACACTGCATATGGTTATGGTCTTCTTCAAGGTACCCCGAGCTGCGACAGCCTGAAGACAGGTGTCGATGCTACGGGGCTACATAAAATGTGGCTACTAATGAGAAGAGCCACTCCACCCGAGCGCCTCTCCGAATCAGAGCCTTAGCGTTAACCCCATTAATGGACACAGGGTCAGAAGTCTTCAGGTAAGTCTCCTGAAGAGGTATTACTGAGGGGTTATAGAACTTGACTAAAAGACGTAATTCGTCAAAGTTAGCTTGAAAACCACGACAATTCCACTGAAGCAGAGAGTATATGATTATGTCTTATCTGGGGGTGAAGAGTTTTTTTCCCCCTTTTCCTTTGCCTTGTAATGAGTTGAAGAAACAGAGAGGGGCCGGCTCCCGGGCCTCCTCTGGTTCTTCGGAGATGAAGGGAGTGGAGCTGCCGCAGCACCAGCAACGACAACTTCCACTCCCTCCACACGCTCCTCCAATGCAGCATATTTGTTTTGAAGGGGGACATCAGTGTTCCCCTTCTGGGCCCGTGCGCACAGCGGTCCCATAGCTTTTTTAGACTTCTGGTCCTGGGCAGCGTGCCTGCCGCTAGAGTTAGCGGCCTTAGAAGGTGTCACACCAGGGAGGAAGGTTAAATATCACACGGAATTGTTGGAATTTCTGTTCGATTTTTAATTATTTGATTTTCCTATTCGCACGACAAACAGTAGACAAAGAAGTATACAAACCTACACACTACTCACTCAATTCATAAATGCACCTGTAATACACCACACACTAAACATTCACACTAAGTCCAGAGCACTTATCATATCTCATACACTCATTGTTCCACTGCAATGTTTCATCTCATTGTCTGCTGAAAACTGTATACTGTTCAAGCTGATTTTGAGATCCTCGAAGGTATTTAAACAGTTTAATTACATCCGACCGTGAATTGAAGATGAATATATCGTCGTTGCTCGTTGAACCTCGCCACTTGTTGAATGAGCGGACTGTCTCTCACGGTGGCCAGATTCAGTTCTCCTGCACACAGCCTGGATCAATTCTCCCGTACACCTGGGTTGAATCACATCCTACCTGGAGTGCATCTATCCAACATCCCACCTGGAATGCATCTATCCAACATCCCACCTAGAGTGCATCTATCCAACATCCCACCTGGAGTGCATCTATCCAACATATAAAATTGTATCTCCCAATTAGAAAAACGTTGTACTCTTGCTAATGTACATGGCCCTAGCGGTTGCGACTCACCGTCTTTTTTCCAAAAGCTGTGCGATCATGTAACGAACATGGATAATGAAAACATTATTATGGGTGGTGACTGGAATGTCATCCTTAACCCAACCGTGGATTCCTTTCGTTATAGGGGTATACATCGCCCGAGGGCGAGAAAACAAATTGTGGAATTGATGTCAGTTCTTGAACTGGTGGACATATGGAGAGAATTAAACCTTGATAAGAGGGAATATACATGGAGAAGGTTTAATTCTACACAGAGGGGTAGACTAGATTATTTTTTGGTGTCAGACTTTTTGTTGCCAAAACTCAAAAAAGTGGATCGAATAAAATATCATGTAACAATCAATTCGAAATGCACACAGACGAATACGACATATTTCCGCACAACACATAACCCCTCAAGCTCGATCCGAATCACTCAAAATCAAATAGGCTCAAACGAAATGCCTCGAAATCGACCGACTGCATTCCCGCGAATTCGCCGATGCGCGCCCGATTGTCACACGCTATCCGATCTAGAGCCAATCAACCAACACATTACCCGAATCTACTATTTAACAAAAAATACCTACCCAATATGCGTGAATTGTTTATCCCGTTGACTAATTTCGTGCCTGCCCGCTGCCCACCATGGTTGTGGATAAGGTCACCGGTTTGTCAGTCCCGACACTTCGTAGTTCTTCAACTACACACCTTTTCCTACACTTCTACTTTGAGCATTCTGCTCCTCCATCATCTATTCAATCAATAGATTACTACGCAGCATCACCCACTGCCTCCACTTCTTACAAAACTAAATGTCTATTCCGTTGACTAATTTCGTGCCTGTCCGCTGTGTTACACTACCGCAGCCACACGCAAGGTGTTGTAGATGGAAGACGCAGCCAGACAAGAGTGTTTCCAGAAGAGTCTTTTATTTTTTGGTCATCGTGGGTCTAATAGGTTGGGCACAACCAACCTACTAGCATGGCATACTAAAATGGCGAAAATCCCGGAGCTCGGTCTCTCGCTTCTCCGCTCCCTCTATCTATCTATCTCACTCTCTTCGTTGTGTACTCTCTATCTATCTCGTTCTCTTCATTGTGCGAGCTCCCTCTCTATCTCGTTCCCTTCGTTGTGAGCTCTCTCGTTCTCTTCATTGTGCGAGCTCTCTCTCTATCTCGTTCCCTTCGTTGTGAGCTCTCCCCCCGTGCTGGTGTTTCCCCCCACTATATATACCCGTTTTGGCCGAGGGCATCGCCCCTTTGTCTCAACCAGTCAAAAGGGGCTATTACTGTCACCCATATTATTCCACATCTATCAGGGTGGTCAGCGTCCCCTGACCCTATCTGTCAAAGGAGCTATTACTGTCGCCCATAATCTATCCCCCATCTGCTCTGGTGGATAGCGCCCTCTGATCCTAGCTGACCAGGGACCCATTACTGTCTCTCATAATTATTCCACATCTATTATGCTGGTCAGCGTCCTCTGATCCTAGCTATCAAAGGAACCCATTACTGTTTCTCATAATTATTCCACATCTATTATGGTGGTCAGCGTCCTCTGATCTTAGCTGACCAGGAACTCATTACTGTCTCTCCTAATTATTCCACATCTATTATGGTGGTCGGCGTCCTCTGATCCTCGCTGACCAGGGACCTATTACTGTCTCTCCTAATTATCCCACATCTATTATGGTGGCCAGCATCCTCTGATCTTAGCTGACCAGTAACCTATTACTGACTCTCATTAGTCCCAGCTCCCAGTTCGCTACCGCCCGCATCGGGACCGCTAAAGTGAGATTGATGTATTTCCACTCGCAATTATCATTCATTAGTCCGAGCTTAGTAGGGCCGGCCACTTGTCAACTTCACGTGAGCTCGTGGTACTAATTATATTCTCGTTATTTTCCTATCAAGGGAAATTATAAAATTACCCGACCGTGATATTGGTCGTATACACTTATAGTGTAACAATTCCTCCCAAACCTACCCGAAAAAAAAAAAGGAATCTTAATTCACAAGATTCGTTTTTTTTTTCCATTACACAATATTCAGACCACAAAATCATTTCAAACCATTAAACATGTTATCCACAAAATACATCATTTTTCGGAATGACCGCTTATTTAAATCGATCACTCCTTATTAAAAATTATTATTGTCCGGCGTAATCACGCCAATAAATGTTCACATCAAAATCGTCGACTCAGTTATGTCTTTGCACATGTGTTCGTTATTCTTCACGATCCTTCCTGGATCGCAACAGCGTTGATCCTTGGTTACCCCAACGACGGGTAAAACTTGACAACGTTCGAGGCGGGGAGTAACTGCACTCCTCCCTCCATCATCGGCGTAGAGTCCTTCGCTCTTGCGACGTCATTCACGTCTGCTGATTGCACAGCCGCCGAAATCAACGTAGGCACAGTGACCTCACGTTCACCCTTCCTGAGTCGTGATAGTATGGAGCCAAACCATGCGCTAGTTTTCTTTTTATATCGTATACACCCTACCCCAATTATGATCACTACAACTGTCCCTACGATAGAACCAATGATGATCTGTTTCTATATCCCCCATTCTTGTTTTGGCTTAACGAATTGCATGCTCTGAAGTCGAGCAATTAGATGATCCATTGGCATTTCCTTAATTTCATCTAACTCTTTGGGCAAAGAGATGTGATCGTAGTCTGGTAAAGCGCTATGAAATGGTTTCCATAACGTTATATTGGAAAATGCATAGTTTTCCATCTATCCTATCAATTTGTCTTCCACCTGATACTGGCTCTCTTGTTGGTAGTAAGGGATTAACATCAATCTATCACTAATAGCCGTACATGATTCATTGAGGCGGATTAGCGATAATGGTGGGTTGATTTGTTGGTACGTGACCCCTTTACCGTGACAACTAATACTCATCTTTAGTGGACTATGATTACTAATGACCCATAGCCCATCCCTTATATACCGTGCCATAGGTAACACTGTACCCAACTTGACCTTTGTTTGGCAGTGTGTTGCAATTACGTCTGAATTGTTTAAAAACAGCGCCGTAACACAAAATTGATTAATGTTCATAGGATATATTGCACTTCGAATCGCACAGAATCCTATCAAGGGTTTGGAACAAGCTTCAAGTTCAGCTTCCGTAAGGAGCGCGAACCGCGTACGTTGCGCGTCTACTGCTATTGTTGTGGATTCTAAGTCATACTGAGCCGTCATTGATTCTGGCGCAGGCCGACCTGAATCTCCAGTTACTAGTGGTAACTTCATCAAGTTTTTGAAATACGACATTGTGATTAATATTTAAACCCTGCGCTAGCCCCAATACTATCAGACTCAAGAAAACTTCATCTTGTTGTTGTCTGCAGTACAAGATATCACCAGAGACTTACACCACTGTCTCTGACAAAACTCAAATCATGCTTCATGATTTACACATTACAATAGTCCTCTCTCAGATACCGTCTGAGAGTCGCATTTCTAATTTGAAGCCTTCTTTGGCAGAAGAGTCAGTATCGCTTCAAGAATTTCCCTAACCCCATTAGTCTGTAAACTAGGCTGAATCGAACGATTGTCGTCGATCTCCCCATCATCAGAACTGTCTGATGTGCCCTTGTTACAACTAACGTTTACTGCTGAGAGAGATCTTTTCTCTCTTGTCTTTAGGCGCTTTCTTAACTCCATTAACGGAACGTCCTCCTCGGATGAAGAATTCTCACGCTCTTTTCGCACCCCCCTAGTCAGTCTGTCTCGTGCGTTCTCTTGCCCTACTGCATCGTCACTGTCGCTATCGGATGATTCTGGAGCTACAACCTGTGTGGCTTTACGTAATGTTCTCCCCCTGGCTTTTGGAATAGGCCACTCGCTAATTTTGGCTATCCGCAAGTGTTCAGCATGTGAACTGACCTCAGTGCCATCTAGTTGATGTCGTATCCTGAATGTGACAGGCGACAATTGTTCCACCACTCTATAGTGCGACCTCCACTTACTGTCTAACTTATTGTGTCTACGGTGATTACGAAGGTACACTGGGTCACCGACCTTAATCTCGACAGGCTGTACACTCTATTAGCATACTTAGCCCCCTTCTTCTGTGCTTCCTTAATTCGCCGATACACCTGGGTGAAGGCCTTGTGTTGCTGCTCAAGCGCTATCTTGTGAAAATCTTCACCAGCGTATTTTCTTCGGGGTCTAAGGATGTTATCTAACGGTAGCACTGGATCGCGACCGTACAGTAAAAAGAAAGGAGATTCCTGCGTAGTTTCCGAAACACAAACCCTATAAGCTGCTAGTACCTGGTTAATATGCACGTCCCATGTCGAAAAATCCTCTTGTATCTTTTTGGACAGAATGTCGTTAAAAGTTCTATGGAAACGTTCGACCTTAGCATTGGACCGTGGATGATAAAGACTGGTCGTGACATGATCTATGTTCAGTTCTGCCAGCGTTTCTGCCATAACCCTATTCACATTCTCAGATCCATTGTCTGATACTATCTGCAATGGACAGCCATGTCTGGGTAGAATTTCTTCTACGAGCAGCTGTACCACTGACTGCGGCGTTTTATCTGGTACAGGGAACGCCTCTACCCAACCTGTCAGATGACAGATGAATGCTATGACATAGCGATTCCCGCTAAGGGAGCGGTCAAACGGACCTGCCAAGTCCAATGACAACTTAGCGAATGGGTATGGAGGAATGTCCATTTCCTGTACGGGGGCCCTTTTCTTTTGTAACACTCTAGACTGACAGATGACACACCCACTAACATATTCATACAGTTGTTTGTACATGTTAGGCCAGTAATACTTTCTACTGACTGTGTCATGCGTCTTGTCTATTCCTAAGTGACCATTTTCGTCATGGTACTGTCTGACTACGTACTCTACCAAGTGAGACGGAACATACAATCTGGCTACTGGTTCATCATCAGGATGAGACAAGAAATATAGAACATCCTCTATCAGCATGTACCTCCTATTGACTGTCATGGTTCCTTGTTCACTAATCAATAAGTCCTTTAAGCGCACTATTTCAGAATCCTTCTCCTGTTCCTCAATAATATCAAACCCTGGAAGATCAACTTTTTCCAGCTTCTCGTCACACCCTGCCCTTACTGTACAACTAGCAAACTGCTTGGGTGTGAATTGGTTGGAGTTTATGACTCCAATGACAAAAGCATTGTCATTGACCTCTCTGGTTACCTCTACTTCTTCCTCATGCTCTGGCATGTGAGTACCACTCGGCATTCTGGATAGTAAGTCTGCCAAAACATTTTGAGGACCTGGGATATATTCAATAGTACAGTTATATCTTGAAATGCCAAGGGCCCACATCTGCACCTTCTTATTCTGCATTGGTGAATTAAGCAAATACTTAAGAGGCATGTGATCCGTGCGGATTACAAACTCCGCATTATGCAAGTAGTGATTTAGCTTTTGAAGCGCATAATGGATCGCAAAAGCCTCTTTCTCTATTGTCGACCATTTCCTTTGACTGGTACTAAGTTTATGGGATAGAAAGTAAATAGGTCTTTCTACCTTTGAGCCTGGGGAAATGTCTGAATCCTCATCGCATTTTTGCGCGAGACATGCCCCCACGCATGTGTCGCTGGCATCTGTGTAAAGGATGTACGGACGTCGGGTGTCTGGATAGGCTAACACTGGTGCTACAGCTAACGTTTCCTTCATCAAATCAAACGCTTTCTGGCATTCCTCTGTCCAACTGAATCTCGAATACTTTCGTGTCAGTGCTATGATTGGTTCAGCCATCTGGGAGAAATTAGGAATCATTTTCCTGTAAAACCCAATCATACCAATGAACGAACGGCACTCTCTGACACAGGTCGGAGCCGCCATAGCCCTAATGACTTTTACCTTTTCCTCATCCGGTTTTATCCCCTGGTTACTAATGACAAACCCTAAGTATTTGGTTTCTTCCTCAAAGAACTGACACTTCTTGAGTTTCAGCTTCAGGTCATGCTGTCTCAATCGATCAAAGACTGTCTGAAGGTGACACAGATGGTCTTCTATTGTTTCTGAGAAGATCAAAATGTCATCGAGATAGGCACAGGCAAAACCTTCTAAACCGGCTAGCACGATATTCATAAGCATCATGAACAATCCCGGTGCCCCCACCAAACCAAAAGGCATTTTCGTGAATTCGAATAATCCCTTGTGGCATGCAAATGCTACTCTATCCCTACTCTCCTGATCCGCCATCTTGACCTGCCAGTATCCCGACTTAAGGTCCAGACTGGTAAAATACTTGGCCTTTCCAAGCAGTGACAAGATGTCATCTATCAGCGGTAGTGGGTATGATGTTTTCTTTGTAACCTCATTCAGTTTTCTAAAGTCAACACATAAACGTTTCGACCCATCCTTCTTGGATACAATCACTAAACTAAAAGACCATGGGGACTGAGAACGTCTTATCACACCTGCCTGTAACATCTCTTCTAGAGCCTTGTCAACAATCTCTCTATCTTGAAGCGGGATTCTATACGGTTTTATCCTAATGGGAGGATGATCGCCGGTATCTAGTTTCATCGTGACAGTGTCAGTAGCCCCTAAATCAAGGTCGCTATTCGCGAACAAGTCTTGATTGTTCGTAATGAGCTCTGACACTACCTCTTTCATCTTCTCCGGCGCAGTGACTTCCGTCAAGTCGACTGCCGATACCTGCCGATCAACCGACCCTATCTGTACTTCATGTACTTTCTGAACTGCTGTTACCTTCCCTACAACACAACCCCTTCTAACTCTATACGTCTTGTTTGTGTTGTTTACTATCAGTATGGGGTACGTCTGGTGCTTATTTTGCCTGACTACCGTGCTTGTCACTAACAGTCCCGGTTCTTGTGCTATAAATCCCTTGTCTGTTTCCGAAATCTCTAAGAGTGTCTCTCTTGCAAAATACGGAGCATTCTTCATCCGTACCTGGAGTACTTCTGCCGTCTGAGGTTTTATCACTTTCGTCTTAGTCACTCTGACCAAAGACGAAATGTGGATGTCCTGTTCATAGGGCACATAAACACTTCCGACTCTGAGTTTCTTCAAGTCAAAATAAATCCTCACCCCGTTTTTGTCTAACCAGTCATTTCCCAAAATAAAGTTCCTGTTGAGCCCTGATACCACGTAGAACTTCTGTTTAAACTTTTGCCCCGCTACCGTAAATTCTAATTCTGAACTCCCCAAAACTTGTAAAGCTTCTCCACTAACTGACTGTAACGACACATCTCCCTTTACTAACTTTGGCTTATGACTGAGTTTATCGTAAGCCCCCTTGCTAATCAAAGACACCTCTGCTCCCGTATCGATCAAGCTACGAAATCGTTGCTTCCCAATTTTGAACACTATGCACTTAGGACTACCCGCTACATTAATGCTAAACAACTGACTCTTTCTACTTTTCCTCCCCCACCCGGGTCTGCCCTGGGGGACCTGGGTGGGGTTAGGTACTTTTTAGTTCCCAGGGTCACCCTGGTCAGCCCCACAGGGTGAGTTTTTCTCTCTATTCTGGGGCATGTGTTTCTGTCTACCCTTTGTCCATTCACCTGTATTTGCCTTTTTAAAACTCTCCCTACTGTCTGCACTGCCTGTAGCTCTTGATATTGGATGTGTGTTGCTAAATGGTCTTAGCTTTATTTAGGCCCCATGTGTTAGGTTTATTTAACGTATTTGACCGGATGGCGACATACATTCAATGTTCTGTTTATTTTTTTTTTTTCACAAGCAGTGCAGGCACGTCCTGAGAAAGCCTTGTTGCTGTCGGGACGTTAAGCAATGTACAATCATACAATCAATCTTTCTACTTTTCCGGTCCTGCGTAACGGCTTCGTGTGCCGCAGAACCTTCTAGTTTTCCTGCCTCGGCGGAAACCTTCTTTGACCTTGTGGCCGTCTGTTTCCGGCCTTTCTACATTCCCGCTGAATGTGACCTCGTTCCCCACACTTCCAGCATTGAATCGGGGGACGCATTGTTTGCTAACCAACTGGTGCCCTACTCTCCCGCATTTAAAACAATTACGGTGACGAGCATGGTCTACTTCCATAGCCTCTTCTCCACCCCTAGCTGTCCCTCTCGGCTGACTAACTGGCCGATTGTTTATCGTGCGTAGCTCAAACCTCTGGCGGAGGTTTTCTTCTTGCATGGCCACCTGCACGGCCCTATCTAACGTATTTGAGTTATCCCTCAGGACTTTCATCTTAAGAAAGTCATGCGCCAATCCGTCAACAAAGAAATTGGTTAGTTGCCGTTGTACCACAGCAGCGCCCATCTGACTCGGGAAGGCTTCGCCGGCCAGAGTCATTAGTCGCTCTGCGTACAGAGGCACACTTTCCCTCGGGTTTTGTTTCACCCGCTGTAGCAACGCAAAAGCATGATTTTCATCGGCGATTTCGCCGAACCTTACGGTTAGCTGCCTTTTCAGTTCATCCCAATCCCCTGCCGCTTCCGTTTGTAAGAATCGATGGATAAAATCACTCACCACCCCCGAGCTTGCTTGATAAGCAATGACGGGGCGCCTGTTGAGGGCTTTTATTAGCACTGCATATTTGTCAATTTCTTTTATCCACTCCCTAAATTTGGTAGGCTTTCCGTCAAACGTTCCTACCATCTGCCCTATACTCTGGGCGTTAATCGCCTGACTCATTTCCTCTACTTTTTCGCCTAAAATCCTAAACACTTCCTCTGCCATTTTTGTTTCTTTTTAAATGTAACAACAACACAACTCTAGCTAACTGGTCTGGCTCCTATATAAGACTCAACAAGGGTTAAACGAAAAAGTCACTTACCCCGTGATCCTTTCGGCTGTTGGTCTTGAATGAGTCGCAGATGTCTCGTGGGCTCGAACTCTGTTTTTTCCTTGACGTGGGCTCGAACTCTGCTTTTCTTGAAGTGGGCTCGAACTCTGCTTTTCTTGAAGTGGGCTCGAACTCTGCTTTTCTTGAAGTGGGCTCGAACTCTGCTTTTCCTTGACGTGGGCTCGAACTCTGCTTTTCCTTGACGTGGGCTCGAACTCTGCTTTTCTTGAAGTGGGCTCGAACTCTTCTCTTCTCTTCGGGTTGTTGGCTTGCACTCTTCTCTTCTCTTTCTGGTCTGCTCTTCCACCCTTGCGTCGTTGGCTGCCGATTTGGTGCTGCTAGTCTAGTTTTTCTGTCTCTTCGTTCCTCTGTTTCTTCCCGTTCCGAGATCCTGGTCACGGCACCAAATAAGAAGGTAAGGTAGTGTTACACTACCGCAGCCACACGCAAGGTGTTGTAGATGGAAGACGCAGCCAGACAAGAGTGTTTCCAGAAGAGTCTTTTATTTCTTGGTCATCGTGGGTCTAATAGGTTGGGCACAACCAACCTACTAGCATGGCATACTAAAATGGCGAAAATCCCGGAGCTCGGTCTCTCGCTTCTCCGCTCCCTCTATCTATCTATCTCACTCTCTTCGTTGTGTACTCTCTATCTATCTCGTTCTCTTCATTGTGCGAGCTCCCTCTCTATCTCGTTCCCTTCGTTGTGAGCTCTCTCGTTCTCTTCATTGTGCGAGCTCTCTCTCTATCTCGTTCCCTTCGTTGTGAGCTCTCCCCCCGTGCTGGTGTTTCCCCCCACTATATATACCCGTTTTGGCCGAGGGCATCGCCCCTTTGTCTCAACCAGTCAAAAGGGGCTATTACTGTCACCCATATTATTCCACATCTATCAGGGTGGTCAGCGTCCCCTGACCCTATCTGTCAAAGGAGCTATTACTGTCGCCCATAATCTATCCCCCATCTGCTCTGGTGGATAGCGCCCTCTGATCCTAGCTGACCAGGGACCCATTACTGTCTCTCATAATTATTCCACATCTATTATGCTGGTCAGCGTCCTCTGATCCTAGCTATCAAAGGAACCCATTACTGTTTCTCATAATTATTCCACATCTATTATGGTGGTCAGCGTCCTCTGATCTTAGCTGACCAGGAACTCATTACTGTCTCTCCTAATTATTCCACATCTATTATGGTGGTCGGCGTCCTCTGATCCTCGCTGACCAGGGACCTATTACTGTCTCTCCTAATTATCCCACATCTATTATGGTGGCCAGCATCCTCTGATCTTAGCTGACCAGTAACCTATTACTGACTCTCATTAGTCCCAGCTCCCAGTTCGCTACCGCCCGCATCGGGACCGCTAAAGTGAGATTGATGTATTTCCACTCGCAATTATCATTCATTAGTCCGAGCTTAGTAGGGCCGGCCACTTGTCAACTTCACGTGAGCTCGTGGTACTAATTATATTCTCGTTATTTTCCTATCAAGGGAAATTATAAAATTACCCGACCGTGATATTGGTCGTATACACTTATAGTGTAACAGCTGCCCACCATGGCCGTGAACAAGGTCACCGGATTGTCAGTCCCGTCGCTTCGTAGTTCTTCAACAACACACCTTTTTATACACTCCTACATTGAGCATTCTGCTCCTCCATCATCTATTCAATCAATAGATTATTACGCAGCATCACCCACTGCCTCCACTTCTCACAAAACTAATTTCTGGGTAAGAGCAAAATCTCTTATGTGCTGATGCGTCTGCATATCGGCCGTAACGCATACCGTCCGTTCAAACAAACATCCTACGTCAAATGTTTTTGACGTCACTAAAAAAAAACATGCCATCATTTCAACACAAAACGTACAACGGAACTTCTATCCAAAAGAAAATAATGAATAATGATTAAAATAAATTGTGACAGAAGTCTGACCAGAGCCAGAAGCCTTTGGAGTAGCCAAACTGACAGGATTGGGTGGGGGCTGAGGCTTAGGGGCAACAGAAGGCGGCACTACCGGACCGGCAGTGTCTGCCCTCTGCGTTCCCTGGCTCCTCGTCAGGATGATGGTAGGGAGACAGATCTCCCCACCACCTCGCTTGGAAGCGAAGCGCCTGACGTAAGTCACCCCCTGAGACTTAAGGTTCCGTACAAGTTCATCTTCTGACAGTTCTGCCAAAGCTTGATCTTTGATTGCGCCTCTTGACGAATTCATAATTTTGTGGGGTGTGACTTTCACAGGAGTGTCTCCGATGGAAGAGAGCCCCAGTGGCCCACTGGAGTGTGCCCGAGTACGGCACTCCACCAGCAAGTCACCAGACCTGAGGCGCTCGACATCAGGCCTGCCAACACGGCTCCTGAGGGTTTTCAGCTGTTGATTGTGCCACACCCGCTTGAATAGTCGCCCGAAAGCACTGTTCGCTTTTGCCAGCCTGTTGTCCAGCTCCTTGTCCAGCTTGGCGTCTGACGTGATGATGCAGCCGAGGTAGGTAAACTGGTGTACAGACTTCAGTTCGGACTCGCCGATGGTGATGTGGGGAGGGCGATGCTCTTCCTTGGGTGCTGGCTGATGAAGGACCTCTGTCTTTTTCAGACTGACCTCAAGTCCAAAGAGCTGGGCGGCATCTGCGAAGCAGGACGTAATGCGCTGCAAGGCTCTCTCTGTGTGTGCAACGAGGGCAGCGTCATCAGCAAAGAGCAGCTCACAAATCAGTTGGTCTAGGGTTTTCGTGTGGGCCTGCAGTCGTCTGAGGTTGAACAGGCTGCCATCGAGACGATACCTGATGTACACTGCGTCGTCATCGTCGAGGTCTACTGTGGCCTGCTTCAACATCATGCTGAAGAAGATGGTGAAGAGGGTCGGTGCCAGCACGCAGCCTTGCTTCACGCCGTTGCGAATGGGGAATGGTTCTGAGAGGTCACTGTTTAGTCTGACCTGGCCTTGCTGGTCCTCGTGGAGCTGGACGATCATGTTGAGGAACTTTGGGGGACAGCCTAGTCGCTCCAGGAACTGCCACATACCTTGCCTGCTCACAGTGTCAAACGCTTTTGTTAGGTCGACAAACGTTACGTACAGCCCTTTGTTCTGCTCGCGGCACTTCTCCTGAAGCTGTCTCAGCACAAATACCATGTCGGTGGTACTCCTGTTGGCTCTGAAGCCACACTGGCCCTCTGGGAGGTGGTCTTCAGCGATGGCAGGTACCAGCCGATTCAGGAGCAACCTTGCGAGAATTTTCCCGGCAATGGACAGCAGGGTAATTCCACGATAATTAGAGCAGGCAGACTTCTCTCCTTTGTTCTGGTACAGGGTGATGATGACTGCATCACGGAGATCCTTTGGTAGTGTTCCTTTTTCCCAGCAGCAGAGAAAGGGGTCGTGGAGCTTGTTGTGCAGTGCTGGGCCTCCATGTTTCCATATCTCTGGCGGGATTCCGTCAATGCCTGCTGCTTTGCCACTCTTGAGCTGGTGGATGGCTGTGAGGGTCTCTTCGGCGGTGGGCGGTTCGTCCAATTCAACCTTTAGTGGAAGTTGTGGGATTTGGAGGATGACTGTTTCTTGAACAGTGCGCTCAGCCCCGAAGAGGTCCTGAAAGTATTCCGACCAGCGGTTCAAGATGGAGGTATTATCTGTGAGGAGTGCCTGTCCATCAGCGCTTCGCAGGGGACTTTGTACCAGGTACCTAGGGCCATACACTGCTTTCAGTGCTTCGTAGAAGCCCCTGTAGTCACCGTTGTCAGCGCAGAGCTGGGTCCTCTGTGCGAGTCTGGACCACCACTCGTTCTGGAGTTCTCTAAGCTTGAGCTGGAGACTGCTGCAGATGAGGCGGAAGGCAGACTTCTTCATAGGGCAGCAAGGCTGGGCTAGGTGGGCCTGGTGGGCGGCTCTTTTTTTTGCTAGAAGTTCCTGGATCTCTACGTCGTTTTCGTCAAACCAGTCTTTGTTCCTCTTTCTAGCAAAGCCCAAGACTTCCACAGAAGATTTTACAATAGCAGTTTTCAGTTGTTCCCAGAGTGTTTCAGGGGAGGAGTCTGCTGGATCAACTGTGTCTTTGAGCATGCGCTGTAAATCGGCCTGAAGGGCAGCTTTCTTGTCGTCACGCTGAAGGCTGGCTACATCAAGCTTTTTCTTGGGGGGGCCCCTTTTCTTGGGTTTCAGCTTGAGGCGGAGCCTGAGTTTGCAGCGAACAAGGCGGTGGTCAGTGTGGCACTCTGCGCTGGGCATCACTCTGATGAGGAGGACGTCACTGCGGTCCCTCTGACGCACTAGGACATAGTCGATAAGGTGCCAGTGCTTGGAGCGAGGATGCATCCAGGTGGTCTTTCGACTGTCCTTTTGCTGGAAAGTAGTGTTGGTGATGACAAGTTGCTGCTCTGCACAGAGCTCCAACAGTAGGCGACCATTGTCATTGCAGTTCCCAACGCCATGCTTGCCGAGGACTCCTTTCCAGGCTTCAGAGTCTTGGCCCACTCTGGCGTTGAAGTCGCCAAGGATGATGACTTTGTCGTCTGCAGGGGTGCTCTGCAGGAGGCTGCGCAGGTCAGAGTAGAACTTGTCTTTTTCTGCAGGTTCTGCCAGGAGGGTTGGGGAGTACACACTGAGAAGGGTGACGTATTGCTGGTGTCTCAGTGGGAGGCGCATGGACATGATGCGGTCGGAGTGACCCGTTGGTAGGTTTTCCAACTTAGTCGCAATGGGGGTATTCACCATGAAGCCCACGCCTGAGAGCCGTCTTTCTGATGCAGGCCTGCCTGACCAGTAGAGGGTGCAGCCAGCGCCAAGTTCTTGGAGGCTGCCTTCCTCCGGGAGGCGTACTTCGCTGAGCGCGGCGATGTCGATGATTTAGCCTCCGCAATTCATGTGCAATGATGGCGGAGCGACGCTCAGGGCGTCCGCTGTCTGCTGTGTCGAGCATGGTTCGGATGTTCCAGCATGCTACGTTGAGTCCGGTCGTGGTCGTCATGAGAGTGGATCCGTTGTTTTTTTCTTGTTTTCTGACCGCATGAGAAGATGCCCGTTGACCGCGGCTAGCCAACTGGGGTTACGAGGGAATGAGCTTTGGTTAGGCCACCTTTTCTAGGCCCCTCTCCGTGTGGAGCAAGCAGTGCTGTCCCTAGAGAAGGCTGCTTGGTCGTTCAGGGTGTGCCGAGTGACGTTGTCATCCCCAGGTCAACATCAGGCGACCAATATCCTGAACCGCCTGCATGCAGGTTTGAGACTGCGGCTTCCAGTGACATCTTTCACCTGCCGTTTTGCCCCTTGCCCATCGCTACAGGACTTGGAAAGTTCAGTGTCATAGTCCGTGGGCGTTTCCTAAAGCCTGCGCGGTGGAGCTTTTTGGTGGAGTGCAGTGTGCGCAGTACTGGCCCCACCCTTTAAACCCTTGGTTCGTTTGCCATGGCCTAACAAGCTGGGACGGTGGTATCGAGGTCCTCAGGTCGTAGGTTTTATATCAGACTGTCCTTGTCTTAGTCTCTGGCTCAAAAGCCTTCCCCGGAGACACGGGGGCTTTGATGTCATGGGTTTCCTCCTTTCGCCTTTCCGCAGCCAAGCGGCCAGGCCTGCAAGGCAGCAGGGGACTCGTGGGGGGCCGGGGTCGTCTATGTCCCGTGCAGATGTGAACATCTGCCCACTGCCCAGACGGTGACACTTACCAGAGGAGAAAAATCCAACGCCGGAACCCGGTATCGAACCTCGCACCTTGGCATTGGAGGCAGACGCCTTAACCACTGCGCCACTTCCCCGTCTGAATTCGACTGAATGCGTTGCAAATTCTACAAGCCTGCATTTATGCCAGGATACAAATATATGTCAAAAACGGCTCTAGATCGAGGCAAAGCAAGTTTGCGTCAAGTTTCTTTGATGCTATTCGTATTTATCACACAACTGGCAGTGATTCCGTTCAAAGTTGCATCCGTGTTGACCGGTCGCAGATCTACAAGAACGCGGCGCCGATCCACACAAACTGTACGTGGAAAATGAGCATCAGCAAGCACAGGTCACAGAAGCTGTCAGTGCCAGCAGAGCCGGGTAGGTGTTTTTGTTATTGGTGTTGCTTATAAAAAAAATAGCACACTTATCCGAGCCATTTAGTCCATCTTGTCTCATCGTAGCAGGATGGCAGTGCTGCTCAGCGCTCTCTATTGCTGGCTGTGTTCAGTGTCAGGCTAAGCTGATTACTTTCACTCACAAATAGAATCGGTGTGTGTGTGTGTGTGTGTGTGTGTGTGTGTGTGTGTTTGTGTGTGTGTGTGTGTGTGTGTGTGTGTGTGTGTGTGTGTGTGTGTGTGTGTGTGTGTGTGTGTGTGAAAGAGAGATGAGAGAGGGGAAGAGAGATTATAATAAATAACCATGTATGTATGATTTGTATTTCAGGTTCAATGGTCACTGTTCTCATGTCACTGGGCTTCAGAATCTCTTCAGTATTTCAAGGCAGCTAAACTGTTTGACCCTCGCGCTGGGACCGTATGGCGTTGAGGCGCGTCCCCTGTGTGGTGGATAGAGGGTCCCTCGCGAGAGGGGTGCACCGAATCAAATAAGGTGCCGTGAACCAACATGGTCTAAGGGAAGGAGACCCCGACAGACAACCCCTGGTCCTCCTAGTAAGGGGGTTGGGCGTGGGGGTAGCTTCCCCACCCTGCAAATAAAGAAATAGCTACAAAAACGCCGACGAAAAGACAAACAGCAATTTCTTTTACTGGAGGAGAAAGGTTCTTCTACCAGAAGATTTATGACGTCGTGTGGTGAAAGCCGGAAGTCTTCGGAAGCCACAGGACCGAGCTGCCTCTCTCTGTCCAGGGACACAATCATGGGCACATGGAATGTCCGTGTACCAGAGCGGGAAGTCCGCCCAGATAGCAGCGGAAATGCAAAAGTACAACCTTTCCCTGCTAGGTATCAGTGAAGCCAGATGGACGCAGTCTGGCCAGAAAAGGCTGTTAAGTGGGGAGATGATTCTGTATTCAGGTCATGAAGAGGAGAATGCCCTCCATACAGAAGGTGTAGCATTCATGCTGTCACAAGTGGCACAGAGAGCGCTGATTGGCTGGGAACCTCTTGGGCCAAGAATTATCACAGCAGCCTTTAGAACTAGGAGAAAGATCAAGTTGAACGTCATCCAGTGTTATGCGCCCACCAATGACAGTGATGAGGAAGATAAACAAGAGTTCTACGACCGACTCCAGAGTGCTGTGGACAAATGTGCGGAGCGAGACATCACCATCGTCATGGGTGATTTTAAAGCCAATATAGGGGAGGACAACACCGGATACGAAGAGGTGATAGGGAGACAGGGACTAGGGGAGATGAGTGAGAACGGGGAGAGGTTCGTAGACTTTTGTGCTCTAAACAGACTTGTCATTGGAGGCAGCATCTTCCCACACAGAAGAATACACAAAGCAACTTGGGTCTCACCTGATCATACTACAGAGAACCAAACAGACCATATCTGCATTAGCAAGAAATTTAGAAGATCCCTTCAAGATGTTCGACTGAGGAGGGAAGCAGATGTCGCCTCAGACCATCATCTGCTTACCTTAAGAATAAAGCTCAAGTTAAAGAAAAGCAGCACAGGGACAACAAGAAGACAGCGCTATAATGTAGGCCTTCTGAGAGAGACGGGAGTGAGAGAAGAGTTCAAACTGGTGCTGTCCAACCGGTTTCAAGCGCTACAGGAGCTAGTAAATGAAGAGGAGGTGGTCACCACAGAGCAGCAGTGGACGGCAGTTAGAGATGCACTGAACTCAACCTGCAAAGACACTGTGGGGTTCAAGAAACACCATCACAAGGACTGGCTGTCGGCACAGACCTTGAAGAAGATAGAAGTGAGGAAGCAGAAGAAAACAGTTGTCAACAACAGTCGCACGAGAGCGGCCAAAGCAAGGGCACATGAGGAATACTCGGAAGCCAACCGCGAGGTGAAGCGGAGTATCAGGGCAGACAAGAGAGCCTACACAGATGGCCTAGCAGCAGAGGCAGAAAAGGCAGCAGGCAGCGGCAACCTGAAACAGCTCTACGACATTACCAGAAGATTGTCAGGCAAGTATGGCCATACAGAAAGACCGTAAAAGACAAAGAAGGCAAGCATATCGCAGACAGAGCAGACCAACTTGACAGATGGGCCGAGTATTTTGAAGAGTTACTGAACAGACCCCCCCCCCCCCCCCCCAACCCGACCCCCCAGACATCCAGCCAGCAGAGACTGACATACCCATCAGCTATGACAGACCCAAATAGCTACAAAAACGCCGACGAAAAGACTAACAGTAATTCCTTTCCTGGAGGAGGAAGGTTCTTCTACCATGACAGACCCAGCCGGGAAGAGATCAGAAGAGCAGTGGCATTTTTGAAGAACGGCAAAGCAGCAGGGCCAGATGGCATCCCAGCGGAGGCTCTGAAAGCAGACCTAGAAACAACAGTAGAGATGCTGTACCCACTGTTTGGAAAGATCTGAGAAGAGGAGGTGATGCCGACTGACTGGAAGGAGGGGTATCTAATCAAGCTTCCCAAGAAAGGCGACCTCAGCAAGTTCCAACTACAGAGGAATCACGTTGCTATCAGTACCAGGAAAGGTCTTCAACATGATCATCCTGGAGAGAATGAAGAGCTCCGTCGACCCCCAGCTGAGAGACCAGCAAGCAGGATTCCGGAAAAAGTGATCATGTACAGACCAGATTGCCACTCTCCGCATCATCGTGGAGCAGTCTCTGGAGTGGAGCTCCCCGCTGTACGTCAACTTCGTGGATTACGAGAAAGCATTTGACAGCGTGGACCGAGAGACTTTGTGGAATCTCCTACGACATTACAGTGTACCCACAAAGCTCGTCTGCCTGATCAAGAGCAGCTACGATGGCATGACATGTCGCATGATCCACGAAGGGCAGATCACCAGGGAGCTCCAAGTCAAAACCGGCGTCAGGCATGGGGTATTTACTGTCTCCGTTCATCTTCCTACTGGCCATAGACTGGGTCATGAAGAGGACAACAGAGCAGAGAAGAAGCGGAATACACTGGACACTGTGGACACAGCTTGACGACCTCGATTTTGCAGAAGGGTCATCCAAATCTGTGTGTGTACAATGTCTTACCATCAGGTATCTCTATACCAAGTTTGGGTTTGAAATAGGAATAGCATTTCAGAAATGTCAAAATATGGCTAATTCTTTTTAAACTATTTCTGGAACCCCGGACCTTTTTGAGAGTGATCATTGACACCATGTTTAGAAAGTTCTTATCACAAATTATCTTTGAGCCATGTTTAAAGACTGTGGCTTGAATAGACTTAGAGAAAATGTCAACGTTAATGTTTACCATTACGGACCACAGACGTCGAAGGGCCCTGTGCAAATATCGAGAGTGAGCCCAAAATATGCATTAACCGCAAACAACATATCTATTTATCATTTGGTAGGTGATGCAGACCATCTAGCAACACACATACAATTTCAAGGTCTACAGGCAGCGCAGGAGGTAGAGACAATTTTAAATAGGAAAATACAGATGAATGAACCAAATGTAGACACAAACATAAACCCAAGAAACTAAAACAGGGTTATCCTGAGAACTAAAACCTAGTTAATACAAGTCCCCCAGGTGGGGGTCGTACGAGCTCTATCATGAAAGATGTCAGTAAATGGGACAACTCACATCCCGCGAGATTTTAGAAGCATTTATTTTCATGAGCCCTGCAGAGGTGGCCAGTACTTCTTCAAAGTCCTTCCCACATGAAAGTGTTCTTGGGCCACACTTCCTCCAGGCCCAGCACAGAAACAGTTAAAGTACCAATACCATTTTTTTTCTGCGATGATCCTGATACGAACACTGCATATTTGCATTTATCACCGCTCGAGCTGCATTGTTAAAGCGATCTGCTCGATGCCAGGCTTTGATTGTTACAATTCGCCGATGCAAACGGGTTATCGATGCTGTCTAGGCTACGCGGAAGGATTGATTGTATTGATTGTACATTGCTTAACGTCCCGACAGCAACAAGGCTTTCTCAGGACGTGCCTGCACTGCTTGTGAAAAAAAAAACTAAACAGAACATTGAATGTATGTCGCCAGCCGGTCAAATACATTAAATAAACCTAACACATGGGGCCTAAATAAAGCTAAGACCATTTAGCAACACACATCCAATATCAAGAGCTACAGGCAGTGCAGACAGTAGGGAGAGTTTTAAAAAGGCAAATACAGGTGAATGGACAAAGGGTAGACAGAAACACATGCCCCAGAATAGAGAGAAAAACCCACCCTGTGGGGCTGACCAGGGTGACCCTGGGAACTAAAAAATACCTAACCCCACCCAAGTCCCCCAGGGCAGACCCGGGTGGGGCGCTACGCGGAAGGAACTCTCATGTGTATAAAGGAGACGAAGAGCAGAAACGTCTTTCACAACATACAAATAAAAACAGTTTAATCTTGCCCTTCTGTCCAGCATGATTGTAAGACATACTCAGAACATGTGTAAAGGAGATATTGCAGACTTAACCCTTTACTGACTGCCTGGAGTAAGTCGCATTAATATCCCCCCCCCCCTATCCCCCCCACCCCCCACAACAGCAAATAAAACAAAACCACATCTGTCTGGTTCACCCTTTGGTTGTCGGCAGCGCTTTTTGTCGCGACGACTCCTGCAGCCAAATCGTCGCGACAAAAAGCGCTGCCGACATCCAAAGGGTTAACTACTAGTATCATGATCGATGCAAATCTTGTTGACACATGTAACAGATGAAGTGAGACAAATGGTCACCATCTTCCTGGAGTAGCGGGTAACGGCTGGCTGGAGTGTGGTGGACCCAGGGTGATGCTGCAGTGATTGGAGCGACATTCCCACGGACAGACTAGTGATGCTTTGAATGGATGAACTGCAGCTGGTTCAGATTTCAAGCAAACGGAAACGGTTACAATTCAAATCGGTACAACAAAGTGCCATGGAAAAACAACAAGGCAAAGCCATTATGGCTCACGTGTATGACCGATTTACATATGTGTGACTTTTGTGACAAGGGCTGGCTTCTGCAACAGCAAAATCCATGTTTTCTGAAAATGTAAGCATTTTTCACACATCTGTCAACCCCCGTGACCCTTGACCTTTGTGATGAGTCGACACAATTAGTATGCATAGGAAGGTCTTATCATCAGCTATCATTGTACCAAATTTGGTTTAAAAATTTAGAAATACCTACATTTTTTTTAAATCAGCATTTTACGCACATTTACCAGCCTCTTGTGACGACCTTTCCAAGGGGTCATCCAAATTAATATGCATAGATAGGTCTTACCATCAGGTATCTCTGTACCAAATTTGGGTTTTAAGTTGTGAATAGTATTTGAGAAAATACATCTTTTCTCAAAACTGAATATGGCTATTTCGGACCTATTTCCTGAACCCTTGTGACCCTTGACCTTTCTGAGGGGTCATCCAAATTAGTATGCATAGATAGGTCTTACCATCAGATATCTTTGTATTAAGTTTGGGTTTAAAGTTGTGAATAGTATTTGAGAAAAAAACATCTTTTGTCAAAATATGGCTATTTTTCACCTATTTCCTGAGCTTTTGGGACCCTTGACCTTTCAGAGGGATCAACCAAATTAGTGCGTATAGAAAGGTCTTACCATCAGGTATCTTTGTACCAAGTTTGGGTTTGAAGTTGTGAATAGTATTTGAGAAAAAATAAATTTTGTCAAAATATAGCTATTTTTGACCTATTTCCTCATCCCCTGCGACCTTGACCTTTGTGAGAGGTCACTCAAATTGGTATGTTTAGAAAGGTCTTACCACACAGTATACTTGCGCCAAGTTTGAAGAATGCAGCTTGAATAGTCTCCGAGAAAATGCCAACGTTTAAGTTTGCCACGGACTACAGACGACTGCGGACGAACGGACGACCACTGGCCCAAAAACATAGACTCACTTTTGCTTCGCATTTGAGCCAAAAAATGAATTTTTATAACACATAAAGAAAGTAAACAAATTTCCTGGTATTTTGGGAAGAGTAAAACGAAAACATTGTAATGCTAGGGTTCCATAAATTTAAAAAAAAACTTTGACGTATGGTAGGCAAAACCCCGTGCTCATTTCATAAGAAAGAAAAAGAAACACACCGTTCGATCCTAAATCTACTAGCACCTAGTTTCTTTTTCTTTCTTGTGAAATAAAGAATTTTCTTACCATATTTCAAAGTTGATCCAAAGCTTTCCATTCTTGTAAAAATGTTCTCTTCACTATTGGAATAGTGTTTAATTTCAAAGATAAAGAAACTCAGACTTTACAAAGCCTTTGTGAGACCACCTTGGGTGTATGGAAATGTGATGTAGCCATTGAAAGAGTTCTGAGACGGGCTACTGGTATTTTATTAACCCCTTCCGTGCCAGTGGACGTACATCTTGTTACTGAAATGCTCGTTCACCGAACAAAATCCACAACATGTCCAAGTAACATGGATTCAAACTGATTTCAGCTAGAGGAATAGATCCTCATGGGACCCCGGAATTGCAGGGGCTCATGAGAATCTGTACCTCTGTGTGTAGTGTTCACATTTTCTCGGCAGCGAAGAGCTTAAACATTAAAGACCTACGAGGACAGGTTAAAAGATTTAAATCTACTAGCACCTAAATTCAAAAGCATCCAAACTTATAAAGTATATAAACGGACATCAGTCTGCATCGTCGGGAATTTCTACGTTATTGATGGTGCTGGATGACTGTAGAAGAATGTGTGCTTGCTTGCTTTATTATCAAAGTGCCTTTGCGCTGGGACGATCGAACATTCAACGTCATGTCCTGAATACTTATAGTTTGATAGGCTTATCACCTCATACGATCATCTCAGTTCCAGAAGTACAGAACCTTATGAGCCCCCCTCGCCCCACCCCCCACCCCCCGCACCCTCCCTCCCCCCCTCCCCGCCCCCTCCGAAAACTCAGTCAATCTGAAACACACTGAAGCGCTTGCAGCGGGCTCATAAGGTTCTGTACCTTTTGCACAAAGATTATAAGCATGAGCTCAAAAGACTATATACCTCTTCTTTCTTCTTCAGAGGAATAATCCTAGAGTAACGATAAAATCGCTGCAACAAGAAGGCCGCAAAAGCCCTTACGGCTCACGTTTTGACCAATCCACATAATAAGTGTGACCTTTGCGACCTTGACCTTTCCAATAGTGAAACGAGCAAGTGTTAAAGTGTCTAAACATTGTAAGGTCCAATACCGTCGTAACTGTTCAAAGTTATACTTCTGTAACAGATGGGTACGAAACGCTACATACAGGTCTAGCTATGGTTTATTTAGACAGAGGACAATCCAGTTCAGCACACTTCGTCTTTATATCAAGTAATGTGACAATGACTCCACTCCATTCTAGAAATACGACGCTATCAGTGCGAGAAGCGACCGACACGCTAACGGCAGCGGAGAATAAATAAGTGCAATTACGCGTGTGCCTTTGTTGCGTGTACAAACTGTTGTTAAAGGGACACACACGACCTTTTTTAAGGTTTCAGTTCGCAAAAACATTTTATTGGACTTACGTTATAAAAACAAATACTCACTTAGACAGTGACTGTGATGAAGCTCTATGCTCGTGCATAGTGCTCACACAGTAGGATTAGTACGGTACGGTTTTTGTTAACGGTTTGTTGCCGAAAGTCCGTGTTGGACTAGACGTACGTGAAATCTGTAAGACATGGTTAGCACGGGTTTTTTTTAGTGAGTTCTGTTTAGTGAGTTCTAGGCGGAAGCTGTGACTGTCAGAGGTCTAGTTTGGTTATTGCGGGCTGTCTTGTCGTATGGAACGGTTGTGTTCGAGTTACCTAGCCCGCATTCCCTGACTCTGAAGCCTAGATTTCAGGTATGTTTCTATAAACGTAGTATTGATAGTTGTTTAGTTAAAGACAGTATGCGAGGTAAGATTAATGTGGTTGTATAGCGGTGTTCCGGTTTGGTTTAGTATAGTATGTTTAGAATTCGGTGAAGTAACCGGTGTTTTTGTATACAGTTGTTTACCGAGTTAGATGACTAAAAAGGAATATGAAGTGTGTATGTCTAAGCCGCTATGAAGATAGTACGTGGTTGGGTAAGCATAGTCTTTTCCAGGGTATAGAGTAATGTATAGCAAGAGTGTTAGGCTATAGTCTGTTTCAAGATAGTGACAGAGATGGGGTGATACGAAAATAGTTTATGAAGCACGTGTGTGTGTGTGAATGAACGTGTGAGTTATTTGTATCAGCCAGGTTACGTGACGTTTCTCATTGATCCAATATGTTGTGTGTTTAGCAAGTGTTACGTTGGGACTTTTATTGTTTATTCAGAGTTCTTGTAACAAGAGTGGAAGACAGACGCCGAGACGTCGAGTCGCAGGTGGGACCTACGTGAGGTCATCCCTCCAGCTCTTCTAAGAGTGAGTCTGACTGGGAACCAAGACACCCAAGTCCAAGCGAGAACTGAGTGTACCGTACGAGAACGAGGACGTCCGTGCCCAAAGAGACAGGACGGCAATACGCGTACGACGAAGGACTTTCACGCCTAGACGTGAGAAGGACCAACGTAACCAGGCAACAACATCAAACAGGTTAGAGACATTGAGAGACTAAAACCTAGCCTGGCAAAGATACTGTGACTTGAGTGTGTGATAGAGAGCCTTGTATATATAGTTTGATAGTCTTTAAAGCGTTTTCTTTTCTTTTATAGTGTATAAAGGTTACTTTAGAAAGGGAGCCCGTGTGTTGTGTTTTACCGCATGAATGCGCCCGTCTGAGTCAGTGGCGGTGTATGCGTCTGTTGCGTGAGAGTCTGTGCGTACGACTGTGGGCAAGTCTGCGTGCGTTACAGTGACCACCCTATTGTCCCACCAAATGCTTTCTTTCGTTCGTTCAAAGCGAAAACTGCCCATCGGAATCTTTTGACGGATGTTTGAAAAGATTGCTTCTGATCGATTAACGTCGATCTTCCCCAGTTCTGAGAGTTCTTTCTCTATTCGAGCAAGCGTCTGTGGGTCTATGGTCAGTGTTGCCTTGGTGATGGCCTTGTCTGGAAGTTCAGGGGTGCGGTCAAGGTCAGTGACACGGGTCTTCAGGGCGACGCTCATATCGATGAGGATGGCGCGTGGTGACGTTATCTCGGTGAGTTCCAGCAGCCGTTTGTGTGATGTCAGCTTGCCGCGCCGGTCCAGAAGGATGTCTTTGGCGTCCTTCACAACCGTTGCTATGTCGGCCTTGGCAGCCAGGACCAGTTCTTTCAGGCGTTGTCGACAGGCATCGATGACGTTCTTCAGGCGGTCACAGGCTGGCGATGGTAGCTGACGTCGTAATTATCCTGTACGACCTTAGGTCATCTGCATAATTATAACCAATCAGCGGACGAACCAGCGAAGAAAAAAAGAAAGTATCATCGAGTTGCGCCGACACTGACAGTCTCGGTAATTGCGGAAGAGAAGAAAGAGGAAGAGAGACAAGATACCCCTAAGTATAATTGACTTCGGACAAGGGAATATGGACATGTGACAACGCGTACAGCAAGAGCTTGGCTTGACCACCCACCCGGAATTTGTCACTTTCCTGCTGAATCAGTTAGTAATCTACGTTCTTTGTCGATCGTCCTATAGTTCTGCGAGCAATAGTGATTGTCAGATTTCATGATTTTCAGTTGGGTGTAGGGGGCTCTGGGTAGAGGTAGTATCTTTGCTGTTCGGAAGCTGCGTCCTACACTATGATAGGAAGGACGGGCATCACTGGTCCTCATCCATCTCCTTAATCTATCACGTGCTGGCTCCAAGCGCCAAACCCCAGCAAACCACCTCAGCTGGTGGGCTAAACCACGTGAGGGGGTGGTGTTCACACTGCACCACTAGGCGGATGAGCTGTTTCTGACAGCCAACGGCTAAAGGACGGAGGAGATCAGGCTTGATCCAACGGCCAAATGTGGGGGAGTAAACCCTTCAAATCAGGAGTGGAGCCCCGAAGGCGGACAGCTGCTTGTATTCACGCACTGTTCTGGCAGCTCCTGCAGCCAAACTGGTGCCAAATGTACTGCTTTGCGTTCCTTTGGACTACATCAGCGAGGCCGAGAGGGGGTTCTTGACAACTGGGCATCCCAGGATCTCCTTACACTTCGCCCAGGCTTGCGCCCTGGAGAGGTCACTCCAGTGCCGCTGCTCCAGCGACATCACAACACGGGAGACAACAGTTACGAGTTATAAGCCCAGAGCGGATTGGCGTAAGCTCGGGCGCTACGGGTTGTCTCCGACGGTGGGAGGGACCCACTGGTCAGCTATCGCCCGCCTAAAACTGGGCAGCCCCCACTCAGTAAGGTGCTGCCCCGCCACAGTCTGCCTGCTCCAATGGGTGCTTGGAGCTTAGTGACACGACCGAAGAGCATACTGTTTATCCTGCATCAGACAAAACAAGAAGAAAGAAAAAACAGTCAGCCTTGCGGCTGGCAAGCTGGAATGTCAGAACCATGTGCCCTGGCTACTCTGACCATTTACAAGTCGACGACGTCAGGAAGACAGCTATCATCAACCGTGAGCTGAAACGACTGAACATTGACATTGCCGCCCGTCAGGAGACTAGACTCCTTTGCAGTGGCAGCCTCAGAGAACAGTTAGTTAGTTATTAGGGTTTAACGCCGAGCAGGCGACTAAGGCCATCTCACGGCGGGATGGGTAAAAATCTGGTCAGCCAGACTAAAAGAAAGGTCTTAAAACAGGATGTAAATATACCTTAAAAATGTCATGCTAAAATTTCGCACAAGACTTTAAAAGAAACGTCTACAGACTCTCAAAAAGGGCAAAATAGTGAAATTCACATAGTCTATAAATGTTTGGATCTTGTTACAAATATTGCATTCTCTCAAGAAATTGAAGATTTTGTCCGGGGGAACTATTCTATCTATCTATCTATCTATATCCCGTAGTCTTGCCGACCGTTGGGGCACCACTGATGACTTGGCAACCAGCTCCCTCCATTCCTCTCTGTTCTCTGCCATTCTTAGCGTATCGCCAAGCCTCAGTCCTGTCCACTCTGAGATATTGTCCACCAATCTTTTCCTCTGTCTTCCTCTCCTTCGTCCTCCTTGCACAGTGCCTTGCAGGATTGTTTTGGCAAGCCCTGCTGAACGCGTGACATGCCCATACCACTTCAGTTTGCGCTTTTTCATAATGACTAATAGGTCTTCATAGGACCCGATGGCTTGCCTGATTCTGCTTCACACTTCCTCGTTCGTGGTGTGATCTTTGTATGAAATGCCAAGCAGCCTTCGAAAACATCTCATTTCAGTGGCTTGTATCCTCCTTTCAAAGTCTGCGGTGAGGGTCCATGACTCACGGGCATACAAGAACACTGAGATGACTAAGGAGCGCATCAGTCTGATCTTGGGAACATACCGGAACAAAACCTTCAAAGAGTCTGCTGTGAAGTGTTTATATCTTGTGTCAATTAAATCGGCACATGACAGCAAAAAGTGTCGAACAGAAAACTACTCATCACAGGCATAACTCCATGGACGCTCATACTGTCTTAGTTAGTAAGAGTGAGGAACATTCGTGTGCCCGATGTGGAGCCAAGTAAGGACAGTCTCCTCACGGCGGCTGCCGCAGCGATAAGGTAGACTGTTGAACACCATAGGAAGAGCTTCGTGCAGCTTGTTCGCTTCCTATTTGTCCCACTCGGACTGCCATTCGCGGGCGATATACGCACTAATCACAGGTTTAAAATCACTATAAACAGTCTGTGTGTCAGGGACAGGGTCATTGCGGGCATCGTTGGCAGCAAAATCTGCGATCCTGTTACCTTCGATGCCCACATGCCCTGGGACCAAAATAAAAATGATGTCATAATATTCCTTCATCAAGTCCGCGTAAAGATCTCGAATCTTGTCGGGGGTTCTTTCTCCGGGTACTCCGGTTCTTCCACCCCCCCCCCCCCCATCCCCCCACCCCCCACACTTCGGTACCGGTCTCAGGCCACTTTACAAATTTCAAATACAAGCGATCAAAAATCTCTGTAACTTCAGTAGCTGACTGGCCCTTCGTTTGTCTTGTACTGTGTTTGTCTTAAATGGCGTAAATCCGTGTCTGTTTCGTGAGTGTGTGTGTTGGGTTTCAGGCGCGGCGCTTTGAGTCGATTTCCCCAAAATTGAGAAAAAGCGCCTATATAATAACGGTATTATTATTATTATTATTATCTGCACCAGCAGGGGGTGGTCTGTTGCTGCGCCGTGAAGGGCCTGCTGGGCAGAGCGAGAGTCAGTCAGAATCAGGAAATTCCTTTCCCGAGACTGATAGGCATGCTTGAGTGCCAGCAGAATTGCCTGCAGTTCTGCACTAAATACAGAGGAATGGTCAGGGAGGCGGAGCTTAAGGTAGCAGATACAGTGGGCAAAGGGTCAAAATTCATGTTTTGGAAGTAGTGTTTAATACATATTTCTTTCAATAGAAAAATCATTTTTGCATCATTCTCTAACAGGTTTTTATTCAAAATTTGATAGTTTTTTTGTTATGAATTTTTTCGTAGGGTAGGGTATCGACAGTTTTGGTCCGAAAAACAAGATGGCAGCTGAGAAATCTATTTTGTCTTCAGTAACACCGTTTAGCTTGAAATAATGAGCCTCTCCCTGCAATTACTAAACTCCAAGGGAAATATTGAGCCTCTCCCTGCAATTAATACACCCCGAGAGTTACTGTTTCTTTGCAAATGGCCACCTCCATGTGAAAGCATGTGATTCTTGCCTGGGATTATTATATTCGTGTGTTGTGATAGTTTGATCATGTCTACAGATCTCAAAAGGAGAGGTGAGAAGCGTAAGAAGAAGAAACCTCCTAAAAATAGATTTGTCAAGGCAAAACGAGTCTGTGAAAATGCTAGCTTTGATCAGAACGATGACAATGAACCCACATCATCGCAAAACATAAATAATAGTGCAAGTGCCGAACAATCTCAAGACACTGCCACGCCCACTTCGACATGTTCTGAAAGAAAGCTGTCTGGCATTTACAAGCTATATTATGAATCTGAAACTAGTGAAAGTGAAACAAGTGAGACAGAAACAGTAGAACAAGATTCTGTACATGGAAATAGGATAATTGATATTGAACTGCTAGGACAGAACATCTCCTCTCAGCTGGTGTGCAGTTTATGTCATAGTGAAGTTTCACTACTAGAATTACAGACGGAAGGTTTAGCAAGCACATTTGCTTTTCACTGCAGCAATGCTAGATGCAAAGGGGGGCAATCTTTTCCTTCCTGTCCACAAATCCAAACAACAACAAATCTTACAGTAAATTCAATCAATAGAAGAGCCACATTTGCGATGCGTTGCATAGGCTGTGATCATAGTGATCTTAGAACATTCTGTGGTATGATGAACATGCCACCCCCTGCTGCAAAGAATACTCATCAGTGCATTATGAACACTTTAGAAAAGACTACAAAATGCACCATGGAAGAAAGCATGAAAGATGCTGGAAAAAAAGAATATGATCTTGCAGATGAAATAGAAGATGACCAGTGCCGTAACATAGATGTAAGCGGTGATGGTACCTGGATGACTAGGGGTCATTCTTCAAAGATAGGGGCTGCAAGTGTCATTGGGTGTGTAACTGGGAAGGTGTTGGGCATGGGAACAAGGTCAAAAGTGTGCAAATCCTGTGAAAAATATGAAAAGGTAGATAAAAACAGTGAAAAATATCAGACATGGCAAGCCAATCATGCTGACAGCTGTACAAAAAATCACACGGGCACATCAGGGTCTATGGAACAAGGCATTATCAAAGACATATTCTGTTCCTCTGTTGACAATCACAAACTCAGATACACTAGATATATTGGTGATGGTGATACACACTCTTTCAAATGTGTACATGATGCAAAACCCTATGGTGAGGAAATACAGGTTGAAAAAATTGAATGTGTCGGGCATATTCAGAAACGAATGGGCACACGACTGCGACAGCTGAAAAAAACCATGGGAAACAGGAAATTAGCAGATGGAAAAACAATTGGAGGGAAAGCTAGGCTGACAAAGGATAAAATAGATAGCATTCAGACTCATTATGGAAATGCAATCAGGGGAAATAAAAATAATTTAGTGGCAATGAGACAAGCAGTATGGGCCATCTTCTTTCATTACAATTCAACAGATGTTGAACCAACGCACAATTTTTGCAAAGATTCTTGGTGTCCATACAGACAAGCAGTTGCATCAGGCACTGTAGACAGGTACAGGCACACTTCTAGTTTACCTAGGGCAGTTTTAGATGAAATTAAACCTATTTTTAAAGATTTATCAAACACACAGCTCTTGAAAAAGTGTCTTGAAGGTTACACTCAAAACGCCAACGAGTCGCTCAATGGACTTATTTGGAAATATTGCCCCAAAAGAGGTAATCATGGACTTGTTTCTTTGTCTTTTGTCAAAGATCACCCCCAGAAACTTTGCCTCCCTGGCCACCTTAATTGGCACTTTAGTAATGCCCCCCCACCCGGGTCTGCCCTGGGGGACTTGGGTGGGGTTAGGTATTTTTTAGTTCCCAGGGTCACCCTGGTCAGCCCCACAGGGTGGGTTTTTCTCTCTATTCTGGGGCATGTGTTTCTGTCTACCCTTTGTCCATTCACCTGTATTTGCCTTTTTAAAACTCTCCCTACTGTCTGCACTGCCTGTAGCTCTTGATATTGGATGTGTGTTGCTAAATGGTCTTAGCTTTATTTAGGCCCCATGTGTTAGGTTTATTTAACGTGTTTGACCGGCTGGCGACATACATTCAATGTTCTGTTTATTTTTTTCACAAGCAGTGCAGGCACGTCCTGAGAAAGCCTTGTTGCTGTCGGGACGTTAAGCAATGTACAATCATGTACAATCAACTTTAGTAATGCTCAGGCTAAGTTATGGAAAAAAATTCGTATCGTTAGTAAAATGCGCACAGACTGTCTTGGAGGGCAAGAACTTGAATCCGTTGAGAGATACCCACCCCTGGATGCGATCAACGCACAGCTGCAAACGCCTCCCAAGGGACGCAAGTCCTCGACCTCGTGCACACAAAGCAAAGTCGTCCACAAAAAAAACCCATTCAGAATCATCCTTGACGGCCTTTACAATGTTATTAATTTTAATGCTAAATAAAACAGGAGATATAATGCTGCCCTGCGGGACACCCATCTCCTGTTCAAAGGAGTCGGAGAGGGTGGATCCCACACGGACATGGAACGACCGGATAGACAGAAAATTGTGAATAAAAACCGGCAGGCGCCCTTTAAAACCCATGTCCGACAAATCAGACATTATACCATACTTCCAGGTAGTGTCATATGCCTCCTCAAGATCGAAGAAAATTGCATAGACATGCTGCTTGTTGACAAAAGCATCTCGGATAAACGACTCAAAGCGGACCAGATGGTCAGTAGTACTACGGAAGCGCCGGAAACCGCACTGGAGGTCTGTGATGAGACCCTGTGACTCAAGATGCCACAGCAGGCGGGCATTGACCAAGCGTTCCATAGTTTTGCATAAACACGATGTCAAAGCGATTGGCCGGTAGTCGCCCGGGTCGGAAGGATCCTTACCCAGCTTGGGGATCGGCACAACCACAGCCTGGCGCCAAGATGGCCGAAAATGACCGGTTATCCAGATATGTACAAGGAGTGAATCCTCAGGCAGATGTTTTAGGAGCTGATAGTGGATGGTATCTAGTCCAGCAGCAGAGTCATTATATTTCTGCATGGCCTGCTGCAATTCTGAAAATGAAAAAGGGGCATTATGGTCTTCCGAGTTATCCGATTTAATATCACAAGAACAAGACTCTCGCTTCTCCTTCTCTCTCTGGAAGATGGGTGAATAATGCTCTGTCGAAGAATTATGGGCAATGGTGGAGGCAAGCAAATTGGCCACAGCCTTTTTATCTGTGACTAAACTGAGCACCATCTCTAAGATGTCCGACATACACCGAGCCATCAGTGCCCCTAATTCTTCGAACAACCTTCCAGAAGTTCTGGGATGGAGTCCTAGAAGATAAAGACGAAACGAAACTTCTCCAGGAAGCACGGCGTTCACGTTTAAAAATGTAACGGGCTTTTGCCCTCTGTCGTTTAAAGGTTAAAATGTTCGCTTGCGACGGATTACGAAAAGCACGTCGCTGAGCAGATTTGCGCGTTTTTTGGGCCTTGCGGCACTCTTCGTTGAACCATGGTACTCTCGGCTTCCGAGGTAGTGATGTGGAAGTTTTAGGGATGGTTTCGCCTGCTACGTCCAACAAAATAAAAGTAAAACAAGAAACAGGTTCTTCAGCTGACATGACCACCTCCTCTGTAATACGAGACTGACCGAGGGAGGCGAACAGAGGCCAGTTAGCTTTCTTAAGATTCCAGCACCCCACTGGCGAATCCTCCTACATCTGACCGATGACAGGACTACTGGGAAGTGGTCACTACCACACACGCCTCTTGACGAATTCATAGTTTTGTGGGGTGTGACTTCCACTGGAGTGTTTCCGATGGAAGAGAGCCTCAGTAGCCCGCTGGAGTGAGCCCGGATACGGCATTCTACCAGCAAGTCACCAGACCCGAGACGCTGGGCATCAGGCCTGCCAACACGGCTCCTGAGGGTCTCCCCCTACCAGAAAAGGATGCAACTTGGAAACAGGTTTCTCCTTCACCTTGCTATGGACAATGAGGAAGCTAGGCCATACGGCCGACGCCTGAGGCGTCGCTTCCTCACAGTCCGAGTCACTGTCATGTTCAATGTCGGTGGCTATGTGCCGCTTCTGTGCCAGTTTTTTGTTTGTTGTTGTTTTTTACATATTATAATAGTAGAGATATTCATCCCCCGGGAGTCCCCGTCCGCCACCGAGCCCAACAAGGGAAAGTGCAACTGTCGACGGGTCTCCAGCCGACGCACAATGGAGACTGCCCGAAAGATATACTCAAGGGGGTTAGCCCGATTGAACCGTCTGAGCCACCGCCTTCTATCACACTGTGGACTGCATGGGAATACTGGCGTAAAGCACCTAATCAGCAGCAGAGGCTATAGCATGGTGCTCCGTATATCAACCCGCATGTCAACAGTGGATAGAGCTCAACGTGACAAGAGCCGATTGATTAGGCCGGTACGACTAGCCTCCCGTTTAGGTAGAAGTCAAGGCCAAAGTGGAGTGTTGGCACCAGTGAGCCGCAACCCAAAGGGAACCTCAGCCACCAGAATCCTCTTCTCCCCCGACACGGGTCTCCAAGCACGGCAAACACTTGGGATTGCAAGGACTAAAAGCTCACGAGTATTTTAAGGACCAAACCAACATGGTACGACATGGGTTAGCACAGCTCCTTAAAAACCGGACCAGTGAAAAAGACTGAACAACATATCTGCTGACATCAAGTCCTAATCCTGGACAAAGATGGCACCCTTCTGCTAGCCCACTTAGTCAGTGACTGAGAAGACTACCCACCCACGCCACGTGGAGGCCGGTGCCGAGTGGGCCCTAAGAGAACAGGATTACACGTTCTTCTGGCAGGGAAACGAACCTGGAGAGCCTCGAATACACGGTATTGGATTTGCAGTGTCCAACTCCATGCTGTCCTCAACTAAGCCGCCCTCTAAAGGCACACCCAGAATCCTCTCGCTCCGCCTCTCTACCTCTTCGGGTCCAGTCAACAACCTGATCATCTACGCGCCTACACTCTGCTCCTCATCTGAGATAAAGGATCAATTCTACGAAGAGCTTGAGACCACCATCAGAGAGATCCCTACCACAGAACACCTATTCCTACTCGGCGATTTTAACACCCGGATTTTGAGCCGACCACAACTCCTGGCCCCGTTGCACTGGTCATTTTGGCGTCGGCAAGCTCAACGAAAATGGACAGAGACTGCTTGAATTTTGTTCGTACAACGACCTGTGTATCTCAAACACGTTCTTCTCAACCAAACTCTGCCATCGAGTGTCCTGGCAACACCCGAGATCACTTCACTGGCACCAGTTAGATCTCATCATTACCAGAAGACCGCTGCTGAACTGCGTTCTTACTGCCTGCAGCTATCACAGCGCCGTCTGTGACACTGACCACTCACTGGATGGGGGCAAGGTACGTCTCCACCCCAAGCGGATCCCCAACTCCAAGCAGAAACAACGGCCACATATCAACACAACCCTGACATCTGTACCAGAAGTTTGCACACGCTTTGCTAGTGCCATGGAAGAGGCCCTCACGGACTGCCCAGGAAACAACGCTGAAGAGAGGTGGAGCCACATTCGTGACGCCATCTACAATTCAGCCATGGCAACCTTTGGCAAGAGGGAGAAGAAAAACCCAGACTGGTTCGAAGCAGCAATAATCGAACTTGAACCAGCTATCACAGCCAAACGTGCAGCACTGCTAAACTACAAGTGCGAACCTTCAGGGAAGGCACTAGCTGCCAGAGCATCCAGCTCTCCGCCGACTTTGGGAATATCCGCGCCATGTATGAGGGCATGAAGAAAGCATTTGGCCCAAGCACCATTAAGATCACCCCCCTCCCCCCCCCCCCCCCTGAGGTCCACTACTGGAGACATCATTACGGACCGCGGCAAGCAGATGGAGAGATGGGCCGAGCACTACCAGCAGCTGTATTCGAGGGAGAACGACGTCACTGACACTGCAGTGGAAATCACCACCCCCTGTCCGTGATGGAAGAATTTGATACTCTGCCCACTGTAGACGAATTCAGCAAGGCCGTTGATTCTTTAGCATGTGGTAAAGCTCCAGGCAATGACAGTATTCCCCAGATGTTCTCAAGGCTGGCAAAAGAGTGTCCTCATTGACCACCTCCATGAGCTTTTACTTCAGTGCTGGGAGGAGGGAACAGTCCCTCAGGACATGCGGGATGCCAAAATCATTACGCTGTACAAGAACAAAGGAGACCGCAGTGACTGTAATAACTATCGAGGCATCTCCTTGCTGAGCACTGTGGGGAAGGTCTTCGCCCGCGTGCTACTGAACAGACTCCAAGTGTTGGCCGAACGCGTTTACCCAGAGGCGCAGTGCGGCTTTAGACCTCAGAGATCAACATTCGACATGATCTTCTCATTGAGACAGCTGCAGGAGAAGTGTCCGGAGCAGAGACAGCCACTTTACATCGCCTTCATTGACCTGGCCAAGGCCTTCGACTTGGTCAGCAGAAGAGGTCTCTTCACCCTATTACACAGGATCGGATGTCCCCGCAAGCTTCTGAAGGTGGTCACATCCTTTCATGACGAAATGAAAGGTATCATACAGTATGATGGCTCATCCTCAGAGCCCTTCCCAATCCGAAGCGGCGTGAAGCAAGGCTGCGTACTTGCCCCTACACTTTTCGGCATCTTCTTCTCCCTGCTGATGCGCCATGCCTTCAGCCAGTCAGAAGGTGGCGTCTTCATCCACACTAGGAGTGAAGGCAGCCTCTTCAACCTTTCACGTCTGCGCGCAAAGACCAAGGTGCGCAGGGGCCTGATCAGAGAGACGCTGTTTGCTGATGATGCCGCCCTGACTGCCCACACTGAGGAAGCACTACAGCGTCTTGTCAGCAGCATCGCTCGCGTCACCGATGAGTTTGGGATGACCATCAGCCTGACGAAGACAAACATCATGGGCCATGATGTCAGCAGCACCCCTTGCATCTCTATTGGCGATCACACCCTCGAGGTAGAGGAGAACTTTACATACCTTGGCTCAACTATCTCCAATAACCTCTCTTTGGACAACGAAGTGGACTCCAGAATCGGTAAGGCATCAACAGCAATGGCTCGCCTGACCAAGAGAGTGTGGAACAACAGCTTGCTTACCATCAACTCTAAAATGAAAGTGTATTCTTCTCTACAGCAGCGAGACGTGGAGTTTGTACACCCATCAAGAGCGCAGACTTAACCCTTTCCATCTGCGCAGCCTGAGGAGAATCTTGGGCATCACTTGGAAAGACCGTGTTCCAAACACTGAAGTGCTGGCCCAGGCAAACATTCCTAGCATGTACGCACTCCTTTCACAAAGACGCCTACGTTGGCTCGGTCATATCTGCCGTATGCAGGATGGTCTGATTCCTAAGGACATCTTGTATGGTGAGCTCGCCTCCGGCACCAGACCAACAGGCAGATCAGCGCTTAGATACAAAGATGTCTGCAAGCGTGATCTGAAAGCTGGAAGCCTGAATCCCGCAGACTTAGAAGCCACGTTTTTGGGATTAATTTCACGAATTATATGGGTTAATCTTAAACCATTTGAATCCTTTTACGAAAACAAAAACAATCTTGTAATAAATAATAATAATAATAATAATTACGGTATTTATAATGCGCTTAATTATAATTATAACTCTAAGCGCGCACTCACAACTCGCGCACACATGCGCACGCTTTTGACGATGACTCACGTACCACAAATACATTACAACATTCAGCTTGGGGTGGGGAGTGTGGTGATGTTATAGTGCTAGAACTGTTGAAAGAGGTGAGTTTTGAGGGCGGACTGGAAGGAGGAGAGAGAGTGTTTCTGACAAAGAGAGAGTTGGAGAGTGTTCCAGGTGGATGGGCCGTAGATGGAGAAGGAGCGGGGTCCGAAAGTGCTGAGTTTGGTGCGGGGGATGTGGAGGCGGAGAAGGTCGGAGGAGGAGCGGTTGGTTGGTTGGTTGTACATTGCTTAACGTCCCGACAGCAACAAAACTTTCTCAGGACGTGCCTGTATTGCTTGTGAAAAAAAAAAAAAAAAAAAAAAAAAAAAAAAAAAAAAAAAACTAAACAGAATATTGAATGTATGTTGCCAGCCGGTCTAATACGCTAAATTAAATTAAGACCATTTAGCAACACACATCCAACATCAAGAGCTACAGGCAGCGCAGACAGCATGGAGAGTTTAAAAAAGGAAAATGCAGGTGAATGGACCAAGGGTAGACAGAAACACATGCCCCAGAATAGAGGGGAAACCCCACCCTGTGGGGCTGACCAGGGTGACCCTAGAAACTAAAAAGTGGTTAACCCCCCCCCCCCCCCCGTCCCCCAGGCAGACCCGGGTGGGGGCGGAGGAGGAGCGGAGGGAGCTTGAACGAGTGTAGAGGTGAAGTAGGTTGGAGCGTAGTTGTTGAGGGATTTGTAGCAGAGAGACTGAATCTTGTATTGGATGCGTTAGTATTGGTGTTTAACGCCGAGCAGACAACTAAGGCCATCTCACGGCGGTGGGGGATGGGGAGCCAGTGAAGGAGTTTGAGCAGGAGAGTGATGTGGTCGTATTTCTTCTTTCTGAGGACGAGGCGGGCAGCATTGTTCTGGACGCGCTGGAGAGTGAAAGTGGTGGAGTGAGGGAGGCCGGAAAGTAGAGAGTTGCAATAGTTGATGCGAGATAAGATGTGGCAAGTTTGGTGGCAGCTTCGGTGGTGAGGTATTTTCTGATCTGACTGATGCGAAGGAGGTGAAAATAGCATACCTGGGCCGTGGCGGAAACAAAGCTGGTCATGGAGAGAGAGGAATCGAGGATAACGCCGAGGTTCTTGGCCGAGTCGGAGAGAGGGATGGAGGTGCTGTCGAGTTGAAGATGGAGAGAGGGAGGGTGCTGTGAGAGTTTCTGGCGAGTGCCTACTAGCATGGCTTCCGTTTTGTCGTCATTCAGTTTAAGTTTGTTTGCTGTCATCCAGTTTTTCACATCTTCGTAGCAGTCAGCCGTGCGAGTCAGTAGTGACTGAGTGTTGTCGAGTTTGTCTAGTAGTTGCGAAGTCTCAGCGTAGAGGTGGTGGTGTATGTGATGAGACTGGATGATGTTGGACAGGGGAGAGGTGTAGAGTGTGAAAAGGACCGAGCCCAGGACGGACTCCTGTGGAACTCCGCAGGAGAGCCTGACTGGGTGTGATGAAGCTCTATGCTTGTGCATAGTGCTCGCACAATAGGATTAGTACGGTACGGTTTTTGTTAACGGTTTGTTTGCCGAAAGTCCGTGTGGCTTTAGACGCACGTGAAATTTGTAGGACATGGTTAGCACGGGTCTTTTTAGTGAGTTCTGTTTAGTGAGTTCTAGGCGGAAGCTGTGACTGTCAGAGGTCTAGATCGGGAGTGCGGGCTGTTTTGTCGTATGGAACGGTTGTTTGAGTTACCTAGCCCGCATTCCAAGACTCTGAAGCCTAGATTTCAGGTATGTTTCTATAAACGTAGTATTGATAGTTGTTTAGTTAAAGACAGTATGCGTGGTAAGATTAATGTGGTTGTATAGCGGTGTTCCGGTTTGGTTTAGTTATAGTATGTTTAGAATTCGGTGAAGTAACCGGTGTTTCTGTATACAGTTGTTTACCGAGTTAGATGACTAAAGGAATATGAAGTGTGTATGTCTAAGCCGCTAGGAAGATAGTACGTGGTTGGGTAAGAATAGTCTTTTCCAGGATATAGAGTAATGTATAGCAAGAGTGTCAGTTAGGCTATAGTGTATTTTAAGATAGTGACAGATATGGGGGTGATACGAAAATAGTTTATGAAGCACGTGTGTGTGTGTGAATGAACGTGTGGGTTATTTGTATCAGCCAGGTTACGTGACGTTTCTCATTGATCCAATATGTTGTGTGTTTAGCACGTGTTACGTTGGGACTTTTGTTGTCTATTTAGAGTTCTTGTAACGAGAGTGGAAGACGGACGCCGAGACGTCGAGTCGCAGGTGGGACCTACGTGAGGTCATCCCTCCAGCTCTTCTGAGAGTGATTCTGACTGGGACCAAGACACCCAAGGCAAAGTGAGAACTGAGTACCGTACGAGAACGAGGACGTCCGTGCCCGAAGAGACAGGACGGCAATAAGCGTACGACGAAAGACTTTCACGCCTAGACGTGAGAAGGACCAACGTAACCAGGCAACAACATCAAACAGGTTGGAGACATTGAGAGACTAAAACCTAGCCTGGCAAAGATACTGTGATTTGAGTGTGTGATAGGAGAGCATGGTATATAGTTGATAGTTATTTAAGTCATTCTTTTTTTCATTTATAGTGTATAAAGGTTACTTTAGAAAGGGAGCCCGTGTGTTGTGTTTCATTACCGCATGAATGCGCCCGTCTGAGTCAGTGGCGGTGTATGCGTTTGTTGCGTGAGTCTGTGCGTACGACTGTGGGCAAGTCTGCGTGCGTTACACTGGGTTAGAGGAAACGCCGTCGATGGTGACGGACTGCTGTCTGTCGGAGAGAAACCAGGAGTAAGCAGAGTCAGTGGTGAAGTCGGTGGAGGAGGATAGAGTGATCTATAGTGTCGGAGGCGGCAGAGAGATCGAGTAGCGTAAGAAGGGAGATGTTGCCCGAGTCGGTGGAGAGGAGCAGACCGTTCAGGATATGTAGAAGGGCTGTTTCAGTGCTGTGATGTTTGCGATAGGCAGACTGGAAGGGACTGAGGAGATTGTTGTCGGCGAGGTGGAGGTTGAGCTGGTTGAGAACAACCTTCTCAAGAAGCTTGGACAGGAAAGAGAGATTGGAGACTGGGCGATAGTTCTTGAGTTCGTTTGGGTCGAGGTTGTGTTTTTTTAGGAGAGGACGGACGATGGCGGACTTGAAGATATCGGGGACGGAGCCATTCTCTAGAGATGTGTTGATGATGTCGGTAATGAAAGGCAAAAGTTTTGGAAGGCCGTCCCGGTAGAGAGAAGCCGAGAGAGGGTCTAGTTCGCAGATTTTGAAAGGCATAGACTTTATGGTCTTGAGAACTTCATCCTGAGAGGCAGGGCGGAAGAACGAGAGGGGAGTGCCGGAAAAGGGGGGGGGGGGGGGTTCGGGATGACAAGGCGGAGAAGATAGAGTATCGAGTGTGTTGCGCAGAGTTTGGATTTTGTCAGAAAGAAAAATAGGTGGAAAAGGCGGACGGGAGTTCTTCTTTGTTGTGTGTGTTGGGGAGAGGGGAAGCTTTAGAAGTGCCTAGGAGTGTGTTCATGGTAGCGTAGGGGGTTTTGGAAGAAGTGCATTCCAGGATTTTGTTTTGAAGGTGTTTACGTTTAGAGTCGCATTGATTGATTGTGCATTGCTTAACGTCCCGACAGCAACAAGACTTTCTCAGGACGTGCCTGCACTGCTTGTGAAAAAAAACCACAACTAAACAGAATATTGAATGTATGTCGCCAGCCGGTCCAATACGTTAAATAAACCTACGACATGGGATCTAAATAAAGCTAAGACCATTTAGCAACACATCCAATATCAAGAGCTACATGCGGCGCAGACAGTAAGGAGAGTTTTAAAAAGGAAAATACAGGTGAATGGACAAGGATAGACAGAAACACATGCCCCAGAATGGCGGGAAAAACCCACCCTGTTGGGCTGACCAGGGTGACCCTGGGAACTAAAAAGTAGTTAACCCCACCCAAGTCCCTCAGGGTAGACCCGGGTGGGGGTGTTTGGAGTCGGAGATCATTCTGCAGACTTTCTTCTCATTAATAATCGTATGATTTTTCGTATACGGTATATACATAAGCCTACAGTCGGCTGTCGGGTACAATTAGGTCAATTGTGACCTGTATGCCCTAAGCGTAAACATCAGACAATTTTCTGCACCACTCTTTCGGAGTCATTTGTAAAACAGCTAACATAATTTTAATTTTTCTTTTACAAAAAAACCCCATAAAAAACACTATCTTCTCATTAATACGGAGATGATTTTTCATAAACAGTGTTTGCATAAGCCTGCTGTTTGTCCCGGCCCTGGATTAGGATTAGGTCAAATTGTGACCTGTAAGCCCTAGGCGTGATAATCAGCAAAAAAAATTGCAAAGTTGATTCTCTGATACGTCAAATGTTAGTACCGCGATGAGTGACGTATAACATCGAGTCGTCACTATGAACTCGGCGTCGTGGGACTAATGATTCCATGACGAGAAGCTTGAAGTGACGTCATTTCGCTGCTCGAGATACTATTTTTTTGTCCGTCTTTATTTTTGTGTGCCAGTGTGTGTGGATCAGACGTTAGAATAGAAGGAGATGGATTCCTGTCGATACATGAGCCCACAGAGCGTATTATAGACGGGAAGCGCCGTGTATCCGTCTTTACCTGTTTGCCCCGACGTATGTGTTGATCAGAGGTTGGCTTAGAGAGTAGAGAAATGGATCAGCAAAATAAGCCTAAAACTATGAACATCTATGAATGTTCCCAGAAGATAAACGCATCTGAGCTCCAAACAACACGTTAGACATTGGGATGAAATCCTCATCTTGTATCATAATTATATAGTTTTCAGAGGCGGTCCGTGGCGCAGTGGTTAAGGCTCCTGCCACCAATGCCAAAGGTGCGAGGTTCGAAAACGGGTTCCGGCGTCGGACTTTTCTCCTGTGGTGTCACCGTTAATTCGGGCGGACCGTCGGGAGTTCTTTCTCAGAGTACTCCGGTTCTTCCATCCCCCAACCCCCCCCCCCCCCCCCCCCCCCACTTTGGTACCGGTTTCAGGCCACTTTACAAATTTCAAATACAAGCGATCAAAAAATCTCTGTAACTTCAGTAGTTGAACTGGCCCTTCGTCTGTCTTGTACTGTGTTTGTCTTAACTGGCGTAAATCCGTGTCTGTTACGTGAGTGTGCGTGTTGGGTTTCAGTTCGCGGCGCTTTGAGTCGATTCGCCGAAAAATTGAGAAAAAGCGCCTATATAATAACGGTATTATTATACGAGCTAGTTATCACATCTTATGCTGCATAGATCTTAAAACTACGGTATGCACATCTCTGGTCGTAACATGTTATTGTCTGTGACGGCTCTCATTCACTCGATTCAAAGAGGTAGTGTTTCTGATGCGAGGGTAAATTTATCGTTTCTAATGATGCTTTACGTAGACCTCGACGTGTGAGACGTGAAATTGACTGCAGTGCACAAAGTCGGTATAATTACCAATGTTCTGTTTCAATAATAGAAGACGGTGCGTGTTTCCGAGGGGTAAAGGATCAAAGGTCAAACTAGGCACCGTAAACGCACGCTCACTTTGCGAGCGCAAACACGCAAGTCCTCGGTGCACTGCTGTATGCACGATCGTCACTAGTACAATACTATTAGCAGGCCGAGCGGAAACCGCATTGTGATTTTGACAGCATAGCAAAGTTTATTCTACTTTCTGGTGAAAAATTACGTCAAAGGGATGCCGGAGAACATCAGTACACGTGTACACTGACACGTGTGTACATCACACCGATGACCTCATGACCTGCAGTATTGTGATACACTGAGCCGAGTTCTGCCTTGTGACGTAGGTTCATAAACATGTGTAGGCCACGGACCACAGTGGTGTTTCCGTACTGTCCAGTCTCTTAGCCTTAGTCAATCCCAGTCATCCCCTAATTGTTCAATTCCCTAAAAAGCACTACCGCCCACCAGCTGCACATTTGCCATGCATAAAATACAAAAAAAAAACCAGCACATGACCCGTCTCATTTCTTGGCTATGAAACTGGTTCCTTACCAACCCCACACCCAAGCACAGCTGAAATCAGCGTGCCCCTCAAATCACTACGCCAAAGGCAACTCAACATAGGCCCACAAATGTCCACTGGATAAGCTCAGGATGGTATGAATCAAAGCACCAAACATGTCTCCTCTCAGCCCAAATTTCCAGCAAATTCCCACATTCAGCCCAACTGCAAATTTTCAAACAAGGCAAAAATTATTTTTAAAAACACGGGACCTCTTAATGCCTGAACTTCCCAATTTAAATGTATACCGTGACCTGTAACCGAGCCGAGGGGATGTAATGATGTGCAGGTAGTGTGGGTGTATTTGACAAAAGGGAGCTAACTCTTGTCCATGGTTCTCATTCTTTTATTTTATGACCAACAAAAAGCAATACCTGAAAAATAAAAAATAAAAGGATATAAGCAAACAATGTTAAAGAAAATAAAATCTAAGGAAACGGAAAATGTCATGCACCAATAGCAAACCAATAATTAATCAAACGAACTATTCCAAAGCTGTACAAATAAAACCACTAAAAATACTAAAACACACAAATTAGGAGGTCAATAAACTCAATATAGTCTTACAGAAGCGAGCCACTATGATTTGGAATCATAGAGGTACGCTACCGTAAATACGGCCACCAACAAATATATAACTAATGACTGCACTAGCGGTAGCATGACAGATGCGCTCCAATAGGCATAGAGATCCTAAAAAGTGGGCACCTGCATGCAACGAATGTAGTGTCACGTTCCCGTAGGATTCAGAATCCCAGGTGCGCGCAACTACGTTTAGCAGAATTGAAATACCACCAAATCATAACCGATGAATTACAACTAATAACTATTACCCGTGTTATCAGCCACGTTCCCGTAGGATCGAGGATCCTAGAAGTTCGCAGCTGAGTACGGTGTGATTATGGCTGCAGAAGCGTTCCCGTATGATCGGGGATCATAGGGGCGCGCACCTGCATCTTTGGTAAAACATGTTCACACGCTGATGCATGACCAACACAAACATAGGAATAAACAAAATCAATGAGTAACTACGTAATCGCATGGGTAAATGGCAAGTAACAAATGCATGGCAATGCATAAACAAACATGGCGGATAGTAGTGACGTCAATGAGTAGCACAGGTAGGGAGTACTAGCGAAGCGATAGACAAAGGAGAGAGAAGACAGAGCATAGAGTCAAAATGGCAAGGGAGCACAACCTAAGAATGGATACAAAAGTAACTAACATGAATTTAACAAAGCGATGCTGATACCTCAAGGTTGTCAACCTCGAATAACTACATTCTCCTTAAATCGGAATAGGATTCAAGTTCAGACGCAAGTAATACCGGCGCTACAAACTGCGGTGATCCCCACAATCACACTGTAATGACTTAAAATTCAAATCTAAACGCACTCGATCATGACGGTGACGCTATCGCCACGCCACGACCGGTCATGGTACTATTTCTAACGAAAGGTTCTTCAAAGACTAGATAACCTACACAAACTCTCGATCGTTCCCACACGACAGTAATAATGATCGAGCCAAAGCTACATTCTCCAACTTCGAGCGCTGACGTTACAAATGTGAACAAAAGAGAAACCACCCCAAAGTTACAATGTGGATCGCAACATATAATAAAAAGCGGAAACACATTATCCAAAACTGGCTTCCTAAAATGCGAGGTCTGACAACAATGAAGAATCAAACATCAAGAAAATCATCACTAGCAAAAACACACAAAGAATATGTACACAAAATAATCGCTACTTACAGGGCATTCGACCCGCAGTCCAGTTTCCAGAAACGATCAAATACTCGATGTGAAGCCGGCACGGTACTAACTACACGCACTGATACTGAATGGTACGCAAATAGTCGTCTGCTACAAGCAAATAGTCGTCTGCTACAAGCCGGCCGGATGCTCGGCTTTAAATAGGCATAGCGCGGGCCGCTTAGAGAGCAACTCTCTCGCGGAGCCGAAACGATTCGGCCAGACAAAGAAAAGAGCGAAAACTGTGCTAGTTCCAACCTGAATAAACTTTGATAACTAGCGAACTATACATTCAATACTAATAAATCTTAGCATTTCCGAAGGAGAATTTAAAGGGCTTTTCAGTGAACTAAATTAGGAAAAGCTTAACGCTAAACTGAATTTAATATGATTTTTTAATGACTGTCACACAAGCCGCCAAGTGAAACGTGAAAAAGCATGAAAAACGTAAATCTAACTAAGACAGGTTACAGATCGTACAAAACCAAATAGATATTCTAAAAGCAGGAACTGTGCTGAATCTAATGACTATCGAAACAGCTTTCTACGTTTACTAGAACGGAAGCTATGAGGCTTCCAAAATACACAGAAAACACAAGTTACGAAACCATTACTACAACAGAAGACTCGCCGCGCCACGCAAGTGGTGCCGTCACGGCTAGCGGCTGAACGGGGGAACCTCAGACGTGGACTAAAAATAACTACATGGGGACAGACACATGCATATTAATTCAAAACGAGGCCGATGTAGGCGATAAATTCGCGACTTGAGTACAAAAACAGTACACCCTGATCCAAACGATGAATTTCGACATTTGGCATTGTATTTACATCATAAAGCTGTAAGGACCCATACACATATTGTCAGCAGTATCTTTTGCAGACAGTTTTCTGACTGTTCAGATGCTTGATCCTGGGGAATATAACTTTAAAGTTCATTCGGTGTGTCGACAAGGCATAACAAACGTCATTGGTGCTGAAATTTGACTTCAAATTTATGGTGCTTTAAGTTAACTGAGTTTAAGTAAAGGGTTTGGCTTTTGTGCCAGTGAAATCAAAGTTTCACAAATTTGTCGACGCTCCGTGACCCTTGACCTTTGTGAGCGTGCGACTAAATTAGCATGCATAGAAAAGGGTTATCATCAGCTACCCTTCTGCAAAGTTTGATTGAAAAGTTTGCAAAAAAAACTTCGAAAAAATCTGCAATTCTATGAAAAACTGGCATTTTTTACACACTTGCTGACGTCCTGTGACCCTTGACCTTTTCGAGGGGTCATCCAAATTAGTATGTATAGAAAGACCTTATCATCAGGCATCTCTATGCCAAGTTTGGACTTGAAGTTGAAAATAGAATTTGAGAAAAATGGCCCCGGGTTTTTTTGGGTCACAATAAGGCTATATTTTTTACTTATTTCTGGACACTCCCCCCCCCCCCCCCTCCATCCATGAAGGGGACCAGTAAATTAGTGTGCATAGAAAGATCTTATCATCAGCTACCGTTGTGCTAAATCTCACTAAAACGTTGGCCAAAACTTTGATAAAAACTGCTATTCTATCAAACCCCGTCATTTTTCACATATTTGCCGAACTCCTGAGACCCTTGAACTTCCGAGCGATCATCCAAATTAGTATGCATATCATCAGGTATCTCTGTACCAAATTTTGGGTTTGAAGTCTAAAATAGTATTTGAGGAAAAACTATCTGTGTCAAAATATAGCTATTTCTGACGACTTTCTGGACCATCTGTGACCTTGACCTTTGAGAGAGGTCACTGAATTCGTATGTTTAGAAAGGTTTTACCACAAAGTACCCTTGGGCCAAGTTTGAAGTCTGAGGCTTGAATAGTCTCCGAGAAAATGCCAACGATAAAGTGTACCACGGATGACAGATGCCGGACAGACGATGGATGGCCCAGTACATAGACTCACTTTTGTCATCGCAGTAAGCCAAAAACATGCTTCAACTCATTGAGAGACTAACATGTGGACCCTTTTATGTGAAGCTGCACAGCTGTCTTTCCCAAACACTTTCCCAATAGTCAGGTCTTTGATACCAATGCTGTCGTCGATGTTGTCTGCTCCGTGACACGCATGGAGCTGTGACTGTGCCCCCATGTCCCCTACTTCCAGGGTTGAACGTGCCGAGGCGAAACTCCGTCTGACGGAAGCCCTTCTCTCTTCAACGAATTCAACGATCTGCACATGGAAAAACAGACACACTGGGTGTCTACCTCGGTTCCCTACCGAATCGAAGGAGACAACCAGTTTGAACAAAGTAGACACTTGGTCCCGTTAAAACTTGCGAGACCATGAAACTGACTTGCTCCGGTAGACAAATGTCTACTATTGCTGTTTTAATTCTGGGAAAAACTTCAAAATTAGTGTCATTTAAAAAGTGCGCTCATGACAGTGTTGTAGTTCTGCATATGTATTTATTTGTTTTATGTTCACTTTTGTTGAAAAGAAAATGGGAGACTGCCAGTGCTAACCTTCCGTTCACTTTTGTTGTTTTTTTGTCTGTTTTAAAAACTTCAGCTGTAAACAAATTTCCCATTTTGGGACAATAAAGGTATTCATATTCATATATCACACCCCCAGGTTTATGTGTCGATAACACACTGATAGCTTTTTCTCTAAGAACCTGTATACCATGCTATTAATCTGAAAAGCATTGTCACTCATGAAAATGGGTGCACATGAGTGTGCTTTCATGTATGCAGATGCGTTTGCATGGAAGATGGAAGTAAAGCAGAAAGCCAGCATGTCAGTTTTTGAGAGAACGGAAAAGATAGAAGATGTTCACTGAAAAACAATTAAGTCTCGCTTTTCACTAAAAAGGTTATACTGGCTTTGCCAAGGACAAATGGGCCGTGGAGTACATAACCTGTCATTTGAAGGTAAAACATAGTACGTCCAATATACTTACAGTTACGCACTTTGATCAGTTATGTCTTTTAAGTTGCTTTGTACCCTTTGCGGACTGCCAGATCCCACCCAGCTGCAAGAGGCATAGAACCTCATGAGCCCTCGCACTCGCGTGGGCTCAGGAGGTTCTGCCTATTGCTTGCCTTCATTCTATAACACTTGCTTGCCTTCATTTTGCATCCGTGTTTGTTGGACGGCTTTGGTGCTTATGCTTCGAATTTATGATTGCTTTTGTAGCGTTTTTAAAGTGCACGACTGTATGGTGTTTTGTCTTCTACAGTGCAAGCAGTATAGTACCTCGGGGCCTTGGATCAACAATCCTTTGGGTCGACATCAGCCTTAGTTGGATCGGACACTCGTGCCGGGCCAGCTGCAGGCTGATGTCGGCCCGAGAACTTACACCTGTACGTCCCCTGACAGTACCTATTAGAGTTTAACCTGTTCAGTGCCGAGAAAATCTTAACATCACCCAACTGCAAGAGGTATAGATCCTCATGAGCCCCCGCAGTTGCGGTGGTTCACAAGGATCTATGCCTCTTGCTGACATCACTTTGAATACATGTTCCTGGAAAAGCTAGGACATTTTGGTGTTGAATTAACAAAGAGCGCCGAAGCTCAATTCAAAACTACGCGCGGAACGCATATAACACTGAGTACAAGTCACCTGATCGGACGAGGGAACCACTTGCGCTATACTTAGGCGTAAATAACTGCCGCTGTATGACAAAAGACACTATTTCCATTTTAGCGAAAAGCGAGATTTTCATTGCTACTCAAAAATGGACATACTGGCTTTTGCCATACAACGGCATAGAAAATCTCCCCAGCGTGAAACAACCTAGTCATCAGGCCCCGTGCCGACTTGTGCTGCAATACCCAAGCTTGGGTAGATTCAAACATGCGTGGATTCACGATGGGTGGCTTTATGCTGATCATTTAGAGTTACACTAGGTGAAATCACGACAGTGTAAATTTACATTGGGCGGATTCACAGCTTAGTGGATTGATTTTTGCTGGCTGGATTTATTATGAGTAAAGTAGTAAATATGGCAAGGTGACCCCTTCAGCAACAGTGTGGAGTTGATCACGTGGATTACCTGGGAGACGCTATCTAGGCTGTCCGGGGATGGGTCAGCCATGGGCACCTTGGCGCTTGTATTGACATTCCTCTGCGGGTACCTCTGCAGAATGGTGGAATAACAAATAGTTTTTATTTAGCGCAGTATAACGAAAAACAAGAATGACAAAGCTATAAAGGCTCACGTGCATGACCGATCCATATAATTAATGACCTTTGTGGCCTTGACCTTCCACCAGGTCACTGAAATAAGCAAGTGTTCTAACGTAACATAAGGAAAAAGTTGGCATTTGTACCAGCAAAATTCGTGTTTTCTCAAAATTTACGCATTTTTGACTTTTGTCAACCTCCCATGATATTTGACATTTTTTCAGTAGTTAGTGAACCAAATTAGTATTCTTAGAAATGGTTTAACGTCATCTATATTTCCGCCAAATTTGGTTGAGAAGTTTTTCAAAATCCTGATAAAAAATAAAATTCTACAAAAAAAAAAAAAAAAAAATTTTCATAATCATTTGTTGATCTCGTGACCCGTGACCTTTCCAAGATGTCATCCAAGTTAGGGTGCATCGGAAGGTCTTACCAACAGGTATCTGTGTACCAGGTTTGGGATGGAAGTTATAAACAGTATTTGAGAAGAAAAAATCACCTTTTTTCTTCAGAAAGTGGCTATTTGTGACCTATATCCTGATCTCTTGTGACCCTTGACCTTTCCGAGGAGATCAAAATGAGTATGCATAGGAAGGTCTTACTATCAGGTATCTCTGTACCAAGTTTGGGTTTGAAGTTTTGAATAGTATTTGAGGAAAAAACTTCTTTTGTCAAAATATGGCTATTTGTGACCTATTTCCTGTGCTTTTGTGACCCTTGACCTTACCGATGGGTCAACCAAATTAGAAAGGCCTTATGCATAGAAAGGCATTACCATTAGGTATCTTTATACAAGTTTGGGTTTGAAGTTAGGAACAGTATTTGAAAAAAACTCAATTTTGCCAAAATATGTCAATTTCCTGATCCCCTGTGACCTTGACATTTAAGGGATGTCACTCAAGTTGGTATGTTTAGAAAGGTCTAGCCACAAAGTATCCTTGGCTCAAGTTTGAAGACTGTGGCTTAAATAGTCACCGAGAAAATGCCAACGTTAAAGTTTATCACGGTGGACAGACGACCACTGGCCCAGAACAGATTCACTTTTGCTTCGCACGCGAGCTAAAAATCAAGGCGCTATAATAATGACTGTATGCACGCATGCACACACACACACACACACACACACACACACACACACACACACACACACACACACACACACACACACACACACACGGGGACAAAAGCGTCAGAGTGGGTTACCTACCATTTTATGTCAAAATGGGTTACCATATTTCTATTTATTCTAGGGCTCTGGAATTGATGCGAATGTTTAGAACTCACCTTATAACTAAGCTCTATAACTTAAAATAAAATAGACATTTTCTAGAAACAGAGCCACTAGATGGAAAAAAAAATGGGTTTCTACCAATAAAGTGGGTGCCTCTCACACAAAAACTGGCATTACAGTCAAAATGGGTGTCTTCACAACATTAGGCGTCTGTAAAAAGGTCAAGTTCATGGAATACTTCTTTTTCACATTAATCTTTTTTTCCAACTTAATGTGTATGTGTGCTTTAACATTTTTAACATTGTATGGTGCAAAATTCAATAAACACTGGCCCGTAACCTTTTGATTATGATTTTTACAGAGGAAATCTTTTAAACTTTGCTGCGTTTTGTCCTTCTGAAGCAAAACAGTTTATCATGGCATTTATGTGAGAATCAACATAATGTATTCTGGAAATTAAAGGACTTTTGGGGGGGTTTGGGGTACTCTGGAGTTTCAGACAAACAGCAACAGAGCATTTTGAATATTAACCCTTATCATTCGGAATACACCAGTGTGTGCAACAAGTGTGACTGAAATAGTCCAAGGGTTAGTGCCAGAATAGCTTGGTGCCTCTAGGCGCCAAGCTATTGTGGCACCACCCTTGAACTAAAGCCTTTGGTCTATGTCCTCATCTGTAAGTACTGTAATGTAGCTTGCATAGAATTATGGCAGTGAACAAATTTGAAGCTTTTAGCCTCAGTATGATGCGGGTCAAAAAGTGTGGAAAAATATAAAAGATAGAAAAAGACCCAGACAAAGAAACTAACACTTAACTTATTCTACCCCAGACACACCACAGCAAAATAAAGATCCACCATGATAGTTCAAGGGTGATGCCAGAATAGCTTGGCGCCTATGGGCGCCAAGCTATTCTGGCATCACCCTTGAACTATCATGGTGGATCTGTGTCCTGCACTGCAATGCAGTCTTCTGAAGACGACTTCAACATTTGGGGATTCCGCTCTTGGGGTAGAATGAGTTAAAATGACAGAACAGAACACTGACATTAATTAATTAACTGACAACATGAGAAATCACTTGAAACTTCAGCCTTTATTATTGTCTTTCGTCCCCAACCAACCATTCTTCCGTTTGCAGATTTTTAAATGGTATGCAGTATACAAAATAATCCAGGCAGACCAACCAAACCCCCCCCCCCCCAAAAAAAAAAAAAAAAAAAAAAAAAAGCAGGCTATACATGCTGAAACCACCCCAATAATAACACTCTTGTAATAAATCTGTATGAAACCGAAAATGCTGCGAGTGGCGGGGAACCTCAATTCATTTCTTTTGTAACTTTTTCAGTCTGTTGCGGAGGTAATCCTTAATGTTTGTCCAGCGCCTATGTCTAAGTGCAGGCTCTTCTGCCATTGCATGCTGTATCTCGGCCTTTCCAGGAAGTTTGTTCATGACGAGGTGTGTCTTGAAACGAGTTTGAACAGCTTTCTCTTCAGCTTCCCCCCATGGTTTCCTTGTAAATCTAGCTTCTTTCGAACAGGAGCTGACGCAGTACTGTCATCATCAAAACTATGTAGATTGTCATCGGGCTCTGGATGTCTTTTCTCCGTTATGCTCATTGATTCCTGTGTTGTTGACTTGCTACCTGCTTCATTCACAGGTGCTGTTCCCCCCGAGACCTCTCTGCCAGTTTCTGATGTGTCTTCATTGTCAAAGTCCATCTCTTCATCATCGCCCAGCTCAGCTCTAATGCAACTCTCAAAATCTGTCATCTCATTGTTAACTGACAGAAGAATCTTTGCCACTTTTGCCTTTTGAAGGACGTCTTGAGGTTGGCGGTAGATATGGCGATGTATCTGAATATCATGACCAAGGAAATCTGCCAGCTGATCCTGGTCTAACTCCGAGATGGCCATTGACTGAGCCAAAGTTGCAACCTGCTTCCGTAACCGAGTAAATGTGAACATGGCTGGGTATGACACCCGTGCTTCTAGGGCATGGGCCTTCAGAACATCATGGCCTCTGTAAGGCCTCTGACCAGAAGGTGTAGCAAAGATGTGCTGGGAATCAGCGAGAGCTGGCACTGATTGCCTCATTTGAAGGATTATGTCCACAGTTGTCATCATCTTCTTCGTCAGCAAAACGGGAACACTCCTATTAAACTTGCCTCTGATTTCCACTCACTGAAAATGATTCACCATTTTCTTCTCAACCTCTGTGAGACCTTTCAAGATATCTTGATTGGTGATCGATCCAATCTTAGCATTCTGGAAGTCTGACACCTTCATTCTCTGAACTTCTCCCCCTCGTTTTTGGTTGAAAAGTGATACAGCACAAAGAGTTGCTTTAACCACTGTCGGATAATCTTCCGAAACCATCCTTGTCTCAAGAAGCTGTTGGACCTTCCTCGCATCTTCACAAGAATGATGGGATCAGCTTGGGTTTGTTCATGGTCATTTTCCGGACCGACTGGGCTGCTGTAGCGGACACACAATCATACCAGTCCCCGTTGAAGACAGAGTCAAACCGCTGCGCCTCAGAGAGCTCCTGTCGCCACCTGTCGTCTGAACCCTGCCCAAGCTGTTTGGATGCCTGTGACTGTTTGATCTGTGAACACTTTTTCAAAGCATGGCCTATGCGCATTGCGAGATTGACTTTTTTGAACTGATGTGTGTCCTCATCAAAATCTGCTAGCTCTTTTACAGCCAGGACAACATGATCAAAGCTAGCTGAATTGATCACAGCATTTAAACTTGCGATTTTCATTTCTGACCTCACTCTGATAATCTTTAATAGTCTCCCTAACTCCCACATCCTGGAGCTGATTTGTCCAGCCATGTGTTCTTCAATGTCCTTGCGGTCAAATAATCTCTATCCATACTCAAGAAGCAAGGGGTCAGTTCTGATGAGACGGCTTATCTCATCATCTCTCTGCCTGGCTAATACCTTGTGATAGAAGGAAAATTCAACATCTAAGGGTATTGGAAGCATTAGCCGACCACGGCGCGCCGCCTCACCTCTCTGAGTGATCTGAAAACCTCCTGGTTTCTGACAGCAACGTTTTGAGTGTACAGAGATCAGCTTTTTTTGATAGAGCCCTTTGCAATGGCTACAGGTGAGAAAGTCGTCTACCTTACTAGTTTTGGTGCGATACTTAGGAATCAAACATCCTGATTTGTTTTCAAGAACAGCAACGTTATGCATGTAATCACCCTCATCTTGTAGTCTGATCCGTGCTCGACGTCTCTGCTTTGTCCCTTTTTTCATCAACAAAATTTTAGCAATGTCTGACAAGCTTGCCACACAATTTGCATGCATGTTTCTTGTCCCATTTGTACTTTCCTTTCCCTCTCTGCGACACGTGCACACCTGTTTCTTCTGTAAGTGCTCTTTCCCCACCCCCAGCATCATGTTCCTTCTGCCTATCCACATTCTCATTGCCACCCCCTAACGCACACTGCACCTTGCTGGTACTAGCGTCACCGACACCTGGCCACCCCGAACCTGCCACTTTGATGAAATCTAACATAGTCGATACAATACTGTCTATGTCAGAGATCCCAGCAATTGATGCCGACACACCGTCTGAATCTGGTGAGCTCGAGCCAGGAAGAAACTCCTCGTCATCACTGCCCTCGTATTGCGATGCGCTTGCACTCTCAGTCTCAGGTCCATCCCAGGCTCCATTTGCGAACTGGAGAAAGAAAGAAAGAAAGATTGAAACCAAAGCTGCATTAGGACAGAAACAGCCCAATTTTGGTTTAAGGGGCCTTGCACAAGAATAAAAAGAGTAATCCCGTGTATGACCGATTTACATATGTGTGACCTCGGTGACAAGGGCTGGCTTCTGCAGCAGCAAAATCCCTGTTTTCTGAAAATGCAAGCAGTTTTCACACATTAGTCAACCCTGCGTGACCCTTTGAGAGAGGTCACTCAAATTGGCATGTTTAAAAAGGTCTTGCCACAAAGTATCCTTGGGCCAAGCTTGAAGAATGTGGCTTGAATAGTCTCCGAGAAAATGCCACCATTAAAGTTTACCATGGACGACGGACGGACGACCAGTGGCCCAGAACATAAACTCACTTTTGCTTCGCACGCCAGCCAATAAAATGAAGATGATCATAGAATCACTTTACTTATCAGTTTGTAATTGGGAGCATTCCGCTGCCGTTTATGTACCCTCCTACCAGACGCACCCTCTGTGGCAGAGGCTGGGGGGCTAAGATGCTGCAGCTGACTAATTTTGCCATGGGCCTTGGTCATGTGCCAGGAAGGGGCGTGCTTGTCCACTTCCATAGATCCCGATGGGTTTGGACATCCTGCTGCCATCCGGCGCTGGGTGTGTGCAGAAAGTCCTGAACCAGTGTGACCAAAACGGTGTTGCTGCAAACATGTCCAATACAACCATGTAAACCATTGACATTTTGAATCAGATTGATTGTACATTGCTTAACGTCCCGACAGCAACAAGGCTTTCTCAGGACGTGCCTGCACTGCTTGTGAAAAAAAACACCTAAACGAAACATTGAATGTATGTCACCAGCCGGTCAAATACGTTAAATAAACCTAACACATGGGGCTTAAATAAAGCTAAGACCATTTAGCAACACACATCTAATATCAAGAGCTACAGGCAGTGCAGACAGTAGGGAGAGTTTTAAAAAGGCAAATACAGGTGAATGGACAAAGGGTAGACAGAAACACATGCCCCAGAATAGAGAGAAAAACCCACCCTGTGGGGCTGACCAGGGTGACCCTGGGAACTAAAAACTGGTAATACAGTAAAAAACGACACTTCAGTTGCACAATCCGAAAGACCTGTTTGTGGACGTTTGTTCTTCAAATCGCGAGGCAGTTTTGCGAACGAGGATTGAAATCTGGCGCCATTTTTTTTTTTTTTAAAGTCAACTCATACTGTGCATGCATGTGTCAAGTTACTTTTCGATCACTGACAATCACACATGTCAGAAAAAAAGAAACAAAATCGCGTGGCAGATTGACCTTGTAATGGTGTCATTGAACGAATTCCTTTCATTGAAGAAGAAAGCTTTTGTTAAAATCGTGGGGTTCTATTATCATTTACTACAAGACTCAACGGTCAGAGAGGAAGACACGGACGGCCGAAGCAGACGCCTTATTTTTCTGGGCCAAACGGGTATCGGGGATTGGAGGCATCTCTCAGTTAAATAACTGCACTGAACAAGTACATTTGGGCGTGCTCTTAACTAAGAAATATTGCATAAAGTACCTCTGCAAACGTGAAGAATGGCCAGCGGGTGACGAAAGACGTTTTAGGAAGGGCAAGGGAAACAACTCCGTTCATCGGTGTTACTGACCAATCACCGATCATCAAGTTGATCTGAAAACACTCGCTTCCGTGTGAACACACAGGCCCAGGGCCTCGCAAAAACACAACATGAAGTAAATCTGGGAAAATGGGGACATCCTATTTTGATATTTTTTTCTGACTTTTGAATGAAAGATAATGCAGAAACAACCCTCAGAAAAATGGGTGCCTGACTTGGTCACCCAGAATTTTACACACACCCATTTTGCATAAGGATGGTAAAGAAAGTCACCCATTTCAGTGGTTTCGTGTACACACACACGCGCGCGCGCACACACACACACACACACACACACTTATTGTCAAGTCTAAAGGACACACACTTATTGTCAATTCTAATGTACTTCCACAGTACATCTATTGGTTTTATGTGGGTCATGCAAAACCTTTTAACTACCATACCGCCCGGTTCCGCCTTTCACATATCACCAAAGACAATACATTATAAGACAGATCACTCCTTCATAAGGCTTACTGAAAAAAAGCGAGGTCAGTGTAGCAGTTGCGTCCCATGGTGTAATCGTCTTGTGGCCGTACGCCTATCACTATCTGGTAATTGATTGTACATTGCTTAACGTCCCGACAGCAACAAGGCTTTCTCAGGACGTGCCTGCACTGCTTGTGAAAAAATAAAATAAACAGAACATTGAATGTATGTCGCCATCCGGTCAAATACGTTAAATAAACCTAACACATGGGGCCTAAATAAAGCTAAGACCATTTAGCAACACACATCCAACATCAAGAGCTACAGGCAGTGCAGACAGTAGGGAGAATTTTAAAAAGGCAAATACAGGTGAATGGACCTCGGGTAGACAGAAACACATGCCCCAGAATAGAGAGAAAAACTCACCCTGTGGGGCTGACCAGGGTGACCCTGGGAACTAAAAAGTACCTAACCCCACCCAGGTCCCCCAGGGCAGACCCGGGTGGGGGACTATCTGGTAATGGACTCGAGCTCTGACGCGAGGCTTTTTGAAGGTTAATATGTGCTTTTTGTGTGTGCATTGCGGAAAACTGTTTTAAAATCACATGAGCTTTGCTTCCAAAATATTTTTTTCTATTTTCCTAATCGAAAGATTTTTCGGGAAAGGGGTAATTAGCACGGAAAGTGTAATAGAAAAATAAATAAATCAAGCATTTCATTGTTTAAGTGTGAGTTGATGTCTAGTACACACACACACACACACACACACACACACACACACACGTGCACGCAAACAAACACACATGCACACAAACGAACACACATGCACACAAACGAACACACATAGAAACAAACCACCGGCACAGGACTAAATAAGAAATAATTTACAGCAAACATCAGTTGTTTTTAACAATCACACAAGAAGATCTGTTTATTAATACACGTTCAACGTGCAGCAGGTATTATCAAGAAAACCAAATCAGTAGTGATTATACACTATCTATCTATCTATCTATTTATATCCCGTAGCCTTGCCGACCGTTGGGGCACCACTGATGACTTGACAACCAGCTCCCTCCATTCCTCTCTGTTCTCTGCCATTCTCAGCGTATCGCCCAGCTTCAGTCCTGTCCACTCTAGGATATTGTCCTCCCATCTTTTCATCTGTCTTCCTCTCCTTCGTCCTCCTTGCACACTGCCTTGCAGGATTGTTTTGGCAAGCCCTGCTGAACGCGTGACATGCCCATACCACTTCAGTTTGCGTTTACTCACAATGGCTAATAAGTCTTCATAGGGCCCGATGGCTTGCCTGATTCTGCTTCCCACTTTCTCGTTTGTGATGTAATCTCTGTATGAAATGCCAAGCAGCCTTCGAAAACATCTCATTTCAGTGGCTTGTATCCTCCTTTCAAGGTCTGCTGTGAGGGTCCATGACTCGCAGGCATACAAGAACACTGAGATGGCTAAGGAGCGCATCAGTCTGATCTTGGAGCAGAGTGTGATGTTTCTGTCCTTCCATATGGTCTTCAGTCTTGTCAGTGCTGTTGTTGTCTGCGCAATCCTGGACAGTATTTCTGGTTTTGATCCCTCATCTGTCACAATGGCTCCTAAGTATTTGAATTTCTTAACTGTTTCCAGTTTTTGGCCTCCCACCATGATTTCAGTGCCAATGCCACTGGCGTTATTGGTCATCAGTTTGGTCTTCTCTGCACTGATTTCCATCCCATATGCAATGGCTGTACTATCCAGCTTTTCCACCAGCTGAGCTAGCTCCTTCTCTGTTCCTGCAAGGCCATCAATGTCGTCCACAAAGCGCAAGTTCGTGATTGTTCTGCCTCCAATACTGACAGTTCTTTCATGATCTTTCAGAGCGTCCGTCATGATTCTTTCCAGGAAGATGTTGAAAAGAGTAGGTGAGAGCAAGCAGCCTTGTCTGACTCCAACTGTAGTCCTAAACCAGTTTCCTATTTTGCCATTGAAGCAGATTTCGCTAGTGGCCTTGTTGTAAAGGTTTGCTATGACTTTGATCAGGATGGCATTGATGTTGTATAGCTTCATGGTGGACCAAAGGGCTGCATGCCACACCCTGTCAAACGCTTTCTTAAAATCCACAAAGACATGATACCTCTGGTGCTGGAGGTATCTCTCACATAGAACTCTCAGGTTGAAGATCTGCTCAGTTGTGCTGCGCCCTGGTCTGAAGCCTGCCTGTTCCTCAGCTATGATTTCCTCTGCCTGTGGCTTCAGCCTGTTCAGTAGGATCTTTAACATGACTTTGCTTGGGTGGGATATAAGACTGATCGTGCGATAGTTCTGGCATTGATGTAAGTTGCCTTTTTTTGGGAGAGTTATTATAAGTGATTGGGTCCATGGTGTGGGCCAATCCCCTGACTGCCAGATCTTATTGCAGATTGTTAGTAAGGCGCTTACCGTGTCTTCTCCCCCTATTCGGACTAGCTCTGCAGGGATGTTGTCTGCTCCTGCTGCCTTCCCTTTTTTCAGCGACTTCACTGCAGCCTCTACCTCTTCTCGGAGGATGGGATAGTTGCCATTGTTGGTCCCGGGTGGGTTGACAAGTATGCCTGGGTCCCCTGCAGCTCGGTGGTTGTACAAATCTGAGCAATACTCTGACCATCTCTTCAGTATGTCTTGGTCTTCCGTAAGACAGTTCCCTTCACTATCTTGAATGATCGAGGAGCGTCCTTGTTTTACACTGGTCAGGTCTTTCACCAGCTGGTATGCTTTTTTGCTATTATTTTTGTTCAGATTTTCTTCTACGTGTTTACACTGATCTTCAATCCACTTATTCTTTGCCTTTTTCATGCTTTTCTTGATATCCTGCTTAATTTCCCTGTATTGTTTAGCTCCTTCTACCTCTGATTTATTTTTCTTTAATTCTCGACGCTTGTCACATAGAACAAAGATGTCAGCTGTAACCCAAGGTTTCTTTGCTTGTCGGTGTTTGCCAAGGATCTCACTGGCTGTTTGGGTTACAAAAGTGTTAAATGTGTCAATCAGTGTGTCCACGTCTGTGTTTTCTGCACCTAGAAGTAGCAGTGGTGCGAATTTTCCTCCTATCTTTGCCTGAAAGGCTTCCGCTACCTCTGGGTCTTTCAGCTTCTCGAGATCAAACTTGATTCTGGTGGGACCCTGCTTGTTGGCCTTCTTTAGGCGGAGTCGGAAGGTCATCATCACTAAGTCATGGCCGCTTCTAATGTCTGCTCCTGGAAAGCTTCTTGTCTTGGCAATGTTCACACTGGTTTGGAAGCGTCTCTTCACCATGATGTAGTCAATTTGGTTATGGTGCTCTCCGTTCGGGCTGTGCCATGTCCACCTTCTGGATGCTTTGTGCGGGCCAAACGTGTTCATGAGCTTTAGATCATTTGTGCTGGCAAATTCCAGGAGCCTTAAGCCTCTGTCGTTGGTCTCTGCATTGCAGTAGCGTCCGCATGTGCCTTTCCAGTTCCTAGCAGCATCCTCTCCTATTTTGGCATTCCAGTCTCCCTGCACCACAAGAATGTCTTTCTTGGGGGTCTGGTCCAGAACTTCTTGCCGTTGGTCATAGAAGTCTTCTATTTCCTCATCGCCATAGTCTGTTGTTGGGGCATAAACTTGTACAATGGTGATATTAAATGGGGTTGCCCTCAAGCGTATGGTGATAAGCCTACTGGAGACTGGCCGACAACTCATGACGGTGTTCACGATGTCTTTGTGGACGAGAAATCCGACACCCTGTTCGTGTTTGTCTTCTCTGCCACTGTAGTACAGTTTGTGGTTTTCCTGGGTTGATGTTTCCCCAAGGTTCTTCCATCGTACTTCGCAAAGTCCTAGGATGGTCCAATGGTATCTGTTCATTTCATGTGTCAGTTCCTCTACCTTTCCAGGCGTTTTAATGTTCTGACGTTCCAAGTGCCAATGCTGATGTTGTTTCTGGCACGGAGTTTTGATGGTGATGGTGCACCAGTAACACACTTAACATCTCTGCCCTGGCGCAAGACAGAAGGCGCGGTCCTTGTTCTGGGCGACGACCGATCCGGTATGGATTGAGGTAAGGTTGTCATTGCATGTGGTGTGTCTTGGGAAAAAGAACCTGGCGGAGCCCATCCCTCTCCAGGCTGTTAACCACAACCGAAACTCCACATAACTTGTGGCTCGCCTCGGTCCTGGACACGTGGCCGATGAGACCCTCATGGGACTCTTTCGCCCTGAGTGGTGACTTCATCAAGGAAGTTCATACACCCAATCCGGTACCGTGTCAGCACCCTAGCCTTTGGTTATCCAAAACCTAACCTGCAAGGCAGCAGGGGACTCGTGGAGGGCGGGGTCGTCTATGTCCGGTGCAGATGTGAACATCTGCCCACTGCCCATTATACACAGGCCACGCATACACCCGTTAGAAACTGTAAACAGTACCTGGCGTTGTATGCACAAAGAGATTGATAAGAAATTATCACTAATTATCTGTTCTTTCTCCTCCTCTTTATTCATCCCTCTACTCAACACATGTAAGTTTATGACAAAATTGTTCAGCACACGAAATAGTAGGTCAACATGAGTATACGCATTAGGCTTAATTATCATAAGACGTACATGACAGACAATACCATTAGTCACATGCCCATCGCTACTCCCTCATCATGTGCACGAAGCCTCTAGATCTAAAGGTCATTACCAGGTAAACAGATAAACATATTATTACCGATCAGAATTATGTTCTCCAACAACGCCCCCCCCCCCCCACCCCCCCACCACCACCACCAGACTATCGGCTGCTTCCAGCCGGAAACTAAATCCCTTACACTGTGCAACAAAGACAATGGCATGGTTTGCCACAAGCTTTGTCCTCTCATCCTCCCCAAATCCTCTTCCCCTTCTATGTGATCACGTTTTTTGTTGTAGATGACTTGTTCTTTTATTGTCATTTCATCTATTGCACACAGATCTCACTTTCAGTTTGGCGGCAGTGCAGACACTTTAATCTAAAGCGCTTTCAGAATCTTGGCATTAAAGTCGGGGCAGACTGAAACCTTTTGCATAGTTTTTCATAAGCCTGAAACTGACGGGAGGACACCGATTCTTCTTCTGCATGCGGTACAATCTGTTGCGCACAGTTTTGAGACTTTTCTTCAAAGCCTGCATTCTTGGTGAATCGCTGTCCTGACCACCTGTTGCTGCAGTTCCCCCCACATTATTTTCTCCACTGGACTCATCTGTACACACACAAGCAACCATGCATTCAATCATTATATATATAATCCACAGCATATTTATTCAGATCAAAAAATCAATTCACACTTTATCTGACTTACAAGAATTGTATTTTCACACAAACATGCAAGCGCAAACACACACACAAAGGCCATCGAAAAATCATCCAAATTTAAAATCTGCTTAGTCTGATTGAATAGTCAACAGATTTTACGACCACAGTTGTGAAAACAACTCGCACAAGTGATCTTTTGTGCTGTCATTTTTTGGTAATTTTTTTTACAAATTAAAATTTACAGCTTACAAATTATAAATCAGATTCATATTTATTCATTGAAAGTACCTGGTTCCAGGACATCCGTGCCTCCTTGTGAGGCGGTGTTTCTGAATCTGTAGCAGTATCCCTCGGCCTGGGTGGCTGTCTCTTTGTTGTTAGTTGTGGGGGTGGGTTCGGCACCGCGAAAACAAAGTGGTCGGCACAGAATTCCGCAGCAGCCTGTGCCTCTGCGTGGCAGACGTGAACTGGTTGTTTTCAAAATGGGCACTGCACAGCCTGCAGGAACGTCGAACGCAGCTCAGCAGGTGACAGTCCCAACAGATCTTCCCTGCGTGTATTCTGCATCCATTTCTGACATCTGTTGGGAGAATAACAAAGACTGAAATACAAGTACTAAAACACCACCAGCGAAACACTGTAGTCTGTAGGCGTAGTTCGTGAGAACAGTACAGTGGACAGAGTTCTGCATGGTCTTTTATACTTTTGTATTCTAAGTCTTGATAGACAATGAAAGCGAATTTGCAAATGACTGAATTCCATCAACGACCTTACAACGCAAGCTTTCTTTGCTTAATTTCTCACCAGTACTTTCCTCATTTTGATCGGAACATCGGTCTTAAAACAACTCGATTAAGAATGTGAAACTTACACAGGCTTCTCCCTATCGTATCGCCTTGAGCGAAAGGGAAAGGTCCGGGGTAGCCTAACAATACGAACAGTAAGAATACGTTTCCTCACCCAAGTTAAGCACGTGTGGCACAAATGACTAGATCTAAATTGAGTTAGTCCAGCATTAAGTGGATAAAATGGGACAGGAAAACTGGTCTATGTACATATGGCCCTCTTCTACATTATAAAACAAAATTACTAGAAACTTATTATTACGCTGTATCTAAATAGTCGTTAGACCACTTTTCCACTGACATTTCTTGGAATTCACGGCGTGGAGAGAGGGCTAGGGTCTGTTTGCAATTGGATCAGTTTTCCACTCTTCCAGATTTAAACCCAAAGATACATATCACACGAGGGACCTATGCCTGAGTATCGCCCTCGCAACTCTTATTCAGAATCTAAAATTTTCCAGATAGACATCCTCTGCGCCATGAAATTATTCTACGGTCGTAAATTTATGCATTTATGCAAAGATAAGACCACAGAGTAATCAACTTACCTTGTTTCTTCCTTGTGGAAAAAGGAAAAACGATATGCCGGTGCAACTTCGCTGGTAGCGGGCGTTCGAACAAGAAATTGCGCTGCAAAAGTCAGACCCTTGCCTCGTTCGGTCAGCCATGATTCAACACGATTACAAGGGAGAAAACTCTCAAAACGCGTCGTCGCACTCTCGGGGCAAGTGATTTGTCTTATAATGTCTTGTCTTTGATATCACTCCATGTACGATCGTACCGCCCATACATACCTACTTTCATTTTCCACTCAGTTCCGGTTCATTTAGCACCCATTCCAACTTTTAACAGAGTCAATGCATTGTGAGATACGCCTACTTCTGTTTCCGCTACATGCTTTTCGAGTTTGTTTTGAATCAAAGTTAGGCGTTTTTCGAGACTGTTTCGCTTACAACGTTACTTGAGCACGGAGAGTGAATGCGACCCTGAATGTACAGCATTACTGGGTGATATTTGTTCAAATTCTGCCAGAGAAGATGACTCTGAATCGGACTTCAGCTTCAGTTCAGTGCACATTGAAGATCTTACCAATTTTGAGGCCGATATCAACGATGACGAAGAGCTACCTGTACATACCTGTGTAATGCGGAAGATGACTCTGACCTGCATGTAGTACTGGCCACATGATGGTTTAGACCTATGTTGAGTTTCTTTGACATTCACAAATATTTTTCTCAAGTTCTTCAGATGGAATTACGTCAAAAACTTTAAAATTGAATACAGTTCCGAAACCTACCTGACTTGTCACCTGCGGGTATGTCATGAAATATAATTATGTGCGTGATCAGTATGATGGAATGAGTAGAGTGGTTACCTGTGGGGACTTCCTGACTACCACTGGTTTGTTTCTAACCAGTTTTGTTGTTTTCTGGATTGAACTTCTCACAGAGGTATGGTTTAGCACCTTTTACTGAGATATATGACAGGTAAACAAAGACTGTGGCACGCAGACACTTAAAATGACAAAAGTATGACACACTGTATGTATTTTCCAAAATCATGTCAACATTTGGTACATTTTGAAGCAGAATTAACATCATACTTACAGTTTGAATTATGTACCCTATTTATACTTGGTTTGAATGAAAGAAAGTTAGGGACACAGGGCTATTTGTAGGAAAATAAGTTGGTAGTTAAAAGGGTTACATCCAAACTTTCTTAAAGCTCATATTTTACATTCAAGATACCCCCACCCCCCAAAAAAAGCTGATCTGTGATTTTGGACCTTACGACCATGAGCCGTAAGGTAAAAATCACAGACCAACACACAAATGTGAATTGTCCCAACTTCTTTTGCTTTGAAACAACACTGTATTTGTAAAATTATAAAGCTGAAGATCGAATATAGCAGACGTTCTTTATAAACCTTTCCACCAGCTACCAGCGACCGCATGCCTGGCTTTCTTTCCTTAACCCCTTCACTGCCGTGGAACATGAACGCGATCTAACTGCAAGAGGCATAGATCCTCATGAGCCCCCGTGACTGCGGGGGCTCATAACGATCTATGCCTCTTGCTGAGACCACTCGGTGGCTCATGAGGATCTACGCCTCTTGCTGAGATCACTCATGAGGATCTACGCCTCCTGCCGAGACCACTTCCGTGTCCATGTTGGTCGTTCAGGTTTCATAAACACGATGTACGTCCGGTGGCAGTAAAGGGATTAAAAGTACGCTTTCATGCAATGCATTATTATTGTTTTGTTTTCTTTGCGGTTGGTTTTCGAGTGAACCCCGGTACAGACTCCGTAATACCCCCTGCAACCGACTGTATATAAATTGTGTGGACAGTATGTTATCAATTTCCCGTATAGCCCGAACACCGTTGCTATGAACTTACATTACCTGAACGCCACGGACAGGTAGACGCCTGACCAAGCTCTGGGCTTTTTTCTTCGGCAATAGGGGAAACCTCGTGAGCTTGTTATCGCTGAACTCAAGAGTGGTGGTTTCTTTGGTGCCTGTGTCATTTTGCCCAATAGATGTTGAGGGCATGGATAACCCGTTAGGACGTTGGTTGTCACTCAATCCCAACGACGTAAAACTCAACCCGGGAGAGAGACTCAGAGACACCGCAGTTCCAGTACTAAATGTTTCGAGCGATGACATTCTTACAAGTGTGGTTCTTTTGATCACAGGAGGAGGAAAGTGTAAATACCGTCAGTCCAGTTCAGTCCGTGCGGCTGAAGAAAAAACGCAAAACAAAACATGACAGTTAACCCTTTGGGTATGGGTAGCATGTTTGGTCTTGGTGATTCCTGCAGAAATCGCCAAGACCAAACATGCTACCGACAGCCAAAAAAAAAAAAAAAAAGGGGGGGGGGGGGGGGGGGTAGCCACTTTACACGGCGAATAAGCGCCTGAAGAAGACCCTAAGGCATACATTCCACGAGACCTCAGAGGAAAAATCTATGCTTCTTGCTCGCAATTTTTATCCGGCAGTTGCGATAACTAATTTTCAGTAGTGGCATTCACAGGGTTAAGAATGACTGGCCATGCGTACGATTTTCATTACTAACATTCGAAAAGGAGATCTACGTTGATGACAACACACACACACACACACACACACAACCACACAAGCCGCAGTGGCTTCGATGTTGTGGCTATTAGCATATGGCATGTGGATCTGTATATTTTTTTCATCCATTCTACCTTATATCCCATCTTATTGTTTAATTTGACCTTTGACCGCTTAAAATTAAGCACCTGAGTGTCTAACCTTTTTTTTTTTAAACCACAAAACAGTAAGCGCAAGCCTGCGTTGCCGCCAGACTGGCTATTCAAAGCACAGTAACTGGTATAAATTTATAACAATTTTCTTACGCTACCTCTCCCTCCACAAACATATTTAGATCTATATGTTTGTGTAGACGGCATAGCGGCAGCAGTTAGACAACTAATGTATCTTATTCCTGTCACTGTGAAGATTGACACAAAAAAGCGTATGTTGGACCTGTCACGACTTGTAGACTTGCTTCAAACGAAAAGAGAGTATGTATTTATCCCCTGAATTTTGTCTCTTTAAAGCTAACCTGTTTTTGCTCCTTTGCTCTTTAAAAACGTGTGTTGTTTTTTTTTCGTTTTCCTATTCTCTTCATGCCTTTCATCCGTTAGAGTGAGTAACACATTCAACCGCTGCCGCCATCTTATTTATGTCCGTGACGACAAAGAGCACGTGATCGGCAATCTCCGACGCATTAGCTGACCATATGTGATTGCTGGCAGAAAATACGACTATACGGTGGACTATCATGATTGGCGTTTTCGTAGAAACCGTAGATTTCTTTTCCTCCAGAGCATTCAGACTGAGTTGTCTTTTCCGATATTTTTCTTTAAATGACTAGCTTTGATGATTTACCAGCTTTCACGACGAAACATTTGGTCAACGTAATAAATTATTGTAAACGAGGAGACGCGCGCACGTGTGTGTGTGTGTGTGTGTGTGTGTGTGTGTGTTTGTGTGTGTGTCTGCGTGCGTCTGTGCGTGTGTGTGTGTGTGTGTGTGTGTGTGTGTGTGTGTGTGTGTGTGTGTGTGTGTGTGTGTGTGTGTGTGTGTGTGTGCCCGATTTGTAGGTCCGGCAACTGACACACTTCCATAAAATGGAGGTCCGGTGAATTTTACTGGGTTCCGACGTCAGATCTCCAAACTTTGTACTGCGATTTCTGAAGCACAGCTCAAAGAAACATATTTTGAGAACGGCTCGCCCAAATATAATTGTGCCTGTTTCAACCTGTGGTTGTGCAACTGTGTATTGCGGACCTTCAGTTTGAGCTGGACCTTACCTTTTCATGAATTTGTGTATATGGTATACTGACCAGCAAACTGAAAGAAATGCGACATTTATGGGAAACTAAAGTGTTTCCGATGATTCCCAAAATGTCGCATTTCTTTTGCTCGTCAGTATATTTGTATGTGAAACTCAAGACTTGGCGCACGTTTCATAGTCACGAGCGCTCGAAGAAAGCGAGGCGTTGCATAGGGGTTTTATAGCAATCAAATGCTAGCGCTTTCTTTGCTCGCAGCGGCTGCGTCCAAAGAAACGCACGCCTGTTTCATTCAAATTCAGATTCAGACAACTGCCAAGTTCGCTTGGGAACATGGGTTCAAACCTTCAGAGATGTTGAGAGCATGCTTTGCATAAATATATAATTTTATATCTTGCTCCATTGTTTATCATGGACCTCCATTTCTCAGTAGTTTAACATTTCCTGCAAATCGATGTGTGTGTGTGTGTGTTTGTCTGTGTGTATATGTGTGTGTGTGTGTGTGTCAGTCTGTGCGTGCGTCCGAACGTACGTGAGGAAACGCGCAAGAGCTCCATACAGGTTGTCTCCCTCGATTCGCTACGGTAGCGAATCGAAGGAGACAACCATTGTGCCCACGCTCCTTTTTGTAACCTGTTAAGTTACATGGGGCACCTTCTTTAGTCCGGTCAACTGTTACGATTGTGATTGTGTTGTTCTGTGAGAGCATGCATGTGTTAATCGTAGGAAACGATCCGATATTTATTTGAGCTATCATGGTTACGTATCACGTACCTTTTCAGTGAGATTCTCTATTGTTCGCGCAGATGGCGGAATTGGTTTTATTATGATACGCTAAGTTTAGTCCGGAAGCTTCTAGCAAAGTCGCACGGAGAATAGCGGTAGTAGAGCTGCTCTATTTTTAGCCATAGTTGCTCGCTGTGCGCGGGAATATAGCAGCCGTTCTTTGCGTGTTATGAAAGGTCGTGAACGGTGTGCCATACTTTTGTGTGACGTCATTACACACTAGGATTTGGGGGCTGAAATTAGCAGTCGAATTTTTGTAGACTATTGTAGTTATTCTAGAAAGTTCTTTTTTTTTTAATTTTTGTTTAAAATTAATATTTATGAGTTTCAGTTACGTGTTCCGTTCTGATTGGTTGCGTTGTGTGATTTCGTTAGATTATTCTGGAAAGTCGTTTCACTATAAAAGTTGGTGCTAGGAAGCACGTGCGTACATTGTCAGTTGTAGGGACACACAGTTTATCGTAGGTACGTGGCCCGTATAGGGTGTACATTGTGAGAGATGCAGCGTAACGGTGGTGTACATTGTAAGAGAAACATTGTGTCGCCAGTGTTGACATTTGCCGAAGAGACATTGTATCAGTGTTGGTGCATTTGGGAATGCATTGTGTGGAGATCGCATCGCTGAAATAAAGTATTGTTGGAACTGTTACTCCAGTATTGTCTACAACCTTAAACCACGTGTGACGGGTTGCAGCTGAATGAAGTTTATTTAAAAAGAACCTTACGTGCGTGCGTCTGGTGTGATATCATACTACGACTACGACTCAAAACGTAACATCAACACACACGCACACGCGCTCATATACACACACTATCCAACCAACATTGCAATTTAACGGAATTTATTTTTTTAAAGCCTCTGAGCAAATAAAGAAGCATATATAAATGAAAAATACACTGCATAATGGGGATACAAAATGCAAATAATAATATGGTCACCGCCACCTTGCTCTGGAAGTAAACGATTACAAATAATGTAATACAGCATTATGTATCAATGTAATAGGCCTACGGTACATTAACCAATGTAAGACCAATCTAAGGCTACAAAGCTCTAGATCTAGATGCAGCTGTTAATGGTTGTAACAAATGTAGACAGTTCACAAAAGTCTCGCTTAAGTTGCAAATGTACATTAACAAAGCAACTCAACTGGCCGACCATAGGCCAATTACTATTGGTCACATCAGTTCATGTGAACATACATTATGTAAAAAAAAACAAACAAAAAAAAAAAAACGTGATAAAGCAGATTATGTCACCCATGTTAACCCATAAAGCCCCGACATGACTACAGCAGGATATGGATCGACCGTGATAGGCCAAGGGTGGTGTCAGCTTGGCGCCTATTGGCGCCAAGTTATTCCGACACCACCCTTGAACTATCATGGCCGATCTGTCTCTAGAACTGTGATGGAGACCTCCAAACGGGTATCTTAAAAATGATAATTTCCTCGTCAGGATGTAATGAGTTAAACTGCACTCAGAAAGCTAAACGTGACTATGAACATTATTACAGTAAAGACACTGAAATGCATAATACACACACGCATACTTCAACCTCACTGTGCATTCAGCCAATGGTACTATACACGTTGGTTGCATGCACTTGGGGATTAAACCACATGCTGTGTTTCGCAGCCTTGTTCATAACTCACCATCAGTACTGTTTGAATCGATGCCCCTTCATGCGTGTGCTGGTCTATGATTTTGGACCTTACAGCCCTCAGCCGTTAGTCTAAAATCACATACCAGAACGGGTGAAACAAAACAATAACCTTTTAGGCAGCTCTGAATCATGATAAACAGATAACAAAACAGCAAAAAATAAATAAATAAATAAATAAATAAATAAAATAAAAAATTTTTAAAATCTGTATCGTTCCTAGGGATTTTAAATAAATAAAATCCCTGTTATTCCAAAATTGCACGTTTCGGCGAAAACAGTGGATTAAGAGCCCGGACAAAGATGCGATACTGCACAATTGTCCAGGTTTTTTAATCCACTTTTTTCGTCGAAGCTCTGAGGTGCAGTTTTGACCTACTTCTGATTACCGAACGATTTTAATGGATCTATATTCCTATCCAAAGCAAACAAAAAGCAGTACATTGATTCAGAATTTTCAACATAAAAAATAAAACAACAACACTTAAACTTTACCCCCCAAAAAATACAAGAAAAGTTTTGCTGGTAGAAAGTTCCACACATCTGTGTTGTTGATGTTTCCGGCAATAAAAATAAGCGCTACAGTTCTTGTGGTTTAACAAACGCACATAGGTAAAACAAATCTGATACACAAAATTGAAATAACCAATATTTAATTATGAGAAGAAAAAAATGCAAGTATAAATAAACCGACAAAAGACAAACAAAAAATATGCAAACGGCAATATGCATCTATATGAATTAATTGCAATAAACGCTGTATCCAAGAATTTGCACTTGTCAAATGCAAGTAAGTGTATGTAGGAATGCTATGTAAAGTTCCCTTCAAAATGAATAAAAATAGCACGGAGTTCACATTTGAAAGAAAACTAATTGCAAGCACTGTTGGATTAACCCACAGACTCTAAACAACAAAACTTACACCAGTAGATTCCCTGAAAGCAGCTGGTTATAGGCTATGAAACTTAAATAGTTCAGAGTCTAACCAGTGCTGAGAAAATCTGAACACCACCAAATTGCAAGATGTATAGATCCTCATGAGCCCCCGCAGTTGTGGGGGCTCATGTGGGTCTATGCCTCTTGTTGACATCACTGGACATTTTAGTGTTGAATTAACAAAAAGTGTCGAAACACAATCTGCGTCAACTGGCACTGAACGGGCTGAGTGCAGTTATCAGGCGACCTAACTCGTACAGATTTCGTTACAGGTCAGAGTCTAATAGAGCCACTGTCAGGCGACTTGTATAAGTCTCCTCGTCCTGCGATGTCAATTATGGCGTCATGAGCGTTTTGATAAACACATTCGCGACTGACGTACTGCATTCAGATACGCGGCTCATTTGCCATGAAGCGTACATTTTATTTTTACCGTGTGGAGCACCTTTACCACTGTGTGCAAAGAACGCACTAGACCCTTAAATTTAACCGTGAAGAAATTGAGAGTCCGAAATAGCTCAGGCGGTTAAGCGTCGGAGCAGGAGAGCGAAGGGAATCGCCGGGTCGTGGGTTCGAATCCCCGTCCCGCCCCGGTAGCTGGACTCGCAATACAGGGGGAAAAGACGGGCTTGTTCAATAGCATGTCCGTTGAAAGGTCCTGGTATATCAAAGTGGCACAGTTGGAGTGCGCCTGAGTTGATCAGTGTTCAGGTCGTACTCCATAGGTAATAGATTTCCCTGTCCCCCATAACCCGCCCGTCAGGGCCGTCCATTATCACTTCGGTGCCGTGGACGTTAAACCCGACTGAGCTAACCAACCAACCGTGAAGAAAACGCAGTATGGCCAGAATCGTACGAAACAACTCGCAAAACCTTTGTTCTAAAATTGTTCTAAAATTAAAATGAGGTGAAAAAAAACGACACGATAAGTAGAGCGCGCTCATCCAGCCCGATCCGGCCACCGTCAATTAATAGACACGCGCAGTTTCACGTCCAATCATAAGCCATCGTCAAGAGCCAGCGATTCAAAAGAAACTTGAATGAAGCGACTTCAAATTCTACTGAACCTTTGGCAACACAGAGGTCACCTAGAGAAATATTATATTTTCATAACCCCCCCCCCCCCCCCCACCCTGCGGGGAGCTTATGAGCCTCAAAGCCTCTTGAAAAGTTTTCCTTGTGCTTTCGGGATGATGGAGTGACAGCACCAGCAGTTTAACTAATGAATCCTTTCACTGCCGAGAAAATAGTGAACACGACCCATCTGCAAGAGGCATAGATCCTCATGAGCCACCGCAGTTGCGGGGGCTCATGAGACTCTATGCCTCTTGCGGACACCCCTTTTTATCCACTGGCGTTGAATTAGCAAAAATTTCAGACACACGATCTGCGTCCGCTGGCAAAGGGGTTAAAGTGCACGCCAGCTGAAAGCAGAAAAAGACGACTAGAGCATATATACTGCCAATCCGTCGAGAAGAGCCGCTTGTGAGCTTTCAATATAATGCAGTTTACCAGTTGTGTAGCAGGGCCGCCTAAATAGATTGTTTATGTCAGTCAAACACACGGACCCCTGGTCGCAAATTTGGGGATTGTTCCGTGAGAACTACACGTCTCCAACACCAACTACGCTGCCAGTGATCACGAATATCTCGCATCTGAAGCGACTGTAGATTGACCAAAATTCGCGTGAAGAACACAGTTGTAAATGGGGCACAAAAACAACATAAAACTAACAAGCGACATAAATCCTCATGAGCCCCCGCATTCGCGGGGTCTCATGAAGATTTATGTATCTTGAAGCTGGATAACAGTTAATGGGTTAGATGGCACGTACCTAGATTGAACTTAACTTTTCACCGCAGTGAAGTATGTGAATAACTGTCCATGGGTGACAGTGTTTGCGTGCGTGTGTCTGTATGTGCGTTCGAGCGAGTGTGAGCATGTACAAGGTTACCATATTTGCACGTATGTTTATTATTTTCATATATTCTTATGCGTGTTTTTTAATGTCGAAGCCGAAGGAAAATGTCCATCTCATGGACAATAAAGTGAATGGTATTGGTATCATATCAGTCGTTTAAATGCGCGACGAGAACAAGTTCTGAGCGATACTGAAAACAAAGGGTTATTCGTTATGATTCACGGGTGGTGTCAAAGCCTTGCACTTATAGGCTAGGGGCGCAGACTTCACTGGTATCATCGTCAACTGTTTTGCAGCTTGCCAGGGCTTATAATGGGTTGAATGTGAATTACTATTCCTGCTACCTCTAGCCCTGCACAAAGCGCCCCATAAACATGACCATGCGTGACCTGTCATCAATGATGAAGAAAAGGAATGGATGATCAGCGATGAAGCGTTGCTTCAACTCGCAATCAGGTGTCGCACAATCGCACACGAGCATTTCTGTCACCGCCGCAGCCACGGCCCCTTCTTCGTTGACTTCCAGCAAGGCCTGATTCACACACACAGAAACAGTTCAGAGTCTGTAATGGCTTCTTTTTTTAACCCCCTTAAGCATGCAGTCACTGGTACTGATTATGGTACTGGTGGCTGCATGCACAAGGAGGTTAAGAATCAATAATAGTCTTTCTGCACAGGTCTTAAAGGGGCACGCTTGTCCTTTTTAATGCTTCCGTTCGCAAAAAGCTTTACTGGGATTCAGTATACATACCCACTTAGACAGTGACCACCCTATTGTCCCACCAAATGCTTTCTTTCGTCCGTTCAAAGCGAAAAGAGGTCCACCAGAATCTTGTGACTGAACGCCATGACTCGCCTATCAGAAGCAATCTTATCATAAGATTGCTTCTGATAGGCGATGGTAGCTGACGTCATAACTATTATATACCACCTTAGGTCATCTGCATAATTATAACCAATCAGAGAAAAGATGGCGGATGAACCAGCGAAGAAAACAAGAAAGTATCATCGACTCGCGCCGACAATGACAGACTCGGAATTGAAGAGAAGAAAGAGGAAGAGAGACAAGATACCCCTAAGTAGAACTGACATCGGACAAGGGAATATAGACATGTGGCAAAGCGTAAAGCAAGTGCATGGCTTGACCGACCATCTAGAATTTGTCCCTTTCCTGCTGAATCAGTGAGGTCTTTGTTGATCTTCCTATAGTTCCGCGAGCGCTAGTGATTTTCAGAATGATGAATGATGATCTTCAGTAGAATTTATCTCTTACTGATTTCGCAATATTTTAAACCAGTTTTTCATATAGTTACGTGCAGAAAGTGGGTATAAATACCAATGTTCTGTTTCAATGATGGAACGCGTTGCGTGTTTCCGAGGGGTAATGAGGATCAACGGCCAAACTAGGCCCGGCACCGTGGACACTGGCTTGCCGGCTTCAGGTGCGAGTCACTGAAATAAGCCACTCCCTCGTCACGATCGTTACTAGTAAATACTAGCAGGTTAAGCGGAACCCGCATTGTGATGTTGACAGCATAGCGAATATGGAAGGTTTATTTTACTTTTCTCGTGAAAAAATACGTCAAAGGAATGCCGAAAAACATCAGTACACGTGCACACTGACACGTGTGTACACCACACCGACGACCTCGTGACCTGCAGTATTGCGATACACCGATAGTCGGCCGGGTTCTCAGCCTTGTGACGTAGGCTCATAAATATGCATATTAATTCAAAACAAGGCCGATGATGATGCAGACGATAAATCCGCGACTCGGGTACAAAAACAATACACCCTCCAAACGATAAATTTCGACATTTGGCATTGTACTTACACCATAAAGCTCTAAGTTGATTGATTGATTGTACATTGCTTAACGTCCCGACAGCAACAAGGCTTTCTCAGGACGTGACTGCACTGCTTGTGAAAAAAAACTAAACAGAAAATTGAATGTATGTCGCCAGCCGGTCAAATACATTAAATAAACCTACAACATGGGGCATAAATAAAGCTAAGACCATTTAGCAACACACATCCAATATCAAGAGCTACAGGCAGTGCAGACAGTAGGGAGAGTTTTAAAAAGGCAAATACAGGTGAATGGACAAAGGGTAGACAGAAAAACATGCCCCAGAATAGAGAGAAAAACCCACCCTGTGGGGCTGACCAGGGTGACCCTGGGAACTAAAAAATACCTAACCCCACCCAAGTCCCCCAGGGCAGACCCGGGTGGGGTATAAAGCTCTAAGATAGTACACAAAGGACCCATACACATACTGTCAGCAGTATCTGCTGCAGACAGTTTTCTGACTGTTGAGATGCTTGATCCTGGGGAAAATAACTTTAATCACGAGCAAAAGACTTAAAAGGTCATGACAATTATGCTGAAGACATCCCTGACAAATTCCACTGAGGAAGAACGTTGACTTGCATGGACAAAGTTAACCCATGAAGACACAACGCGCTACGACTGAATGTGGATCGACCATGATAGTTGAACGGGTAGTGTCATAATAGCTTGGCGCCTTTAGGCGCCAAGCTATTCTGACTCCACCCTTGAACTATCAGGGTCGATCTGTCTCCAGAACTGTGACATAGACCTCTGAAGATAGCTCCAAAACTGAATAATGTCGTCTTCTGGGCTTAAATGGACGACACAGCATTGCATAGTTTGAGGGTAAATGGAGACACGGACATGAGAGGTAACAGCCAGCAACGGACAAGTTAGCACTGTGCAACTTGACAACGAAAACCACAGAATGTCCACTCGATCGTGCCATCACCAGCTTTGATGGGAGGCGTTTGTGCCAGCGGGCATCATTTGATTACAATTAAGTGGGGAAAATATTTTGATCTGCATTTTTTGGGTTTGTGTGTGTGTGTGTGTGTGTGTGTGTGTGTGTGTGTGTGTGTGTGTGTGTGTGTGTGTGTGTGTGTGTGTGTGTGTGTGTGAAGAGACAGAGGTTTCGGGTATGATCTTTACGGGGAGGCTCATGAATTATCATCATAGCGTTATTGGAACAGATGAGGTTGAGAATGTCAATCGAAAGAAACATATCGGCAGTGTGGATCAACCGGTTTTTGTGAAACGGCCATTTTCTCGCCAATGAGGATCTTAATTTTAAAAAATCGAAAAAAAAAGTCCCGATATAATTCTTTTAGGGACAATATCCTAAAATTTCAAGCTTGTCCGTCCTCAAACGCGGGCTCTAGTCCGCCGCCGCGGTCACACACACACACACACACACACACACACACACACACACACACACACACACACACACACACACACACACACACACACACACACACACACACACACACACACACACACACACACACACACACACACACACACACACACACACACACACACACCACACACACACACACACACACACACACACACACACACACACACACACACACACACACACACACACACACACACACACACACACACACACACACACACACACACACACACACACACACACACACACACACCACACACACACACACACACACACACACACACACACACACACACACACACACACACACACACACACACACACACACACACACACACACACACACACACACACACACACACACACACACACACACACACACACACACACACACACACACACACACACACACACACACACACACACACACACACACACACACACACACACACACACACACACACACACACACACACACACACACACACACACACACACACACACACACACACACACACACACACACACACACACACACACACACACACACACACACACACACACACACACACACACACACACACACACACACACACACACACACCGCTTTGGCGCCAAAAATACGTTCTCTAGCAAGATTTGCTTAGCTAGACGTGACGTTATTTTTTATCTTGTTACTTCTTTGCCAGAAGTTCTGCCCCGCACGCCAAAAACGTCATGTGCATTGCTCCGGAATGCGCTCCGACCAGCCCCATTTCAAGGTCTATCGTATTTTTTAAAATACGGTAGACAAAAACACCAGATCGTGATGAAAGCTATTTACCACCGATGCCAAGAAACAAGTTAAAGTACTTAAAAGTTCTGCATATTTAGAGAAAACACAGTCATAACGTTTTGGATCGCAGTAAAACCGGTCTGCAAAGTGACCGTAGTCAATCGGCAAAGACGCTGTACGCGCAGCTGTAGGCCTACACGTATCAATGTAACGTCATCACACTGGTGATAACACATTCGATCTGCTATGAATCACGCGTAGCGGACCAAATAAGGCCACCTGTGTGTGTTTCACCTCTTTGGGGGCCGAACGGTTAGACGAATAGATTACAAAGTAAAGTAGGTAAAAGCACTGTCAGGGGAAAGAAGTGTGCATGATCGACCAGTGATCATAGATCTACTTTGGTCAAAGCAAAACAAAACAACACAAAAAAAGGCTTCGGGTATGATCTTTACGGGGAGGCTCATGAATTATCTTAGTGGCTGGAACAGTGGGATATCTGATACGCCCCCCTTCGGGGGGGGGGGGGGGGGGGCTTCCATATGCATTGCTTCCAGTTACTTTATTAGCGCACCCCCTCTTTTCTATCCTTTTTTTTTTTTTTTTTTTTTTGGTGCTTTGACCAAAGTAGATCTACGATCACTGGTCGATCATGCACACTTTTCTCCAGTGACAGTGCTTTTGCCTACTTTACTTTGTAATCTTCCTAAAATATTAGCACTGGCGTTCTCTCCTTTCTTTTCATTTATTACTACGACTATCGACTGCAACCCCTTCCCCCCTTTTAGTAGGTTCTCTCTTAGGGTGCATGGCCGAAATTTAGCTCTAGGTGGAGGCATGGAATGTATGCCCTTGCAGACTTACTTACTTACTTATGCCTTGCACCCCTACTGGGGCATAGGCCGCCTACAAAGGATCTCCAAGAGTCTCTGTCCCGGGCTCTCCTTTCCACTTGGTTCCAGGTCATCTTCATTGTCTTAAGGTCTGCATCCAGTTCCCGGCGCCATGTGTTTCTTGGTCTGCCTCTTTTACGCGTGCCCTGTGGATTCCATGTTAGGGCTTGCCTGGTGATGTTGTCTGCTGGCTTACGTAAGGTGTGCCCTATCCATCTCCAACGTCGTTGTTTAATTTCGTCTTCTGCAGGCAGCTGGTTGGTTCTGTTCCAGAGTTCGTTGTTGCTGATGGTCTCTGGCCAATGGATATTTAGGATCTTGCGCAGGCAGTTGTTAATGAAGACTTGTATTCTCTTTGTGATGGCAACTGTTGTTCTCCAAGTTTCTGCTCCGTATAGAAGAACTGCCTTGACATTGGTGTTGAAGATCCTGACTTTGGTCTTGGTTGATAGTTCTTTGGATCTCCAGATGTTTCTCAATTGTATAAATGCTGTTCGTGCTTTCCCTATCCTTTGCTTGACATCTGTATCTGAGCCTCCCTGTTTGTCGATGACGCTACCCAAATAAGTAAAGGCATCCACCTCCTCCAGTGCTTCTTTGTCAAGCGTAATCGGGTTGGTGGTGGCTGTGTTTGTCTTGAGTATCTTACTCTTGCCTTTGTGAATATTGAGGCCAACCTGTGCGGAGGTATCTGCTACTCTGGTTGTCATCTCCTGCATCTGCTGCTGAGTGTGTGATAGTAGGGCCAAGTCATCTGCGAAGTCCAGGTCAGTTAGCTGCTTCCAAGGTGTCCACTGGATTCCATTTCTTCTCTGAGCTGTAGAGGTCTTCATAATCCAGTCAATCGCCAGTAGAAAGAGGAATGGCGAGAGAAGACATCCTTGTCTGACGCCTGTCCTCACCTGGAATGCCTCAGTGAGTTGCCCTCCATGTACCACTTTACAACTTAGATCCTGATATGAGTTCCTGATAATGGTGGAGATTTTTTCAGGTATCCCATAGTGCCTTAGGAGCTTCCATTGGGTCTCTCTGTCCACGCTGTCAAATGCTTTCTCATAGTCAAGGAAATTGATGTACAGGGGTGAGTTCCACTCTAACGACTGCTCAATTATAATTCGCAGCGTGGCAATCTGGTCAGTGCAGGATCGATTTTTGCGAAAGCCAGCCTGTTGATCTCTAAGTAGGGCGTCGACTGGGTCTTTCATTCTGTTCAGCAGAACCCTATTGAATACTTTCCCCGGCACTTTTTTTTGCAGACACCACAGTAAAATGTGGCTGTCTTTGCAGGTAGGCAAAAGTTCCTGCCTTCCGCCAGTATGCCGGATGATGTGCTGACGAGGTCAAGACCGAAACAGCTGTCCACACCGCCTAAATATCTGGACCCTCCTTTGGGGACCTAGATTTAAATTTCCGTCAACAGTGGCGGCCTGTGGGATATGTGATACGCCCCCGGGGGCTTCGGGTGGGCTTACATATGCATTGTTTCCAGTCCCTTTCTTAGCGCACCCCTTCTTTCCATTTAAAAAAAAAAATTATTTATTTTTTATTTTTTGTACTTTCTATGATCACTGGTCGATCATGCACACTTCTCTCCCCTGACAGTGCTTTTACCTACTTTACTTTGTAATCTTCCTAAAATATTAGCACTGGTAGTCTCCCCTTTTTTTCAGTTAGACGAATAAATCATTGTTACAGCAAGCCCACTGCTGAATACATTGTTAAGTTTATTGTAATTCACATCCACACGATGACAGTCCATTTCCTACACATCACAGATAGGGAATAAGTAAAAATAAAAGTTAGTATGAGTGTCATCCACGGCAATGTATCCAGTGCAATTGAAACAGCCTTAATAATAAGTATCCCATTAAGCAAAATTTGTCAGGCCGACGACGGCGGCAGTGGGCCCGCGCACGGCTGTGCGCGGGCCCACTGCGGCCGTCGTCGGCCTGGATCTCTTGCTGCCTGGGATAGAAGCGAGATAAATGTCATGCAAGATACAGTAAAGCGTGTGATATATTATGATGTGGTTTATCCGTGCAATAGATTTCCCAATCAGAAGAAAGGTATACATTGCATTTCCAAGGAAAAAGAAAAAGAAAAAAAAGTGAAGTCCGTGACAAGCTCGCAAGCATCTGTTGCAAGTGACGCCTGCCCCTTGACAAAAGAATTTCTCTCAACCATTTGATGCTGGTTATTATCATTGGCTGTGACGGCATTCGTTACACACTGAATGTCACAGGTTTCTAATTTTGGAAGCTGTCCTCAGGAAGGCAACGTTACACCTCACGGAGATGATTACGTCGATCACGTTAGTTCAAGGGCGGTGCCAGAGGTCTGGCACCACCCCTAAACTACCATGATCGACATATATATCCTGCGCCACTGCCTGGATGGAATAAGTTATTGCATACGGGAAATGAGAACATACTCGTTAATTTATTTAAAAGTTATCCCACTCCAGACCAGTGATCTACAAAATCACAGATCAGCATAAGATACAGCGGTCACATGAAGCCCTAATGCAGAGATTTCTCACAGTGATGTAAAAATAACACCAACTGCACCATCCTCAACATCTTGCCAAGATAAACACTAGAAGATCAAAGTCAAATCAAACTGTGGTGACAAATCCAAAAGTGGAGGCAAAACAGAAAGTGGGGAAAACTCCAAAAGTGAACACAAATCCAAACCTCAGAGACCAAAAATGTAAAGATAGTGATACAAAAATCAGCACAGCGATGTCTAATTCATTAAAAAGTGTTCCGTGTTATATACAAAAAGAATTAACGACGTGTTGCAAATATAAAATGCAGCGATTTCAACTACATACAAACCCACAGACAGTATTTGATTCCACAGACATGATTTTAAAACTTGATTTCAGAAGGAAAAAAATCGCTTTCTCGCAGTTGACGACTAGGAACTTTTCCTACTGCTGGTTTGTTTTAAAGTTCGTCTTTGGACTGGGAGGCGCTGGTCTCGGGGTTGACCAATCGTCCCATGAACAACACAAGGTCGGCTCTCTTGTCAATAATGAAGAACAGGAATGGATGATCAGCAACAAACGGACGGATGACTGGAAGAGACCTTGCCCGCATGACAACTGCTGTTGCTGCAGCTGCTTCAGAACCCTCCTCATTCACCTCCACCACGGCCTTCAAACAAGAGGAGGCACGGCAGATGGTTAGATGTATATGCTTTAGAAGGCCACAAGCAAGAAATTGAGGATTTTGACGAGTGGTACAATGGCATGTTGAAGCGACCTACTCCACGCAGGAAAGGGTTAATAAATCGCAATATCTCATTTAGGAATGTTCTTAGTATGACTTATAATAATGCTGGACAAAAGGGCTAACTTAAACTAAGTTTGAATACCTTAAAATGGGAGACTTTTCTGTTCTTCTGCTCCTCCGTACACAGGAGAGTTCCTTCTAAAAGGCACCAAAACCTCTGGTACGTGTGCCCACTTACATGGATTGTGACAAAAGTCTTACTGACTTTTATCAAGCCAAGATTGATAACCAGTAGTATCGACAATTTCGAGCAATTCAAGCCCGCCATGGAGAAGATCGCTTTAAGAGTTAACTCACTGGAGAAATGACGCATACCCGGATACGCGGCAAATAGCCGCGTATCAGCTTGATTGCACGTCTCCAGTGAGTGTCATCTTTACTGCCGAAGGCCAGTTAAACCAGTGAGTTTTGTCCTGCGCCAGCCACTAAGCAAGGTGCTCCGCTAGCGGAGCACCTTGCTTAGTGGCTGGCGCAGGACTAAGCTCACTCATGCAACTAACCCCATGTCTATTCAATCACAAATTCACTATCTACCTCAGCGAGACATACAAAGGGTTATCAGCAGCCAATCCGCGAGTTTCTGAAAGAAATCGTTTCACTCCAGCAGCTAGCAAGGAAGGGTTCAAAGTTCATCTTTGGACTGGAAGGTGCCAGGCACGGGGTTGACCAATTGTCCCATGAACAACACAAAGTCGGCTCTCTTGTCAACAATGAAGAACAGGAAAGGATGATCAGCGACAAAAGGACGGATGACCGGTACACTCCGTTTCCTTTTTTTCATGACAACTGCTGTTACTGCAGCTGCTTCCGAACCTTCCTCATTGACTTCCACAACTGCCTTGAAACAAGAGGAGGCAGGGCAGGTGGTTAGTAACGTTTAGCAGGCTGCAAGAAAGAGTGCGAGAACATCTGCAGGTGGATGATGCGTGCAAAGTCATGTTCATGAACAAGACTGAAAAATATGTTTTGAAAATCCATGGATTTAATAATAATTTTATATTTTTCTTTCTGCAATTTCTAGTGTTTGCGCAGAGCAGAGCGTGTGGGGGTCTCCATACCTCACCAAGGAGACATAAAATAATAATAATTACGGTATTTATAATGTGCTTATCTTATAATAATTATAACTCTAAGCGCGCACTCACAACTCGCGCACGCATGCACACGCTTTAGACAACGACTCACGTACCACAAATAGTGAAATACATGAAATGACATGTTCATTTACTAGAGTAAAACTTCAGAAAATCCATGGATTTTCGGAATACTTTTAACTCTTGTTACGTGGTCTGTGGCGCAGCAATAAAAGCGCCTGCCACCAACGCAAGAGGTGCGAGGTTCGATACCCGGTTCCGGCGTCGGACTTTTCTCCTCTAGTAAGTGTCACCATTAATAGACGTTATTCACGCGCGGGCACTTCCGGTAGCGAGAACGAGGCGCACCACTAGACAAATGGCTGACGCAACTGTAGAACTGAGCGAGCGTCTCGTAAATCGGTCGGCAAAGTGTATCAAGCAACAGGCACTGCTGTGTTCCTCAGTGTACGAATGACAGCAGATATGATCCAGACGGCCAACTCTCATTTTAGTCATTCTGTTCCTAGCAACAAAAAGCTCCGGAAACTATGGCTGTGGAAAGTTCGAAGGGACCGAGGCCTGTATCAGTTTCTAAGTAATGTCAGGCGTCCACCTTTGCCCAGAGTGATCTATCAAACAAAACAAAAAAGCGGAAAACAGATAAACAAAGAGTTTACGTAAACTTTCAGTTATAATTATGATGGCCCTTTACTGCGCATATATTCATTTGGAGTCAGCCAAGCGCTGCTTTGCAATGCAGTGATCGGTTAACTGTTTTGGTTTTTTGTTGTTGTTGTAAGTTTACTGTTAATTCATGTGTGTTCTTTCTGTGGCTTTGATAATATGTGCATTGTGCCATAAGTACAAGGGCTGCAATGCACGTGACAAACATTTTAAATATGAAAAGTACTGACACTATGCAGTATAACAGTGGCAGTGAATAGGTAAACATGTTCGCATGCGTGATGCATGTTTCCATCAGTCCCAGGACATAGACCTATTTAATCTTGAATGTGTTATTGCATCTACCCTAATCAGGACCATGGTCTTATCAAAATATGCTACTAATAATAAAGTTGATAGATATAGACAGACAGACAAACAGAGGGTAATAATAACATGGTTGAGTTGTAGTACTTATTATCATGGATCAGAAGTCTTCAAATTCTCAAATGCTATTTGCAAGATCAGAAAAAACTAACCTGTACTTCATGGGATGCACATGTTTCAAATTGTATCATTGCAAAAGAAAGTCTTTCAGTTTCCAACGAGATTATAGGAGTTGCCCACGACGTCTGCAGGCAGCCACGAACAAGCCTGCAGACGTCGTGGGCAACTCCTATAAAATCTTCGTTCGCGAAGTCAAGCCAAGAGAATCAGGACCATGGTCTTATCAAACTGTATCTTAGACTGTCACAGGCCTTATTCTATTTGCAAAAAACAGGGCTGGTTGGAAACTGAAAGACTTTCTTTTGCAATGATACAATTTGAAACATGTGCATCCCATGAAGTACAGGTTAGTTTTTTCTGATCTTGCAAATAGCATTTGAGAATTTGAAGACTTCTGATCCATGATAATAAGTACTACAACTCAACCATGTTATTATTACCCTCTGTTTGTCTGTCTGTCTATATCTATCAACTTTATTATTAGTAGCATATTTTCTTTCTTATCAACACATATTTATTGATCGATGATCATTAATTCTAATCATGCATCATGCTACTTTGATCTGTTGTCATATATTCAATTTGCATCGTATTTGCACGCTCGAATATTAATGTGTGCGTGCGTGTGTATGTGCGTGATTGTCACAGTAACGCATCACTCGAGAAACAGGCATCATACGTTATCCTTGTGTTGCCTTACATATGACTGAATGTATATGTGTGTGTGTGTGTGTGTGTGTGTGTGTGTGTGTGTGTGTGTGTGTGTGTGTGTGTGTGTGTGTGTGTGTGTGTGTGTGTGCGCGCGCGCCCATCTCTCTACATCGCCTTCCGAAAAACGCGGAACCTTCAATAAACAGCCACCCCACTTGGAAGAACTCGTGCTAGCGGTCGCCATCTTCGATGAATCGGCTTGCTGTGCTAGCCTCGTTTGCGATGCAAAATGGCCGCCGCGTGAATAAGGTCTATTCGGGCGGACCGCCGGGGTTCTTTCTCCGGGTACTCCGGCTCTTTCCTCCCCCACAAATTTCGATATTAATTTCAGTCCACTTAATCAAATTTCAAAAATATAAAAAAACGATTTAAATTTCCAAATTTCAGTAGCTCGCTTGTGCTTGCCCTTAGCACCACGTGAATGTCAGTTCTGTGTTTATGTACAGTGTGTGAGGGAATGCGCGTGATTCACGTGAGCGTGCCTGTTGGGTTCAGTTCGCGGCTATGTCCTGCGCATTGAGTTATATTATAAATATGAGAAATGCGCCATATAAATACTATGTATTATTATAATTAAACTCGTAAAACCTATTAAACTGGTAAAAAGTCTCCTTTCTTTACACAAGCGATTCAATTTCTGCTAGTTTAGAATCAGGGGTGGACAACAGTTCCATATGCAAACAATGCACAGTACGCTCCGGCTCTTATAAATACTAAATGACACACAGAAATATGTCCAGATAGTACATGATGCTTAGTGTCATTGAAGTCGTCTCTGATCCTTTAATTTACTTTCATAATAGCCTTCAGATGAGAACAAAATCAGCGGGAAAATGTATCAGTTCGTCCACTAAATTCCTTGTGCTCTGTTTCAGAATGTAGTGCACAGACGTGTCTGGGGGATTTGATGATGGTGGTCAGCAAACACTGGAAATAATCTTTACTGTGCTGTGTGTTGAAACAATTTTTAAAAAATGTATACACCTACAACCTTTGCACTACAAGGTCCTGCATAGGTTGCTGGAGATATACAGCTTGATGGACTGGAAAACAAGTGGTTGCATTCCAGGGACTGTATGCAGTATCCTGTGAAGTCTTTCCACATGGTGTCAGAAGCAGGATCTGCTAAGTCATCAGATCTGCACAGTCACTGTTAACCCTTTCACTGCCAGTGGACACACATTTATGCTGGTCTTAGAAGCCATGCAAAACTAAATGTGTAACAACTCCAGCCAGCCAAGAAACACAGATACAAATGGGCCATGAAAAGGCAAAAAAAAAAAAAAATCATTTGCGGGGAATCATGATGTTCTTTGCTTTTGCTGACTGTTCGCGCTTTTGCGGCAGTGTAGGGATGCAGTTGTATGTGTAGTGCTTATTTCTAATGGGAAGTTCTTCACACTGGACTGATACATCGGCCCATGAACAACACAAAGTCGGCTCTCTTGTCAAAGATGAAGAAAAGGAAGGGGTGATCAGCGATGAAAGGCTGGACAATTGGCATACACATAAGCATCATGCCAACAGCAGTAGCTGCAGCTGCCTCTGAGCCCTCTTCATTTACCTCCACAACAGCCTTGAAACAAGAGGAAATAGGACAAATTGTTAGCTTATCAGAAAAAGGAACAGTGTGTGGTTCTCCTCAGTAAATCAGTCATTTGCGTTAGACTTATCAGAATTTGGGATGGCAGATATAGCACTGTCACTAATAAATAAGAAATGTGTGAATTTACTGTGGAACAAAGAACACAAAAGAAGAAAAAGAAAAAGAAAAAACGAATCTCTTGATGAAGCAAACTATTTGTCCAGTGCCACAAAATGACTGGATGTCTAAATGTTTTAACCTTCATCGGATCATGCTTTGGACTACACACAAATGATGATGTGGATCCAACAGGACCCATATTTTTAAAAGAGCGATTTAACTGGTTTTCCCTGTCCCGATGGCGTGGGTCCTACAAGACCCATATTTTTCAAAGAGCGATTTAACTGGTTATCCCTGTCCGTTTGATGTGGTTCCTACAGGACCCATATTTTTGCAAAGAGTGATTTAAATAGTTATCCCTGTCCCGATGATGTGGGTCCTATAGGACCCATACTTTTTACGCTATGGTACACATCACCGAAAGCATCCTTGTACTTTCAGTCATCGAGGCGGAGAGAAAACGGTCTGAAACTTCTGTTTTCTGCAGAAACTACAGGTGAAAGTTCACCATTTTAGAGAAATTGAACTGAAACTGGTCGATTTTCCATGGACTTTGACACCTTTTAAAATTAAAACAAAAAGCAAACAAACAAACAAACAAAGGAAAAATTTGGGTGAGATGCAATTGTCTCATCTTGACTCTTCACAAACTGAGGATCAATATCATCTGGACAATAATATTCACCGTACTCACCATACTCACTCTTTAAAAAGTATGGGTCCTGCACGACTTAACACCATCGTTTGTGTGTAGTAAAAATTCAGACATTATTTATTTGTTTATTTCTCCATCAATTATTAACATATTTTGGTAAAATGCAGTCTTTTATGTGCTTGGAGCATTTTTTTTTTAAATTTCACTGAAATATTCCCAGTAGTTAATGAAATATTTGCAATTAAACACCCTTCTGGGTCCTCCAGGACCCAGGAAGCACAGTGAAGGTTAAGTGGACTGACATGTAGGCTAACCAGCAAAGTCATGTCGCCTAGAGACCTACAGCTAATGCTTTTGTCAGTCACCTCCACAGATAGCAAGTGAACTAAATTTCTCAAACATCTCTCTCACATGCTGCACCCATGAACCCAGTCAACTCTGACAACTGTAGTGTAAAGACCTGCTACAGACCTTATCACTTTCAAACTGAAGTGAAAGAAACTGTTGTTATTTGCATAAGTGAGCTAAAATCCTGCATATACCACTAAGCAAGATGCAACTGGCCCCTGAAGAACAAAAAGAAGAATAAAGAAGAGAAACTACTGGTACACAAAAACATGTTTGAAAACAATACCAAAGAAACAAAATGTTAAACTTATGTTTTCCGATTTACTCCAAAGACAAGAATTCATGGCATGAAAACACATGTGGCTGCCATATGTCAAGGCCGCAACGTAATTCTTGCATAAAATGTTTTCTTTCTTGAATAACTATCAGCATATCAAACCTGAAGCACATTGTTCCCCTAATTTAAGTGATCTTGTATACACTGACCAAAAACAATAGGGCCACCATAGCGCCAACCTTGAGGTAGCAACTCAATTCTTGTTCAGTTTCACTCAGGAGTACCATGAACTTAAGTCTGAGCAAACTTGGTAAAATAGCTGCAGAGTTCAAAATTGCCTGGACAAAGAAACCTGGATAGACAAACCACAAATCCAGTATACACCCTCCCCCACTCCCAAAGTGTGGGTATAATAAAGTTGAGTCTGCAGCTCTTCTTTTGACCCACCGTGAGATGACCATAGTTGCATGTCAGCATTAACCTAAATAACTAACTCTTCTTTAGACTGTGTGGGAGCAGAACACAATAATGTCAAATTTGTCCAATGAACAAAACAGATCACGCACCAAATATGAATAAATAAATAAATAACCTTAGACACGTTCTTTGGCTGAAATGACTGGTGTCATGCATCCAATCTTTTATCATTACTGTCAATAAAAGACCAAGGACACACAGCCCTGGACTCTTCATTCACTTAAATTTTAAGTTTTATAATAAGCAGATCCATGTGGGCCATTTTAAAATGTTTTTGGAAAGGGGCTGTCATCAGGCTGCTCGTGTTGTTTTTAACTGAGTGCAGGAAAAATGTCATACAGAATTTCTCCTTTACAATTAAAGTAACAATTCCTTATAAAAGTATGCTCATATTTATTTCAAGGTATGTTTCTGTACTGATTCATGAAGGACATGTCTTTGCTGCCTGCGTTCTGCAGAGTGTTATCACAAATGAACACAGAAAAATAGAGAATATGAAAGACATCATTAGTAATTATACAAGAAAACTTTGAAATATGTGTTGCACAGTATGGCTTTAGTTTATTCCTGCTACCTATCAAACCATGGAATTCAACAAAACGCCAGAAAATCTCTGAAAGAGCCTCAAAGTGGAGAAAAGGCTAACTGTTAATACATTTTTAAAAAAATATGTGTGCTTTGTCTGCAAATTCAAGAGACAGTCAACAATGCTGCTACAGTTCTTCTTTACATCCAGAAGCACTTGGCACAGGGTTAACCACTCGCCCCATGAACAACACAACATCTGCTCTATTGTCGATGATGAAGAAAATAAAGGGATGATCAGCGATGAAAGGTCTGATGATCGGTAGGCTCCTCAACATCATCACAACTCCTGTTGCAGCAGCAGCCTCTGACCCTTCTTCGTTTACTTCCACAACCGCCTTGGGAGAGCACATGACACAGGGTAGAGCATTAGCAAAGGTAAGATGTGTTAGTAATGCCCAATTCCCCATTGTGCAAGCAGGCAACAGTACTGTTTGCAATACCGGTGGCTACATGCACAATGGGGCTTATGTGTAAATGGTACCCGTGAATGCATTTATGGTACCCGTGAATGCGTGAATGCATTTATAAGTGTAAATGGTACCTGTGACTGTATGCATACATTGGTTAAGTTTTGATTGAGAGAGGATTAGGTGAAGTTCTGAGTATGAAGTGAGGCTGAACAATAATGAAAGAAAGACAAACACGACATAGTTTTACTGGACTTCCCAACATCAAACACAGTTTGCTCAACTTCACCCTTTCACACTGTGCAGACAAAACAGTTCAGAAAAAGACACATATATGCATTTGCAGCATAATGAATCAGAAAGGTTGGATGCATTCACAGATGACCAATGGCAGGTAGACAACAAAGTCCATGCAAGTAACGTGGCCTGTTAGAGAGTTTTCTTTACTTGATTATAAGAAGTGGAGAAGGAGTTTTTCCACAGAGTCCATCAAACTATCACAATAATTACCACCAGAAACTGATGTAATGTTAAGATGATTTTTGTTAACCCTTTGCGTGTCGACAGCAGTTCTTGTCGCAATGGTTCCTACCGACAATCAAAGGGTTCATAGAGTAAACATAAGCAAAACCCAAGCACCAAAAGTTGTTAAAGCTTCTGACAGGAAATTTCAAAATTCTTATTATGACTGGACTGGTTGAAACAGCCTAGCCCAATCATTAGCTCAACAATAAAAATATTGGAATATACACCAATATATATTTGGAATCTCACACCTCTTGTTATAGTTTGTAAGGTGCATTTTTTTGGTAAAATGTCCAACTGGAACAGCAGACAGGCAGTCAGAAGTCCTATTGGGTTTTTTTAAGATGTCAATGTCCTATCATTTACTACTCATATTACCACGGAAGTCACGACTCACATCCCCGCTGTGTCAGTCAGGCTAGTACTGTTGGCACATAGTCATGCCCCATTTACTGACCAAGCTCTAATACAATGCTTGCCGCTACTAACTACACAACACACACTTTCTCTGTATGTGCTGAGGTATTTTTTAAATCAGTGGCTCTAGCCAATCTCGACTTGAATGTGTCTGCTTTATAAAGTTTCAGTGCCTCAGTCTTAATAAAATGTTTTCACAAATCATAGCCTACAATGTTATCATACGACTGATGAGGAGTTAGTACAAATCACTTGGCGTGAAGCTACATGAATGTCATACTATTACTACTTTACTTTTTTTCTTGCAGCAGGATGTTTGATTTCTTGTACAGCAAAAAATGTTGGCATCGCAATACAAACTGATCAGGCTCAGTATGTCAGTAAATTGATTTTTTTTTCAATTCTTTCATTGTATACAGCTTTCTGTTCTTTTCAGTTGAACGAAAAGTTGTTGCAGCACAAACGAACTGTCACCTTTGACATCAGAATGCCCTTCATAATAAGACCACATTTGACTTGGAATAATCTACTGAAAACTGTGAAAACAGACAAATGTCCTACTCATGTTGGCTAATCCAAGACACTTGACCTATCTGACTGCCTTGTAAGTTGCATCCCTGCATTCAGGGTAGGCCAAATGCACTCACCACTCACGAAGAACCAGTGAGACAAGAATGGCAAAGCCCCTAAGGCTTATGTGCATGGCTGATCCACATAATTAATCTGACCATTGTGACCTTGACATTTCTGACAGGTCACTGAAATAAGCAAGTGTTTCATATAAGTAAAGGTTTGGCTTTTGCAACAGCAAAATCCATATATTCTCAAACTTTGTGTATTTTTTGCACTTTTGTCAACCTCCCATGACCCTTGACCTTTGCGAGTACTGAACCAAATCAGTATGCATAGAAAGGTCTTATCATCCGCTACCTTTTTGCAAACTTTTTTGAGAAATTTTGTAAAAATGCTGATAAAAATAAACAACAATCACAGCCATGCATGGGCCAACATGGCCTGTGGATTTTTTGCTTACTTTCTTATTGCATGATTAGTAGGAATGTCAAATTTCAAAATACACACACAACACAAAATCTGGGTCTATGAAATCACCTAGGCAACAGTTGAAATGGCATTGCAATCCCAACCCTTGCTTTGTCAAATCCAGACCAAAAGGGTGACTGTCAAGTGAGTTTAATTGCAACAAAAATCAAAACGAAGAAAGAAACATGCTCAGAAAAGACAATTACAACACAATTTACAACACAATAGACATGCAGACAAGTACACAATGCTGTACTTATCTTTTGGCATCTTACCAAAAAAAAAAGATAAAGAGAGCATTGTGTACTTGTTTGTATGACTTGCTTTGTCAGTTTCTTTTCACAAACACAAAGTTAACTTAGGTAGAGATGTCTGAATTTCTATTCCCTCCAAAGAGCATAATATCTTTGGGACCAACCTCCTCCACTTCACCCCACCTCCTAGAACACCCCATTCACCAACTCACAGCAGCTCAGAAACCCTATTCCCAACCATCTTTCTACAAACACCAGATACTCAGGTCTCTGGCAAACATTATGCCTTCTGTGACATAAATAAAGCACACACTTTCTTGCAAAGAAAATCCAAACAAAAAAACCCACACGGTTAGAGAACACAATTACAACACAATTGAATTGTGTTGTAATTGTCTTTTCTCAGTGTGTTTCTTTCTTCATTGTGATTTTCAAAGCATTTTACATGGTCTGGAATTCACTTTTCTGTTATCAGTGCATAAATATTTAGAGGCATGTAGGAGTGCTTTTGATCTCTCTTGCTGTCACCGGTGCATGTGATTTTGGACCTTTCGGCTTGGAGCTATATGGTCTAAAATCACAGACCAGCTTGCACAAAAACAGTCAATCCTATCCAAAGTGACCATCTAGGGGAGTGTGAAAAGTGATCAAACCTTCCACTGGGTCATCTCAGTACTGCTGTCAGTAAGCAGACCATATGACCAAACATGGGTGATTGAACAGTGAAAATTGTTTAACACCGGTTTTGATGTCCAAATTTTATTTCTCAAAAAGAGCTTTGGCTACACCTACACTCTACATCACCCAGGAAGAAGACAGTCTTTTCAAAGCCCTGGTGTGATCATGCCATGTACATAATGTGCTAGGAGCATGTCTCGTGCACATAACCAGACTGGGATTTGCGCCTGGGTTTCTGCAAACATACTTGTCAAAAGTACAAATGCATATCGTCTCCTATAAATTCAACTTGCTCTTTTAGGTGTTACTTCCCTTCACTTAGGTAAGAACGGGTGGCAAGGAATTGCCTTCAGCGGCATTGGGCTAACCCCTTCACTGCCAGTGATAATGAACTGTGCATCTGAAATCCCCTACAGGTCATCGCTTGATTACCCTGTGGGTTCAAGGACCTTGGTTGTAAGCGGGACCAGCAAGAGGCATACACTCTCATACGTCCCTGCAAGGGCGAGGGCTTATGAGGGTCTATGTCTCTCGCAGAACTTTGCGATCCATTCACTTGTCCCCAGCAGTGAAGGGGTTCATACAGGTACAGGGAGAAGCCTAAACAGATTCGACTGTACTATATGATATCTGTTTCATTGGCACTCACCTTGTGATAAACCTCGTCAATGTACAGCTCAGCATCAGCTATGCCAGTGAAGTCTGATGTATTAGAAAATGCGGTAGGCATGCCAAGCTTTGCCAGTGACTCTTTCAGCTGCAAGCTACTTTCCATGGAGAAGCGAGGTAAGTGCAGATTCACCTGAAAATATGTATATAATATATATTTGACAACACACTGATAATAATTCACTAATTCTAAACAAAGTCAAATTCAAGTTCAAGGGAGGTGGAGGGGGAGTTGGGTCGTGGGCCGGCAATTTGATGCCATAAAGAAGGGGTCAAGGAATCTGTCCAGATATTTCCCCTTATTACGGATACATTTGCAAAATCAGTTTTGTTAACCCTTTGCCTGTCAGTAGCGGTTTTTGTCGTGATGATTCCTACAGGAATCATTGCAGCAAAAACGCTACCAACACACAAAGGGTTAAATATTTGCATGCAAGCATTACAACAGTTAAAATGACAGCATGTTTTGTTAGATAGGTAATATGATGCCTAATTGTTTATCTAAGTTTCATATCTCTCTCTCTCTCTCTCACACACACACACACACACACACACACACACACACACACACACACACACACACACACACACACACACACTCACAATGTATAATAGCTGGGGAGTTGCTTGTGCATGATGTGCCCAGTGCCAGACTAATCAGTTGCCAACCTTGAACAATAGTGGTTGATCTATTTTATGATGTATATCAGACTAGTTGGAACCATGATGTACTAAGCTGAACAAAAGCACACTTTAGAAAACTGCTGACACTGCTCCATCGATCTGCTACTTTTTTTTTTCTTTCTGTTTTGGTTCATTGCTAACATTAACAACCCAGTGTACCAGCTAGTACATGCCACACATACCAGTGTACCATATTGGTACAATGTCACAGCAGCGATACCAGTTTTTGTCTAGTGTGCCAGTAATACCATGCAGCTCTAAGCATCATCAATGAACTTGACTTTAATAAATCATGTAGAATTAATAATAATACCAGACAGCCTCAGTATAACATGACTTAACTCATTCTACCCCAACACCGAATTCCTTAAATTTTGCCATCGTCCTCTGAAGACTGCATTGCAGTGCAGGACACAGAGCGACCATGATAGTTCAAGGGTGATGCCAGAATAGCTTGGCGCCCATGGGCGCCAAGCTATTCTGGCATCACCCTTGAACTATCATGGTCGATCCTTATCTTGCTGTGGTGTGTCTGGGGTAGAATGAGTTAAAAGCAGTTATCTCAGTCATTGCCTTGTTTTGGTGCTGAATTCAGTATGGTTTTCTACAAGAAACAATCCAATGGAATTTTAAGAAATCTAGTTCACCTCATGATTATTCAGTAGTACATTAAACAAAATGGGACCCCAGCCCAAAGTTGTTCCTATTTTCAAGCTTATCCTTCTGATCCATCTGTATCTACCATAACCCACTCTCTGATCCACACACACTGGCACACAGAAATAAAGACGGACACACAGTGCTTCGTGCCATTCGTATGCTCAGTGGGCTGGCATCGCAAGAGCTACTCTGAAGAAGAATAATAGCTAGCACGAGCAGCAAAATGACATCACCATAAGCTTCATGTCATGGCATTGTTAGTCCCACAACGCGTGTTCATAGTGACGAAATATATGTTATACGTCACTCATCATAGTCCTAACATTTTATGTATTAGAGGATCAAAATTGCAATTTTCTAGTTGATTTTCACACCTAAAAGTTACAGGTCACATTTTGACCTCATCCTACCTGACAGCCATGACAAACAGCAGGCTTATGCAAACCACTGTTTGTAAAAAAAATGATTCAGGTATTAATGAGACATTTTTTTCATTAAAAATTCATAGCTCTGTTAACGGTTTTAAAAATAACTCCCCAAAAGTACCAAAAACCACAATATTTTCTTAATCGTACCTGACAACCAAGACAAACTGTAGGCTTATGTAATTACCATTTATGAAAAATCATGAGAAGATTGCTTTTTTTTCATAAAAAATTAAATGTTTTAAGAATAATCCCAAATAATTCCAAAAAACATCAAAATGTTGAAGAGGTACAATGCTGGTTATTACACCCATTCAATGTATTCCATTAATCTAGCTATATATGCAAAATATCTAGTAAAAATAAGACAAATTACAGACACCAATGTGGATTAATCGGTTTTTGTGAAATGAACATTTTCTCGCCAATGTATTTAATTATAAAATCACAAAGACTACTTTAAGATCATTCTTTTAGAGACAATATTCTTAATTTTAAAGCCTGCCATCCACAAGTGCAGTCTCTAGTCGCTGTCTCACACACACACACACACACACATAAGGCGCCAAAAGTATGTTCTCCAGCAAGGTTTGTGTAGCTAAATGTGATGTCATTTTTATCTGGTTAAATCTTTGCCAGAATATGGGGCCCGCCCGCCCATAACATCATGTGCATGCTACGGCATGTGGTCCAACGAGCCACATTTCAAAGTTGTTTCTATTTTTAAATAGGAACAACAAAAATCAAACCTAAACTAAAGAGTGAGACCATGTTAAAACCATATAAACTGCACAACATTAACAAGTACACTGGTACAAAACATTATTTCGCCCTGATCATTATTCCAAAGTGTGTTTCCTTATTTTGTCCTCTGATTCACCAATGTTATTACATGTATCTTTTTCATGACTTCATTCTACGCACGCTATAATGGTGCTGACAGCAGACTGAGGGAGGTAACCAGTGTGTCTTACCTTGACAGAGTGCATAGACTTCCGGATTTTTGTGAGCATATCGTGCGTCAATGCAGCTTCCAGGCTCTCCAAGCCATTCTTGTCTTCAGGCAGTAGGATGACCATACTCAGGTCATGGTGGTTATCCCCAGGCTTGTTGCTTAAATATGGCAGCTCCACAGCTGAGCATTTCAGCTCATCATTTAGGCAATAATGGAGGTCACGCTCCATCGACATCATATCCACTTGTATCTTTCCTTGAGGTGCAAAAAAGTCAGCCTTCTTGGTGCGTTTGGGATCAAACTGATGCATCCACTTCCCCTTGAAGTAGGTGGCCTGTATTAGCACCATAGCTACCATGCCAGAGATAGAACCTCTGGGAAGCAGATCTTTAACCTTGTTGCGCGTCTGCTCGCTCACCCAGTTGTTAATGGCAATGCGTTCGCCATCAGGGTTGGCAGCAAAATCGGCCGACTTCGCATCAGAGTTGTACTGCTGTGTGGCAACTGCATTGAATTCTGGCTTTACTGGAAAGTTGTTCCTTACATAAATTCGCTGTGCACCAACCAAGACATACCCTGGTGCACTCAGGTCTGCTGATTCCTTCAGAAGTGGCAGGTAGGCACCATAGCCTTTGGCCAGAACCTCATCTGTCGACCAGTGCAGCACTCTTTTCATCTCCTCAGCTGTCTTCCCACGCGCCCCGATGTGTGTCAGTGCTAGGGCAGTGCTGATACTAAATGGAGAAATAAAAAGGTTCTCATTTCGAAGCTTCTGTCCACATTCACGGAAGAGGTCGAAGCCAAACATAGTGTTGGATGCAGCGATCTTCCCAACCTCTGGTACCTTGGTTATAAGGTTTGATGTAGCCATGGTGCTCAATACAATACTGCTGGCTACAATCAATTTATAGTGAAGGTTCATGCGCTGAAACAAACAGAAAATGTCAGTCTCATTATTTTAACCCACTGTGCATACAGCCACCACTACTGCAGACAGTACATGTACAAATAGCTGGAAGTACAAAGGAGTTACTTCAAATTTCAAAACATTGTGTTGTTCAATGTATTACAACCAGACCACATGGCCAAAATGTCTGAATCAATCACTTACCATTTAGCGGCATCTTTCACGTTACTTGAACTGGTGATTAAATCAGTTAATGAGAACCATTAGATTCATGAGGCTTAAAGTACTCTTGCTTTTGTTTTCACACATAGAAACACAATAATTTATCTGTCCACTTTTAATTCTGACCATATAATATGACTAAAAAAAAGTGCTGTACACAATTTTAAAACATACATCAAAACTTAAATTGACCATGAAATTGTTTTGACCAAAAAATCTTCTTTTACTTCTGAATTCAAGGAGGGCCACATGCCCATTGTCAGTCCAGGCAAAGTCAAGTTTCTGGAAGCCCCAATTGCAAATGCAAATTTGACAACTTAACAGACATACACAAAACAGTATGCGCTACTTACTAAAAAATTAAAAAAATTAAAAAACCTGACTGTTACATTTCACTTGGATGGTAGTCCAAATAGTTACTAGAGTTGTACAGAGTATGGTCCTCCCTGTAAATTATAAGCCTTAAGGCATGTGAAAATCTGACATCATCATTGACATCACCTTTAACATATTTTGTGTACACTAAAAGTTCATATGATACTTTTTTAAGTTTATAATTTTTTTTCACAGGACAATAAGTCTGCTGTGAATCTGTACACTTATCACAAAATGTTGATAACTCTGCAACCACTTGGTAGTTTTTCAACAATTTATCACTAAATTAATTGAAAGTCATCAAATCATACCAAAATCCTGTAACTACCTAGAATTGAATAATATTGAAATACAGTCTACTGTGACATAGAGTTTTTTACAACTTGGTTTTCAACTAGTATGAAAGCTGCCTAGTTTAACCCATTAAAACCCATGGCTGCATTTCCCAGATTTTGGAGGTGTCATCTAACGACTATGTACAACTTGCAGGAGATGGATGGATCATGATAATTCAAGGGTAGTGTCAGATTAGCTTAGCACCTTCAGGCACCTAGATTATCTGGCAAAACCCATGAAATATCATGGCCCATCCATCACCTGCTGTAGGGCGTTGGGATTAAATGGGTTAACTTTAAGACCCTAATTTCTTGTCCATCAAACACAAAAATGGTAACTGGGACCACAAGAGGCACAAATCCTCATGAGTTCCTGCAGGCTGCAGGGAATCTTCAGGATCTATTGCACTTGCATGTAGGTGGATTTTGATGCCGTAAATCACCATTATGTGCTGTATCATAGCGGTACAATGTAGCAACTTAACCCTTTGGCTGTCAGTAATGCTTTTTATCGTCATGATTCCTGAATCATAAGACAAAAAGCACTACCAACAGCCAAAAGGTAAACACACCTGCTGGCCACAGCCATACTAAAATAAATTGCCAAGGGGGACACAGAATCTGATAATATAACATTCATGTCAAAACTTTTCAGCACCAGCAGATGTACACGTACTAAAGAATTATCTTGTACCATGTTAAATGATTTTATAACTTGCAGCTTTGAAACAAAATTAAATTCAGCTGACACACTGTAAATAGCCTTGGCCATGATTTGGTGTCGATGGCCAGAAGGAACAGGAACGGTGACAGCAAACACCCCTGTCTCACCCCTGTCCGGACTTGGAAGGCGTGGGTGAGCTGGTTTCCACAGATCACTCTGCAGGTCAGTCCCTCGTAGGAGTTCCTGATGATGTTGGTGAACCTCTTGGGCCAAGAATTATCACAGCAGCCTTTAGAACCAAGAAAAAGCTCAAGCTGAACGTCATCCAGTGTTATGCGCCCACTAATGACAGTGACGAGGAAGAGAAACAAGAGTTCTACGACCGACTCCAGAGTGCCTTGGACAAATGTGCGGAGCGAGACATCACCATCGTCATGGGCGATTTTAATGCCAAAATAGGGGAGGACAACACCGGATACGAAGAGGTGATGGGGAGACAGGGACTAGGCTTGGAGATGAGTGAGAACGGGGAGAGGTTTGTAGACTTTTGTGCTCTAAACTGACTTGTCATTGGAGGCAGCATCTTCCCACACAGAAGAATACACAAAGCAACTTGGGTCTCACCCGACCATACAACAGAGAACCAAATAGACCATATCTGCATTAGCAAGAAATTTAGAAGATCCCTTCAAGATGTTCGAGTGAGGAGGGGAGCAGATGTCGCCTCAGACCACCATCTGCTTACCTTAAGAATGAAGCTCAAGCTAAAGAAAAGCTGCACAGAGACAACAAGAAGACAGCGCTATAATGTAGGCCTCCTGAGAGAAACTGGAGTTAGAGAAGAGTTCAAACTGGTGCTGTCCAACCGGTTTCAAGCGCTACAGGAGCTAGTAAATGAAGAGGAGGAGGTCACCACAGAGCAGCAGTGGAAGGCAGAGGCGCTGAACTCAACCTGCAAAGACACTGTAGGGTTCAGGAAACACCATCACAAAGACTGGCTGTCGGCACAGACCTTGAAGAAGATAGAAGTGAGGAAGCAGAAGAAAGCAGTTGTCAACAACAGTCGCACGAGAGCAGCCAAAGTAAGGGCACAGGGGGAATACTGGGAAGCCAACCGCGAGGTGAAGAGGAGTATCAGGGCAGACAAGAGGGCCTACACAGACAGCCTGGCAGCAGAGGCAGAAAAGGCAGCAGGCAGCGGCAACATGAAACAGCTCTACGACATTACCAGAAGATTGTCAGGCAAGTATGGCCATACAGAAAGACCAGTAAAAGACAAAGAAGGCAAGCCTATTGCAGACAGAGCAGACCAACTCGACAGATGGGCCGAGTATTTTGAAGAGTTACTGAACAGACCTAGCCCACCCGACCCCCCAGACATCCAACCGGCAGAGACCGACCTACCCATCAGCTGTGACAGACCCAGCCGGGAAGAGATCAGAAGAGCAGTGGCTTTTTTGAAGAACGGCAAAGCAGCAGGCCCAGATGGCATCCCAGCGGAGTCTCTGAAAGCAGACCTAGAGACAACAGTGGAGATGCTGTACCCACTGTTTGGAAAGATCTGGGAAGAGGAGGTGATGCCGGCTGACTGGAAGGAGGGGTACCTAATCAAGCTTCCCAAGAAAGGCGACCTCAGCAAGTGTTCCAACTACAGAGGAATCACCTTGCTGTCAGTACCAGGAAAGGTCTTCAACAGGATCATCCTGGAGAGAATGAAGAGCTCCGTTGACCCCCAGCTGAGAGACCAGCAAGCAGGATTTAGGAAGAACCGATCATGTACAGACCAGATCGCCACTCTCCGCATCATCGTGGAACAGTCTCTGGAGTGGAGCTCCCCGCTGTACGTCAACTTTGTGGATTATGAGAAAGCATTTGACAGTGTGGACCGAGAGACTCTGTGGAAACTCCTACGACACTACGGTGTACCCACAAAGCTCGTCCGCCTGATCAAGAGCAGCTACGATGGCATGACATGTCGCGTGATCCACGAAGGGCAGTTCACCAGGGAGCTCCAGGTCAGAACTGGTGTCAGGCAGGGGTGTCTGCTGTCTCCGTTCCTCTTCCTACTGGCCATAGACTGGGTCATGAAGATGACCACAGAGCACAGACGAAGTGGAATACAGTGGACACAGCTTGACGACCTCGATTTTGCAGACGACTTGGCATTACTGTCCCACACTCATCAACAAATGCAGGACAAGACCACGAGGCTTGCTGACACCTCGTCCCAAGTGGGCCTCAACATTCACAAACAGAAAACAAAGACAATGAGGCTGAACGCAACCAGGGAAGAACCAGTCTTGCTTGCTGGTACCCCGTTGGAGGAGGTGGAGTCCTTCACCTATCTCGGGAGCATCATAGACAAAAAAGGCGGCACTGATGCAGATGTCAGAGCAAGAATCGGTAAAGCCAGAGCAGCCTTTCTCCAGCTGAAAAAAGTGTGGAGTTCCAGAGAGCTGTCACAACACACCAAGTCCGGATTTTCAACTCCAATGTAAAAGCAGTTCTCCTATATGGAGCAGAGACTTGGAGATTGACAAAGACCACAGTCAACAGAGTACAAACCTTCATGAACAGTTGCCTTAGAAGAATTTTGAAAATCCACTGGCCAGAGAAGATCAGCAACGTCAGACTCTGGGAGAGAACAGAGCAGATAACAGCAGAGAATGAAATTGGGCGAAGAAGATGGGGATGGATCGGTCACAGTCTGAGAAAGCCAGCTTCCAGTATCACTAGGCGGGCATTGTCATAGAACCTCCAGGGAAAGAGGAAAAGAGGTAGGCCGAGAAACTCCTGGCGTCGAGACCTCCAAGCAGACATCAAGAGACTGGGAACCACCTGGAGTAGAATCGAAGGAGAAGCACAGGACAGGAGTCGCTGGAGGTCTCTCGTCGACGGCCTATACCCGGGTAGGGGTGACAGGCGTAAGTAAGTACTTCCAATTTTCACAACATAATGTGATGAAAGAGCAGGGAATAGATTTTGCATTTTGTAAATAGGTTATATTCAGTGTGGATAAGCGTAGTGACCATTACAAGTACCAAGTGCTTTGTTTGATTGTGTGTGTGTGTGGAAGGCAGCTACATCATTAATTTTTTACACCGAATGTTTTATGAGTTTTCAGTTTTATGTAAGTGTATCAAAGCCGGGGTATCTTTTAAGAGGCCATACACGGTACATAAACCTCATCACAATATCTGTAGAGATTTTTGCTTTTTACAATCTAAACTTAATGGTCCTATTAAAAACTTAATGTTTTTAAAAATCCGTACATTAATTATTGTACATCAAAATTAGCATGAAAAGTCATTTTTGACACCAGAAACCATATTATTTATTTTCATGCCGTCATGATGTTGTTGTTTTTTTGGTTTTTTTTGTTTGTTTGTTTTTTAAAGGCTTTATTGTACCGTGAAAATCTTTTTTTTTTTCCTTGTTTTTCTCATATTTTTATTATTGAAGCTTTTTTCAAAATAGTAACAAGGAAAACAAAGAGTGCATACCATACAAATACACAAATACAACATGTACACAATACACGACACACCCAAAACGATAATAAACAATTTCAGCATGACTAAACTAAAGTGGCGTGTGTTTGTGGGGAGAGAGAGAGAGAGAGAGAGAGAGAGAGAGAGAGAGAGAGAGAGAGAGAGAGAGAGAGAGAGAGAGAGAGAGAGAGAGAAAGTGTTCTTTTAGCGTGTATTGTGAATGTCTGCATGCGTGTATCAATAACATACCATTATCAGAATTTCAGCAACAAAAAAAAAGTAAAAAAAGTATGGATGTCTCGGAGATAATGAACCGTATCTGGACAAAAAGCTTCCAACTGCAGTTTATACAAATTACCAGAGGTTAACAGAAAAGGTGACAAATGTTAACTATCTTACAAAAAATCCAAAAATGGCAACCACAGCTTTGTAAAATGGCTAATTTTGTTTTTCATAGTAGATACATATATCTCTCTGTACAGTATCTGTTTCTGAATTCTGCTAAAAAGACTGGAAAGTTTAACTGCCAATTCAAACAGCGGCAATGGTAAATGAAATGTTTTGCCATTAATAAGAGCAAATCGAGCACCGAGTCCGTCCGCAGCCCCTCTTTTACCCCGAAAACAATTAATTCTGTACTAAGTACAAAATTTACATAATGACTATGAGCACATTTTTCCTTTAACCTGTTCATTAATGTGTCCCCCAAAACGTGCACAACTCTGCACTCAAAAAACAGGTGTTCAATAGATTCCTTAGAGCGTGAACAAAAGGTACTTGAAAGGTTTGAATCTTTTAGCTGTCTATGGCCTACAAGTAAACATTCGTTGTCAGTATTCTATGGACAATTCGGTACTGAAACCAGCGTAATTTGGTGTCTTGTGTGACTGTTATAGGGTGCAAAAAAATGGATTTCCACTTTAGATCATTATAATTGTTTTTCCATTTTTCGATGCATGTAGGTGGTGTCGTTTTATTTAAGTTAAGAACACATTGTATACCTCTTGTACCATTTTTGTGCTTAAGGACAACATCCAAGGGTGCACCTATATCGGTGACATCAACTGCATCCATCCATATTCGTAACATTTTTCTTTTGTACTTTTTTACAGCACTCGTTCTGCTATAGTAAGCAAGAAAAGAAACATCTGCACCAAAAAGTTTACAAAACACTTCAAAACTGACAATGTCACCATTATCGTCCATTATATCTCCAATTGTAAAAATGTTTTTAGAAACCCAATTGTCAACAAACTTCAATTAATCTTTTTTCAACAGCTGTGGATTGAAAAACAGTGGTTCACTTTTGAATGCATCGATACCTGGAGGGCAAAAAAGATTATTATATTCTTTAAAAATAACAGCCACTTCTTTCCAGAAAGTGTTTTTCATCTCTAAACTTTCTAGAAAATAAGCACCAAAAACTGCACACTGTTTAATATTATCATAAAGGGATGCGAGTAAAAGGTTCCAGTTTGTGCTCGAAGAAAACACTCTCCGAATCCAGGTGACCTTAAAAGGGCAGTCCTGACCTTTTTTAATGCTTCAGTTCGCAAAAAGCTTTTACTGGGATTCAGTATACACACCCACTTAGACAATGACCACCCTATTGTCCCACCAAATGCTTTCTTTTGTCCGTTCAAAGCGAAAAGAAGTCACAGGAATCTTGTGGCTGGACCAAGTCAAAAGATTGCTTCTGACAGGCAATCGTAGCTGATGTGATAACTATTCTATACGACCTTAGGTCATCTGCATAATTATAACCAATCAGAGACAAGATGGTGGATGAACCAGCGAAGAAAAAAAGAAACTTGTATCAGTCGACTCGCGCCGGCCAACAATGACAGACTCAGAATTGAAGAGAAGAAAGAGAAAGAGAGACAAGATACCCCTAAGTAGAATTGACATCGGACAAGGGAATATAAAGCTTGGCTTGACCACCCATCCAGAATTTGTCACTTTCTTGATATGTGAATCAGTAAGTAATCCTGCTACGGTCTTTGTCGATCTTCCTATAGTTCCGTGAGCGCTAGTCAGTGATTTTCAGAATTCATGATCTTGAGTAGATTTTATCTCTTACTGATTTTGCAAGATTTTAAACCTGTTTTATCATAAAGTTACGAGCTCGTTCATCAGATTTTATGCTGCAAGGATCTGAAAACTACGGTGTGTGTCAAAAGTGCGGCACTGACATCGCTGGTTGTGACACGTTTTTGTCTGTGCGGGCCGTTCTCATTCACTCGATTCACAGAGGTAGTGTTTCTGCTGCAATGGTGCATTTGTCATTTCCAGAGATGCTTTCAGTTACGTAGACTTTGATGTGTCAGATGTAAAATTGCAGTGCAGAAAGTGGGTATAAATACCACTGTTCTGTTTCATGACGCTGGCTCAGTTGCTTGGAGCGGAGACCCAGTCGAACAAGCCACGCCCCCAGCACGATCGTTACTCAGGGTAGCAGGTCAAGCAGAACCCGCATTGATTTTGACAGCATAGCGAGTATGGAAGGTTTATTTTACATTCTCGTGGAAAATTATGTCAAAGGGATGCCGGAAAACATCAGTACATGTTTACACTGACATGTGTGTACCCACACCGATGGCCTCGTCTGCAGTATTGATTGGGTTCTGCCTTGTGACATAGGCTAGTAAATATGCACAAATTTAAAACGAGGCCGATGCAGACAATAATTTGTGCTCTCAGGTACAAAAACAACACACCCACCAAACGATGAATTTCGACATTTGGCATTGTATTTACATCATAAAGCTCTAAGTTAGTACACAAAGGACCCATACATAATACTATCAGCAGTATCTGTTGCAGACAGTTTTCTGACTGTGTTGAGATGCTTGATCCTGGGGAGAATAACTTTAAGTGCTTTGTAAAAAGCTTCAATATCCATTACCTTGAGCCCTCCTGCTTCATACTGTCTAGAAACTGTAGTTCTTTTTACTTTATCTCTCTTCCCTCCCCAGATGAAGTCAAACATCACCCTGTTAATTTCTTTAATAGATTTTACACTCCCTGGGGAAGGCAAGGAGATAAAGAGATGTGTAAAAATTGAAAGAATTAAGGACTTGAAAACAACATTTCTTCCGATAGGTGTTAAATCTCGCAGTTTCCACTGCTTTACAATTTTTTTTTTCATTTTTGCAAGTTTCGGTTCATAATTCAGGAGTATGATATCAGACAGTTCTGTAGAAAAAGTAACTCCTAGTCCTAGCACTGTGAAAGTAGCTGGATTCCAAGAGATGCTGAGATGTGGGGCATAGCGTGTAAGGCAAAACCTGTTGATTCCAATCCTTACAGCAACAGTCTTTTCAAAATTAATTTTTAGCCCAGAAATTACTGCAAAATGTTCTAGCTCTAAGATGACACAATCAAAAATAAAGACATATCATCAGCAAACAATGAGACTAAGAATTCCTGTTCTTTGTATTTTATACCTGAAATGTTCTTATTATTCCTCAACTTTATGGCCAACAACTCAACACATACTAGGAAGATATAAGGTGAGAGGGGATCCCCTTGTCTACAACCTCGCTCAACAGAGAAACGACCAGACATTTGTCCATTCACAGTCAGACAGGATTCACTGTTTTTATAAAAGTATCCACCCATTTTGAGATACCACTGCCAAATTTAAACATTTTTAAAGCTTTATGAATAAATGAATGAGAGACGGAGTCAAATGCTTTTTCAAAATCGACTAGCAACAACAATCCAGGTTTTTTAAAAGTCTCTGGATCATACAAAAGTCTAATATTGTCAGAGCTTGATCTACCTGAAATAAAACCACTCTGGTCTTCATGAATTATACAAGGGAGGACCTGTTTTATTCTATTGGCGATACATGCGGATGCAATTTTATAACTGACATTAAGCAGATATATTGGACGCCAATTTTTTTAATACTGTTTAGATTTGTCACCTTTAGATAAGGGTTATCAGTCCATGTCTTTGTGTGACTGACAAAGACCCATGATCGTACCCCTCATTGATAGACCTCACTAAGAAAGACCCTAGGTCCTTCCAAAAAATTTTAAAGAATTCTGCTGGGAAACCATCACTTCCTGGGCTTTTCCCATTTTCCATATACTTTAAAGCACGATACGCCTCTTCCTCAGTTATGTGTCCTTCTAGACTGTCCCTCTGTTCTTCAGACAATGTTTTGAAAAAAAACATCTGTCAAAAACTGATAGGTCAACATTATCTGAATATCGATTCTTGTATAATTCCCTGTAATACTTCTCTGCCTCCTTACCCGCATGATTTGTTATCTTTTCACCATTGTTATTTTCTATGACCTTCATAAATTAACTCATGTAATGTCTTTTTTCCATACCACAGAAGTACTTAGAATTGTTTTCTCCATCTCCTATCCATCTTGCTTTTGCTCTAATCCTAACTCCGTCCATTCTCCGTTCCCTAATGCTATACAACTCCTGTTGTAAGGTCTCTAAAATTTCTTGATTCTGTTGACTTAGATTATTTTCAATGGCTTGAATTTCCCTAAACAACCATTTTTCTCGTTCTTTTTTTTTTTCTTTCTTGTGAGATGCATAAGCTATAGTAGCACCTCATATCTGAATAAGAAGGATTAGATTGTACATTGCTTAACGTCCCGACAGCAACAAGGCTTTCTCAGGACGTGCCTGCACTGCTTGTGAAAAAAAAAAAAAAACAACAGAAAATTGAATGTATGTCACCAGCCGGTAAAATACGTTACATAAACCTACAACATGGGGCCTAAATAAAGCTAAGACCATTTAGCAGCACACATCCAATATCAAGAGCTACAGGCAGTGCAGACAGTAGGGAGAGTTTTAAAAAGGCAAATACAGGTGAATGGACCTCGGGTAGACAGAAACACATGCCCCAGAATAGAGAGAAAAACCCACCCTGTGGGGCTGACCAGGGTGACCCTGGGAACTAAAAAATACCTAACCCCACCCAAGTCCCCCAAGGCAGACCCGGGTGGGGGGTGAATAAGAAGGGTTTCAAAAAACAATTGATCATTAATTACTAACTCTGCAGATCGGGAGAAGAGATGCGATCGATAGCTTCATGCAGGTACAACAAATGGGTGTATTGACACTTAGTTTCATGAATACACTTTTTCAGTGTGATTATATAATCTCCATCCTTCGGCAAGGAAGTATTAAACTTCCAAAAAGTACGGCCATGTCTACTGTGTGAACTGTCATGTCCCACCTGGATAGCAAAAGAGATAACAGAGTGGTCAGATCTGTATAATGCATTAATCTCTGATGCCACTACCATATGCGCAGCTGCGTCCGATATAAGAAAAAAGTGCAAGTGTGCCTGCTGAAGAGGGTTTCTTCTCCTCCACATAAATAGTGTATCATTAGGATGCATTTCTCTCCAAATATCTATTAAGTTAAATTCTTCAATTATCTCATATAGTTTTTCTCTAGCAAGTGGACTGTTTGTGCGCTTATAATTATGGTAATCAAGCTTAGGGCTGTCTTGATGTTAGTTTACATAGATATGCAGTTGATCAAGGACAATTATTGTGAAAATCAAATCTTGTTTATTGTGTACTGCCACACACCGATCATGGTGTAAAGTGACATACTGCTTCACAGGTGTAATATTTCATGCAGGTTTAAAGAGCTCATTAAAAAAAAAAAGACTTTGTTTTGCGCTTGACAAATTTAACTCAACTTGTAGACATAAATTTAACTCACTTAACATACATTTTTGTGATTTACCGACTGTTCATCACGTCACCGACTGCACGTTCACATCATACATGTGCCTTTATGTCAAGTGGTGTACTGTTCCTTTGTATGCATCCATTCAGAATTTATCAACTCAGTTGTTTGTTTTAACTTGCATTATTGTTCCAATGTAAATATCTGTGTTTATATTCACACAGACTTGCTTTAGAACCAGATTCAAAGTGAGGCTAGATGTATGTTACTGTTTACACTATGGATAGTGTAAGCTGATGTACAGCCATAAAATAGCACAGTTTTGAAAATGCCATGGCAATTTTTTACTTTGTACCAATCAGTAGCATGCTATGTTAACATAAAACAGTATTATGTGCTATATTTGAAAAACACATTTGTCTTGACTACTTTAGAGGCCATAAAGTCAGTATGTTATATTTACACCGAGGCAAAAAAGTGTTTTGTTTTTCTCAGAACAAAGTAAAAAAAACTATTAAAAAAAAAAACTACAAGTACAAATAACCATTTCTGTTGTTACATGAAAAAGATGCAGAAGATCTTACTTAAATATGCTTTGCAGTTGAATTTTGTGTTTTAGGGGCCATAGAATTGTGACATGTCAGTTTGTTATTTTTTTACACCATTTTTCAAAATCAATTTGCAAAGCCATTCTTTGTTTTTTTTTAAAAAAAGAACTTGCTATGATCTTAAAGTGGACATTTATACATTTTGGGAATACAATAAAATGAAGTGCTCATTTGACAGCTATGAGCAGAGATGAAAAACATTTAAAATGTGTTTACACCAATTGCACAATTTTAAAGAAACAACTCCTAATAACCTCTCCTACTCAAGACATACACCAGAATTACCCAAAGGAGAAAGAAACACGCTTAGAAAAGACGGGTACAACACAATTTATTAATATTTCGGGTAAATACCCTTTGTCAAAATAGACAAACAAAGAAACAGAGAGATTAGCCGCTACTTATCTTCATTGGCAGAAGGAATGTGGCAAGTTCTTTTTTAAAAAAAAAACAAAGAATGGCTTTGCAAATTGATTTTGCCACATTCCTTCTGCCAATGAAGATAAGTAGCGGCTAATCTCTCTGTTTCTTTGTTTGTCTATTTTGACAAAGGGTATTTACCCAAAATATTAATAAATTGTGTTGTACCCGTCTTTTCTAAGCATGTTTCTTTCTCCGTTGGGTACTTCTATACACCAGAATGGTTATTATGCCTAAGAGTGGGCATCATCATTGTACAAAAGATACCCTTCACCAAGCCAGACTAATCACACATTTTATTAACAACCATGAGCTTCTGAGCTTCTTCATTTGTACACACCTTCAAGACAGCTCCGTTCCTCATCATAATAAATAATAATAATAATTACGGTATTTATAATGCCCTTATCTTATAATAATTATAACTCTAAGCACGCACTCACAACTTGCACACGCATGCGCACGCTTTAGACAAAGACTCACGTACCACAAATAGTGAAAATACATTACGACGGTCAGCTTGGGGTGGGGAGTGTGGTGATATAATGCTAGAACTGTTGAAAGAGGTGAGTTTTGAGGGCGGACTGGAAGGAGGAGAGAGAGTGTTTCTGACGGAGAGAGAGTGGGAGAGTGTTCCAGGTGGATGAACCGTAGACAGAGAAGGAGCGGGGGCCGAAAGTGCTGAGTTTGGTGCGTGGGATGAGGAGGCGGAGAGGGTCAGAGGCGGAGCTAAGGGAGCGGGAAGGAGTGTAGGGGTGAAGTAAGTTGGAGAGATAGGTAGGAGCATAGTTGTTCAGGGAGTTGTAGCAGAGAGACAAAATCTTGTATTGGATGCATTGGGGGATGGGGAGCCAGTGAAGGAGCTTGAGCAGGGGAGTGATGTGGTCGGATTTTTTCTTTCTGAGGACGAGGCGGGCAGCATTGTTCTGGACGGGCTGGAGAGTGAGAGTGGTAGAGTGAGGAAGGCCAGAAAGGAGAGAGTTGCAGTAGTCGATGTGAGATAAGATGAGAGAGACAGCGAGTTTGGTGGCAGCTTTGGTAGTGAGGTATTTTCTGATCTGACTGATGCGGCGGAGGTGGAAATAACATGCCTGGGCCGTGGCGGAGACGAAGCTGGTCATGGAAAGAGAGGAATCAAGGATAACGCCGAGGTTCTTGACCGAGTCAGAGAGGGAGATGGGGTGGCTGTCGAGTTGAAGGTGGAGAGAGGGAGGGAGCTGGGAAAGTTTCTGGTGAGTGCCTACCAGCATGGCTTCCGTTTTGTTGTCGTTCAGTTTGAGCTTGTTTGCTGTCATCCAGTTTTTCATGTCTTCGTAGCAGTCAGCCGTGCGAGTCAGTAGTGACTGAGTGTTGTCGAGTTTGTCTTTGTCTAGTAGTTGTGAGTCGTCAGCGTAGAGGTGGTGGTGTATGTGGTGAGACTGGATGATGTTGGACAGGGGAGAGGTGTAGAGTGTGAAAAGGACTGGGCCCAGGACGGAGCCCTGTGAAACGCCGCAGGAGAGCCTGACTGGGTTGGAGGAGACGCCGTCGATGGTGACGGACTGCTGTCTGTCGGAGAGGTAGGAGAGAAACCAGGAGTGAGCAGAGTCAGTGATGTCAAAGGAGTGGTGAAGGCAGTGGAGGAGGATAGAGTGGTCTATGGTGTCGAAGGCGGCAGAGAGATCGAGTAGCATAAGAAGGGAGATGTTGCCCGAGTAGGTGGAGAGAAGCAGGTCGTTTAGGATATGTAGAAGGGCTGTTTCAGTGCTGTGATGTTTGCAATAGGCAGACTGGAAGGGACTGAGGAGGTTGTTGTCGGCGAGGTGGAGGTTGAGCTGGTTGAGGACAACCTTCTCAAGAAGCTTGGACAGGAAAGAGAGATTGGAGACTGGGCGGTAGTTCTTGAGTTCGTTTGGGTCATCAGACACAAAACTATTATGCTTTCTGACTGTGAGAACTAAGTCTTTTGGTGAGAGGTCTTTCTCATACCAAGGACCATTTCTTTGGAATAAACTACCACAGTTCCTTAGACATTTTGCATCAGCCAATAGTTTCTGGCAGTTTTTAAAGAACCATTTATTTCTGTAAAGATGCATTTACTGTTATAATTTATCTTTTTGTCAACATTTCATTGTCAGTAAGAGTTGTCTTTTATTAGTTTTATGGTACACGTCTTTTTGTGTGTGAGCATTTTCTGTTGGTGTGTCCATTTTGTTATTTTTCTTGTTGTTAGGGAATATAATTATATATGTGTTGTAGGATGCAAGGTGTATGTATATTAGTATGTCATCTGTATGGCACCTAGAGCTTTCTTATCGAAAGTATAGGCGCCTTAAAAATATATATTACTATTATTATTATGAGAAGTTGGCAGAAAATTTTGACACCAAACACTAACATACTGAAGGCCCAAAATAGATGGGAATAACTGAACAAGTTTTGAAAATGTTCAGATTTTGAGGTTTGGCATGATACTGTAACCTCTTTACTACATTATATAGACTAGCACATTCCCAGTGAGCCATTACTTTTTTAAGCATCATTAAAGCAGCAAGCAAAATGGGACCAATGCTTGTCCCATTTTTGAGACACAAAAATGGCCTATTTTTGCACTTCAAAGTCAGTTTTACAAATATGTGTACCCAGTGAAAGGCCAACCAGTATATATTTCATTACTGCATCCTTTTCTAAATTACAAAATACCCAAATTACAATTCCACATTGTGTCCTGTTGAGAAGAGAGCCTTTAGAAAATAGCAAACATGTCAGGTCAGTTAGACACTAAATCGTGGCCAAGGCCAAATGCATAATATTTAGAAGGCACCCGTGGTTTGCTTGATTCATACAGATGCTAGCTGTGTGCAAACAAATTATTCCCCTGTGTCATCGGTGCTAAAGATTTTAATGAAAACACACACCCCACCCCCCTCACCTTGCCAAATACATTGGTTGTACATTGCTTAACATCACGACAGCAACAAGACTTTCTCAGGACGTGCCTGCACTACTTGTGAAAAACAGTGTGTGACAGACAGCGCAGACAGTAGGGAGAGTTGAAAAAAGGAAAATACAGGTGAATGGACCTAGGGTGGACAGAAACACATGCCCCAGAATAGAGGGGAAAACCTGCCTTTGGGGCTGACCAGGGTGACCCTGGGAACTAAAAAGTAGTTAACCCCACCCAAGTCCCCCCAGGCAGACCTGGGTGGGGGCTTGCCAAATACTTACTTACGCCTGTCACCCCTACCCGGGTATAGGCCGTCGACGAGAGACCTCCAGCAACTCCTGTCCTGTGCTTCTCCTTCGATTCTACTCCAGGTGGTTCCCAGTCTCTTGATGTCTGCCTGGAGGTCTCGACGCCAGGAGTTTCTCGGCCTACCTCTTTTCCTCTTTCCCTGGGGGTTCCATGACAATGCCTGCCTAGTGATACTGGAAGCTGGCTTTCTCAGACTGTGACCGATCCATCCCCATCTTCTTCGCCCAATTTCATTCTCTGCTGTTATCTGCTCTGTTCTCTCCCAGAGTCTGACGTTGCTGATCTTCTCTGGCCAGTGGATTTTCAAAATTCTTCTAAGGCAACTGTTCATGAAGGTCTGTACTCTGTTGACTGTGGTTTTTGTCAATCTCCAAGTCTCTGCTCCATATAGGAGAACTGCTTTTACATTGGAGTTGAAAATCCGGACTTTGGTGTGTTGTGACAGCTCTCTGTAACTCCACACTTTTTTCAACTGGAGAAAGGCTGCTCTGGCTTTACCGATTCGTGCTCTGACATCTGCATCAGTGCCGCCTTTTTTGTCTATGATGCTCCCGAGATAGGTGAAGGACTCCATCTCCTCCAACGGGGTGCCAGCAAGCAAGACTGGTTCTTTCCTGGTTGCGTTCAGCCTCATTGTCTTTGTTTTCTGTTTGTGAATGGTGAGGCCCACTTGGGACGAGATGTCAGCAAGCCTCGTGGTCTTGTCCTGCATTTGTTGATGAGTGTGGGACAGTAATGCCAAGTCGTCTGCAAAATCGAGGTCGTCAAGCTGTGTCCACAGTGTCCACTGTATTCCACTTCGTCTGTGCTCTGTGGTCATCTTCATGACCCAGTCTATGGCCAGTAGGAAGAGGAACGGAGACAGCAGACACCCCTGCCTGACACCAGTTCTGACCTGGAGCTCCCTGGTGAACTGCCCTTTGTGGATCACGTGACATGTCATGCCATCGTAGCTGCTCTTGATCAGGCGGACGAGCTTTGTGGGTACACAGTAGTGTCGTAGGAGTTTCCACAGAGTCTCTCGGTCCACACTGTCAAATGCTTTCTCATAATCCACAAAGTTGATGTACAGCGGGGAGCTCCACTCCAGAGACTGTTCCATGATGATGCGGAGAGTGGCGATCTGGTCTGTACATGATCGGTTCTTCCTGAATCCTGCTTGCTGGTCTCTCAGCTGGGGGTCAACGGAGCTCTTCATACCTTTCCTGGTACTGACAGCAAGGTGATTCCTCTGTAGTTGGAACACTTGCTGAGGTCGCCTTTCTTGGGAAGCTTGATTAGGTACCCCTCCTTCCAGTCAGCCGGCATCACCTCCTCTTCCCAGATCTTTCCAAACAGTGGGTACAGCATCTCCACTGTTGTCTCTAGGTCTGCTTTCAGAGACTCCGCTGGGATGCCATCTCGCCCTGCTGCTTTGCCGTTCTTCAAAAATGCCACTGCTCTTCTGATCTCTTCCCGGCTGGGTCTGTCACAGCTGATGGGTAGGTCGGTCTCTGCCGGTTGGATGTCTGGGGGGTCGGGTGGGCTAGGTCTGTTCAGTAACTCTTCAAAATACTCGGCCCATCTGTCGAGTTGGTCTGCTCTGTCTGCAATTGGCTTGCCTTCTTTGTCTTTTACTGGTCTTTCTGTATGGCCATACTTGCCTGACAATCTTCTGGTAATGTCGTAGAGCTGTTTCATGTTGCCGCTGCCTGCTGCCTTTTCTGCCTCTGCTGCCAGGCTGTCTGTGTAGGCCCTTTTGTCTGCCCTGATACTCCTCTTCACCTCGCGGTTGGCTTCTGAGTATTCCCCCTGTGCCCTTACTTTGGCTGCTCTCGTGCGACTGTTGTTGACAATTGCTTTCTTCTGCTTCCTCACTTCTATCTTCTTCAAGGTCTGTGCCGACAGCCAGTCCTTGTGATGGTGTTTCCTGAACCCTACAGTGTCTTTGCAGGTTGAGTTCAGCGCCTCTCTAACTGCCTTCCACTGCTGCTCTGTGGTGACCGCCTCCTCTTCACTTACTAGCTCCTGTAGCGCTTGAAACCGGTTGGACAGCACCAGTTTGAACTCTTCTCTAACTCCAGTTTCTCTCAGGAGGCCTACATTATAGCGCTGTCTTCTTGTTGTCTCTGTGCGGCTTTTCTTTAGCTTGAGCTTCATTCTTAAGGTAAGCAGATGGTGGTCGGAGGCGACATCTGCTCCCCTCCTCACTCGAACATCTTGAAGGGATCTTCTAAATTTCTTGCTAATGCAGATATGGTCTATTTGGTTCTCTGTTGTATGGTCAGGTGAGACCCAAGTTGCTTTGTGTATCCTTCTGTGTGGGAAGATGCTGCCTCCAATGACAAGTCGGTTTAGAGCACAAAAGTCTACAAACCTCTCCCCGTTCTCACTCATCTCCGAGCCTAGTCCCTGTCTCCCCATCACCTCTTCGTATCCGGTGTTGTCCTCCCCTATTTTGGCATTAAAATCGCCCATGACGATGGTGATGTCTCGTTCCGCACATTTGTCCAAGGCACTCTGGAGTCGGTCGTAGAACTCTTGTTTCTCTTCCTCGTCACTGTCATTAGTGGGCGCATAACACTGGATGACGTTCAGCTTGAGCTTTTTCTTGGTTCTAAAGGCTGCTGTGATGATTCTTGGCCCAAGAGGTTCCCAGCCCATCAGCGCTCTCTGTGCCACTGGTGACAGCATGAATGCTACACCTTCTGTATGGGGGGCATTCTCCTCTTCATGACCTGAATACAGAATCATCTCCCCACTTAACAGCCTTTTCTGGCCAGACTGCGTCCATCTGGCTTCACCGATACCTAGCAGGGAAAGGTTGTACTTTTGCATTTCCGCTGCTATCTGGGCGGCCTTGCCGCTCTGGTACATGGTCTTGACGTTCCATGTGCCCATGGTTGTATCCCTGGATAGAGAGAGGTGGCTCGGTCCTGTGGCTTCCGAAGACTTCCGGCTTTCACCACAGGACGTCATAAGTCTTCTGGTAGAAGAACCTTCCTCCTCCAGGAAAGGAATTACTGTTAGTCTTTTCGTCGGCGTTTTTGTAGCTATTTCCTTTTTTGCAGGGTGGGGAAGCTACCCCCACGCCCAACCCCCTTACTAGGAGGACCAGGGGTTTTCTGTCGGGGTCACCTTCCCTTAGACCATGTTGGTTCACGGCACCTTATTTCATTCGGTGCACCCCTCTCACGAGGGACCCCCTATCCACCACCCAGGGGACGCGCCTCAACGCCATATGGTCCCAGCGCGAGGGCTTGCCAAATACAGTATGTAAAACTGCACTATCATGGTCACTCCACCTTCTTATCCCAATTTGCGAAATAATAATAATGATAATAACATCAATAACCAGTTGTTTTTTTTTTTAAGTGCTTAAAAGCACTATACCACCTAACAATTCAAAGTAACACTTCTGCAACAGATGGCTATGAAATGCTTACGCTATCTCTACCAGTAACACTGAGCTAAAAATAGATTGATGTGCTAATGGGCTGCGCAAAATAAACTGTGGTATTGCACGTGTGTTAGCTGCATGCCCAAACAGCCATAGAAGTTCATTAGGTATGTCAACAAGGCATAACAAATTATACAAAGCTGAAATTTGTCCTCAGATTTATGTGTCATGGTACTTTAACTTAAAAAAAAAAAAATGCTCTTAGCGCTAGTTCAACAGAACATTAAAAGCTAAAGCACACACAAAATCCAGGCCAACAATGTGACTACCAAGCATGTCAAATACAACCCCCAAAAATCTAAACAAAGACAGAAACATGATTAACCCATTACAGCTTGAGGCTGATTTTGCAAATTTGCTTACTGTCCTATGAAGGCTATATTACAGATTAGGAGATAGATCAACTGTTTTAGTTCAAAGGTGGTGCCAGAATAGTTTGGCGCATTAAGTGCCAAGCTATTCTGGCACCACCCTTGAAATATCAGTAAAATTTCTTTCAAGCAATGGGTGTATCAGGATGAAAAGGGTTAAAAAGGATTATTACAACACAATTTATTACATTTTCAAGTTCAAATAAAACCCCGTTTCAAAACAGACAAACTGACAAGAAAACAATTCACTGCTTATTTTTTACCGGCCAGAACAGTGCCAACTTAAGGTATGATGTGAAAAACTATATGAAGAATTCAAAGTGTTTAATATTTATTTTATAGTAACACAAAAGTGACATAAAATAAAAGTGCTAACAAATGATGGAGGCAACAGAGAGTATTGGTACAGGCAGCTAGGTGCTGAAAGAAGGAAGTGTGTGTGTGTGTGTGTGTGTGTGTGTGTGTGTGTGTGTGTGTGTGTGTGTGTGTGTGTGTGTGGTGTGGTGTGGTGTGGTGTGGTGTGGTGTGTGTGTGTGTGTGTGTGTGTGTGTGTGTGCATGTGTGTGTGTGCGTGCGTGCGTACATATGTGAAAGTACATTTTTGGCTCATGTGCGAAGCAAAAGTGAGTATGTTTTGGGCCAGCGGTTGTCCGGCCACTGTAAACTTTAACGTTGGCATTTTCTCGGAGAATTTTCAAGCCACATTCTTCAAACTTGGCCCAAGGATACTTTGTGACGAGGCCTTTCTAAACATACCAATTTGGTGACCTCTCACAAAGGTCAAGATCCCAGGGGCTCAGGAAATAGGTCAAAAATAGCTGTATTTTGACATTTTGTTTTCTTTCTCAAATACTACTCACAACTTCAAACCCAAACTTGGTACAAAGATACCTGAGGGTAAGACCTTTCCATGCATACTAATTTGGTTGATCCCTCGGTAAGGTCAAGGGTCACAAGAGCCGGCTCAGGAAATAGGTTCAAAATAGCCATATTTTGACAAAAGATGTTATTTTCTCAAACACAACTTTGAACCCAAACTTGCTATAACAGAGATACCTGATGGGAAGACCTATCTATGGATACTGTTTTGGATAACGCTTTTGGAAAGGTCAAGGATCACAGGCTGGCAAATATGTGTAAAATGCTAATTTTTGATAAAAGTTTAGGTATAAGCAACATTTTTGCAAATTTTTTCAATCAAATTTGCCACAAAGGTAGCTGGTGATAAGACCTTCCTGTGCATACTAATTTACTTAACTCATTGCAAAGGTCAAGGGTGGTGGAGGGTTGGGGGTGTGCATGTGTAAAAACTACTTACATTTTGAGAAAACATGGACTTTGCTGGTGCGGAACCCAGCCCTTTACTTATTGTCACAAAGGTCACACATAAGTATATTGCCTGTACACATGAGCCATAATGGCTTTGCCTTTCTTGTTCAAAGAATTGTAGTTACATGTATTATCAACATTTTTGCAAACTTTTCAATCCAATTTGGCACAAACTAAGGTAGTTGATGATGATAAGACCTTCCTATGTATACTAATGTACAGGTCATATATGTATACTAATTTAGTCGACTCTATGATATCAAAAAGGTCAAGGGTCACGGGTGTTTGACAGCTGTGTGAAAACTGATTAAACTTTGAGAAAACATGGATTTCTAATGCCAAGAGTGTTACACAGGTAACAATACGTCTGTTAGTGTTACAGTTCATTTCTTTAATTGAGAGTTATGAGTTATCTAATTATTTCAATGAGTGATATGATGCCATGTGTTGTATGGGCAGACAGTGAATTTCCCCATGAGGGATTAATAAAGTATTATTGTATTGTATTGTATTTTGCTGGTGCAGAAGCCATCTTTTTACTTTGTCAAAAGGGTCACACATGTTACATTTAATACATCTAATAAGAAATCCTTTGAAGGTAGATAGATTCTTTGGAAAATGAGCCTAGGACGGAGGACTAACTAAAGGTAGATTGATCGTACGGGCGGTGGGAATGATTTGTATGTGTGCATGTGACTGTGCGTGTGTCTGTGTATGTGTGCGTGTGTGTGTGTGTATGTGCGGGCATGCGTATGTGAAAGTACATTTTTTCGTGTTTGGCAACTTTTAAATTGTGGTCATTCAGACAACACCAAATCATTTCCCTTCCCCTCCCCCCCCCCTCCCCCCCGCCCACCCACCCACCCTCCCCCAGGTCTGCCCTGGGGGATTTGGGTGGGGTATACTACTTTTTCGTTCCCAGGGTAACCCTGGTTAGCCCCACAGGGTGGGTTTTCCCTTCTATTCTGGGGGCATGTGTTTCTGTCTACCCTTGGTTCATTCACCTGTATTTTCCTTTTTTAAACTCTCCCTAATGTCTGTGCTGCCTGTAGCTCTTGATAATGAATGTGTTTTGCTAAATGGTCTAGGTTTATTTAGCGTATTAGACCAGCTGGCGACATACATTCAATATTCTGTTTAGTTTTTTTGTTGGTTCTGAAATTACAGACCAGCACATGCACATAACTGTTCATGAAAACATGGCAGTAATTGATTTGTCATATTCACACAAATCTATAACAAATCTATACGTCGTCGAATGGAACCATTCATGTGTTCTTAGAACATTTCCATATATATGAGTCATGTGTGTAATGCAGTCAACATCGAGTATTTCTGAACGTGATGATGATAAGACCCTCCTATGTAAACCATCTACAGTTGAACGTAGGCAAGACTTGTCGACTTTCGGAAGCCTGGCAGTGGGCCAACTTACGGGAGCCCACTCCCACCTCCTCAGTCCCTGGTGATTGACGGCACTTTTGTCACACACACAGAGGTTTACAAATACTTAGGGACCTTGATTACTTACTTACTTACTTACGCCTGTCACCCCTACCCGGGTATAGGCCGTCGACGAGAGACCTCCAGCAACTCCTGTCCTGTGCTTCTCCTTCGATTCTACTCCAGGTGGTTCCCAGTCTCTTGATGTCTGCTTGGAGGTCTTGACGCCAGGAGTTTCTCGGCCTACCTCTTTTTCTCTTTCCCTGGGGGTTCCATGACAATGCCTGCCTAGTGATACTGGAAGCTGGCTTTCTCAGACTGTGACCGATCCATCCCCATCTTCTTCGCCCAATTTCATTCTCTGCTGTTATCTGCTCTGTTCTCCCCCCACCCGGGTCTGCCCTGGGGGACTTGGGTGGGGTTAGGTATTTTTTAGTTCCGAGGGTCACCCTGGTCAGCCCCACAGGGTGGGTTTTTCTCTCTATTCTGGGGCATGTGTTTCTGTCTACCCTTTGCCCATTCACCTGTATTTGCCTTTTAAAAACTCTCCCTACTGTCTGCACTGCCTGTAGCTCTTGATATTGAATGTGTGTTGCTAAATGGTCTTAGCTTTATTTAGCCCCATGTGTTAGGTTTATTTAACGTATTTGACCGGCTGGCGACATACATTCAATGTTCTGTTTTTTTTTTTTTTTTTTTTTTTTTTTCACAAGCAGTGCAGGCACGTCCTGAGAAAGCCTTGTTGCTGTCGGGACGTTAAGCAATGTACAATCAATCAATCAATCAATCTGCTCTGTTCTCTCCCAGAGTCTGACGTTGCTGATCTTCTCTGGCCAGTGGATTTTCAAAATTCTTCTAAGGCAACTGTTCATGAAGGTCTGTACTCTGTTGACTGTGGTTTTTGTCAATCTCCATGTCTCTGCTCCATATAGGAGAACTGCTTTTACATTGGAGTTGAAAATCCGGACTTTGGTGTGTTGTGACAGCTCTCTGGAACTCCACACTTTTTTCAACTGGAGAAAGGCTGCTCTGGCTTTACCGATTCGTGCTCTGACATCTGCATCAGTGCCGCCTTTTTTGTCTATGATGCTCCCAAGATAGGTGAAGGACTCCACCTCCTCCAACGGGGTGCCAGCAAGCAAGACTGGTTCTTCCCTGGTTGCGTTCAGCCTCATTGTCTTTGTTTTCTGTTTGTGAATGGTGAGGCCCACTTGGGACAAGATGTCAGCAAGCCTCGTGGTCTTGTCCTGCATTTGTTGATGAGTGTGGGACAGTAATGCCAAGTCGTCTGCAAAATCGAGGTCGTCAAGCTGTGTCCACAGTGTCCACTGTATTCCACTTCGTCTGTGCTCTGTGGTCATCTTCATGACCCAGTCTATGGCCAGTAGGAAGAGGAACGGAGACAGCAGACACCCCTGCCTGACACCAGTTCTGACCTGGAGCTCTCTGGTGAACTGCCCTTCGTGGATCACGCGACATGTCATGCCATCATAGCTGCTCTTGATCAGGCGGACGAGCTTTGTGGGTACACCGTAGTGTCGTAGGAGTTTCCACAGAGTCTCTCGGTCCACGCTGTCAAATGCTTTCTCATAATCCACAAAGTTGACGTACAGCGGGGAGCTCCACTCCAGAGACTGTTCCACGATGATGCGGAGAGTGGCGATCTGGTCTGTACATGATCGGTTCTTCCTGAATCCTGCTTGCTGGTCTCTCAGCTGGGGGTCAACGGAGCTCATCATTCTCTCTAGGATGATCCTGTTGAAGACCTTTCCTGGTACTGACAGCAAGGTGATTCCTCTGTAGTTGGAACACTTGCTGAGGTCGCCTTTCTTGGGAAGCTTGATTAGGTACCCCTCCTTCCAGTCAGCTGGCATCACCTCCTCTTCCCAGATCTTTCCAAACAGTGGGTACAGCATCTCAACTGTTGTCTCTAGGTCTGCTTTCAGAGACTCCGCTGGGATGCCATCTGGCCCTGCTGCTTTGCCATTCTTCAAAAATGCCACTGCTTTTCTGATCTCTTCCCGGCTGGGTCTGTCACAGCTGATGGGTAGGTCGGTCTCTGCCGGCTGGATGTCGGGGGGGTCGGGTGGGCTAGGTCTGTTCAGTGGACCTTGATTGATTCACGGCTATCCTTCACCGACAACACAGACCTCATCTTTAAGAAAGCCCAAGGGAGACTGTATATGCTGCGCAAACTCCGCTCCTTTGATGTGAGCCCCAAAATCCTCAGGCAGTTCTACCTCTGCTTTATAGAAAGCATTCTTACATTCTCCTTTGTCTCATGGTTCGGCTCCCTGGGCGAGAAGAACTTTAGGAAGCTGAATAAGATAATCAGGCTTAGTGAGAAAATCGTTGGGGGCAGGTTGGAGAGCCTTGACGGCCTCTACAGGACGAGAATGATACGCAAGGGCCTGAGGCTGGCAGCTGACACTTCCCACTGCCTTTCTAAGCACCTTCAAAAGCTCCCGTCTGGCCGTAGGTTCAAGGCTCCTCTTGTTAAAACCAAACGCTACAAGGGCAGCTTTGTACCCTCGGTCATCCGTCTCCTAAATGAAGAGTGTGTTAACTAGCGTATCTCTCTCTCCTTGTTGACGCCGTCGAGGAACTTGCACCTCAGATGTCGCAGTGGCATCTTGCAAGTGACAGACTCACTCCTATACCACTAACAATGTACACTGTGGTCATGTTTTTTTTTTTTTTTTTCTTCACCATTGTTATAATGTGGCTAAAACCGTACACGCGCATGCGATCCCAACGAAAGAAAATTTGTCGGCTAGACTGACACAATAAAGTATTTGAATTGAATTGAATAGTTTAGTCAACTCTGTGATAAGATAAGATAAGATAAGATGGTTTATTGCCATATGTTTCCATGTACAAAACAATAAAAACATTGGAATTTGTCTTGATGTCAGTTACTAAGACTAAACACACACACACACACACACACACACACACACACACACACACACAGAGAGAGAGAGAGAGAGAGAGAGAGAGAGAGAGAGATCTGATACAGTTAAAAACTGACTGTACACAATCATTCTCACTCGCCACTCGCGCTCTCTCCAATTAGTCCGGTTGATCAGAGAGAGCGTGAACAGCAAGAGGGAAAAAACTGTTGCGGAATCTGCTGGTCCTGGTACTGATGGACCTGTACCTGCGCCCTGATGGTAAAATTTGAAAAAGCTCATTGCCGGGGTGGGTGGAATCACTGGAGATAAGACGTGCTCTACGTAAGAGACGCTGCTGGTACAGTGAGTCCAGGCTAGGAAGATCTCTGCCTATGATTTTTGAAGCGGTCTTGACCACCCTACTCAGTCTGATTTTCTCTTTGGCCGTGATGGAACCATACCAAACCGTGATCGAAAAGGTGAGCACGCTCTCAATCACAGCTCGGTAGAATTGCATCAACATGTGGGCACCGAGACCGAAACTTTTCAGACGTCGCAGGAAGAACAAGCGCTGCTGTGCTTTTTGGACGATAAGGCGAGTGTTTTCCTCCCACTTCAGGTCACATGACAGGGTAGTGCCAAGAAACTTAAAGTTCTGGACTGTTTCAATGATTTCACTATTGATCACAAGAGGGGGAGGGGGAGGGGACTGTTTCTTTCTAAAGTCCACAATCATTTCTTTTGTTTTGCCAGAGTTCAGTTCAAGGTTGTTGTTATTACACCAACTAATTAGAGTCTCAACCTGACTACGGTAAGCGGATTCGTCTGAGTTTGTAATGCACCCTTCCACTGTGGTGTCATCTGCAAATTTCAGAACTTTAGTACTGGCATGGCATGAAGCACAGTCATAAGTAAACAGGGAGTAGAGCATAGGGGAGAGCACGCACCCCTGAGGCGTGCCCGTGGATAAAGTGAGGGTGGATGACACATTTCCACCAATTTTAACGACCTGTGGTCTCATCAACAGGAAATCGAGGGTCCAGAGGCACAATGTCTCTGGAACTCCGATTTGCTGGATCTTCTGGTACAATTTAGATGGAATAATGGTGTTAAAAGCAGAACTGTAATCAACAAATAAAATTCTGGCATAGGTGTTTGGGATTTCAAGGTGTTGTAAAACATAAAACAAACCAAGTGACACCGCATCCTCCACGGAACGTTTTTCGCGATACGCGAATTGAAAACAATCCAGCAGAGGGTCGGTAAATGTTCTCAGAAACCGGAGGACGAGGCGCTCAAGCGTCTTCATGACAACTGAGGTCAGAGCGACCGGTCTGTAGTCATTTAGGGAGGACACTTTGGATTTTTTCGGAACAGGAATGATGGTGGACCTTTTGAAACACTGAGGAACAGTGCACTGAGAGAGAGACATGTTGAAAATGTCAGTAAAGACGCCCGAGAGCTGGTCCGCACAGTTTCTGAGTAAGCGTGGAGAAATGTTATCTGGACCGGCAGATTTCATGCTGTTTAGACGCTGAAACATGCACCTGACATATATCCACGGGTGTTTGACAGCTGTGTAAAAACTGATTAAATTTTGAGAGAACATGGATTTTGCTGGTGCAGAAATCATCTCTTTACTTTATCACAAGGGTCACACATGTTACATCTAATACACATTATGGTCTGCAGGGTTAAATCAAGATCTATGTCCTTTGGAGATTGGTGGTGTTTGGCTATAGATGGCATTGTTTTTATCCAGGCTTATTTAAGTCAGCAACACAATATCAAGATTGATCGTGCGGGTGGTGGGCATCATTTTTATGTGACTGTGTGTGTGTGTGCGTGTGTGTACATGTGTGTGTGTAGGAGACAATGAGGAATGAGAGAAAAAACTGTACAGGATGCTGTTCTTTGATTTAGAGTTGTTCCAGGTAGGAGGACCAATTAAGATTAGAGAATTAAGGCATGACTGCCACATGGCAACTGTGACCTTAATCAATGGAAATGGCTGTCATGCCCCCTCATATTATCTGACCTGTACATGGAAAACAAGTGGCCTTACAGCTCTTCTCGTGCCTTACACAAGTTACAACATATGTGCTGGTCTGTAATTTTGAACTTTACAGCTCCAACCTTAAGATCCAAAACCACAGGCAAGCACACATACAACCATCCTATCCTAGATTGCAGTCACACAGCAAGCATTACTAACAAAAACTAGTATTAATCCCAGTAGCATTGTAATCATTGCACATAAATCAAATCTATGCAATTACAATATCTTGTCATGGATTCATTGACGATTAAATCCTGCACCTGTAGATATCGTTTTAAAAACGGTTTCAAATACATTATTATAATGTTTTAATAACATACCACGTAAACACGACTGGCAAGGCACGGTGGGTCAAATCTGTACTAGGGGAATACCCTCCTGTCAGTGTCAATGGCTGTTTATTTTGTAGTGAATAGACACGCCCCTTTGTTTGGAATGATTGGATCCGAGGCTCAAATCAGTCAACAAACCATGTCTCCTCGAACAAGTGTCCGATTTCAAGCTCAAAACACCAAATTCTATCGTAAAGAAAGTGGCAATAGAGGAAAGATAAGAATGCTATCAACCAAATGTGCCTAGGAACTTACGATCAGTGCAGGTCTTCGAAATTATATCCCCATTCTGATTTTGTTCCATGCGTAAATGGCACGATTAGAGTTGCCGTCAACTCGCCCATTTGTCATCTCGCCCAAAGTAGGAGTGAAGGTCACGGACCGCAGTGCCGTTTCCGTACTGTCCAGTCTCTTAGCCTTAGTCAGTCCCAGTCATCCCCTAATTTTTCAATTCCCTAAAAAAAAACACTACCGCCCACCAGCTGCACATTTGCCAAGCACAAAATAAAAAAAAAAAAAAAAAAAAAAAAAAACAGCACATCACCCGTCTCATTTCTTGGCTATGAGACTGGTTCCTTACCAACCCCACACCCAAGCACAGCTGAAATCAGCGTGCCCCTCAAATCACTACGTCAATGGCAACACAACATAGGCCCAAAATTGTCCACTGGATAAGCTCAGGATGGTATGAATCAAAGCACCAAACATGTCTCCTCTCAGCTAACCAGAAATTTCCAGCAAATTCCAACATTCAGCCCTGCTACAAATTTTCAAACAAGACAAAAATTATTTTTAAAAACACCGGTCCTTGCACTGCCTGAACTGGCCAAATTTGACTGTATAATGTGACCTGAAGTCGTTGCCGAAAATCATGTCCTTGCAGAAACGAAAGACACAGATTAGCATGTACCCCTTCAGAAACAAGAGACATTTATCCTCATTTGCCCCTGTAAACACAAGCGACAAGAATTCGCATGTGCCCCCGCCGTCTGCACTGACTGAGACACAAGTACCATGTCAGTGCCACTGTAAGACTGACCGGAGTAACTGAGAGGCACTGATATATACGCGCGTATTTTTGTGTCTCTGTTAGAGCAATATTTATAGATTGTCATGTGTTCCTGCAGATGAAGAAGAGGCATAGACTGTCATGTATCCCTGCAGACAGAGACATAATCATAGCCGATTTTCATGTGCCCCTCAGTCCGGCCGGTCCGCAGTGGCAGAAGACCGACGGTAGGCCGCATAGATTCTCATTTGTCAGTCCCTGCAGAAACTTAGACATAGATATCATGTGTTCCTGCAGAAACAAAAGGCATAGATTAGTATGTTTTCTTGCAGAAACAAAAGACACAGACTGATTTACATATGTACTCCTTCAGAAACAAGAGACATATACAGTGATTCTCACTGTGCCCCTGCAGAAACTTGACAGAGACATAGATTCTCAGGCACTGTGCTCCTGATGAAACAAGAGACATATATGTTCATGTGCCCCAGCAGAAACAAGAGATATACATTCTCATTTATCCCTGCAGAACAAGAGACATAAGAGATTCTGATATCTCAGACCCTGCAGCCTGAAAAAAGGACATAGATCGGATTCACAACGGCATACGGTGTCCGCAGCAAACAAGTGACATATTCTCATGTGCCCCTCTACAGCAGGAGACATACTCAATAGATTCGCATATGCCTCTGCAGAAACAAGAGGCACAGATTCCCCTGCCCCTGTAGGAACAAGAGACATAGATTATCATATGCCTATGTACAAGACTTGAACAACTGACTTCAATTGAGAGGCTGACATTGTGATTCAGTCTCATGATGTGCCATTGTGTACCTGCAGAAACAACTTACGGCATGGATTCTCATGTGTACATGCGGAAATACGAGAAATAACTTCCCAATGTCCCTCTTAGAGCATGCGAATTAGATTACCATGCGATAAGATTACTCGAGCCTTGGGCGAGTTGGCCGCTACTTTGTGCGAGATTACCTGCCTTGGGCGCGTTGACCCTTATCACGAGAGTTGACGGGCGAGATGGCATATCGGCGAGTTGATCGTCACCCGACTAGAGGGGCGAATGTAGAAGTAGAGTGGAAAAAAGACGTTTCGTTTGGCAAAGGCATTAGGTTACTTTTGGAAAATGTGCAAATATAGCGGTGCGTATGTTGCTTATTGTCACTACAGTATTATTATGTAATGGCGTGCCCGGAAAAAAATAGCATGCGTGAATGATTTTGCCAAATGATCGAAACAAGGGCAAGAGATTCAAGCCGTGATGTTCCGGTGGACCGAGCCCACAAGTCATGCCCCTTAGATATATGTTTTTTTTTGTTGTTGTGTGTGTAAGTTGATATGACCGTGTGTCAAAGTCATGGCATGATGTGAACAAATTACAGCATCATCGGGGCCCCCTGCCCGCTATGTTTTGTAAAGCGCTCCGAGGTTGCTGTCTGTGAGTGGGGAAGGGTGCTATATAAAAAAATATGTATTATTAATATTATTATTATTTTTATTTTGCATAGGTGTCAGTTTTAGACATAGAGGGTTTTTTCACATCTGGTTCACAGCAGTTGTAAAGTAGTTACTGTTACGCACGCACACATATCTCGACGAGAGCTCAACGCTGCAGAAGTTTGTTTGATTAATAATAATATATAATGATAAGGGGGTAAAATATAGGGTTCTCAAAATTTATCATGTAGTAACATCACAGAAAACTTTTACACAGAAATTCGGTTTTTCAGGTGGGGTGGGGGGAGGGAGGTGGAGGTGCCTCGATTTGCATGTTTATCAGACTTGAGTGAATTAAACAATGTGAGGTGAATAGATGCTAGGGGTGGATCAGTTTCAGCCTGATGAGGGTTTCCAGCTTTCTGTTTGCAGGTTTTCATGAACAGAAAATTCTCTGTTTTTGATGGATCATACATTTTGACAGGGACGGTAAAAATAGAATGCTGTTTGTCACTGGGACAATTGAGAGAACAAAAGCATCCAGCCATAAATCTGATGATGACTTGCACCCCACCACACCCCACTCCACCCCTTTGTACTCTTGGTGCACACATGCAGCTTTATGGTCAGCTTATGAACAGTACTGATGTATTTATCCCGGCTGTGTTTAAAGTATGTGACAGACTGTAGAGCACCTGGGACAGATTTTTGGTCATGTTGTCCATAACGGACAATTTTAAGTCCTAATGGAAAGACTGCATTGGGACCTTAAACCTGAGGCAGAAGGTATGAGGTACCCAGAGGCCACACAGAGGTAACCCGCAGTGGGGTGGGGTGGGGGGGGGGAGGTGGGGGTGAGGTAACCCTGAGAGGGAGGTAACCCGCAGTGGGGAACCTCGGTTATTTGGGGGGGGGGGGGGGGGGGGGGGGCTGTAGAACCCAAGTGTTTAGTATGAGTGGCGAATAAACTGTCGCTATGCTAGCTAGCTCGTAGACCAAGGTCATACTATGGCTGAAGTGGTCACTATAGTATACTTTTTATGACACCGTACCTGTGTACACTGTCCAAGTGTTGAACTGTCCAGAGGTACACTGTCTTGTGTTAAAAGTGTACACGGTGAACGATGTCCGGTGTCAATTTATATCAAGCTATTCAAATCTCACTTCCAGCGAGAGGGCTTGCTAAACGTGTCACGGAACCACCCGCTGTGTGGAGAATTGGCATAGATCCACATTATCCCACACATGGCATAAGGGCTTATGACAATCATTGAGACTCCAGAAGTATTTGAGGGTGTATTCTTACATTTGTATGGTGTATGCTGAATTTCAATTAATGATTGCAAACAAACACAACCACTCATCAGTGTTTTTCAGCAGGGTTCACACAGAACTGTTTGGCTACAAATGCTTATGATAATCTATTGCCTTCAACACTTGTGACTGAGTGAGTGAAAAACGAAAGTCAAGCTATCACAAGAAGAATAGATGCTCATGCACTAGCTTTGCTGTTGAGATCTGGAGTATTTGTCATTGGTGTCTAAATACATGTAGATCTATGCCTTTTGCAAACTTGCATGAGCACAATTTTGATTGTGAAACGAAACTTCTCAGTCTCAATGAGACACGCAGATCCTCGCTGTGTGTGCAGACTCTGGCCGGCTAGCTTTTTTTTACTTAGATTGGACACAATTTATCTGATTAACTCTATTGGTCTGTGGAGACAGATCTTCATAACAACTGTGCATTTCAGTGGTAGGCCTACTCAGTTACTGTCGCCCACATCATTATAAACTGGCACATGAGGATCTGTGTCTCACTGAGAGTAGTTCTTTGCTTGGAATAACCGTGCTCACGCCATACATTTCCAGAGGCATAGATGATAATGGAACCGTACGAACTGGAGAACCTCATGAGACTCATAAAGGTTGAATAGGTGAAGGAGGGTGTATGAGGATCTCCTATGATGGCAACATGCTTACGTCAGCTGAAGGCGTAGACCATCCTTCGCCTATTCATCCTCATGTGCCAGCTATAATGACGTGGGCAACAATAACTTTAAATAAACACCTGCTCACATCATGTAGGTGCATTCCTAACACGAAAGACACACACACACACACACACACACACACACACACACACACACACACACACAGAGCCTACGTACAAGAGCTACAGAAACGGCTAACATTTCCAGGCAGCATCATCCAGACGAAGCAAATCTTGATATGCTACCTGGAAAAGATGGGTCTTCAAATTTGTTTTGAAGGTCATCAGGGTAGGGTACAGACAGACATGCAGTGGAAGTCAGTTCCAGACGTGAGGGGCCTGATAACCGAAAGAACGGGCACCAGCAGTTTTTAGGCTAATTCTGGGCTGAATAAGTAGTTTCTGTGAGCTTGAGCGTAGGCTTCTGCTATGATTGTGTGTTGGAAGGGAAAAAGACCGATATGCAGGAAGTGTATTGTCATAGTGTTTGTATGCCAAAGTGGCCAGCTTGTACTCTATTCTCTGCTTGACAGGTAGCCAGTGGAGATGCTTGAGCAGTGTACTGGTGTGACATGATCAGTGCGTTTTTTGCGAAGGTCTAACCGCACTGCATTATTCTGGATACGCTGAATGCGAGTGAGTTGATCAGATGAGATACAAGCAACAAGGAAATTACAGTAATCTGAGTACAGATCCTCATGATCCTTAGATCCTGAGTGATTACAATGAGTACAGATCCTCATGATCCTTATAGCCTGAGTGATTCCAATGAGCTCCTGCCGCAAAAGTCAGAACATGAGGATCTGTGCATCTCATCAAGACTGAGAAGTTTCATTTCGCATTAAAATTTGTGCTCACGCAAGTTTGCAAAAAGGGCATAGATCTATATAAATGTTCAGACACCCGTGAAAGATACTCCAGATCTCAACAGCAAAACTAGCGCATGAGCATCTATTCTTCTAGTGATGGCTTGATTTTTGTGTTTCACTCACTTAGTCAACACCATTCGCCAGTGTAGGAGGCAAAAGATTATCATTAGCATTTGTAGGGAAACAGTTCTGTGTGAACCCTGCTGGAAAACACTGATGAGTAGTTGTGTTTGTTTGCAGTCATTAATCAAAATTCAGCATACACCATACAAATGTAAGAATACACCCTCAAATACTTCTGGAGTCTCAATGATTGTCATGAGCCCTTATACCATGAGTGGAATAATGTGGATCTATGCCAATTCTCCACATGGCCGGTGGTTCCGCGACACGTTTAGCAAGCCCTCTTGCTGGAAGCGAGATGTGAATATCATGATATAATTTGACACCGTACAGCGTACACCGTGTACAGTTTAGCACAAGACAGTGTACCTCTGGACAGTTTAACACTTGAACAGTGTACACGGGTACGGTGTCATAAAAAGTATACTATAGTTACCACTTCAGCCATACTATGTTATCGCGCTTTGTTTCCAAACCCTGGCAAGGGCTTTAGTTGCTTTTTTGTCTCTAGGACTGAGACCCCGATTCCAACCCTTTAGTTTATGCGTTACTAGCTGATGAGGTGGTGGTGACACATAAGATATTTTGGATCCTCACGCTCTCAGAACAGCTAGGTTCACTGTAGGTCTGATGGAGCACACTTTAAGTTGAGTGGATCAGTTGCTTGTGATGAATCATTTCCATCATTAGACGGAAAAAAATCGCCATTTTGATGTCTTTATCTCTGTGGCAGTGTGCCTTGGGAAAACGATTTAGCTGGTATTACAGAATTGCTTATGATTTTTGGCTCACGTGCGAAGCAAAAGTGAGTATGTTTTGGGCCAGTGGTGGTCCGTCCGTTGTCCGTGGTAAACTTTAACGTTGGCATTTTCTCGGAAACTATTCAAGCCATGTTCTTCAAACTTGGCCCAAGGATACTTTGTGGTAAGATCTTTCTAAACATACCAATTTGAGTGACCTCTCACAAAAGTCAAGTTCACAGGGGATCAGGAAATAGGTCCAAAATAGCTATATTTTGACATAATTTATTTTTTCTCAAATACTATTCACAACTTCAAACCCAAACTCGGTACAAAGATACCTGATGGTAAGACCTTTCTATATGTACTAATTTGGTTGATCCCTCAAAAAGGTCAAGGGTCACAAGAGCTCAGGAAATAGGTTCAAAATAGCCATATTTTGACAAAAGATGTGTTTTCTCAAATACTATTCACAACTTCAAACCCAAACTTGGTACAGATATACCTAATGGTACGACCTATCTATGCATACTAATTTGGATGACCCCTCAGAAAGGTCAAGGCTCACAAGGGCTCAGGAAATAGGTCCAAAATAGCTGTATTTTGACAAAAAATGTTTTTTTCTCAAATACTATTCACAACTTTAAACCCAAACTTGCTACAGAGATACCTGATGGGAAGACCTTTCTATGCACACTAATTTGGTTGATCCCTCCGAAAGGTCAAGGGTCACGAGAGCGCAGGAAATAGGTCCGAAATAGCCATATTTTGACAAAAGATGTTTTTTTCTCAAATACTATTCACAACTTCAAACCCAAATTTGGTACAGAGATACCTGATGGTAAGACCTATCTATGCATACTAATTTGGATGACCCCTTGGAAAGGTCAAGGGTCACAAGAGGCTGGCAAATGTGTGTAAAATGCTGATTTTTGATAAAATTGTAGGTATTTCCAAATTTTTGCAAATTTTTCAACCAAATTTAGTACAAAGATAGCTGATGATAAGACCTTTCTATGCATACTAATTTAGTCGACTCATCACAAAGGTCAAGAGTCATAGGGGGGGGGGGGGGGTTGACAGATGTGTGAAAAATGCTTACATTTTCAGAAAACATGGATTTTGCTGCTGCAGAAGCCAGTCACTAAGGTCACATTTTATGTAAATCGATCATACACGTGAGCCATAATGGCCTTTCTTGTTCTTTTTCTTCCTGTAAAAAGCCTTCTCAGGGAATACAGTGTTCTCAAACTCACAAACCAGATAGGTGAGGCTAGCGCTGGCAGAATTGTACACAAACCAAGGGGAATCACTCAGCGCTTGACAGACAAACAAGGGATCTAACTGTTTGTCTGTCAAGCGCTGAGTGATTCCCCTTGGTTTGTGTAGTGTTCTCAAAGAATCATATGTATTACAAGAATATGATATCTTGTTGTCAAGCGACGTAAATGTTTTCTTCTTACCCCCACTATACTAATGGCGTGGAATTTCTCCCAAATCTTGTGGGCAAAATGGTGGTGGCTCTGAAATGTTTCATATGGCAGTAGATGTCAGTGGATTGTACATTGACTAGAGCCATCTAAATCAGTTTATGGTGGCATAGGATCACCCAAAAAAGTAGCTTTTTGGGTTCCTTCCTTTCTTTATACATGTATTTAATAGTTTCTGTTGTTTAGCACCAAGCCACGAGCCCTAAGTAAAATTCACATAGGCGGGAATTTGAGTGTTACACCTTGGTATACACGCTTGGTCAACAAGCTGTGGTAGGGTGTGGGAAGGGGGTACCGGGTGGGGACCTTTCCGCCACTTATAAAAAAATGAAATGAAATGGTGAGGGGGGAGGCCAAACTTTGAGAACCCTTCAAACACCCCTCCCCCATCCACACTTGGATGCACGGTAGATGTTTTAGAGAGTGGCATATAAACAACATCCAGTTTCAAATTTGTTTCAGAATGTACATTGGCGTTGTGATGCGTCTGTGAGAAAGTTCACATAGACTTTTGTGTGGAGATGGCTCTTCTTTATCAGTGTTACCTCCACAATTTTTGTGGCCGCCTTTCAACCACCTGCCCCCTGCAGACAACTGTATTAGCCTGTGTCAGGGCCAGTAAGCATGGTTCCAGTCAACATATGAGAGTGTCAACATTGTCTCCCCTGGCAGCAGCTTTTAACGCCAAACCCCAGAAAAAGCTGAATCTCAGTCTTCTTCGCAATACTGCCGTAAGTATGATTTACTTCTTTTTCTTTAACTCGTTAAGAGTCTGGGATGAAAAAAATGTGTGTTGTACTGTGTGGATTTATTATACTTTAAGAGATAGATCATCCATAATAATAGTTCTTGTCTGGGGCCAGATGCGTTTTGCACCTCTAATTACAGATCAACCACAGTAGTTCAAGGGTGGTGCCAGAATAGTTTGGTGCCTGTATGCACCAAGCTGTTCTGGCACCACCCTTAACCCATAAAGCCGATCATAATAGTTCAAGGGTTGTGTCAGAATAGCTTGCTGTCTGTAGGCGCCAAGCTATTCCAAACCCATCCTTGAACTATCGCTCAGTATCATAGTTGATTTGTCTCAAGAACTGTTACTTAGACATCAAAAGATATCTTTTCAAAAAAGATAATTTCATCCTTAGGATGTCATGAGTTAACCCATTTAGCCCCAGTGACCTACAGCAGAAGGTGGATCTACAATGATAATTTAAGCTTAGTGCCAGATTAGGTTGGTGCCTGATGGTAACCAGCTAATCTTGCTCTACCGATTGAATTTATCATTGTGGATTCATCTGCAGCTGGTGCATAGTCATTATGTGGCACCTCCAAAATTTGGGAAAGGTGGCCATGGGGTTAAATATGTTAACTCATTCGCGGCCAGCCGCATCCAGATGCGCGGCATAAGCCGCGCATCCGGATGCAGTTGGCCACAAATGAGTTGAGGCTCATTTGGGGGAACAGCTAAAGCTGATCTTTGTCTGCAAGAGATGTGGATTCAAATGTGCCCCTGGGATAACAGTCACAGGGGTCTTGAGAATCTATGCCTCACGCAAATGCAATCAGCTGGAACAGTGGTGTGCACTGTACACTTTCAGTTTCAGAATTTCTTTCTGGTTTGTCTTCATTGCAGGGTTTGTTTTTAATCCCTGAACTTCAGGACTATGCTGGTTTCTACATACTGCAGCAGAAAGCATCCAATCAGGTGGAGAAATTAGTAGAGGAGGTCATGTCCAAGCATCGCACACGCAAGATCGTCACCATTTTTGATGATCTTTCCGACTGCCTGTGTCAGGTGGCTGATATGGTGAGACTGATTGATCTGATTCTTTGCATTTCATCAAAATCTATAAAATATAGGGTTTCCCAACTTTTTTAACCATGTAGCTGTCAGAATGTTTTGTTGAAATGATTCATTCAGGAAGAAAAATGTAATAACAACATAAACTGCAAGATCGTAGTACACCATTGTAACAGCAGCAGCTGAGCTATGTGGCTGAGGTGGGGCTCAGGTTATTATACTGAGTATCCAGACTGTTTATTCAGTGTTGCCTGAAAATACGGTGACTGGGTTTTATGACCTCTAACATGCTTTGGACCTGAGGAGCTTTTCATGAAAGCTGCTAAATCGTTTGTCAGATTTATTTTCTCAAAATCATTATTGATGACCTTCCTACTAGGAAGCTTCGCTTAGCATAATATCAGTTTTAGCCCTCAAAACTTTGTTGTGCTCCTCACAACAGGGGAGGCAACCCTAGGGTGTCGTTACCAGGAAACCCCTGAGCAGCCTCCCATACCCCTCTGTCCGGTGGCGCACTCACCCCTTTCCCGCCAGTTTTCTTCACTTAGCTCAGCTAGACCGGTCGTGTGTAGCTTGTGTGCTCCGACCTTGGATTTTGTGATCTCTTCTTACGTGGATGTGCTTGGGATTCTTGGACTAACGATATTAAAAAGAAAAAAAAAAAAAAAAAAGAACGAAGGATTTTTTTCTGTGGTTGTGTTGCTTTCCTGGTTCGATGGACATGGACAGGTAAAGCTTCGGTTACTGCCTCAGCTGGCATTTTTGACCGGACTGCGGCATGGACCAAAGGTTATGTACGCGACCGACCGGGAACTTGAACCCTCTCTAAGAGGCTTCGGGTGCTCGCAAAGGCCCTTGTCTGTCTTATGTTTCAGTGCTCAGTTGAGAACATGCGCCAAATGTGGCGATTTCCAGTGGTCTACTGATGTACACAATATCTGCCTACCCTGCTCAGGCTGTTCCTCCAGTTGACCTTGCACACTATGCACGACTTGGAAGGAAGATCGTTGGTCGCAATTGTGGGCGTTCTACCAGAGAGAGAGACCGGCACGCAAGCTGGAGCGACTGCAGCCTTGAAAGTAAAGCAGAGAAACACCATTTCGGACATTGTGTGCTTGTCGGCACAAAAAAGGGTCCTACTGCCCCCACCGGTGCCACTTACTGAGCTGCCATGTCTTTCGCGGACTAATGAGCCTAATAGCAGCCGACAGGACTTACCATCCCGCCCAGCACCAAGAGCTCCGTTGCTCCTTTCGTGGGCGAGAGATAGGCCTGTCGGTGGTTCGCCACCTTGTGCTAAACAGCCATTGAGAGCTCGGCTCGGTTTTCCCGCAAGGAGTACGTTGGGTCTCATGGACGCCCTCCTGGCAAGCAGAGAGCGGGGAACCACCACTCTGGCTTGAGAGCGCCCTCCTGCCATAGGCCGGACCAGTACCTGGACAGGGCCACACCTGCGGGACCTCTCTCAGAGTGGAATCGGAAATCAAGACGCCAACACGATAAGCCACAGTCACCCCTCTGGGTTGAGAGCGCCCTCCTGCCATAGGCCGGACCTGTGCCTGGACAGGGCCACATCTGCGGGACCTCTCTCAGAGGGAGATCGGATATCAAGAGGCCAACACGATAAGCCACGGAGTCAGACTTCGGGGTCCCGAGATAGAGAGTGGAGCCACGGATGATCCACTGACGCTGACAGCCTCCTTCGGGAGGGTACGAGTGTGGTCAGTACGTTGAGCCATCTAGATGTTTTGCCTCATAGACGGCGGACCCCCGAAGCACAACATTGCCATCGTTTTTGGTCTTCGCAATCGAAAGAGCGATCTCAGCGTGTGGGTGCGCGCCGACTTCAGATTTTGTACTCGGGGTGACTATCTTCTTCCCGCTCCTCTTCGTCGCACCGGGGGACAAGTTCAGGCAGGTCACAGCAACGGACTTCGTCGCGACAACTGGCTTTAAGATCACCTGCGAGGAGCAGCAGATCTTCGGGCCATGTTGGCAGGGACCGTTCTTCACAGGAGACGCAGTTTCGTCGTAAGCAGAGGGACCACTCGGATGATACTAGGTGGACGGAGGCGATAGCCCTGCGAGACCAACGCAGCCCTCGCCGACGGGTCGCGGACCTCGGGTACAGACGTTTGGCGGGGACTCCTCTTCACTCGGTGCTCGGATTGACGGCTTCAACTTCTTCTCAGCACGGGGCAGATGACGAGGAGGCTCTCGGTCTACATTCGGAGGACTCAGTATCAGCCCTGGGAGAGGACGATGAGTGACCTACCTCGCCTGGACGGCGTTCTCCGATCTCCACCATCTCTGTTGACGCAGCGCCGATGTCTTCTACTGGCCGAGCCTTGGACGAGGCTTCTCGTCTTATCACAACCTTTCTCCGGCCGGAGCACTGCCCCCCTTTTCCGCCTTTGAAGAGGAAGGCCACGGCGATGGTCGACATCCCACGGCAGTCCAAGCGAGTTAAGTCTCTACCCCTACCAGGAGGTTTCCGGTACCTAGTGGAAGCGTTCTCGGTGCACCTTCGTACGGACGGCTTTGGAGATCAGGTTTTTTTTGCACATACACGATGGCCAGAGGAAATGCATCTTACCTTCTACCAGCAGTGGTATGCAGGTCACTCTCAGGCATTTTGCTGTGCCCTCCCAGCAGTGGACAAGGATGCGTTGGTGCAGGCAGGACTCCGCCAGCATTCTCTGTCTCGAGGACTGGACAAATCTCTGGCATGTATGGGGTTCTTGGAGATGGCGACAGAGTCGGTAGTCAGACGTATGGAGAACACCTGGGATCTTGAGGCTTCAGCTCCCCTGCGAGAGATCCACTGGGTGCTGGTGGTGGCAAACAGGGCGGCTTTTCATTCTTCGGTCAACGCCATGGCGGCAGCCTCCAACTGCGACCTGTTGCGTCGGGACAAGCTCCTGAGTTGGTGCACTTCTCTACCAGCTTCATTGAAGTCTCAACTGCGGCAGACGCCCTTGGTAGGAATTCTGCTGTTCGGACCAACGTGTGATGGTACGGGGTGGATGTGAGTTCCGGGAGAACTGGACAGGGCGACAGCTCTGCCGGGCGAAGTGACGGCACTTTTACAAAAGAAGGCCATGGAGGTGGTCCTCCGTCACGACTCCCCGGCATTCTACAGTCAACTCTTTCTCGTCCCCCAGCCTGGCGGGAATGGCAGCCGATCATCGACCTGTTGGCCCTAATCAAGTTCATTTTGGCCCCGCACTGCAGGATGGAGACAGCCAGAGCTCTGAGGGCGGCGGTGCGCCCCCAGGACTTTGCAGTGAGCCTTGACCTAGAGGATGCGTATCTGCATGTACCCATCCATCCGGCATCGTGGCGTTACCTGCGCTTCACCTTTCGCGGGATAGTTTACCAGTTTCGGGCTCTTCCTTTCGGACTGAACCTCAGCCCTTGGGTATTCACCAGGATTTAGACGGAGTGATGGCAAGGTTTCGGCAAGCGGCTTCCAGCCCGACGTCCAACTATCTGGACGACCTGCTTTTACTGAACCAGATGGCGAGCGTTTTGGAGACCGACAGAGATGCCCTGCTGGCCCTACTCCCTCGCCTAGGCTTCCTTGTCAATGGGGGCAAGTCCGACTTGGTACCTTCACGCCGATTTGTCCACCTAGGTATGGAATTCCTGACCGACCTCAATCAAGTACGACTACCAGTAGAGTGGATTCAGAGCATAGTGGAAGCGTCACTCGGAGCCTTGCACGCGGAAACCCTCCCGGCCAGGTCCTGGCTCCGACTGTTAGGCCTGCTAAGCGCGGCAGCGGATCTTCTTTCCCTAGGCAGACTCTACGCACAGCCGATTCAGCTTCATCTACTTCTGCACTGGCGCCCCTCCTCGGGCGATGTAGCGACCTTGGTTCCGGTGACGGAGTTAGTACAGTCTCATGTCCAGCTATGGTCGGACAGTGCCTGGCTGGCTTCGGGGATTCCCCTCTTCTCCCCTCCTCCTCAGATTTCCATCTGCACGGACGCGAGCCGCTCAGGCTGGGAAGCCCATCTGCTGCCGGAGTTCGCTTCGACCTCGGGCAGCTGGACGGGAGATCAGACAGACAGACACATCAACTGGCTGGAGATGAAAGTGGTGTGGCTGGCTCTCATCGTGTGGGAAGATCAACTCGCGCATAAGGATGTACTGGTACTTTCCGACAACTCGACCGTCGTAGCCTACACTCAGAACCAGGGGGGAACGCGCGCACCTTCCCTCTGCATCCTCGTGTACCAAGTCTTCCTTTGGTGCAGGGATCGGGGCATAACTCTGCGGGCGCGACACGTTCCGGGACATCTCAATGTTCTAGCGGACTCTCTCTCTCGTCAAGGTCATATGCTACACACGGAGTGGTCGCTTTGGCCGCATATCTTCCAGCTACTCTGCGTGCATTGGGAGATGCCGTTGATCGATCTCTTCACCACAAGATGGAACAACAAGCTTCCACTGTTCGTCTCCCCCATTCCTGATCCACTAGCATAGGCCGTAGACGCACTCTCCATTCTGTGGGACGGACTCCTGGCCTATGCATTCCCTCCCACATTGCTGGTTCCAAAGATCATTCAGAAACTCAGGGGCAGCAATACGGTACTGATACTAGTGGCTCCAGTCAGCTGGTCCAAGAGTTGGACCTCCGATCTCTTGGCCCTCGCGACGGATCCGCCAATGATTCTTCCCACACCGAGTATGATGCTCGAGCAGCCGAGGGAACTTCCACCCGTGCCCAGAGCGACTGATGTTACTCGCTTGGAGATTGTCCGGCAGGCCCTCACAGCTAAAGGGTTTTCGGGTACTGCAGTGGAAGCGATCACTGCAGCCAGGGGGGGTCTTCACTCGTAACGTCTACGAAGGAAAGTGGCGTGTCCTTCAGTCTTGTTGCGCCGCGGAGCAGCTTTCCCCCACGGACCTAGCCAACCCCCAGCTCGCCGAGTTCTTCCTGTGGCTTTTCTTCAGGCAGAACCTAGCCCCCATCACCATCCGGGGTTACCTAGCGATGGTGGCAGACACTTACCGACACCTGGGACGGCCAGATCCGGGAGCGTGCAAAGACTTAGCAGATCTGATGTCCCACTTCGAGCTGCAGCGGCCGGCCTCATGTTTGTTGGTCCCTCGCTGGGACCTGTCCTGGGTTCTCACCTGGCTCAACTCCGAGAGATTCAAGCCTCTACCATTAGCGCTCTTGGGAGACCTTACCAGGAAGACCTGCTTCCTGCTTGCACTTGCAACTGCCTCGCGTGTTAGCGAGATTCATGCCTTTTCGGTACGCCCCTCCTGTCTACTATGCAGGACCGATGGATCGGTACAGCTGCTTACAGATCCTGCCTTTTTGGCAAAGAATCGCCTACCAGCGTCTGCGCCGCAAGTTGTGATCGTTCGACCCCTCCGGGCCACGGATCAGTCTACAGGACCCTGTCAGGGCCCTTAAAGTGTACCTGCGCAGAACTAAGACACTAAGTCAAGGGCGCTCGCGCCTGTTCCTGCCCTTGTCTCTGGGCAGACGGGACATTTTGGCACAAACTGTCTCCTCCTGGCTCCACTGGGCGATGCGGTCGGCCTACAAGGAGCTCGCCCCAGAGCAAGCTAAAATGATGCGCATCCGGGCCCATGAAGTCCGGGCGGTGGCGGCGAGCATCGCCTTTGACCGAAACTGTGCAGTGCGGGATATTGTGGCAGCCGTGGGTTGGTGGGCTGAGCAGACCTGTTTACCTTGCGCTTTGAGCATAATATATTCCCCTTTTGAGGGTCTCATTACGCTGTTACGCGTTGTCACTTCAAATTACGCGTTTTGCATCGCAAAGATTCCGCTTTCAGCGTCAACATCGTTTTCAATCTGTAAATCGTACTTTCGGTTCTTCGCCGGTAACTTCCGCCTAACTTTCTTCTTACGTGTTTTGATTGGTTGGATTGCCCTTTGCTTTTGAAGAATGGCCAATCAGATATAAACAAACTTAAATTAATTCCATCTCCCGGTTCGAATTTTCTAGTCGACTGACAACATGGCGAGTGAAAAACGCGCACACGAAACGGAGGAATCTGACAGCGATTCAGATTGTAAAGTCTTACACAGCAACTACAACAAGAAAAAGAGAGCTTTGCGGAAATATAAGGCGATGTATCACGAGAAATACCCGTGCCTTAGCTATGCGCACTGCACGTTGTGCAAAGCGGATTTCAGCATCCAGCACAGCGGTATGTTTGACTGTACTCGACGTGGTCAGGCTTGGTCCGCTGACGAGAGTAGTGCCTGGCAAATAAAGCAAAAAACTTACTCGAAATACACATAGTTTTGTGTGTATGGCCGGCCGAAAAAAACAGGCCATTTCATCGGATAGTGTGCGATGTGATACACTTTTTTACAAACACTTGTGCTTTGCAGCTGTACAGTCTTTGTAAAGGTTTGAAGTCTGTTATAAATTGTGTGTATTGTTTTGTTGTGGTTTTGTTTATTATTAGTTTTTTTTTTAGTGTGCATTTAGTTTATTTAGTAGTTTATTTAGTTGGTAATTATGTTCTTAATTATTATCGTGAGTTTGTTCTCGAGTGTGCGCGTATGCCATTTACTCAGATTCCTCGTTTGACCCTCAGATTACTCTTTTCAACTGCCTGGATTACACTTTGGTTTTTAGGGGGTAAACAGGTCTGGCTGAGTCTACCTTCACCCGCTTCTACCTACGAGACCTATCCGGCCAGCGCACCAACCTCATCTCGGCAGCGCAGCTCTCCTTCCCGGCGCCTCAGGCGTCATAGGTTCGCCTAGCTAAAATTGTCAGGAGTGGGCGCTTTGGGAGGGGCCTCGATGGTGGGCACTTTGGCGCAGGGATGGGGAGGTGTACTAAGCTTGTGGCACCCTCCTCCTTTTCGCCATTCTTCCTAGTAGTAATGTCATCGGTAATGATTTTGAGAAAATAAATGAATTTTTCTCTAAAATGTATTTTTTTTTAAAAATACTTACCGATGACATTACTCAGAGGTCCCTCCCTCCTACCCCGCTTGCCGCAGTGGAGCTAGGCTAAAAAACTGGTGGGAAAGGAGTGAGTGCGCCACCAGATAGAGGGGCATGGGAGGCTATTCGGTGGTTTCCTGGTAACGACACCCTAGGGTTGCCTCCCCTGTTGTGAGGGGCACAACAAAGTTTTGAGGGCAAAAATTGATATGCTAAGCGAAGCTTCCTAGTAGTAATGTCATCGGTAAGTATTTTAGAGAAAAATTCATTTTTCTGTCCAACTTTCCAGTCAGAATACTTTTGTCTTCTCAGCTTGGATTTGGGAAACATTACACAGTATAGTCCTGACATATATATATATATATATATGTACATGTGTGTATACATTAACCCCTTCACTGCCAGTGGACACAGATTGTGTTTCTGAAATCTTCATAAATTTTTCATGAGCCCTCACAACTGCAGAGGACCAATGTCTCTTGCAGTTGGATCATGCTCATTTGTTATAAAAGCAGCTTTTGAAAATGTGCAGGCTGACTTTGTGCGAGTTGCTCATCCTGACGGAAGATTCAGCGAGGCTGCCGAGGACACATGTGTCAAGCTGTCAAGTCTGGTGGAAACGTGAGTTTATTCATATACACTGTACCCTAATAGTAGTCTGCCCTAAATTGGTTTGTACGCCCAAAACTCTACACATTGAATTAACTCCTATTTTCATGCAGCCACCAGTACTTTTTACAGTGCATGCACAAGTGCTTAACACAAGAAACCATCAGGTTAAATTCCCATATTTAGGAGTTGTCCTTTGAAAGCTTCACAGTTCAGGACTTAGATCAACCATAGCTTGGCATCTGGTGCCAAGCTATTCTGACACCACCCTTGAACTGTCTTGGTCTTGTTGTGTGTCGAGGTTGAATTAGTTATGGATCAAAGTAATAAGAGTCATTCCTAAGTCACAATAAGCAGTGAGACAGGAGGTTGCACCCCTTTATAGTAAGGACTAATTGGACCGTTTCACTGGTTCACTGCGGCATACGTCCTTATAGCAGTCATTTTGTTAACCCATATCATACTGAGGCTAAAAGCTTCAAATTTGTACACTGCCATCTACATTATAGTACTTACAGATAAGGATATAGACCAATGGCTTTAGTTCAAGAGTGGTGCCAGAACAGCTTGGCGCCTAGAGGTGCCAAGCTGTTCTGGCACTACCCTTGAACTATTTTAGTCAAACTTATTTTACACTCTGGTGTATTCCGAATGATAAGGGTTAATACACAAGAAGTGCCTCAAACTGTGAATGTCAATGAGGCAACTTGTGAGCAAAGGGCTCGTGAAAATATAAGCCTCTTGCAGTTGCAGCGGGCTGGATAAATCCACAGAATGTTGGAATTCATTGCAATGTTTGACTTACTTTTGATTATGGATAACCTGTTACTGGTGTGTAGAAGGCAGGTTTTACGTGAATGTTCTTGATTGTTTTTTTGGGAAAATGTCTATATGGAAGTAATTTTCTGAGAGTAGTTCCATTTATCACATTTTTTATTACATGTCAGCAGTAAGTGAATGGTTGTATTGATCATAGAAATCCATTTTCCCTGGTATTATTACATATGTTGTGCATAGGTCTGTTTCCTTGATTTTCCTGGGGGCAGTTGCTTCATAGCCACAGGGCTACTATGATTGATTCCAGATTGAACACAAACACAGCCATACACAGGGCCCTGAAGCAAGTTCTGGAACAAGGAGATGTGGTGGCAATGGACGAAGTTGACAGGCGAGTCGCAGAACTTTTCATGTTTGATTTTGAACAGAGCGGCATCCACCTGGCTGACAGCAAGGTTTGTATTACATTTGTGAAAAATAGGAAAAACATATATGTGTGCAGTTACAGTTACCCGCTCTGCTCAGATACTGTTAACCCTTATCATTCAGAATACACCAGTGTGTGAAATAAGTTTGACTAAAATAGTTCAAGGGTAATGCCAGAATAGCTTGGCGCCTGAACTAAAGCCATTGGTCTAGATCCTTATCTGTAAGTACTATAATGTAGCTTGCATGGCAGTGTACAAATTCAAAGCTTTTAGCCTCAGAATGGTATGGGTTAAGTAAAATAAAGATTGAGCATGATAGTTCAAGGATGGTGCCTAGAAAGCTTGGCGCCTCTAGGTGCCAAGCTTTTTTTGCATCACCCTTGAACTATCATGGCTAGTCTATACTGAACTGTAATGTAATCTAAAGAGGGCAATACCCAACATTGGGAATTTTGACCTTAACTAATTTTGACTTTCATCCATTTTTCATTCTCGTGCATATAGTTTTGATGCTGTATTTGACACTGTTAGTTTAACCTTTTAACTACCATACCGCCCTGTTCCGCCTGTGACATATCACTCCATGTACAACCGTACCGCCCCATTCTGCCCGTACATACCTACTTACGGTTTGCACTCAGTTCCGGTTCATTTCGCACCAATTCCAACTTTTAACAGAGTCAATGCGTTGTGGGATACGCCTACTTCTGTTTCCGCTACATGTGGGGTGCTTTTCGAGTTTGTTTTGAATCAAACGTTAGGTGTCTTTTTCAAGACTGTTTCGCTTACAACGTGACTTGAGCATGGAGAGTGAATGCGACCCTGAATTTACAGCATTACTGGATGATATTTGTTCAAATTCTGTCAGAGAAGATGACTCTGAATCCGACTTCAGCTTCAGTTCAGTGCACATTGAAGATCTTACCAATTTTGAGTCTGATATCAACGATGACGAAGAGTTACCTGTACATACCTGTGTAATGTGGAAGATGACTCTGACCTGTGTAGTACTGGCCACGTGATGGTTTAGACCTATGTTGAGTTTCTTTGACATTCAAAAATATTTTTCTCATAGTTTCTACAGATGGAATTATGTCAAAAACTTTAAAACTGAATACACTTCTGAAACCTACCTGACTTGTTTGTCACCTGCGGGTATGTCATGAGATATATGTGCGTGATCAGTATGATGGAATGAGTAGAGTGGTTACCTGTGGGGACTTCCTGACTGCCACTGGTTTGTTTCTAACCAGTTTTGTTGTTTTTTGGATTGAATTTCTGACAGAGGTATGGTTTAGCACTTTTTACTGAGATATATGACAGGTAAACAAAGACTCTGGCACACAGACACTTAAAATGACAAAGTATGATATACTGTATGTATTTTCCAAAATCATGTTAAAATTTGGTACGTTTTGAAGCAAAATTAGCATCATACTTACAGTTTGAATTATGTACCCCATTTTTACTTGGTTTGAATGAAAAAACGTTAGGGACACAGGGCAATTTGTAGGAAAATAAGTTGGTAGCTTAAAGGTTAAAGGCACAACATCCAACACCTGTCAGGGTGAACACCCCCTGCAGCGCGCGTTTTACACTCTTGTTGCTGGTGTAAGTCTGTATGCCACAAGCTACTATCATCAGATTAACCCTTATCATTCGGCATACACCAATGTGTGAAATAAGTTTGACTAAAATAGTTCAAGGGTAGTGCCAGAATAGCTTGGCACCTCTAGGTGCCAAGCTATTCTGGCACCACCCCTGAACTAAAGCCATTGGTCTATATCCTTATCTGTAAGTACTATAATGTAGCTTGCATATGGCATTGTGCAAATTTGAAGCGTTTAGCCTCAGTATGATATTTGTTAATGGAGACCAAGAGGCATTTCTAAATGCACTCAAGATCAGAAGGTGATTGCCAAGCAGGTATAATGCAATGAAATAACCAAGAACAGAAGAAACACGTGTGGTAAAAACATGGACAAGATAGTTTACTAGATATTTTAGTGGAAAACGAAGACAAACAAAAGAAAAGCAGTGGATTACTATATCACTTCGCATTACATCCCGAGGATGAAATGACCTTGTTTTTTTAGGCCAGTTTTGAAGTCGGATCAACAATGATAATTCAAGGGTGATGTCGGAATAGCTTGGCACTTACAGGCGCCATCCTGTTGTTGTATGCCATCCTGTCATTGCATGTCAGGGATTTATTGGATATGTATTTCAAGATCATTGTATCATCGATGACGAGATGAAATATATTGTTTTCTTTTCATTTCTTTGATTTATTCATTTATATTGTAAATTGTTCAGAACGTGACATGTATGCTGTGTCCGACAGCGCAGAAGGTTTGTGCAGCTGAATGAGAGTATCCTGATGCTGGGGAGCTACTTCCAGCAGGGCACGCACAAAGGAACCACTGTGCCCAAAAACAAGCTGCCTGAAAACCTCAGACACGTGTAAGTTTGTCCGCTCTTTGGTTGTCTGTGTAAAGTTGACTTTGGTTATCTGTGTAAAGTTGACTTTGGTTGTGTGTGTAAAGTTGAATCCCTGTATGTAGCTACTCTTGCAATGCTTATCATTTTTTGAGTCTCCGCTGTTTATTAACCATTGGACAGTTTTAAACAAAACCAGAACGTGCACTAACCAATGTGTTGTAAATAGCCCATGCACAACAGCTCATGCCCCCCTCCCCCCTTCTCCCCCTCTTTTGGGGAGAGTCCAATAACCTGTGTAAGACCTGTTGCCCCCTATTACTATTAGGGAGAGTCCAATATGCACCGCAAGAGGCTAAATATAGGGATGAATGAACAACGGGCGGAAGTGAGTGCTCTTTTCATAATACTATTACTTGAAAAATGTGGGACAATAAATAGCATGCCTGGGGCACACAGATGATGCAGCCTGGTATAGATGTATAGATCCTCATGTTCCCCGCATCTGAGGATCTGTTTATTTCCTCAAAAACATTACAGATGACATGACTAATAGGAAGTGTCTATTTACACACCCAATTTTAGCCTAAGAACACGTTGTGCCACCGCACAACCTGGGAGGCACTCAGGGAACCCCCAGAGGGGCCGAGAGTTATCTCCCGTGCCTGCCCATCCGGTTCCGAGTCATATGATGATTCCCCAGTCAGTCTACTTAGCTCGCACCGTTCAGACGTATTTGCTTAGCCTCCGGACTTGCATTCATGTGACCGGTTTGGAACCCGTGCTGGACTGTTGTTGGGCCTGCTTCCCCTGCGGTGCCCTCCTTGCCTTGTGCTTCGCTTCCAAGTGAGCTTCTGTTGCTCTGCTGCCCGGCTGTAGCTTCTAGACACTTCTTCCCGCCTTCCCGCACTGACGGTGGTATGGAGGTGCCTTCCCCCGTTCACGCTGCTGCAGAGAGGTAAGGTATGGGTTCTAGCCTTTGGCTGGCCTCCGGGCAGGACGCTGGTTCGTTGGAGGCTTCTGCTTCACGTGTTCATAGTGACTGCCATTTTGTGCCGGACTTCGTCTTAGCTTGGCACGGCCCCTGGGGCCAGCGCCCATGCTTCTTCGCTGGCGGTTCGAGTGTGGTTTGGCTGGGTGCTTACTGCGTTGTGCTTAGTTCAATTGGTGTCGTAGGCTACGCTTAGCTTGGCGGGACCCCTCGCTCCCTCGCCTTCACACGTTAGGAGTGGCCGTTGTAGGACCTAACCCCCTATACGTTAGGAGCCCGGCCTACGGGGATGCATTCGCACCGCCCCTCGTCCGCTATCAGTTCTCGCTTGTCTCTCACGCTCGCGGACTCTTACGGGGAGTCCATATGCCAGCAGGGAGCCCGCCTCACTGAACCCGCCCCCAACCCCCCCCCCCAACCCCCCACCCCCAAACCCCCCCCCCCCTCCAACCCTCCCCCTTCCCCCTCACTGTCAGTGAACGTAGAGAGCGTTTCTGAAATACTGTAAATCCATTGTCAAAGATCCCCAGCTGCCAAAGCAACATCGACAGGCTCATGAGGATCTATACCTCTTGCGGTTGTGCGGTGGATGGATCCTGCGTGGCTGGCTACCGGAGTTCTCAGGCGTCTCCTCCCCCCCCCCCCCCCCCCCAGTTATCCGGTGGGTCGACGCAAGTCTCTCCGAGTGGGGTGCCCACTTGCTACCGGACTTCATCACGACGTCCAGTTCCTTGCCCCAGAGCTGGCTGTCTTGCATATCAAATGGTTGGAGCTGCAAGCAGTTGACAAGCCCTCATCGCTGGGGAGACACGACTCGGCCACAAGGAACTGTTGGTCCTCTCCGACGACGTGATAGTGGTCGCGTACATCCAGAAGCAAGGCGTTACTCACACCCGCCCCCCCCCCCCCCCCCCCCCCCCCCCGACCTGTGCATGCGCCTCTACCGTTCGATGCTCTGGTGCCAGGACCGCGGCATTTCCCCCCGGGCGTGACATCCCCGGTCACCTGAACAGCTTGGGCGACTCTCTCTCTCGTCACGGCCAACTGCCACACGCGGGGTGGACTCTTCGCCGGGACATCTTCCAGATGATCCGTGCGCACTATGATTGACTTGTTCGCCACGAGGTGGAACCACCAGCTTCCCCTCTTCGTCTACCCGATCCCGGACCCCTGGCCTGGGCAGTCGACGCATTCTCCATCCCCTGGGACGGACTTACAGCTTATGCTTACCCCCCGACAGTCCTCGTCTCCAAAGTCCTCCTCAAGCTTCGTGGATGCAGTGCAGTCGTCTTGCTGGTCGCCCTGTTCTCCTGGAACCGGTCTTGGACCACCGACTTCCTCAGCCTCTCCCCCCCCCCCCCCCACCCTGCGGCTACCCACGCCGGGGGCGATGCTCAAGCAGCCTCGCCAATCGCTGTTCCACCCATGCCTGGGGCGTCTCCTTCATGCCTGGAGATTGTGCGGCACACCCTCACCGCTAGAGGTTTCTCGAGGGCAGCAGTGGAAGCGATCGCTTCAGCCCGCTGACCCTTGATGCGGCGCGTCTACAAGGGAAAATGGCGAGTGCTGTGCTCCTGGTAGAGGACCAACGCCTCTCCCCCATCGGTTTGACAAATCCCCAGCTCGCGGACTTCTTCCTCTGGCTCTTCGGAGACCAAGGCTTAGCCCCTGGCACCATCAGGGGCTACCTGCCCATAATTGCCGACACCTACCAGCACCTCGTACGCCCGGACCCCAGCTCCAGTACAGACTTCACCGATCTTATGACTCACTTCGGCCTGCAGCATCCAGTGCCCCGCTCACTCTTTCCTCACTGGGACCTCCCCTGGGTACTGACGTGGCTAAACTCCACCAGATTTGAGCCGTTGCCGTTGGCCCACTTTGCGGCCTTGTCTCATAAGAATAGCTTGCTGTTGGCACTTGCCACCACGGCCCAAGTCAGCGAGCTACACGCTCTGTCGGCGCACCCTGCCTGCCTACAGTTCGGGCGGATGGCTCCATGCAGCTTGTCACGGACCCTGCATCCTTGCCAAGACCGGATCTCCATTGTCCACGCCACAGGTGATCACCCTACGGCCGCTGCGTGGGATGCACTTTCCCCAGGAGACCAGGCAACAAGATCCTGTGTGTGCCCTACGCGTTTACCTACGCCGAACCAAAGCCGTCCGGAGAGGATGCTCACGCCTCTTCCTGCCTCTAAAACCCGGCAGAACTGACATAGCAGCCCAGACGATATCTTCCTGGCTACGCTGGGTCATTAGGTCCGCCTATCTGGACCTCTCCACACAGGGAGCGAAGAGGCTCGAGATGCGCGCACACGAGGTACGAGCCATGGCCACGAGCCTCGCATTCGACCGGAACTGCGTTGTCGAGGACATTGTGGTAGCCGTGGGCGGGCGTGCTGAACCGACCTTTGCCCACTCCTACCTCCGGGATTTGGCAGGCCAGTGAGACAGCCTCTCTCTGGTGGGGGACATCACTGCGGCACAACACTCCCTCCTGGCGCCTCAGGCGCCATAGGTTTGCACTTAACTAAAATTGTCGGGAGTGTGCGACAGGGAGGATGGCTCTGCGTTAGCCCATTGGGGATGGTTGGGGTAGCGGCACCCTCCTCCTTCTCACTATTCTTCCTGTTAGTCATGTCATAGGTAATGTTTTTGAGGAATTAAATTCATTTTTCTCTAAAAGGTATTTGTTTCTTCAAAACATTACCGATGACATGACTTTATGGAAGTGTCTACTACTTACTCAATTCTAGCCTAAGAACCCGTTGTGTTACCACACAACCCAGGAGGCACTCGGGGAACCCCGAGGGGGGCTGAGAGTTGTCTCCCGATACTGCCCATCCAGATCCGAGTCACGGTGTGACTAATCAGTCAGTCTACTTAGGCTCACGCTGTTCAGACATGTTGCTCTAGCCTACGGACCTTGGATTCGACCGGTTCGCCGGTCTTCCGGACTTGGCTTCTTCTCTGGGCTTCATCTTCGTCGGCCCTGTCTGGGCCACTGCGTAGCTCTGTCGTCCCCTCTTCGTTGGTTGCTGCCCTCTTCGGCCGCTTGTGTGCCTCGGCTTCGCAGTGAGCGTCGCCGCGACCTTGCGCGGTCCTTCCATGGGTGTTTGGACCTTTTTCCCCCCGTTCCCGCTCCGGCGGAAAGGTAAGGTAGCTGGGTTGGCCCTCGGCCGGTTCCCGGGCTGGGCACTGGTTGAGCGGGCACGAAGGCAGTTTCATCTTCGCTGTTGCTTGCGCGCCAAAATTCTCAACTCTTAGCTTGACGGGCCTTGCGCCCACCCCCACTCTCCTTCGGTTGTTTGGTGTGGCATTATTCAGGGGTCAAAGTCTTCCTCCTTCCGATGATATCAGCACTATTTTAAAAAGATCCGCTGTTTTAAAAAGGCAATTCCGCGTGAAGAAAAAGATAAAACGTAAAAAATCGGAAACGGTCATGGTTCTTAAACGGTGCAGGTCCACAAGTTGTCAGATTCGTTTTCCAAGATGGCGTCTAGCGATGCAGGACACATGGTTGCTTGCTGCTAAACCTTTAGTGAGACGGGAGTGAGAAAGAAATGGAGTTGGGAGTGGTGTGAAAAATCGGTGAAAGTTAAGTCGAACCCTGATTTTTGGCACTTACCTACTCACTTGTACCTTGTGTGTTTTGGGGAATTTATTATGCTCCAGCCCATGCCTTGACGCCGTTACGTTGGTGGACGTGGCGAGAGCAGACGCTTACCTCGTTACTGAGTCGGTCATGTAATGCTTGCTTTTTGTTATGCATTATGCAGACCTGTTTACCATGCACATGTGGCGTATTAGGTACACAATTTTGCTTGGGGTACACTTACATGTGCACGTTTATACACAAAAATACACATTTGGGGGAAACTGACTTGCGAATAAATACACATGTGAGGTCCAAAGTACATATGAGTCAGTTGAAAGGACACTGACTGCACCCAGGGGGTAAACAGGCCTGATTATGCGTCGTGTACTCCCCTTAGCTTGGCGGGGCCCCACGTGCCCGCCCCCTGTCGCCATTACGTGATAATGTTACTATGCCAGACACTTGTTTTGTGCCTTCTTGGCATATGTTTGAGTTGTTGTGCATCATGAGGCATATGCTCACCTTGGTTGGCGGGGCCTCTTGTGCCCACACCCTGTTGGCCTTTTTATGGGTAAGGTTACTGTGCCTGCCGCTTGCTTCATGCCTATACTTGTCATGACATGCTTGAGTTTTGTTGTACATCATGTATCATATGCTCACCTTAGCGTGGCGGGCTATTGCCTTCCAGGCCAAGGGTGACTGCCACACATGTGTATACAGGGACGTACCCAGCGCAGAAGGAAGACGCTGGGAAGACAGGTACAACACAGGCCCTTGTCCGCGTGCCTTCGAGGTTGTCTGTTGCAGGGAGCTGTTGCTCACCCATACGCAAGACGGACTGGGCAGTGGCCGTTAGTTACCAGAGGTCGGTCTCCCCTGCACCAGATGCGCCTCCGAGGGGAGCTGGGTGGCTCGGTGGTAAGTGTTCGTCTCTCGACCGAAGGTCACGGGTTCGAATTCAGCTGGGGTCAAAATTTTAAGATACCACGCTTGCGACACCTACTCCCCCTGACCTGAGCTGCGACACCTACTCCCCCTGACCTGAGTTGCGGGGTTCGCAGTTATGGAGTGTACAGACACGAGCGACCAGCTCCTATGTGGGATCCGATTCAAGTCGAGGCACCATTCCTGGACACTGCGTACTTCGCACGAAACGGACTGTCCTGGGACAGACGCCACTCCTGACGCTACGCCCTAGTGCGCGAGCAGGTAGATCGGGGTGGCCGCCTCCAGGAGGGAGCGCGCCCGGACAAGCCCTTCAGACAGGCAGTAAACCACCTCACTGAGTCTTGGTTCGGAGAGATGCGTCTCGCGCCATACCTTGTCCTCTGCCGATCCCCGCTCGTCTCCTGGAAGCCCGCAGGCCCCCACTGGGGGTACCCTTGCCGGCAGATAGCCCGCCTCATTGAGCCCGGCTTGGAGACACATTGCGCACGCGTCCGAGGTTTTCGAGAGGTATGGATCACTCTTGCCACTCAGGATCGGCTCGGAAGCCCTCCATGCGGCCGACGACTTGGGGCTGGAGCCTCGCGCTCGGAGCAGGTCGACTGTCACCACGTTAGCTTCCTGGAGGAGGTCTACGCAACTTATCGGCAGGTATCGCTGAGCCCGGCTACTAGTGATTGCAGTGGCTGGTGGAGGACCTGCTAGCTATGCGGAGGTTCCAGTGGCCGTCAGATACCTCAGGATCTGTCTCCCCTGCACTGGATGTGCCGCTTACCACGCTTGGGATGTCGGCTCCACCTGGCCTGGGCTACGCTGGTCGCAGCTATGGAGCTTTTCAGACGCGAGCGCCCGACTCTGTTGGCTGTGCCGAACCCAGTGGAGACGCCTTCCTCGGTGCCATGTGCACCGACCGATCGAGACCGGAAGGACCCTGTGGAGAGACACCACGCCGGACACCGAAGCTCATGCGCGGAGTGGGTCTTGATCGAGGCGGCGCTCCCAGGAGGGAGCGCGCCCGGACAAAGCCTTTCGACAGGCAGAGAACTCGCCTCACAGAGCTCAGTTCAGAGAGACGTGCCCTCGCACCGTCCCAGGTCCTCTTACCGATCCCCACTCGTCTCCTAGAAGCCCGCGGGCCCCCACTGGGGGTACCCTTGCCGCAGATAGCCCGCCTCATTGAGCCTGGCTTGGAGACACATTCACGCGCGCGTCCGAAGCCCCCAGGCGACACGGATGCCTACCACCTCTCAACGTCTGCTCGCCGCTTCTAGCGAGCATAGGAGGGACCCCTCTTCGCGGCGCTCCACGGATCTGAATCCACCTCGCTTGTTGGGTCTTCGCGTTCGCCTTGTCCCTTTCTGTGTCCGTCCTTCCGTTTGTCCCGTCCCTCTTCCCCTCCCCCGGCCCGTTCCCACTCCTCGGATTCGCCGGTCCCGGTCGCCTAACTACAGTCGCTTCGCCCTCTGGATGCCCTACCCGTGCCGGTATCCTCCCGGAGGACTCGGTCTCTTGCCTTCGCCTCACGTGACGTATTCTGACTTCTTCGTTGGACGTGGGAAGACAGCTAGGAGTTCCATTCCGGACGCGGTTTCCGGCTTCGTCACCGACGCTGTGCCCTTCAGCGCTCCTCCTGTCGGGCTCCCGGAACTCCGTACGCTTCGCCGTCCTTGGATGTCCGGCCGCTTGGCTTGCCTTCATCAGGACTGGTTCTCGGGACCCTCCCAGGCGTGCCTCCGCTTCCTGCCTGCTCTGGACCCGCTTCCGGCTCTGCGGTTGGATTTGGTGACTTCGCTTGTCCGTCACTCCCTAGCCTGCGTGGGATTCGGGTTCTCCTGACCCAAGACTTCGTCCGTCACTTCGGGGACTCCTGGCTTCCTGGCCGTCCGGCCGCGGATTGCCCTTCAGTGATGACGACTCTCCTGCGTCTTGCTTCCCTGGGCGGCCCTGCTCTTCGGTGCGTTCGAGCAGCCTGGAGGATTCTTCTAGGACCTTGGGCTTCGCAGGACTCCTCCCTCGCTCCTGCCGCCGCTAGCCCGTGGTTCTCGCCATGTGGTCTTCGGCTCCGCCTTCAGTGAGGTTACACGTTCAGCCTGCACTTCCTACCCTTCTCCAGGTCCCCGTGCACTCGGCCTCCAGGGAGTATCGCTGTTCTTCGGCGACGGAATAGTTACCAGTTCGGGAGCTGCAAGCCGTTCTGGCAGCCCAGCACCACGTGGAAGGAACACTCAGTCACCAGGGACGGCTCGTCCTCTGACAACGCGACAGTGATGGCATACATGCAGTAACACGGTGGGGCGCGTTCACCCAGCTTTGCATGCTTCTCTTCCTTCTGTGGCGCGGGTGCGAGGACCGCAACCTTCCCTCCGTGCTCGGCACTGCTTAAAAGAATAGAAGACGAGAGTGGAAGAGAGAAGACGAGTAACAAGCAAAGGATAAGAAGGAAAGAGTAGGAAGCGAAGGTGGATGGGAAGAGTAAGTATGTGCAGACAGGGTGTTGGCCTCCTCCCTCTCCCGTCGCGGCCACTAGCCTCTCACGGAATGGACCTTACGCCAGGACGCCTTCAGATGCTCGGCGCGAGATGGGAGACGACGTGTCAGCCTGTTCACCACGAGGCGGTTCACCAGCCTCCCCCTGCTTGTCTCCCCGATCCCAGTTCCGCTCGCCTGGTCAGTCTTCGCATGTCCATTCTGTGGCACCGTCTCTTCACTTCCACTTACCCCCAACAGTTTCGTCCCCTTCCTCCTCCAGCTACCGCGAGATTGCTGTCTCTCCCTTGCCCAGGGCACCTCCTCCTTCACGCTTGGACTTGTGCCGCAGGACCTCGACGCTAGACGCTTCTCGAGGGCAGCATTGGAGGCTATTGCTTCAGCCCACAAGCACTCGGCTCGATGCTCCTATAAGGGAAGATGGTGAGTACTGTGCTCCTGGGCGGCGTCCGTCGCCGCTCCCCCCACCTACCTAACTACCCAAGCTCGCGGACTTCTTCCTCTGGCTTCTCGGAGACCAAGGATGGCCTGTTGCGGACATAACCTTCCGACGTGCTTACTGGTGGCTCTCACCATGTTGGCCCAAGTCAGCGAGCTACACGCGCTTCGGCGCGCCCTGCCTGCCTGCAGCTTCGAGTGGTCCGTGCTGTACAGCTCCTTACGGACCCTGCCTTCTGGCCAGGAACCACGTCTCCTTGGGTGGAGTCACAGGTGTGCACCTATTGACCGCTGTGAGAGACTTACTTCCCCAGGAGACAAGGCAATAGACCCGGTACAAGTCCTACGCGTGTACCTACTCGGTCACTAGCCGTCCGGAATGGACGCGCACGCCTCTTCTGCCGTTATGCCGGCAGGAACTGACGCTTCAGCCCAGTCAATCTCTTCCTGGCTACGCTCAGTCATTCGGTCCGCCTACCAGGATCCCTCCCAGGGAGTGAAGAGGCTAAAGATACGTGCACACAAGGTACACGCCATAACCGTGAACGTCACGTTCGACCGGAACTGTGCTCTCATACACATCGTGGCTACCGGGGACTGGCGGGCAGAATCTACTTTCGCCTGCCTCTATCCAAGGGATCTGGCAGGCCAGCGAGACTCCTCGCTCTGGTGGGGGACATCACTGCGGCGCAACACTCCCTCCTGGCGCCTCGGCGCCGTAAGTATTCACCTTCCTAGGGTCATTGGGAGTTTGCGGCAGGGAGGACGGCTCTTGGGCCGTAAAGGTGTGCTGGGGCGCGGCACCCTCCTCCTGTTCGCAATTCTTCCATAAAGTCATGTCATCGGTAATGTTTTTGAAGAAACAAATTCATTTTTCTCTAAAAGGTATTTTTTCGAAAAATACTTACCGATGACATGACTCGGACGACCCTCCCACCTGCCCCGCTCGCCGCTGGTGAGCTAAGTATCCTGACTGATTAGTCACACCGTGACTCGGAACCGGATGGGCAGTAACGGGAGACAACTCTCGGCCCCCCTCAGGGTTCCCCGAGTGCCTCCCGGGTTGTGTGGTAACACAACGGGTTCTTAGGCTAGAATTGAGTAAGTACTAGACACTTCCATAAAGTCATGTCATCGGTAAGTATTTTTCGAAAAAATACCTTTTAGAGAAAAATGAATTTTTTTGAAAAGTACTTAACGATGACACGAGTCGGAGGATCCTCCCACCTGCCCCGCTTGCCGCTGGTGAGCTAAGCATCTTGACTGAGGAATCATCGTATGACTCGGAACCGGATGGGCAGGCACGGGAGACAACTCTCGGCCCCTCTGGGGGTTCCCCGAGTGCCTCCCGAGTTGTGCGGTGGCACAATGGGTTCTTAGGCTAAAATTGGGTGCGTAAGTAGACACTTCCTATTAGTCATGTCATCAGTAAGTATTTTTCGAAAAAATAACTTTTAGAGAAAAATGAATGTTTCTTGCATTTGGATGTGTGCTGTGCGTCGGCCATTTAGGGCTGAAACTGAACCTGTTTGGCAGTAGAAGTGAAAAGGTTTGGTACTGCAGCCAACATGTCTTCATGACAGCTATGACTGTGCAGGTTCGGACTTGATGGTGACAACATTTTGGTGACGGGGCTGTACTCGGACCACTATAGTGATTCGGTGAGTAAGACTAAATAGAAGCTTGTTTTGTACTACTCACCTCTGTGCACAGCCCCACTTTTCCCCCTGGTGAGAAGGGTCAGGCTGCGTACACTTCCCTACTTGTGCTTCATTCTCAGCAGGGGAAAAAGCAGGGCTGTGCATAGAGGTGTACTGCTTTTGTTCTCTCTTTTTTTGTTTGGCTGTCGGTAGCGCTTTTTGTCATGATGATTCCTGCATTAATCATCATGACAAACAAAATGCTGCTGACAGCCAAAGGGTTAACGCATTCAAGATGTGCCGCCTCCGGATGTGCGGCATAAGCCACATATCAGGAGGCGGCACGTCTCGAATGAGTTAATTATTTTAAAAATTGATGTTGGGGATAGGAAATTAGATTAAGAATAGCAGAAAGGATGCAAGTTTGTTCTGAGTTTCGCTGGTTCCCTATCTTGATATTACATCGCATCAGGCATTCAAGTTGAAACACCCTCACACAACTCTGTCATTTCTGTTTGGAAGTTTGTGTTTATATTCTGTTGCTTGTTAATCCCACCCCCCCCCCCACCCCCCCCTCCCCCCCCATCCCCCCCCCCCCCCCCCACCCCCACACACACACACCATTATGATTTACGATACTTCACACCTTGTGCATGCAGCCATCAGTACCTACTGTGAACAGTACCAGTGGCTGCATGCACAAGGGGCCTAGTGCATTAGAGAGTAACATCAGCAAGTTTGTAAACTATACCTTCGTAGACGTGTGTAACTCTGTCAAAACTTTTACTGGTGAAAAAACTGTCGCCCATCATTTTTGTCGCCCATTTGCAGGTGCGTGAAGCAGCATACAGAATTTTCCTGTACCCTGATAAACACCAGGATGAATTGCTGACATCCCTCCTGACCGCGAGATACCAGCTGGCCAAGTTGGTTGGCTTTCCCACCTACGCACACCGGGCCAACCGGGGCACCATGATGGAATCACCAGGTATTCTTTCGGTCCAGTGTTTGTGTTAACTCATGATTCTCTGTAAAATACTTTGTTTCCTCAAAATCCATTACCGATGGCATTACTGTATGGAATATACCCCTTTATTTGCCCGATTTCAGCCTAAGCACCCTTGTGTACACCTACCCAACAAGGGGTGTAAGAAAGAGAGAGAGAGTGTAATCAAGTGACCGGGTAGTCTCCCCTCCTATCCGGTCATGCGCCGTAACTTGCCCCCAGTCGTACCCTTTGATCCCACATGGATGGTCACCGGCTTCAGCCTCTCTCGTTTGGATTGTTCTCTTCTCTATACTTCACCTTAGTGGCTTATAAGGATGACGAGGTAAGGCCTTGGTTATGCCTGCGAGTAAACGGGCCATTTACTTCACGTCGGTACCTCCCTTGGAATTTTTTTGTTCATTGTGGGCTTAGCCCTCGACCAGTCGTGAGTACTGTTCACGGGCCTTTGTGTACGGCCCTCGTGTTGTTTCTAATGTCGTCTGCTTTGTGTTGCAGTGTACAACTTCGCACATGCAAACATTGTAAAGGTTTTCAATGGCCCACGGACGACCACAAGTTGTCTGCCGTGTTCTGGCTGCTCCTCCGCTCGTTCCTGCGCGGTTTGTGCGACTTGGAGGGAACGCAAGTGGTCGCAGATGTGGGAATTTTATCAGCATCGCCGCCCTGGGGCTTCGGAAGCTACAACGCCAATGGAGGACAGGTCAGTGCGTAGCATTGTTATTCCTGTAGCCTCTGCCCCCCTTAAATCTCCGCGCCAGCGGGCGACTTCAGAGATAGTGGGGCCCTCCTCTCGGCGCTTGTTAGACTCGGTACCGGTTGGCCCTCTCACAGCGATGGCCGGTAGAGTCCAATCTGTCTCGCATGGCCCTTCGCAAGGGGTGGCCGAGAGACCTCTGCCAGTCTCGCATGGTCCTCTGCAAGGGGTGGCCGAGAGACGGGGCACGCGGGATTCCCTTTCCGCCTTCGTTAGCTTCCCGGCGACACCGTCCGTCGGCCTCTGCTCGCCCTTGCAAGGGGCCGACTTCGGACTGGCGCACCTTCTCGCGCCACCTCGATAGGAGCCCGTCCCCGCAACGTCGGTCTCCTTCCTCCGGCGCTGTCAGGGCTCCCAGCCGTAGCCGGTCCCCTCGCACCCCTCGGACTTGTTTTTGTCCCAGCCGTTCGCGCAGCCCTAGGGAGAGGCCCGCTGCACGTTGGTCGGATGCGTCCCCTCGGGCCTTTTCTACGGAGCTTCCTCCTTTACACGTCGGTCGGGCAGGTTCTCGACAGCGCGGGTGTTTGGCTAGCTTTTCGCCTTCCTTAGCTCGCGCCGACGTTCGGATGTTGATTCTCCACCTCGGGACAGAGTTGCAGCCTCTCCTGTGTTTGGGGATGATGACGTTCTTAGCTTATTTCCGGAGGACTCCGCTTCCGCCATTTTATCTCTGGATCTGGGCCCTCGTAATGCTTCGGACTTGGATGCACCAGGGGGGACCGTCTGGAATGTCTGATACTTCACGTGCACTAGACGAGGCAGCGTGTTTGATCGCTAAGATTCTTCCCTTGGAGAACTGCCCTCTGTCTCCCCCACTCAATAAGAAAGCCGCAGCTTCAGTCGATGTTTCTCTTCAAGCGAAGCGTTGCAAGTCCTTGCCTCAGCCCCTGGGAATTAAAGATCTGATGGAAGCCTTTAACGAACACCTCGCCTTAGGCAAGCTCCGTGATCGTGGTTTCTTCGCCGACACGCGATGGCCCTCTGGCGTCGATATCAAGTTTCGGCAGGCTTGGTACGCGGGACATTCTCAAGCCTTTGCCTGCCCCCTTCCGCCTGTGGATCCGGACACTCAGTTGCAGGCCGGCGGCAAGGCTCCAGCCCATCGGTTTTTTCCTCCCGGTCTGGAGCACACTGCTACCCTGGCTCGTAATTCCCTGGCGTGTGCAGGTTTTTTGGACTTGGCTACTCAGGCGGTGGTTAGAAGCATAGAAGAATTTTGGGAGCGGCCAGATGAGCCTCGACTTCGCGACATTCACTCCATAGCCATCACAGCGAATCGTGCAGTTCACCACGTTGCGACGAATTCCTTGGCGGCCGCGGCAAATTGCGACCTTATCAGACGGGTTGCCTTTCTGAAGGGCTGTCCGGGCATCCCTGCCACCGCTGTGGCTCAGCTGCGCCGTGCCCCCCTCGGAGGACCCCTCCTCTTCGGCCCTACTTGGCAGCAGGTTCGGGAGTCAACTAAGGACCTTTGGCCCAGCGCTCCTAGATCGGACCCCTCGTGGCCCCCAGCCAGATTTTCTCCCCGTTCCGGTCCACGGGCTCCCGCTGGTAGAGCTCGTCCCTCCCAGGCAGCGGCCCAAGCCTGGCCCCAGGCCTCCCAGAGGCCTGGGCGCGGGAGGGCCCAGTGACTTCTCTCCGACACCGCCCCCGCCGCCCCCTTCATGGCCTCCAGTTGGCGGGAGGCTTTCATTGCACGGCGATGCGTGGCTGTTGCCGGAGGACCCTTGGATTCTTGCCACGTTCTCGGAGGGGCTTCAGATCTTGTTTGTGAGTCCCCCTCCATTGCGACGTTTGCCTCTGTGGACAGACGTACCTTCCGATCAAGACAAGGCGGACGCGCTTCAAGACGAAATCGCAACCCTTCTTCGGAAGACGGCCACGGAAGTGGTGGCGAAGCCCGGCGGCAAGTGGCGCCTGATCATAGACCTCTCCGCCCTGAACAAATTCATTCTCACGCCCTCCTTCTGGATGGAAACTGCAAGGGCCCTGCGGGCGTCAGTCAAGCCTTTGGTTTTGTGGTCAGTCTCGACCTCTTCGACGTGTACTTTCATGTTCCCATACATCCCGCTTCACGCCGTTACCTTCGCTTTGCCTTCGCCGGCGTCGTCTACCAGTTTCGGGCTCTCCCCTTCGGTCTCAACCTCAGCCCGTGGGTTTTTACTCGGATTATGGATGCGGTAGTCGCAAAGGCCAGGCAGGATTCCTCCAGCCCGACATCCAACTACCTCGACGATCGGCTCCTCAAGAACCAGGAATCGGTCGCGCTGGCGACGGACAGAGACGCGCTTCTAGCTCTACTTTGTCGTCTTGGATTCCTCAACGACGGCAAGTCGAACCTGGGCCTTTCGCGTCACTTCACCCACTTGGGGATGGAGTTCTTGACCGACCTCAACAGAGTTCGTCTTCCGGAGCCTCGCATCTTGAAACTGTCAGCCATGGCGCTGCAAGTTTACTTCGCGGAGACGCTTCCAGCCCGGACTTGGCTCCAGTTCCTAGGCCTCATCAGCGCAGCGGCGGACTTGCTACCGCTGGGCAGGCTTTACGCTCGACCGCTACAGCTTCATCTCCTGCTCCACTGGCGGCCCTCTTCAGGGGATCTCTCAGCCCCGGTTCCGGTCTCGTTACTGATCCGACCTCACCTTCTCCGCTGGACGGACCGTTCCTGGTTGGCGATGGGAGTCTCTCTCTCTTCCCCTCCCCCAACGTTCTCCATTTGTTCGGATGCGAGTCGCCAAGGTTGGGGGGCCCTTTTGATGCCGGAATTCAACTCTGTATCAGGCCTGTGGACGGCGGACCTTCGAGACCGACATATCAACTGGCTGGAGTTGAAAGTGGTGTGGTTGGCCCTCATCCATTGGGAAGCACAGCTTCAGGAACAGGAGGTCCTGATCTTGTCCGACAACACGACGGTCGTGGCCTACATCCAGAAGCAAGGGGGCACTCGATCGCTGACACTCTGCATGCTGCTCTACCAGATCTTGCTCTGGTGCGATCACATCCCGGGACACTGAACGTTCTCGTAGACTCCCTCTCCAGACGGGGACAACTTCTCCACACCGAGTGGTCTCTGCGGCCGGACATTTTCCGCATGTGGTGCACTCATTGGGAGACCCCCATGATCGACTTATTCGTGACCAGATGGAACAAGCAGCTCCTGCTCTATGTCTCCCCCATTCCGGACCCTCTCGCCTGGGCGGTGGATGCCTTATCGATTTGCTGGGAGGGCCTCGTAGCCTACACGTACTCTCCCTCGGTTCTTGTACCCAAGACTCTACTCAAGCTTCGGGGATGCAACACGGTCCTACTGCTCGTCGCTCCATTCAGTTGGAACAGGACGTGGACGACCGACCTTTTGAGTTTTGCCACCAATCCACCTCTTCGGCTTCCCACGCCTCGGACGATGCTGAAGCAGCCTCGACAAAACCTCTTCCACCCCTGTCCGGAGAAACTGCTGCTTCACGCCTGGCGGTTTTCAGGCAGGCCCTCGCAACCCGAGGTTTCTCGGATGCTGCAGTGGAGGCGATCGCTTCAGCCCGCAGAGATTCCACCCTCCGCGTGTACGAAGGGAATGGAGCGTCCTTTGGGCCTGGTGCAAGACCAGACATCTGGACCCCACGGCACTGACTACTCCGCAGCTAGCCGAGTTCTTCTTGTGGCTGTTTCATGAACAGAACTTGGCGCCAATTACCATTTGCGGTTATCTCGCCATGGTGGCGGACACCTATTGTCACTTAGGCCGTCTGGACCCTGGAGTGTGCAAAGACCTCTCTGACTTGATGTCCCATTTCGACCTCCAAACTGCCAGTCACTCGTTCCCTCGTTCCGCGCTGGGATCTTCCTTGGGTCCTGACATGGCTGAACTCCAGTCGCTTCGAGCCTCTGCGTCGTGCCAGCCTTGTGGACATGACTAGAAAGACTTGCTTCCTTCTGGCCCTCGCCACAGCTGCCAGAGTCAGCGAACTGCATGCCCTGTCTGTTGACCCGGCCTGCTTGCAGTTCAGGGTGGACGGTTCGGTTCAGCTTCTGACCAACCCCTCTTTCTTGGCCAAGAACAGACTCCCCTCAGCCGCGCCCCAGGCATGGAGTCTTCGGCCTCTTACAGGATTTGACCAGTCCCAGACATCACGACTGCAGGACCCGGTCCGAGCGCTAAAGGTCTATCTGCGCAGGGTGAAGCCCTGGAGAAGAGGTCGCTCCCGCCTCTTCCTGCCCTTGGCCCCTGGCCGGGCCGATATTTCCGCCCAGACGATATCGTCTTGGTTGCGTTGCATTATTCGTTCCGCTTACTATGATCTGTCCCCACAGGTGGCCAAGACCATGCGGATACGGGCTCATGAAGTTCGAGCGGTTGCTGCCAGCATTGCGTTCCACCGCAACTCCGCAGTCAGGGACATAGTCGCGGCAGTCGGTTGGAGATCAGAGTCCACCTTCGCCCGCTTTTATCTCCGGGATCTCTCCGGCCAACGGGACAACCGGGCCCTCGTTGGAGATCTCTCGGCAGCGCAACACTTCCTCCGTGCGCCGCTGGCGCCTTAAGGTAACCTTTCGCTGAAATCGTCGGGAGGTTGCCCCTCGATGCTCAGCTTACAGCCGCGCCGGGTTGGGGGGCGACACCCTCCTCCTTCTCGCCATTCATTCCATACAGTAATGCCATCGGTAATGGATTTTGAGGAAACAAATTTATTTTTCTTTAAAATAAATTTTTTCGAAAAATACTTACCGATGGCATTACTCGGAGGTCCCTCCCGCCTGCCCCGCTTGCCGCCCCTTAGCAAAGTGTACGACTGGGGGTAAGTTACGGCGCATGACCGGATAGAAGGAGGGGAGACTACCAGGTCACTTGGTTACACTCTCTCTCTCTTTCTTACGCCCCTTGTTGTATACAAAAGGGTGCTTAGGCTGAAATCGGGTAAGTAAAGGGGTATATTCCATACAGTAATGCCATCGGTAAGTATTTTTCGAAAAAATTTATTTAAAGAAAAATACATTTTTTTTTAACCTGTTCACTGCTGAGAAAAACACCATTCGACTGCAAGAGGTATAGATCATGAGCCCCCCGCAATTATGGGGGCTCATGAGACTCTATACCTCTTGATGAAACCACTTTTTATCCATGTCTTTGTTTCCTCAAAATACATTACCGATGACATTACTGTTAGGAATGGTGTCCTAGCTAGCATAATTTTAGCCAAAATTGTTGTGTACCTACATACATGGTAGGGGAGGCAACAAGGGGCGCTATAGCATAGCCCATAACTTGAGTAGCCTCCCTTCCATCGCCATCTGGTCACGCGCCCACCAGGATTCCCGCCAGTCTGTTTCTTAGCTAGCATGTAGATGGTTGTGTACCTATATGTCTCTCTTCGGCTGTGTATGGTGACCGGTCGTCGTGTGACTTGGACTTACTTCTCGTCTTCTAGGAACTGTGCTAGCTACTGTGTTACTCTGTGCTAGCTTGGAAGCTTAGCTCTCGGATTACCTGCTGTGCTTTCGTGTGGGATCACCTTGGACTTTGTAGAGCCCACGGCGGACTTGGTGAGGCTTCGACTGGTGGTGGTGACTGCGTCTTGGTTGGTCTCTTTGACCTTTGTGGGTTCGCTACACTCTCCATTATGACAAGGTAAAACCTTGGTTAATGCCCATGACCGGCGCTCAGGGGAAAGGGAAAGGAACGCCGGGCATCGGCACACGCCGTGCACTTGGCTGAGTTTCGTATCTCGTCGTCGCGCGCGTATACTAGTTTGCGGGGCCTCGGGGGCCACGCTCGCTCGCCCTCCTATCAATGTTGACTATGTGTTGCAGTTTTTAAGTCCGCACCTGCACGCGCTGTGGTGACTTTCAGTGGCAGAGTGACGAGCATGCCATGGGCCTACCCTGTTCCGGCTGTGCCTCCACTCGCCCGTGCGTGGTCTGCGCCCCCTGGCTGGAAGAGCAGTGGTCCCAGCTGTGGGGTTTCTACCTCGTGAACGACCGACGCCAGCCAGAGAGCGAGCAACTGCGCCCACCCCTACTACCTCCACAGATTGGTCAAGTTAATTTCCCTGGTTGTGGAGTCTCGGGCTACACGAGATGGACCAGCCCCTACTGGTCCTAGGACTTCGGCCGTTGGGCACGCCGGCTCTCTTAGTACGGACAGTATCCAGTATGAGTTTGCCTGGCCACGTGCTTGCACGACCCGCCTCACGGCCTGTTCAGGCCCGGACGCGGCTTCTGGAGTACGGGCCTCCAAATCCTTGGCTCAGGTCCAACATGGACGTTCGGCACCCCGCTCTCTTGTCAGTGACAGGTGCCCTCGACCGGACAAGACGGCTGAACTGAAGGGTGCCCGCTCGTCAGATAAAAATAAGAGGGACGAGCCAAGCACACGACGGGATCGCACGCCCTGTCTACCCACTAGTACAGATAGGCCACTAGGTGATAGAAGGACCGAGCGGACTTCCGTACCTCGACGCCGTTCGCGCTCACGGGACAGGCCGCCGCACCTGCGCACTACTTCCCACGACTCGGCTGCCAGCTGTTGCCCTAGGCCTGTCGCCAGCAAGGACGCAGCCCCTGTTCTTCGTTCTACCACGGCGCTTCCTTCGAAGCCGGGACTGACTGCTCGCGCCTCGCATTGCTCCTCGTCTCGGCGTCTTAGATGTTCGGCTTCACCGATTAGACACCAGCCTCAACATCACTCCCGCTCCAGGCTACCGCGTTCCCCCGTCGCAGCCGTTCGCTGCGTACCGCCGGTCTTCACCTCGCAGTATGGCCTCTTCACAGAGGACCTCGCGGGACCCCTCCTCACTTCACTCCTTGCGAGACCGCTCTCAAGGGAGAAGGCCACCTTCCAGCACGACGACCACTAGACGGGACGCTGTTGGCGACACTTCCACTCACCAACATACAGCAGAGTTGCCTCCTCGCGCCCACCCCCCCCCCCCCCTCCCCGGCGCGTTTGGAGGATGACGCCATCAGCTTGGCCCCGGAGGACTCAGTGTCAGCGCTTCTCAGCGATGATGGCACCGCATCGTTCAGATGTTCACGCTCTCGAGATGACATGGGATCGCAGCCGGCTAACCTGAGCCATAGGATGGAGACTCTCCAGGCCCTGGATGAGGTGGCACGTCTCATTGCCACGTGTCTCCCAGCGGAGGACTGCCCACCTCCCCCCCCCCCCCAAGAGGAAAGCATCGGCCTTCGTAGACGCTGAGCGGCGGACCAAGCGGTTCAAGTTTCTTCCCCGACCTCCTGGGTTCTGGGACATGCGCGACGCCTTCTCCGCCCATCTGCTGCAGGGTTCCTTGGGTGATTCAGGTTTCTTCTCCGACGCCTAGCGGACTTGGACATCTCCTTCCGTCAGCGCTGGTACGCGGGCCACTCGCAGACCTTCACCTGCCCACTCCCGAAGGTGGATTCCCCGGCTCTGTCTTTTTCGGGTAACCCTCCCTTGCGTAATCTCGTCCCCGGCGTGGAACTGACTGCCACCCTCATTCGCAATTCCCTGGTCTGGGCGGGTTTCCTGGTGACACAAGCCATCCTGCGATGCGTCGAGGAGGCCTGGCACCCGTCCATCTCACCACTGTCGGGCGACATCCTCGCGTTGGCGGTTTCTGGCAGCCGCGCGGCATACCACACCTTTGTCAACGCCATGGCCGCAGCCACTAACTGTGACCTGATGCGCCGTGATGCCTTACTAAGCGTCTGCATTCTTTCAACCAAATTGAAGAGTCAGCTACGGCGGGAACCACTCGGCGGAGAGCTCCTGTTTTGGCAGGCAGTGAAGGACGCTAACAAGGACCCGTGGCCCAGCCGCGCCGTTAAAGCCAGCTGTCAGGCAGCCCGCAAGGCCGTGGGTCGTGCCCTGCGGTCCGTCAGACCCTCCACTCGGCTGGGCGGCAAGTGGCGCCCCGTCATCGACCTATCCGCGCAGAACAAGTTCGTCGCCCCGTCCTTCCACATGGAGACCGCCCAAGCCCTTCGCGCTGCGATACAACCTATGGACTTTGCCGTCAGCTTAGACCTGTCGGATGCGTATCTACACGTCCCCATGCACCCCGCGGCCAGACGCTACCTCCGCTTTGCCTTCGGCAGCGTGGTCTACCAGTTCCGTGCACTTCCTTTTGGCCTCAACCTCAGCCCTTGGGTCTTCACCCGCATCATGGACGCCATAGTAGCCAGGGCCAGGCGGACGTCTTCCAGCCCCACGTCGAACTACCTGGACGATGATCTTCTCTTGCGGAACCAGTCAGAGACCTCCGTGGAGAAGGACCGAGATGCGCTCCTAGATCTGCTCAACAGACTCGGCTTCCTGGTCAACTTGGGCAAGTCCGACCTCACGCCGTCTCGCCGCTTGTCCACCTAGGGATGGAGTTTCGCACTGACCTCAACGAAGTCCGGCTACTGGAGAAGCGTTTTCAGAAGTTGGCGAACCTAGCGTGGCAGGTGTCTCAAGAGGAGGTTATCCCTGCCAGAGTGTGGCTTCATCTCCTGGGCCGATGCTCCGTCCTCACCTTCTTTGCTGGGGAGATCCCGGCTGGCTAGCGGCGGGAGTTCCCCTCTACTTGCCTCCTCCCCAGCTGTCCCTTTGCGTCGACGCAATCCTCTCTGGGTGGGGCGCACACCTGCTACTGATGTTCTCCACAGCCTCCGGTATATGGCCCCCAGACCTCGTGACCCGACACATCAACTGGTTAGAGTTGAGAGCAGTTTGGCAAGCCCTCATGGCGTGGGAGTCTCAGCTGCGACACCAGGAGCTTCTAGTCCTCTCAGACAACTCCACAGTCGTCGCCTACATCCAGAAGCAGGGCGGGACCCACTCCCCCTCCCTCTGCATCCTCCTCTACCAGGTGCTCCGATGGTGCGAAGACCAAGGCATTGCTCTTCGCACGAGACACATCCCGGGACATCTGAACGTTCTAGCTGACTCCCTCTCGCGATGCGGCCAGCTTCTCCACACCGAGTGGGCGCTACGCCCGGACATCTTCCGGATGATCGGCGCAAAATGGGAGGCTCCCATGATCGACCTCTTTGCGACGAGGTGGAATCGCCAGCTTCCTCTCTTTGTCTCCCCAATTCCAGACCCGTTCGCCTGGGCAGTCGACACTCTCTCCATCCCGTGGGACGGCCTCGTCGCGTACACCTACCTGCCGACGGTGCTCGTCCGCAAGGTCCTGCTCAAGCTCAGAGGTTGCAACACGGGCCCTTTTCCTGGTGGTCCCGTTCTGCTGGACCAAGTTGTGGACCACCGACTTCCTGAACCTCGCCACCGGTCCTCCTCTGCGGCTCCCCATCCCACGCACGATGCTCAAGCAACCGCAGCAGGCGCTGTACCATCCGTGCCCCGAGCGACTCCTCCTCCACGCCTGGAGGTTGTGCGGCAAGCCCTCACCGCTAGAGGCTTCCCAAGTGCAGCAGTGGAAGCTATCGCTACAGCCCACAGACCCTCGTCCAGACGGTTCCCCAGCTGGCAGAGTTCTTTCTATGGCTCTTCACTGACCAGCTTTTGACGCCAATCACCATTGGCCAATCACCATTGGCCATGATCGCTGACACGTACTGGCATTTGGGCCGACCTGACCCTGGTGGCTCGCCAATCTGATGGCCCACTTTGGTCTGCAACATCCGGCCCTCCGCTTGCTGGTACCTCGATGGGACCTTCCCTGGGTGCTTACGTGGCTCAACTCGGACCGCTTCGAACCACTCCAGTTGGCGCGGTTACCCGACATGACGCAGAAGACCTGCTTTCTAATGGCCCTTACCACTGCTTCCAGGGTCAGTGAGCTGCACGCTCTATCAGCACGCCCCTCATGCTTGCAGTTCCGGACGGATGGCTCCGTACAACTGCTGCCCGACCCGGCTTTCCTAGCCAAGACCCGGTCTCCATTGGCCGCCTCACAGATGGTCACCATTCGACCCTTGAGGGATTCAGGCTCTACCCGAGAGACCAGACAGCAGGACATGGTGAGAGCCTTACGTGTATACCTGCGCCGGACCAAGCCGCTACGCAGGGGACGCACCCGCCTATTCCTCCCTCTGTCCCCAGGTAGAAATGACATCTCAGCCCAGATGATATCCTCCTGGCTCTGATGGGTGATACGCTCCGCCTACCAGGACCTCGCCCCTGATGCAGCCAAATGAATGAACATCAGGGCGCACGAGGTCAGAGCCATGGCCGCAAGCCTCGCATTCGACCACAACTGCGCTGTCAAAGACATTTGCGGCCGGGGTTGGCGAGCAGAGTCAACTTTCACCTGATTCTACCTGAGGGACCTCTTCAGCCAGCGCGAGAACCTGTCACTGGTGGGAGACATCGCAGCGGCGCAACACTCCCTCCTGGCACCACAGGTGCCGTAGGTATCTTACCTAAATTATCGGGAGGTTGCTCCAGGGAGGGCAGGTCTCGTAGGCCTATTTAGGGCCTGGGGGCGTTATTAGCGGTGCCCACCTCCTCTTCGTTATTCTTCCTAACAGTAATGTCATCGGTAATGTATTTTGAGGAAATAAATGAATTTTTCTCTAAAATGTATTTTTTCGAAAAATACTTACCAATGATATTACTCAGATGACCCTCCCACCTGCCCCGCTTGCCACTGGTCAGCTAAGCAAACAGACTGGCGCGTGACCGGATGGGGATGGAAGGGAGGCTACTCGGGTTATGGGCTACGCTATAGCGCCCCTTGTTGCCTCCCCTACCATGTATGTAGGTACACAACAATTTTGGCTAAAATTATGCTAGCTAGGACACTATTCCTAACAGTAATGTCATTGGTAAGTATTTTTCGAAAAAATACATTTTAGAGAAAAATTCATTGTTTTTACTGCTTGAGATCTTTGACGTTGAGTTTACAATGATTTCAAAAACTTATTGTGCATCCATTGGCTGCAAATTGGTTAATAAGATGCAAACTTCCAAAAGAAAAATATATAGCATCCAGTAAAAGGTATGCGCTATATTTCAGGGATGCGGATGCTGAGATACCAATAATATTTTTGAAATACATTGCAGAAATGCGGAATGAGGATGCTGCGATACCATTAATATTGTTTGAATACGTTTGTACAGTTATGAAGAATAAACATAAAAGTGCTGTAATGGAAGTCCCCCTCCCCAGTAATGTGATTTTTTTTTTCTAGAGCGTTTAACCCTTTGCGTGTCAGTCAGGGTTTTAGTTGTGATGATTCCAGTAGGAATCATCGCAATCAGAACCGCTATGGACATGCAAAGGGTTAACTGAAGAAATGGACATGCTGGTCAATATGCATATGGCTGTAATGTCCAAAATTACAAATCAGCACATGGTTTATTGTGATTAATTTCACTGCTTTCTTTCAGAGTCTGTCATGAAGTTCCTAAACCTTCTTTCTGAGAAATTGAAGCCACGGTGAGTAATGTTTAATTTTTTTTTTTTTCGTTGGTTGTTTTGTTTGGGTTTGTTGTTTTTTGTGGGTTTTTTGTTTGTTTGTTTGTTGTTGTTTTTTTTTTTTTTTGGGGGGGGGAGGAAGGGAAACTAACTTTTTTGTGACACTTTGTTATTTATGTTTCTGTTACTGTAAATTATCAGTTGATAACTTTGGATGCATGTGGAGATCAGCTTCAGTATATCAGTATCACAGTAACTGTTGACACTTGCGATCATGACCCTTTGTGTGTCAGTAGCGATTTTAGTTGTGATTATTCCTGTAGGAATCATCGTGACTAAGAACGCTACCAACATGCAGAGGGTTAACTGAAGTGATCATTCTTTCAGGGTTGAAAAAGAAATGGCGGATATGCTTGAGCTGAAAAAAGAGCAAGGTGGGAAGGGAAAGGTAAGTATCAGAAAATCAGTGTATCAACAGCTCAAGTGCAGTCCCTGATTAGCTTGGTGCCTCATGAGATGTTAAGCTAATCAGATTTGGTCCTTGAGCTGTAATGGTCAGATAAAATGTATGTCAAGGTAGTCAAGCACAGTTTGTGACATTGTAACAGTTATTACAATGTTGAAAGTGAAAAGATCTTTACATGCACATTATATGGCACAACGGGATGTGCGTGTCTTTGTGTATGCATGTGTTTGTACTTAAGTGCATGTCTGTGTCAAGACCTACAAAGTTACAGCATTGACAATTTTCAGAGTGTTTACAAACATTCATTCATCATTCATTGAAAGCCAACCTCTTTAGTTAACCCCTTGTGCATATAGTCACCAGTCCGAAGCTATGAACTACATCGCTATGCAAGCGGGCCCAGTACTGTTCAACTACTGGTCAAACAGTTTCGGTGGCTGCATGGACAAGGGGATTAATGTGTCATTTCCTTGTATATACGCCAAATCTTCAGGTAAAGTATTTAAAATTTGTTGCTGAATTAGTTCATGTGTGCCCAGTAAGCAAAAGGCCCTCAGGCTGACACTGGCTGCAGTCAGCCTGCCTACAGCTGTGTGCAGATCAACTGCCACCGACATCAGCCCAGTGACCTTTTGCATATTGAGTTTAAACTTTGCCATTTCTGTCACAAGATCTGTGCCTGGGACCCCCCATACTACACCGCTCTTGGACGACAGAGAAGGTGAACAACCTTGGCTCATTAAGCCATATCATACTGAGGCTAAAAGCTTCAAATTTGTACTCTGCCATCTGCAAGCTACATTATAGTACTTACAGATAAGGATATAGACCGATGGCTTTAGTTCAAGGGTGGTGTGTGTGGGCCCATCGCGGCCATCATGGGTTCGGAGACATTTGGCTACTGGGGGAGACTGTCCACAGGAGGTTTCAGGTTCATCAGTTGTTTAAAGCTACTGTCAGTTGTAAAAAAGGGTCTCCTACTGAAGGAACACCAAGTGGACTTGAAAAACATCATGGACGAATTGGGGGGCATCCAGATTCATACAGAACCTGCATGTCTTACAATCTGTCCCTGGAATTTCAACACGAGTTAACCCATTATATCCTCAGGATGATTTTTTTAAAGAAAATTGCTTATTGTCCTATAAAGGCTGCATTACAAATTAGGAGATAGATCAACCATTTTAGTTCACGGGTGGTACCAGAACAGCTTGGCGCCTCAGGCTCCAAGCTATTCTGGCACCATCTTTGAACTATCATAGTCAAATTTATTTCAAGCAATAGTGTATCAGGATGGAAAGGTTAAACAGAATCAGATGCAGATCTAAGTAAAGTTCATGATAAATGAAGAATTGTGCTGAGAGGTGTAAATCCCCTGGATAGAGACTTTCAAGGTTTATACTAAAATAGTGACCATTGCAAAGATCTGACATTGCCATCATGTTTTCAGGTGTTCAGTGAGCGCCACCGACATTGCGCCGTACCTGTCGCTTGGTTGCGTCATGTCAGGGCTGGATGGCTTGTTCACGACGCTATGTGGCGTCAGTCTGAAGCCCATGGACATTGAGCACGGAGAGGCTTGGCACCATGACATTCACAAACTGGTAAAGCATTGTTTGGAATTATTAACACCCCCTGTGCATGCATTTTGATAATGTGGGGTTGGTTTTGTTGTGTGCGTGTTTTATTTTTTCCCTATGATACTTGTACTATGATGAAGTTTTTTTTGTCTTTTGTGGGCAGGCAGTGGTTCATGAACAGCAAGGGACACTAGGCTACATCTACTGCGATTTCTTTGAGCGCCCTGGAAAGCCAAATCAGGTGAAGATTTTTTAGGGACCTGAAGCACATGTTTTCCATGTTAATTCCTTCTCTTGTAACAAACAGTGGATATATCTGAGGACAGCAGATTCTCTTAAATCTTTCCACAGACAGTGTAAGACACACCTCTTCAGCCTGTTATAAGCAGGCTCCAGAGGTGTGTGACTGCAGTTTTCTTCTTCTTTTTTTCTTCTTCTCTCTAAATTGTGCTTTTCTGTCTCATGCTGCCACCCTGCTCCCCCACCCGGGTCTGGCCTGGGGGACTTGGGTGGGGTTACTACTTTTTAGTTTCCAGGGTTACCCTGGTCTCCTCGCGCTGGGACCATATGGCGTTGAGGCGCGTCCCCTGGGTGGTGGATAGGGGGTCCCTCGTGAGAGGGGTGCACCGAATGAAATAAGGTGCCGTGAACCAACATGGTCTAAGGGAAGGTGACCCCGACAGAAAACCCCTGGTCCTCCTAGTAAGGGGGTTGGGCGTGGGGGTAGCTTCCCCACCCTGCAAAAAAGGAAATAGCTACAAAAACGCCGACGAAAAGACTAACAGTAATTCTTTCCTGGAGGAGGAAGGTTCTTCTACCAGAAGACTTATGACGTCCTGTGGTGAAAGCCGGAAGTCTTCGGAAGCCACAGGACCGAGCCGCCTCTCTCTATCCAGGGATACAACCATGGGCACATGGAACGTCAAGACCATGTACCAGAGCGGCAAGGCCGCCCAGATAGCAGCGGAAATGCAAAAGTACAACCTTTCCCTGCTAGGTATCAGTGAAGCCAGATGGACGCAGTCTGGCCAGAAAAGGCTGTTAAGTGGGGAGATGATTCTGTATTCAGGTCATGAAGAGGAGAATGCCCCCCATACAGAAGGTGTAGCATTCATGCTGTCACCAGTGGCACAGAGAGCGCTGATGGGCTGGGAACCTCTTGGGCCAAGAATTATCACAGCAGCCTTTAGAACCAAGAAAAAGCTCAAGCTGAACGTCATCCAGTGTTATGCGCCCACTAATGACAGTGACGAGGAAGAGAAACAAGAGTTCTACGACCGACTCCAGAATGCCTTGGACAAATGTGCGGAGCGAGACATCACCATCGTCATGGGCGATTTTAATGCCAAAATAGGGGAGGACAACGCCGGATACGAAGAGGTGATGGGTAGACAGGGACTAGGCTCGGAGATGAGTGAGAACGGGGAGAGGTTTGTAGACTTTTGTGCTCTAAACCGACTTGTCATTGGAGGCAGCATCTTCCCACACAGAAGAATACACAAAGCAACTTGGGTCTCACCTGACCATACAACAGAGAACCAAATAGACCATATCTGCATTAGCAAGAAATTTAGAAGATCCCTTGAAGATGTTCAAGTGAGGAGGGGAGCAGATGTCGCCTCCGACCACCATCTGCTTACCTTAAGAATGAAGCTCAAGCTAAAGAAAAGCCGCACAGAGACAACAAGAAGACAGCGCTATAATGTAGGCCTCCTGAGAGAAACTGGAGTTAGAGAAGAGTTCAAACTGGTGCTGTCCAACCGGTTTCAAGCGCTACAGGAGCTAGTAAATGAAGAGGAGGCGGTCACCACAGCAGCAGTGGAAGGCAGTTAGAGAGGCGCTGAACTCAACCTGCAAAGACACTGTAGGGTTCAGGAAACACCATCACAAGGACTGGCTGTCGGCACAGACCTTGAAGAAGATAGAAGTGAGGAAGCAGAAGAAAGCAGCTGTCAACAACAGTCGCACGAGAGCAGCCAAAGTAAGGGCACAGGGGGAATACTCGGAAGCCAACCGCGAGGTGAAGAGGAGTATCAGGGCAGACAAGAGGGCCTACACAGACAGCCTGGCAGCAGAGGCAGAAAAGGCAGCTGGCAGCGGCAACATGAAACAGCTCTACGACATTACCAGAAAATTGTCAGGCAAGTATGGCCATACAGAAAGACCAGTAAAAGACAAAGAAGGCAAGCCTATTGCAGACAGAGCAGACCAACTCGATAGATGGGCCGAGTATTTTGAAGAGTTACTGAACAGATCTAGCCCACCCGACCCCCCCAGACATCCAGCCGGCAGAGACCGACCTACCCATCAGCTGTGACAGACCCAGCCGGGAAGAGATCAGAAGAGCAGTGGCATTCTTGAAGAACGGCAAAGCAGCAGGCCCAGATGGCATCCCAGCGGAGTCTCTGAAAGCAGACCTAGAGACAACAGTGGAGATGCTGTACCCACTGTTTGGAAAGATCTGGGAAGAGGAGGTGATGCCGGCTGACTGGAAGGAGGGGTACCTAATCAAGCTTCCCAAGAAAGGCGACCTCAGCAAGTGTTCCAACTACAGAGGAATCACCTTGCTATCTGTACCAGGAAAGGTCTTCAACAGGATCATCCTGGAGAGAATGAAGAGCTCCGTTGACCCCCAGCTGAGAGACCAGCAAGCAGGATTCAGGAAGAACCGATCATGTACAGACCAGATCGCCACTCTCCGCATCATCGTGGAACAGTCTCTGGAGTGGAGCTCCCCGCTGTACGTCAACTTTGTGGATTATGACAAAGCATTTGACAGTGTGGACCAAGAGACTCTGTGGAAACTCCTACGACACTACGGTGTACCCACAAAGCTCGTCCGCCTGATCAAAAGCAGCTATGATGGCATGACATGTCGCGTGATCCACGAAGGGCAGTTCACCAGGGAGCTCCAGGTCAGAACCGGTGTCAGGCAGGGGTGTCTGCTGTCTCCGTTCCTCTTCCTACTGGCCATAGACTGGGTCATGAAGATGACCACAGAGCACAGACGAAGTGGAATACAGTGGACACTGTGGACACAGCTTGACGACCTCGATTTTGCAGACGACTTGGCATTACTGTCCCACACTCATCAACAAATGCAGGACAAGACCACGAGGCTTGCTGACATCTCGTCCCAAGTGGGCCTCACCATTCACAAACAGAAAACAAAGACAATGAGGCTGAACGCAACCAGGGAAGAACCAGTCTTGCTTGCTGGCACCCCGTTGGAGGAGGTGGAGTCCTTCGCCTATCTCGGGAGCATCATAGACAAAAAAGGCGGCACAGATGCAGATGTCAGAGCACGAATCGGTAAAGCCAGAGCAGCCTTTCTCCAGTTGAAAAAAGTGTGGAGCTCCAGAGAGCTGTCACAACACACCAAAGTCCGGATTTTCAACTCCAATGTAAAAGCAGTTCTCCTATATGGAGCAGAGACTTGGAGATTGACAAAAACCACAGTCAACAGAGTACAGACCTTCATGAACAGTTGCCTTAGAAGAATTTTGAAAATCCACTGGCCAGAGAAGATCAGCAACATCAGACTCTGGGAGAGAACAGAGCAGATAACAGCAGAGAATGAAATTGGGCGAAGAAGATGGGGATGGATCGGTCACAGTCTGAGAAAGCCAGCTTCCATCCAGTATCACTAGGCAGGCATTGTCATGGAACCCCCAGGGAAAGAGGAAAAGAGGTAGGCCAAGAAACTCCTGGCGTCGAGACCTCCAAGCAGACATCAAGAGACTGGGAACCACCTGGAGTAGAATCGAAGGAGAAGCACAGGACAAGAGTTGCTGGAGGCCTCTCGTCGACGGCCTATACCCGGGTAGGGGTGACAGGCGTAAGTAAGTAAGTAAGTAAGTTACCCTGGTCTGCCCCACAGGGTGGGTTTCCCCTCTATTTTGGGGCATGTGTTTCTATCTACCCTTGGTCCATTCACCTGTATTTTCCTTTTTTTAAACTCTCCCTACTGTGCGCTGCTTGTAACTCATGATATTGGATGTGTGTTGCTAAATGGTCTTAGGTTTATTTAGCGTATTAGACCAGCTGGCGACATACATCCAATATTCTGTTTAGTTGTTTTTTTTTCACAAGCAGTGCAGGCACGTCCTGAGAAAGTCTTGTTGCTGTTTGGACGTTAAGCAAATGCCAATGTAACAACCAACCAACCTCACGGCTGTGCAGAACCACACTTTTAGTTAGGAGCGGACGGGTGCCACTGAGTGCAAGATAAGCTATCTGTGGCATTAGCCAGGCGTAGGGGCAATTAAAAAATCATTAGCGCGCGCCTGGTCAGGCAGACTGGAAGAGCTGTTCATGGTGCTAGAAAGAAGTGTTCTTCCATTACCCTACACTATGTGTATCTGCCGACAGCCGCATGCCAGCGCACTGCAGTGGAAATGCTGAAAAGTGTTAGTAACTGAACATTTACAAAATGCTTTTTTTTTTCTCAAGAATGTCATTATGACATGAGTGTAAATTTGTAGCTGATAAAATTTGCTTTCTTTTCATACTAAACATGCCCTTGCTGCTTACTACCAGCACACCTTCAAGAGCAGTTACATTTCATATTTGCAATACAATGAACATGCACTGACAAAAAAAAAGCATTAACATTCAACCTCAATCTGTTGTGCATGTCATTTTGTTTTATCAAAACACATTACCGATGATATTACTATTAGGAAATGTGTCTAAGACTAATTTTAGCCAAAAATTGTTGTGTACATGGTAGGGGAGGTAACAAGAGGCGCTATAGCCTAGGCCGTGACCCGAGTAGCCTCCCCTTCATCCCATTCGGGCACGTGCCCACCGGATGCTTACCAGTCTGTTTCTTCGCTAGACAGTGGAAGGTTGTGTACATGGATAGCTCTCCTTCATAGGGAAGAAACTAGTGTTGGTGGCTTCGACTTTCCAAGTTGGAAGTGCTAGCAGCTGTGTGGGGACACTTGCTCTGTGGTTTTTTCTCATCAGTTCTGCAGATTCTTAGGCCTGACGAGCCTTGTAGTGACTTGGTGAGCTGTGCTCACGAACCACGGCTTGCGGCTGTGTATGGTGTGGACCGGTCGTCATGTGTCCTGAACTTTACACTTTGGTGGTGCTAGCCCCTTGTGCTATGCTGGGACGCTTTGCCTGCGGATTCCTCGTTGATGTTCATGTTGTACTTCACCGGACGAGCCTGTGGCAACGTTGGGAACTGATACCACGGACTTGGACTATCCGGCGGTGGACTGGGTTCTCCTCCGGCTGTCCTGGCTGGGCTTCGCCAAGGGACGGCGGTGGTCTTCACACCATGTTGGTTTGCCGTGTTCACCTTTATGTCGAGGTAAAACCTCGGTTATTGCTCTCGGCCGGCGCTCAGGGGATGGGGAAGAGCGTCGGGTGTTGGCATGCGCCGTATGCTTGGCTTCGTTTCGTTTTATATGCACGGATACTTGTTACGAACCCGTAGGGGTCACGCTCGCTTGCTTTTTTGTGCAATATGTGTTGCAGTATGCAGTTCCGCACCTGCACGCATTGTGGGCAGTTTCAGTGGCCGAGTGATGAGCATGCCATCGGCCTACCCTGCTCTGGGTGTGCTTCCACGCACCCATGCCTGGTCTGCGCCATCTGGCGGGAGGTGCTATTTTCCCAGCTATGGAGCTTCTACCGGTGCGAACGGCCAACTCCTGTACGAGACCGAGCTCCAGCATCGGTGACAGCCACAGACCAAACGAGTGGTAGCTCACCGGTTGTGGAGCCGTGAGGGGCTAAGGTTAGATGTGAGTGGCCGGCGCCAGCCGCAGTAACAACTCCAGCATCAGTGGCTGCCACAGACCCGATGAGTGGTATGCCACTGGTTTTGGAGCCTCGAGCAGCGCGGGTTCCGATGCGGGAACGGGCATCGACCCGAGAACGCACTCCAGCATCGGGGCCGGCCACAGACCCGACGAGTGGTCCGGCACTGGTTGTGGAGCCTCGAGCGACGCAGGATGGACTGACGTGATTGGCCTCTACCGTCCCGAGAATGCACTCCAGCATCGTTGACTGCCACAGACCCGACGAGTGGTAGGTCATCAGTTGTGGAGCCTCGAGCAGCACGGGATAGACTGATGCGTGGACGGACAGCATCAGCCCGAGAAGGAACTCCAGCATCGGTGACTGCCACAGACCCGACGAGTGGTACTTCACCGGTTGTGGAGCCGCAAGTGTCTTGGGATGGACTGACATGTGAACGGTCGCCACCATCCCGAGAACGGACTCCAGATTCGGGGACGGCCACAGTCCCGACGAGTGGTTTTTCACTGGTTGTGGAGCCTCGAGCAGCACGGGATAGACTGGTGCGTGACGGACGACATCAGCCCGAGAACGAACTCCAGCATCGCTGACGGCCACAGACCCAACGAGTGGTTTGTTTTATCAAAATACATTACCGATGGCATTACTATATGGAATACACTCTATAGCCTAACGATTTCAGCCCAAAGTTGTGTCCCTTACACAACTGGGGAGGAGACACCGGGGATCCAAGTAGAGGAACCCGGGTGGCCTCCCCTTACCAACCTATCTTGGCATGCGTGTGGCAAACTCACCTCAGTTTCACTCTTAGCTTGACCGTGGTCGGTCGGGTTTTTGCCTTGCTACGTTTTTTGACCGGTGTCTTCTGTGGTTTTTACTACAAACGTTTGGCTTTTTGCCTTGGATTAGACTTCTCCTTGGACTCAGTGTACTTCTTTGGTGTGTTCTACACTTCAACGTTTTACTGTTTGTGGACTTAGCGCCGACCGGTTCTGACCGGTTTGACTTTCAGTGAACTTCGTCCTTGGCTGCGGCCTTGGGTTTCGGCTTGTGACTTTACGCATGACTTTGTGCCTCGTGGTTTGAGTTCGGCGCTTGAGTGTGTTCCTTCCTGTGGACAGTGTGCAACGAACGCTTTGGCGGCTTCTGTTCGAAGGCTTGCCTCCTTTTGTGAGGATTTTCTGTGGCCCTCTGACGCCTTCGTCGTCTGCTGGCCGTGCTCAGACTGCTCTTCCGACAGGATGTGTGACGTGTGTGCCGACGGGAGTTTGGACCGGTGGTCTCAGGTGTGGGATTTCTACAGTTGTGTCCTTCCTTCCTGGTCTTGACAGGCTCCCCGGACTTCTCTGCAGGATGGCGTTCGCTCCGTCGGCTCCTTGGGCCCCACTTCGCTCCGGCGTCCGGGCCTTCCGGCCCGCAGGTAAGTCCCCTTCTTTTACCGTAACCGCGCAGAAACTCCCTCCCCGCTCCGAGTCTTCTGAGCAGGGCAGGCGAGTTTCAGAGTCGTGCCTCCCATGCATGCGTGGCTTGAGCTCCTTTATTTTGCTCCCCCCCCCCCCCCCCCTCCCCCCGCGCTCTGTTTCACCCGAGCGGGGCGGGCGAGCTGAGCGTTCGTCCACGCCCTCCCGTTCCGTTTCTTCCGAGTGGGCCCGGCGTGACTAGCGCTAACGTACAAAAAAGAGTAAAGAAGTAGGCATAGAGGCTTACGCGCGTGACCAGAGGCCTGTAGAGGTTTTGCCCACCCGCTCTGAGCCGTCCGAGCGGGCCCGGCTACCTACGTTTACATTTCCCCCACCCTCCCCCCACCCTCCCCCCACCCCCTCCACCCTCCCCCCACCCCCCCCCCACCCCCCACCCCCCACCCCCCCACCCCCCACCCCCCCCCCCCCCCCCCCCCCCGGCCCCCCCGTTTCGACCAGGCGGGCCCGGTGTGACTCTGACACGTGTTCCCCACGCTCCAAGGCTTTGGAGCGGGGGTCGCGCTCCCCAATTTTGTCCCCTCCCCACTCCGCTTTTCCTGAGTGGGCTTGGTGTGACACTTTCTGTCCCCACCCCCCCACCCCGATCTTTCCAGGCGGGCCCAGTGTGACCCAGACATTTACTCACAGGCGCGGATTCGCGCGCCCCAATTTTGTCCCCTCCCTGCTCCACTTTTCCTGAGCGGGCTTGGTGTGACACTTTCTGTCCCCACCCCCCCCCGCCCCGATCTTTCCAGGCGGGCCCGGTGTGACTTCTGCCCTTCGCTCAGCTCACAGGTGCAGAATTGCGCGCCCCAATTTGTCCCCTCCCCGCACTGCTTTTCCTGAGCGGGCTTGGTGTGACACTTTTTGTCCCCCCCCCCTCCTCCCCCCTCCCACCCCGATCTTTCCAGGCGGGCCTGGGGTGACTCAGACACTTACTCACAGGTGCGGATTCGTGTGCCCCAAATTTGCCCCCTCCCCGCTCCGCTTTTCCTGAGCAGGCTTGGCGTGACACTTTTCTGTTCCCTCCCCCGCCCCGATCTTTCCAGGCGGGCCCAGTGTGACTCAGACATTTCTCACAGGTGCGGAATCCCGCGGATTCGGCTTCAGCCATCCTTTTGCGGGTTTCGCCCTCTGGCTCTCCCGCCCACTTCTCAGCTGTTTCGTCGGCCTCCTCCTCGTTAGGATTTTGGCCCTTCGCTCAGCTCCAGGGTTGATAGTCATTACTTTTTTTCTTTAATGAAATAACTTTTCTTTAATTCTGGTAAAAGGTTAAAGAAATAAATTTTCTTTACTTTTTTTTTTTAAATTACAGAAATAAATTTAATTTTTCTTTTTAATGAAATAAATTTGCGTTAAATACATGAATGATAATTTATTGCTCGGCTCAGACCAAAAAAGTAGCATGCAGTTGAAAAGTGACACGCCACCAGATTTCCTTCTCTACCCACTATCTAAAACACTATCTGGCCAGATACATGCAGTAGTTATGAGAAGGGGGAAGAAAGAAAAAAAACTCGGAAAACTGCACAGCGCAAAAAAAAGTCATGTGGCTAAAAATGGAACAATTCAGGCTTGTTTGTTCTTATTTCACACTGCTGACAAATCCACTCATCTGCAAGAGCCACAGATCCTCAAGAACCCCAGCAGTCTTGGGTGGGGGGGCGGGGGGGTTGGTGGGTTAATGACGATCTATATGCCTACTACTATTAAAAATGTATGCATGCACCCGTTCAGGTTTTCCCCTGTGCTGTCCAATCGTTGCTGCCTTCTCACTCCTGAAACGAAACCCACCCAACTGTAAGAGGCATAGATCCTCATTGGCCCCCGCAACTGCGGGGGCTCATGAGGATCTATGCCTCTTGCTGGGATAATCTGCGCTCTTGTTTCGCTCAAGCAAAGTGGATCCCTTAAGTTTTTCACCTGTCCAATCGTTGCTGTACCATCTGCTTTTTTACTCCTGAAATAAAAACCACCCAACTGAAAGAGGCATAGATCCTCATGAGCCCCCGCAACTGCGGGGGCTTGTGAGCATCTATGCCTCTTGCTGGGATAATCTACGCTCGTGATTTTCTCAAGCAAAGGGGATCCGTTAAGTTTTTCACCTGTCCAATCTTTGCTGTACGAGCGCCATCTGCCTTCTCACTCCTGAAACGAAAACCACCCAACTGAAAGAGGCATAGATCCTCTTGAGCCCCCGCAACTGCAGGGGGCTCGTTAGGATCTATGCCTCTTCCTGGGATAATCTACGCTCGTGATCTTCTCAAGCAAAGAGGATCCGTTAAGTTTTTCACCCAGAGGCAGAGGTCCTCCAAACCGCCTCAAACCGGCTGCAACTGGGTCAAACTGGCTTTGCGCATAGGCACCTGTTGTTCATGGCGGAAAAACGAACTGAAGTAACAAAATTTTTAACGAAAGAAATCAATAATCGTTACTTTTATTTTTTAATTCATTGAATTTTCAAAAACATTAACGCGTTAAATTTTCTTTAACCAAAATTTTAATTTGTTAAATCGTTATATCGTCAAATCTTCCAACCCTGCTTAGCTCACAGACGGTTTGTGCTTGGAAGAGGCCTCCCGTCTGTTCGCCAACTTCCTCCCTCCGGACTTATGTCCACCTTCGCCTCCTATGTAGAGACAGGCGTCCGCCAGGGTTGATGCGCAGCGGCAGGCTAAGGTCGCAAGTCTCTCCCTCAGCCACACGGTTTCCGGGATCTCGTCGATGCTTTCTCGGCCCGGCTTCGCCAGGACTCCTTCGGCGACGAGGATCTTTTTTCGCAGATATCTCAACCAACCCTATGGCGGCTTCCGCCTACTGTGACCTTTGGCCGCGTGTTTCACGCCTTCGGCTATGCACGGATCTCCCCTAGACGGTGAAGACGCAGCTGCGCCAAGCACCTCTCAGCAATTCCCTCTTTTTGGTGAGATGTGGCAGACTGTAAGGATCTACCAAGGACCTGTGGCCCCATCCTGCCTCCGCCCCCGCTGCATCTTGCTTCGCTCGGGCCCGCTGACTTTGCCCCTTCTCCGCCATCATCGACACTTCTTGGGTCTCCAGTCGGCGAGTGGCGGGCTTTCTACAGCGACATCAGGAGATTGCTGTTCCCAGATGACCATTGGATCATCTGAAAAAGTCGACCAATCTCAGGCAGTAGCTCTGTGTTGAGAAATCACGTCCTTACTCGACAAAACAGCGACAGGAGTGGTCTCCCGACGCGACTCGCCGGCGTTTTACAACCGCCTCCTTTTCGTCCCTGGTCCAGGGGGCTTGTGGCACCCAGTCATCGACATGTCGGCGCTATACAAGTCCCCTTTAGGCGCCGCCCTCTCGGATGGAGACAGCCAGACTCTCCTCTCGTCCGGCCGATGGACTTCGCTATCGGCCTCGATCTTCAGACACGTTCTTCACGTGCCGATTCATCCGTCTTCGCGCCGGTACCTACGTTGCCTTGGCGGGATCGTCTACCAGTTCCGAGCCCTCCCCTTCGGCCTCTACATCAGTCCTTGGGCCTTCATGCGGATCCTTGACTCGGTGATGGCCAGCTTCTGCCAACGGTCGCTGAATCCGTCCTTCACTTCCTGGACGACTTGCTGCTGCGCAACCTAGTCGCCGCGACTCTCAAAGAGGACAGAGACGCCCAGCGTTTTTTCCTTCACTGCCTCGGGTGCTTAGTCAACCCGGGCAAGTCCGATCTCACCCTTTCGCGCCGTTACTGCACATAGGGACGGAATTCCTGACCAACTTCAACCTGTTCCGCCTGCCCTTGGCTCGGCGGCAGAAGATCGCCGAACTCGCTCGGCGGTTGGAGTTAGGGTCTCCAAGGCCAGCATCTGGCTTCAGCTCTTGGGACTGCTCAGCGCGGCAGCGGACTCGTTCCCCTTCGGCCAGGGCTAGAAGAAAACATAGTGAGAAGGCTTGCCGCGGCAGCTACACCTCCTCCTGCGCTGGCGCCCCTTCTATGGCGCCCTGACGGATCTGGTCCTGTTTACCCCGCTTTCCCGCCCCCCACCTCGGAGGTGGGCGGATCTCGTGTGGTTGGTGACGGGCGTGCCCCTGTGCTCCCCTCCGCCCCGGTGGTCTCTCTACACCGACGCGAACCAGTCCGACTGGGGCGCACAACTGTTACCGGACTTTGCCTCGGACCTGTGGCCTTGGGACTTCGCAGACAGTCACATCAACTGGGAGTTATAGCAGTTGGGATGGCCCTCAATGCCTGGCCAGAAACTCTGACCAACCATGGGGTCCTCATCTACCAGACAACTCGACAGTGGCGACGTTTTACAGAACCAAGGAGCACTCGCTCGCCCTCCCGGTGCATCCTCCTTACCTTTTCCTGCTCTGGTGCAAGGACCGGGGCATAGCTCTTCGAGCCCGCCACTTCCCAGAGTGGTCCCTGTGCCCAGACATCCTTCGCCTGATCTGCTCGCGATGGGAGACGCCGCTAGTCGACCTGTTTGCCGCCAGATGGAACATCCAGCCCCCGCTGTTTGCCTCTCTAGTTTCGGATCCTCTCGCCTGGACGGTAGATGCGCTCTCCTTCCTTGGGACGGACTGATATCGTATGCCTACCTCCCGCCGGGTCTGGTGCCGAAGATCCTGCGGAAACTTCTGGAATGCCCCACAGTTCTCTTCCTGGTTCCCCTCTTCAATTGGACCAAGAGCTGGACCACGGATCGGCTCGCTCTAGCAACGGACCCGCCACCCGCGCCCAGAGCGCCTCCTTCCTTACGCCTGGACGTTGTCCAGCAAGCCCTCGCTGCTAGAGGTTCTCCGATGCGGCAGTGGCGGCGATGGCAGCAGCCCGCAGACTGTCTACCAGGAATGTGTGCGAAGGCAAGTGGAGGGTCTTCCAGTCGTGGTGCGCCGCCAGTGGCTCCCGCCCCCACGAGTCTCACTACCCCCTACTGGTGGAGTCCCTCAATTGGCTCTTTGACGACCAAGGGTTAGCACCTATTACCGCCAAGGGTTACCGCGCTATGATCGCACACACTTACCGCCACCTGGTCCTTTTGGATCCGGCCCTGGCAAAGACCTTCGGACCTGTTGTCTCCTTTGAACTCAGTTGTCCTGTCTCCTGTTCTCTCATACCTCGGTGGGTCCTCACCTGGGCACTGATGTGGCTAAATACAGACCGCTTCGAACCCCTGCCCTTGGCACGGTGCACCGACCTGACCCGGAAACGTGTTCCTCCTGGCGCTTGCCACGGCTTCCGCGTGAGTGAGCTTCATGCGCTCTCGGTACGCCCCGCATGTTGGCAGTTCGAGCCTTTGGATCAGCGCAGCTTCTCACCGACCCATCCTTCAGGCCAAGAGCCGGCCTCCCTCGGCTGCACCCCAGACGCTGACCGTACGTCCGTTCAGAGGGACGACAGACCCCACGGGTCGCGTCAACAGGACCCAGTCCAGGCACTGCAGGATTTCCTGCGTCGCTCACAGCCACTCCGTCTAAGGCGTACCCGCCTCTTCCTTCCACCTTCATCAGGCAGGCCGGGTTTCTCGCCCTGGCTGCGGTGGGCGGCTCCTTGGCCTACCCAGACCTCTACTCGGTCGGGGACAGACGGTTACAGATCCGGGCGCATGAAGTACGAGCAGTAGCCCCCAGTGTGGCCTTTGACCGCTACTGCTCGGTTAAAGACATTGGGACGGCGTTAGGCGGGTGTGCAGTCTGCACCTTCGCCCGCTCCTAACTCCGTGACCTATCCGGCCAGCGTGACTCCCTGGCCATGGTGGGTGACATCTCCGCGGCCCAGCACTCCCGCCGCGCGCCTCAGGCGCCATAGGCACTTCTTAACTGAAATCGTCGTGAGTGCCCTTTGTGGGCTGGCGGAGGGTGTTAGGTACAGGGGGTTGGGTGTCGGCACCCTCCTCCTCTTTGCTATTCTTCCATATAGTAATGTATTTTGAAAAAAACATGATTTTTTTTCTAAAATGTATTTAAAAAAAAAAAACTTACCGATGGCATTATTCGGATGGCCCTCCCACCTGCCCCGCTTGCCTCCTTGGCTAAGTGTTTTTGGCTAAGTGTGAAACTGAGGTGAGTTCGCCACACGCATGCCAGGATAGGTTGTTAAAGGGAGGCCACCCGGGCTCCTATACTTGGATCCCCGGTGTCTCCTCCCCAGTTGTGTAGGGGACACAACTTTGGGCTGAAATCGCTAGGCTATAGAGTGTATTCCATATAGTAATGCCATCGGTAAGTATTTTTCAAAAAAATACATTTTAGAAAAAAAATTCATTTTTCACCGGTTGTGGAGCCTCGAGTGACGTGGGATGGAATGACGCGTGAGTGACCACCACTATCCCGGGAATGAACTCCAGCATCCGGGACGGCCACAGACCTGACTAGTGGTTTTCGCCGGTTGTGGAGCCTCGAGTGACGCGGTATGGACTGACACATGAACGACCGCCACCATCCCGAGAACGAAATCCTGCATCGGTGACTGCCACAGACCTGCCTTGCGGTGTTTCACCGGTTGTGGAACCTCTAGCGGCACGGCATAGACTGATGCGTGACGACCGACATCAGCCCGAGAACGTACTCCTGCACCGGGGACTGCCACAGACCCGACGAGTGGTTTTTCACCGGTTTTGGAGCCTCGAACGGCACGGATTAGGCCAGCTTCTGCCTCAATCCTTTGACACGAGTCCAGCCGGAGGTTGGCGTCCCCTCTCCAAGATTAGGGACAGGGGATCACGACCGGACAAGGATACTGGACTGATGAGCGCCCGCTCGTGGGATAGAAGAATGCGGACAAGATGGGATCGCGCAAGATGACACGCCCCGTCTACCCTCCGGGGACGCCGTTCGCCGCACCCCGGGGGATAGCCCTGCATAGATAGACTATGACGTCCCGCCCGTGGTGAGTGACGAGTTCCTCGGCAGGACGAGGATGCGGGTTCGTGCGGCTCTCGGGTGACGTACGCCACTGGACGGGGACTACTCCTAGAACTTCGGCTGGCGTGCACCAACTCTCGTAGGTACTGAGAGCACCCGCTCGTCGGTTAGAAGTATTTTGAACGAGACGGGATCGCGACGAGCGGCCTCACCCGTCTCCCCTCTGGTGCAGCATGGCTAAGGATTGGCTGGACCATGTGGCGCTCTCGTGGGAGTATGGCACTTCGACCCTCGTCCAGCTCAGTCGTTAGGCGCCCGCTCTTAGGGCTTTGACAGGTTGACCACGTATCGTCGGCTGACCTAGTGTGCTCCCGCTCATCGGGATTGGTAAGTGACGAGTCGGGATCACGAGTTTCCTTGAAGCTTCAGCGTCTCGCTCCAAAGACAGTAACTTAGTTTAGTGGTTGATTGGGGGTTAACGCCGACAGTCGACTAAAGCCGTCTCAGGGCGGAGGTTCAATGTAAGACATTCAGGACCGGACAAGACTGTTGGGTTTGCGTACACCTGTCCGTTAGTTAGAATTTAACGGACGAGCCGGGTTCACATCATTTTCGCACTCCCTTCTACTCAGATCGATGTGGACGGGCCTTGGGCGTTGACGTACGAGCGGGCTGCCATTCCTCAACGGCGACCGCGCTCGCGGGAAAGGCCGCCGCTGCCACAGACTGCTTACCGCGCCTTGGATGCGCCCGTCCCTGCGCCTGCGTCGGGACAAGAGTACGGCCGATCTAACCTGCCACAGGCCAACAGAGTTTCCGCCTCCAGCCCAGTGCAAGTACCATCGCCCCGGCCGAGACTACGGGTCATGGTGCAGCGTGCACCTGACTCTCACGGGACAGGTTGTCTCGGGCTGCATGGGTTACAACGCAAGCCTTCCGGCCCAAAACAGTGATACAGCTTCCGGCCCAGGGATGATGCCTTCCCTGGACGGGGTGAGCCTGCGGGGTTTGCGCGCCTGCGTGGCGCTTAGAGGCTTTGAGCATAGCCTTAGCGTCGGCCGCTGAGGCAGCTAGTAGGGTTTGTGTGTACACGTCACGGGGGTTATTCAAGGGTGTATACTTGGTAGAGCGTTACAGCTGGAAGGTACGTTAGCGCTGTGGTTTAGTGATCCGTCTTATTCTCTTAGTAGCTTCGCCTGCCGGTGCCTAGGGCTGTCGGACAGTTTCTATGGTCCTGGGACTTGCGCGTCGTCCTGTGGAGACGGCACTTGGCTACGCTTGACTGAGCCTCTTCCGGGCTTCATTCCGCGCATCGAGGATCGGAGGCTTCCTGTCCTCGCCACGGCTAGGAGTTCCTGGCGGTCCGGTTACCTCCTTCTACGCTGCATTCCACTTCTGGGTCGCCGCCTTGCCGGCTACGACTTCGTGTGCATGGGTGCTTCGGGTTACCCCCTGCGCTGCGGCCTCGACCTCCTGACCGTCGGCGTGGTCTTCCGGTGTCGCGCACTTCCCGTCGGCTCTTCTGCAGCCTCTGGGTGTTCTACCGCTTCTGGACGCTGTAGTGGACTGGGCCTGTTGCACGTCTTCGTACAGCCACGTCGACGTCCCTAGACGATCAGAAGTTGCGGAACCGGTTGGAGACATCCTGGGAGAAGAATTCCTTCTGCGCATCAACAGACGGCCTGTCTCCAGACATTTCCTCCGGTTTGCCTTCGGCGGTGTGATTTATCAGTGTCGCACGCTCCATTCAGTGTCAGTCGCTGCCTCTGGGGTTTCAACCGTAGCGGTTCGTCTTAGTGGACAGGACCAGTTGGACGTCTTCATGCTCCACTTCGACTTCCCTAGTCGATCTTCTCGTGCGATACCAGTCAGGGTCCTCATTGGAGAAGGATCGAGATGCACTCCTGGATTCCTTGACAGGCTCGGCTTCCTGGTCTACGTGGGCAAGTCCGACTTCACGTTGCAGTGCTGCTTGGCCTAGGGATGGAATCACGCATCGACCTCACGAAAGATGACTTCTGGAGTGGCAGATTCATTGGTTCGCGAATCCAGTGCGGCGGGTGTTTCAAGAGCAGGCGTCCTAAGCCAGATGATGACTTCAGCTTCAGGATCTGGTGGATACTGCAGCGGACCTTCGTCCCCTCCGATGCCTCTACTGCCCCCCCCCCCCCCCCCCACCCCCGCTTCAGCTGCTCCCGCTTCTCCACGGGCGATCCTCGTCGGACGACCTCGAGTCTCAGGTTCGGGTGCAGCCGTTGTTCCGTCCTCACCCTCTTCGCTGGGCGGATCCCATCTTCCTTGCGACGGGAGATTCTTCTTCTCACCTTCACCCCAGATGTCCCTGGCGCCATCGCAAGTCATGCCGCCGCGGGTGCTCTCCTGCTACAGAGATTCTACTCAGCCTTCAGCGGATGTGCTCCGGACCTCGTGGCCCAGCGTCGGATGTCAAGTCAGCGACGTCAGGAGCTTCTCGTCCTCTCCGACAGCGCCACAGTCGCCTACCCGGCACCGGCCTCCACGTGGCGTGGGTGGGTAGTCCCCTCAGTCCCTGACTGAGTGGGCTAGCAGACGGGTGCCATCTTTGTCCAGGATTAGGACTTGATGTCAGCAGATATGTTGTTCAGTCTTTTTCGCTGGTCCAGTTTTTAAGGAGCTGTGCTAACTCAGGTCTTACCATGTTGGATTGGTCCTTAAAAATACTCGTGAGCTTTTGGTCCTTTGGATCCCAAGTGTTTGCCGTGCTTGGAGACCCGTGTCGGGGGAGAAGAGGATCCTGGTGGCTGAAACACTCCACTTTGGCCTTGACTTCTGCCTAAACGGGAGGCTAGTCGTACCGGCCTAGTCAATCGGCTCTTGTCACGTCGAGCCCTATCCCCCTGTTGACATGCGGGTTGTTATACGGAGCACCATGCTATAGCCTCTGATGCTGATTAGGTGCTCTACACCAGTATTCCCCTGCATTCAACAGTGTGATAGAAGGCGGTGGCTCATACGGTTCAATCGGGCTTACCCCCTTGAGTATATCTTTCGGGCAGTCTCCATTGTGCGTCGGCTGGAGACCCGCCGACAATTGCACTTTCCCTTGTTGGGCTCGGTGGCGGGCGGGGACCCCCGGGGGATGAATATCTATCATACTATAATATGGAAAATACCAAAAAACCAAAACTGGCACCAAAGCGGCACATAGCCACTGACATTGACCTTGAAAATGATAGCGACTCCGATTGTGGGGAAGCGACGCCTCATGTCTCGGCCGTCTGGCCTCGCTTTCTCATTATCCACAGCAAAGTTAAAGAGAAGCCTGTTTCCAAGCTGCACCCTTTCCTGGTGGGGGAGACCCTCAGGAGCCGTGTTGGCAGGCCTGAGGCCCAGCGCCTCAGGTCTGGTGACTTGTTGGTAGAGTGCCGTACCCGGGCACACTCCAATGGGCTACTGAGGCTCTCCTCCATCGGAGACACTCCAGTGGAGGTCACTCCCCACAAAACAATGAATTCCTCTAGAGGAGTGATTAAAGACCAAGCATTGGCCGAACTGTCTGAAGATGAACTTGTACGGAACCTTAAGTCACAGGGGGTGACCTACGTCAGGCGCTTCATTTCCAAACGAGGTGGTAGGGAGATCCGTCTCCCTACCATCATCCTGACGTTTGGCACCCCAACAGCTCCTACTACCATCTGGGGAGGTTACTACTCCCTAAAAGTGAAAAAGTACGTCCCTCTCCCCCTCCGGTGCTTTAAGTGCCAAAAGTATGGCCATGGGCAGAAGACATGCCGCCAGGCAGAGGCTCTATGCGCCCGTTGCACTAAGCCCGGACACTCTGCTGAGTCCTGCACAGCCATCCCCCTGTGTGTGAATTGCCAGGGGGCGCATATGGCTTCGGACAAGAAGTGCCCTTGTTGGATCTCCGAGTGCAGGATTCAGCAGGTGCGTGTGGAGAAGGGGCTGTCCTTTGCGGACGCCAAAAAACTGGTTGATGGCCCTGGTGCAGCTGAGGCTGCTCCAACCTCCAATAACTTTGTGTATACTTTCAGTGCTGCGGTGGCAGGCAAGCGCCCCACCAAAGACTTCTCTTGTCAAACCCCAACTTCTTGGTTGGGGGCGGAGCCTCGGATCCTCTCGCCCCTGGAGAGTAACCCTCCTCCGGTGGTGACGAGGAGCCAGGGAACGCAGAGGGCGGACGCTACCGGTCCGGTGGCACCGCCTTCTGCTGCCCCTAAGCCTCAGCCCCCACCCACACCTGCTAGTTTGTCAACGCCAAAGGTTTCTGGCTCTGGTCAGCCTTCTAAGGCCGCTAACTCTAGCGGCAGGACCGCTGCCCAGGACCAGAAGTCTAAGAAATCTATGGGACCGCCATGCGCACGGGCCCAGAAGGGGAACACTGATGTCCCCCTTCAAAACAAATATGCTGCATTGGAGGAGCAGATGGAGGGAGTGGAAGTTGCCGATGCTGCGGCAGCTCCACCCCCCTCATCTCCTAAGAACCAGAGGAGGCCCGGGAGCCGGCCCCCCTCTGTTTCTCCGACTCCTTCCAAGGCAAAGGAAAAAGGGGGGAAAAACTCCACACCCCCAGATAAGACATAATCATGGACTCTCTGCTTCAGTGGAATTGTCGTGGTTTTCAAGCTAACTTTGAGGAACTACGTCTTTTAGTCAAGTGCTATAACCCCTCAGTAATATCTCTTCAGGAGACTTACCTGAAGACTTCTGACCCTGTGTCCTTTAATGGTTTTAATGTTATACATAAAGGCTCTGAATCGGAGAGGCGCTCGGGTGGAGTGGCTCTTCTCATTAGTAGCCAAATATTATGTAGCCCCGTTAGCATCGACACCTGTCTTCAGGCTGTCGCAGCTCGGGTTACCTTGAAGAAGACCATAACCATATGCAGTATTTACCTGCCACCATCCCTGCGGGTCTGTAGTAATGATTTTTTTAATTTAGTTGATCAACTGCCCCCTCCCTTTATTCTCATGGGGGATTTTAACGGTCACGCTCACCTTTGGGGTAGTGACCACTATGATGGCAGAGGTCAGATGTTAGAAGATGTTTTTTCTCAACTTGGCCTGTGTGTCTTTAACGATGGTTCACCTACATACTCTAACCCAGGTTCAGGATCTAGTTCTGTTCTAGACCTCACTGTGTGTGATCCTTCTCTCATGCTGGACTTTGACTGGAAGGTTCACGATGACCTGTGTGGTAGTGACCACTTCCCAGTAATCCTGTCATCGGTCAGCTGTGGGGAGGATCCGCCAGTGGGGCGCTGGAATCTTAAGAAAGCTAACTGGCCTCTGTTCGCCTCCCTCTGTCAGTCTCGTATTACAGAGGAGGTGGTCATGTCATCTGAAGAACCTATTTCTTCTTTTACTACTATTTTGTTGGACGTAGCGGGTGAAACCATCCCTAAAACTTCCGCACCAGTCCCTGGAAAGCCGAGAGTACCATGGTTCAACGAAGAGTGCCGCAAGGCCCAAATAGCGCGCAAATCTGCTCAGCGACGTGCTTTCCGTAATCCGTCGCAAGTGAATATTTTAACCTTTAAAAGACAGAGGGCGAAAGCTCGTTACATTTTTAAACGTGAACGCCGTGCTTCCTGGAGACGCTTCGTCTCGTCTTTAACTTCTCGGACTCCGTCCCAGAAAGTATGGAAGGCTGTTCGGAGAATTAGGGGCAGGGGTGGCTCGGCTTCTGTTGGCCATCTTAGAGATGGTGCCAGCTTGGTTACAGATAAAAAAGCTGTGGCCAATTTGCTTGCCTCCACCATTGCCCATAATTCTTCAACGGAGCACTATTCACCTTTCTTCCAGAGAGAGAAGGAGAAGCGAGAGTCTCGTATTTGTGATTTCAAGTCCAATAACTCAGAAGACTATAATGTCCCATTTTCATTATCAGAATTGCAGCAAGCCTTGCAGAAATGTAATGACTCTGCTGCTGGCCTAGATACCGTCCACTATCAATTCCTAACGCATCTGCCTGAGAGATCACTCCTTGTACTTCTCAAGGCCTTTAACCATATCTGGAGAACTGGTCACTTTCCGCCGTCTTGGCGCCAGGCTGTGGTTTGTACCGATCCCCAAGCCGGGTAAGGATCCTTCCGACCCGGGCAACTACCGGCCTATCGCTTTGACATCATGTTTATGTAAAACTATGGAGCGCCTGGTCAACGCCCGCCTGGTGTGGCATCTTGAGTCACAGGGTCTCCTCACAGACCTCCAGTGCAGTTTCCGGCGCTTCCGTAGTACAACTGACCATTTAGTCCGCTTTGAATCATTTATTCGAGATGCTTTTGTCAACAAGCAGCATGTCTATGCAATTTTCTTCGATCTTGAGAAGGCATATGACACTACCTGGAAGTATGGCATAATGTCTGACTTGTTGGACATGGGTTTTAAAGGGCACCTGCCCGTTTTTATTCACAATTTTTTGACTAACCGGTCGTTCCATGTCCGTGTGGGCTCCACCCTCTCCGACTCCTTTGAACAGGAGATGGGTGTCCCACAGGGCAGCATTCTATCTCCTGTTTTATTTAGTATTAAAATTAATAACATTGTAAAGGCCGTCAAGGATGATTCTGAATGCTCTTTGTTTGTTGATGACTTTGCTTTGTGCGCACGTGGTCGAGGACTTGCGTCCCTTGAGAGGCGCTTGCAGCTGTGCGTTGATCGCATCCAGGGGTGGGTGTCTCTCAATGGATTCAAGTTCTCGCCCTCCAAGACTGTCTGTGTGCATTTTACTAACCAGACGAAATTTTTTCCAGAACCTAGCCTGAGCATTGCTGGAGTGCCAATTAAGGTGGCCGAGGAGGCAAAGTTTCTGGGGGTCATTTTTGACAAAAGACTTACCTTCCGCAACCATATTAATTACCTTAGAACCTCTTGTCAGAAGGCTCTCGACATTCTTCGTGTCGTCAGTCGTACTGACTGGGGTGCGGACCGTACTGTCTTACTTCGTCTGTACCGGGCCCTTGTTCGGTCCAAACTGGATTACGGCTCTGTGGTGTATGGCTCAGCTTCCAAGTCTGTGCTACAGCGTCTGAACACAATTCACCATCAGGGTCTGCGGATATGTCTTGGGGCCTTCAGGACGTCTCCAGTTCCTAGTCTGTATGCCGAGGCAGGGGAGCCTTCTCTCAAGCTCCGCCGCATCCGCCTCATGCTCAGCTACGTTCTGAAACTGAAGGCCCATCCAGACAATCCTGCCTATGATTGTGTTTTTAAACCATCGTTTGCAGAGATTTACGATGCCCATCCGGGAGCTGTCCGTCCACTCTCTTTCCGTGTCCGACCTCATCTGCAGGCGGCCGGATTGGACCTGGACAGAGTTTCGGAATCCCTGCAACACATCACTCCACCTTGGCTCTTACCAGTTCCTGACATCTTGCTGGACTTGACTGCCCACAAGAAAGACTCTACTCCACCAGCCATATACCAACAGAGCCTCAATGAACTGCTTTCAGTTTTTCCTGGCTATTGTCGCATCTATACCGATGGGTCAAAGTCTGAGGATGGGAGAGTGGCTGCGGCCGCAGTGTCCTCTCGCCATCCTAGACGCCCATTTAAGCACCGCCTCCCAGACCACTCATCTGTATTTAGTGCGGAACTGCAGGCGGTTCTGCTGGCACTCAGGCATGCTTATCGATCTAGAGAAAGGAACTTCCTGATTCTGTCTGACTCTCTCTCTGCCCTGCAGGCCCTTCAGGGCACCGGAAATGACCACCCACTGCTGGTGCAGATCAGAGAGCTCCACTCGGACTTGATGAAGGAACATTATGATATCATTTTTATTTGGGTGCCAGGGCATGTGGGCATCGAAGGCAACAGGATCGCAGATTCTGCTGCCAACGATGCCCGCAATGACCCTGTCCCTGACACACAGACTGTTTATAGTGATTTTAGACATGTGGCTAGTGCGTACATAGCCCGTGAGTGGCAGTCCGAGTGGGACAAAGAGAAAGCTAACAAGCTGCATGAAGCTCTTCCTAAGTTGTCCGACGGTCTACCTTATCGCTGCGGCAGCCGCCGTGAGGAGACTGTCCTGGCTCGGCTCCACATCGGGCACACGTATGTTACGCATTCTTATTTACTTAAACAGGAGGAGCGTCCATGGTGTTATGCCTGCGACGAGCAGTACTCTGTTCAACACTTTTTGTTGTCTTGTGCTGATCTAATCGACACAAGGTATAAACATTTCACGGCAGACTCCTTGAAGGTTTTGTTCCGGGATGTGCCCCCGGACAAGATCTTCAGTTTTCTGAGAGAGTGCCATATTTTTAATAGGATTTGAGCGTTTATAGATTATGATGTTTCTATTGTTTTGACCTTTTTGAGAGTCTTTCGACGTTTTCTTTAAAGACCTGTGCGACATTTTAGCCTGACATATTTTTAAGGTATATTTACATCATGTCTTAAGACCTTTCTTTTAGTCTGGCTGACCAGATTTTTACCCTTCCCGCCGTGAGATGGCCTTAGTTGCCTGCTCGGCGTTAAACCCAAATAACTAACTAACTAACTAAGCGCCACAGTCGTCGACTACGTTAGAAGCAGGGCGGGATGCGGTTCCTCTCCCTTCCTTCCTCCTCTGCCAGGGGCTCCGTTGGTGCACAGTAGAGACGTCGCTACTCGAGAAAGAGTCTTCACGGGACTTCCGCATGACCTGCCGACTCCATCGCGCTTCGCGGCCAGCAGCTCCGCTCCAAGTGGATGCGCCGTCCGGACATCTTCAGGTGATCGGCACGGCTGTGAGTTCCCTATGATCGTGCCGACTTGGTACTGACAGCTTCCTCGCTTCATCCTCCACCGTTCCATTGCCGCTAGCCTGAGTGGTCGACGCTCTCTACCTCTCTTGGGACGGCCTCGTCGCCTCGCCGTACCTCCTACGGGGCTAACTCCAAGCTCCAGCTCAGCTAAGATGCCAACGCGGTCCTGTTCCTCGTGGACACTTCCTGCGGAAGGTGCTCGTGGATCGCCGGCCTCTGACCCACGCCGTGAAACCATGCACGTTGATTACAAGTCCCGAGAACTCTCATCACACAGCTCAGAGGGCTCAATGCGGTCCTGTTCCTGGTGGCCCGTTCTGCTGGACAAAGTCGCGGACCTCCGACCCTGTGAACCTCGCCTCGGCTCCCCCGCTGCGGCTTCCCACACCACGCATGATGCTCAAGCAACCGCGACAGGCGCTGTCCCACCCTTGCCCAACCGACTCCTCCTCCACCATGCCTGGAGATGGTGCGGCAAGCCCTCGTGGTTAGAGGCTTCTCAGGTGCTGCACTGGAGGCCATCACTACAGCTCGCAGATCCTCGACCAGACGGATCTACGAAGTGAAGTGGCGAGTCCTGTGCCACTGGTGTGACGACAAACGACTCAACCCCACGCATTTGACGGTGTCCCCCAGCTGGCGGAGTTTTCCTCTGGCTGTTCACCGACCAGCATCAGCGCCAATCACTGTTCGGGGCTACCTGGCTACGATTGCTGACACGTACTGGCATTGGGGACGATCCGACCCTGGCGACTGCAGGACCTCGCCGATCTTATGGCCTCCTGCGGGCTACAACGGTCCACCCTTCGCTCGCTCGTGCCACGATGGGACCTGCCCTGGGTGCTGACCTGGCTCAACTCTGCCTGCTTCAACCCTATCCAGTTGGTGCAGTTGTCGGATGTGACGCGGAAGACTTACTTCCTACTGGCCCTCGCCTCTGCCTCCAGGGTCAGCGAGCTGCACGCCCTTTCAGCATGGCCTGCATACTTGCAGTTCCGGACAGACGGCTCTGTTCAACGGTTTCCCGATCCGACGTTTCGCACCAAGGCCCGATCTCCTTTGGCTGCCCCTCAAGTGGTCACCTTTCCTCCTTACGAGTCCAGGCTCTTCCCGAGAGTCCAGACAACAGGACCCAGTGAGGGCTTTACGCGTTTTACCTGCGCCTGAACAAGCCTTGACGCAGGGGATGCACCCACCTTCTCCTCCCTCTGTCCCCAGGTAGACATGACATCTCGGCCCGGACGATATCATCCTGGCTCCGTTGGGTGATACGCACCCCTACCAGAATCTCCTCTGATGCAGCCAAACGAATGAACATCAGGGCGCACAAAGTCAGTGCCATGACCGCTAGACTAACGGTCGACCGCAACTGCGCTGTCAAAGATATCGTGGCGGTCGGGGGATGGCAAGCGCAGTCGACCTTGGCCCAATTCTACCTAAGGGACCTCTCCAGCCAGCGCCAGAACCTTCGCTGGTGGGAGACATCACGGCGGAGCAACACTCCCTCCCGGCGCCCCAGGCGCTGTTGGTAATCTTTGCTAAAATTATTGGGAGGTTGCTTGGGAGGGCGGGCCTCATTGCCAAGTAACTAGGGGTTAGGGGCGTTATATAGCGGCACCCACCTCCTCTTCGTCATTCTTCCTAATAGTAATATCATTGGTAATGTGTTTTGAGGAAACAAATTAATTTTTCTCTAAAATATATTTTTTGGAAAAATACTTACCAATGATATTACTTGGATGACCCTCCCACCTACCCCGCTTGCCGCTTTTCCGCTCAGAAACAGACTGGTAAGCATCCGGTGGGCACATGCCCTGATGGGATGTAGGGGAGGCTACTCGGGTCACGGCCTAGGCTATAGCGCCCCTTGTTACCTCCCCTACCATGTACACAACAATTTTTGGCTAAAATTAGACACTTTTCCTAATAGTAATATCATCGGTAAGTATTTTTCGAAAAAATATATTTTAGAGAAAAATTAATTTTCTGTGGTATGAAAAGTTGATGTATCTATGCAGCATTCTAGCCTCTACTGTTATCACTTACTAGAATTCGGGTTCCTTTCCTGGTAGAGCAACACTAGCGTCAGAAAGTACTCCACTGCTGAGAAGCTGGTAAGCTGGTAATCCTTTAGGTCTATCAAGACGATCAACACAAACATGCTGATCTCAGCATTTGTATACTGTATTTATGCCGTAGACTTGGGTTTACACAATAAATTCATCACCACTAACACAAGTAACAGGTTTTAAGCACATCACATAGGTTCCTTTATACTTACTTACTTACGCCTGTCACCCCTACCCGGGTATAGGCCGTCGACGAGAGACCTCCAGCAACTCCTGTCCTGTGCTTCTCCTTCGATTCTACTCCAGGTGGTTCCCAGTCTCTTGATGTCTGCTTGGAGGTCTCGACGCCAGGAGTTTCTCGGCCTACCTCTTTTCCTCTTTCCCTGGGGGTTCCATGACAATGCCTGCCTAGTGATACTGGAAGCTGGCTTTCTCAGACTGTGACCGATCCATCCCCATCTTCTTCGCCCAATTTCATTCTCTGCTGTTATCTGCTCTGTTCTGTCCCAGAGTCTGACGTTGCTGATCTTCTCTGGCCAGTGGATTTTCAAAATTCTTCTAAGGCAACTGTTCATGAAGGTCTGTACTCTGTTGACTGTGGTTTTTGTCAATCTCCATGTCTCTGCTCCATATAGGAGAACTGCTTTTACATTGGAGTTGAAAATCCGGACTTTGGTGTGTTGTGACAGCTCTCTGGAACTCCACACTTTTTTCAACTGGAGAAAGGCTGCTCTGGCTTTACCTATTTGTGCTCTGACATCTGCATCAGTGCCGACTTTTTTGTCTATGATGCTCCCGAGATAGGTGAAGGACTCCACCTCCTCCAACGGGGTGCCAGCAAGCAAGACTGGTTCCTCCCTGGTTGCGTTCAGCCTCATTGTCTTTGTTTTCTGTTTGTGAATGGAGAGGCCCACTTGGGACGAGATGTCAACAAGCCTCGTGGTCTTGTCCTGCATTTGTTGATGAGTGTGGGACAGTAATGCCAAGTCGTCTGCAAAATCGAGGTCGTCAAGCTGTGTCCACAGTGTCCACTGTATTCCACTTCGTCTGTGCTCTGTGGTCATCTTCATGACCCAGTCTATGGCCAGTAGGAAGAGGAACGGAGACAGCAGACATCCCTGCCTGACACCAGTTCTGACCTGGAGCTCCCTGGTGAACTGCCCTTCGTGGATCACGCGACATGTCATGCCATCGTAGCTGCTCTTGATCAGGCGGACGAGCTTTGTTTGTACACCGTAGTGTCGTAGGAGTTTCCACAGAGTCTCTCAGTCCACACTGTCAAATGCTTTCTCATAATCCACAAAGTTGACGTACAGCGGGGAGCTCCACTCCAGAGACTGTTCCACGATGATGCGGAGAGTGGCGATCTGGTCTGTACATGATCGGTTTTTCCTGAATCCTGCTTGCTGGTCTCTCAGCTGGGGGTCAACGGAGCTCTTCATTCTCTCCAGGATGATCCTGTTGAAGACCTTTCCTGGTACTGACAGCAAGGTGATTCCTCTGTAGTTGGAACACTTGCTGAGGTCACCTTTCTTGGGAAGCTTGATTAGGTACCCCTCCTTCCAGTCAGCCGGCATCACCTCCTCTTCCCAGATCTTTCCAAACAGTGGGTACAGCATCTCCACTGTTGTCTCTAGGTCTGCTTTCAGAGACTCCGCTGGGATGCCATCTGGGCCTGCTGCTTTGCCATTCTTCAGAAATGCCACTGCTCTTCTGATCTCTTCCCGGCTGGGTCTGTCACAGCTGATGGGTAGGTCGGTCTCTGCCGGCTGGATGTCTGGGGGGGTCGGGTGGGCTAGGTCTGTTCAGTAACTCTTCAAAATACTCGGCCCATCTGTCGAGTTGGTCTGCTCTGTCTGCAATAGGCTTGCCTTCTTTGTCTTTTACTGGTCTTTCTGTATGGCCATACTTGCCTGACAATCTTCTGGTAATGTCGTAGAGCTGTTTCATATTGCCGCTGCCTGCTGCCTTTTCTGCCTCTGCTGCCAGGTTGTCTGTGTAGGCCCTCTTGTCTGCCCTGATACTCCTCTTCACCTCGCGGTTGGCTTCTGAGTATTCCCCCTGTGCCCTTACTTTGGCTGCTCTCGTGCGACTGTTGTTGACAACTGCTTTCTTCTGCTTCCTCACTTCTATCTTCTTCAAGGTCTGTGCCGACAGCCAGTCCTTGTGATGGTATTTCCTGAACCCTACAGTGTCTTTGCAGGTTGAGTTCAGCACCTCTCTAACTGCCTTCCACTGCTGCTCTGTGGTGGCCGCCTCCTCTTCAATTACTAGCTCCTGTAGCACTTGAAACCGGTTGGACAGCACCAGTTTGAACTCTTCTCTAACTCCAGTTTCTCTCAGGAGGCCTACATTATAGCGCTGTTTTCTTGTTGTCTCTGTGCGGCTTTTCTTTAGCTTGAGCTTCATTCTTAAGGTAAGCAGATGGTGGTCGGAGGCGACATCTGCTCCCCTCCTCACTCGAACATCTTGAAGGGATCTTCTAAATTTCTTGCTAATGCAGATATGGTCTATTTGGTTCTCTGTTGTATGGTCAGGTGAGACCCAAGTTGCTTTGTGTATCCTTCTGTGTGGGAAGATGCTGCCTCCAATGACAAGTCGGTTTAGAGCACAAAAGTCTACAAACCTCTCCCCGTTCTCACTCATCTCCGAGCCTAGTCCCTGTCTCCCCATCATCTCTTCGTATTCGGTGTTGTCCTCCCCTATTTTGGCATTAAAATCGCCCATGACGATGGTGATGTCTCGCTCCGCACATTTGTCCAAGGCACTCTGGAGTCGGTCGTAGAACTCTTGTTTCTCTTCCTCGTCACTGTCATTAGTGGGCACATAACACTGGATGACGTTCAGCTTGAGCTTTTTCTTGGTTCTAAAGGCTGCTGTGATGATTCTTGGCCCAAGAGGTTCCCAGCCCATCAGCGCTCTCTGTGCCACTGGTGACAGCATGAATGCTACGCCTTCTGTATGGGGGGCATTCTCCTCTTCATGACCTGAATACAGAATCATCTCCCCACTTAACAGCCTTTTCTGGCCAGACTGCGTCCATCTGGCTTCACTGATACCTAGCAGGGAAAGGTTGTACTTTTGCATTTCCGCTGCTATCTGGGCGGCCTTGCCGCTCTGGTACATGGTCTTGACGTTCCATGTGCCCATGGTTGTATCCCTGGATAGAGAGAGGCGGCTCGGTCCTGTGGCTTCCGAAGACTTCCGGCTTTCACCACAGGACGTCATAAGTCTTCTGGTAGAAGAACCTTCCTCCTCCAGGAAAGGAATTACTGTTAGTCTTTTCGTCGGCGTTTTTGTAGCTATTTCCTTTTTTGCAGGGTGGGGAAGCTACCCCCACGCCCAACCCCCTTACTAGGAGGACCAGGGGTTTTCTGTCGGGGTCACCTTCCCTTAGACCATGTTGGTTCACGGCACCTTATTTCATTCGGTGCACCCCTCTCACGAGGGACCCCCTATCCACCACCCAGGGGACGCGCCTCAACGCCATATGGTCCCAGCGTGAGGTTCCTTTATATTAAAATTAACACAAATAACAGGTCTGAAGCACATCACACAGGCCTTTATATCAACACGAACACAAGTAACGGGTCCTAAGCATATCACACTGGTGGTTCCTTTATATTAACAGTTTTTAGAATTTCCCTTTCAGGGATAAATACAGGTTTTATAATTGAATTATGTCTCCTTTTTCCGGTTGTTCCTTAATTATGTTTCACTTTTGTTTGTTCCTACGAAAAGGGGGGACTGCTACTTTCTAGTGCTAATAATTTAGGAAGACTACCCAGTAAATGAGGTAAGACTCTGTCAGGGTAGAAAACTGTGTTAATGATCATACATCTAGTTGGCCAAAGCAAACCAAAAAAAAAAAAAAAAAAAAGAATAAGAAAGAGAGCATGCCACAGCAGCAGGTGTCAGGCCAAACTAAAGAGTAGAAAATCAGGCTAACTGCACAGCCATGACCTGTCTCATTCTGCAAAACCTGGCCTACAAAGCGCTTTAAGCATTCAGCACTTGATGGAGAAATGTGCTCTACAAATGAATATATAATCATAACAGTCAAATTATGGTCTCATGGATATTGTTATGTCATGATATTGTTATGTCAGTTCTTTTGTTTTGTCATTTAACCCCTGTGTACATGCAGCCACTGGTACTGTAAACAACTACTACAGGTGACTGTTTGCACAGGGGGATTGATTGTTTGATTGTTCCCCGCAGGACTGTCACTACACAATACGTGGGGGTCGGGAGTTGAAGAACGGGGGGTACCAGCAACCCATTGTGGTTCTGCAGTTGAACCTCCCTCCTCCCCAGAATTCTACTCCCACCCTGCTCACACCCGGCATGATGGAAAACCTCTTTCACGAGTTTGGTCACGCCATGCATTCCATGCTTGGCCGCACAAAGTACCAGCATGTTACTGGTAAGCACTGGTGACATTCCAGAAAAAATCAACTTGCTACGTATGTGCCACTGTGGACTGGGACGATTACCGGTAGTAGTTTATACTTTGTTTTCTCAGAACTCTTACAGATGGCATTACTGATAGGAAGGTACGCTAAGCTTACTGATTTCAGCCTAAAAAACTGTTGTGTATACTACACAACCAGGGAGGCGACTCTAGGGAGTCATTACCAAGAAATCCTGAGTTGCCCCCCCCCCCCCCCCGCATCCCTATCCGGTCACGTGCCTGGCAGTATCCCACCAGTCTTTGCGCTTATCTCACCAAGGCCGATTGTGTTCAGCCTGCTTCGCTTTGACTGTGTATGGTGGCATTACCGTTGAAATTTATGTGGTGAACTTTGTGTGGTGCTTGGTGTTGTGCTCAGTGGATTACCATGGGATTACTTGGTGGTTGGTCACTGGTGGGATTACCTGGCTTGGGTCATGACAAGGTAAAGCTTTGGTTAATGCCTTAGCTGGCGACTTTACCTGGCAGCTGCATTGACCAGGTACTATACGAGAGCCCTCTTACAGGAGATCCCACGCTCTCGCGACGGATTTTTGTCTGCTTTCTGTTACAGTACACAGGTGATGACCTGCACCAAGTGCGGGTAATTCCATTGGTCCAGTGACGCCCACGTTGTGTGCCTCCCCTGTTCGGGTTGCTCCTCCGAGCGGACATGTAGTACCTGCGCTACATGGGGCGAGGAACGGTGGTCGCAGCTGTGGGCCTTCTACACGAAAAAAAGGACGGCCCAGTTCAAGGAGCCACCCACCCTCTCTGCGACCTTCGCCGTTCCAGGACAGCAGAGGCATGCCACATCAGACATCGTGGGCTTGTCATCGCATTGGGCATTGCTGCCCCCCCCCCCACCCCCACTCCCCCCCCCACCCCCCCACCCCACCTCTCCGCCCTGAGAGAGAAAAGGCAGCACTCGCTCTTCGTCTCCCCCATCCCAGATCCACTGGCCTGGGCAGTAGATGCGCACCATCCCTTGGGACGGGCTGCTAGCATACACGTTCCCCTCCTTCCATCATGGTACCCAAGGTGCTCCAAAAGCTCAGGGGCGGCAACACGGTTCTGCTCCCTGTGGCGTCGTTCAGTGGGACCAAGAGCTGGACCACCGACCTTCTGAGCCTCGCCACGGACCCTCCGCTGAGGCTCCCCATGCTTCTTACGATGCTGAAGCAGCCCCGGAAGCAGCTTTTTCACCCGTGCCCAGAGCGGCTGCTACTACACACTTGTAGATTGTCTGGCAGGCCCTCGCTGCAAGAGGCTTCTCGGGTGCAGTGGTGGAAGCGATCGCAGCGGCTCACAGGGCCTCTAACCATAACGTCTGCGTGGGAAAGTGGTGGGTCCTCGAGTCCTGGTGCGCAGCCGAGCAGCTCTGCCCCCACGGACTTGACTACCCCCCAACTGGCCGAGTTCTTTCTGTGGCTCTTCTCCCAGCGGAAACTGGCCCCCATCGCCATCAGAGGTTACCTGGCGATGATTGCAGGCACATATCGACACCTGGGCCGGCCAGACCCGGGTACCCCACCCGGGTCTGCCCTGGGGGACTTGGGTGGGGTTAGGTATTTTTTAGTTCCCAGGGTCACCCTGGTCAGCCCCACAGGGTGGGGTTTTCTCTCTATTCTGGGGCATGTGTTTCTGTCTACCCGAGGTCCATTCACCTGTATTTGCCTTTTTTAAACTCTCCCTACTGTCTGCACTGCCTGTAGCTCTTGATATTGGATGTGTGTTGCTAAATGGTCTTAGCTTTATTTAGGCCCCATGTGTTAGGTTTATTTAATGTGTTTGACCGGCTGGCGACATACATTCAATGTTCTGTTTAGTTGGTTGTTTTTTTTCACAAGCAGTGCAGGCACGTCCTGAGAAAGCCTTGTTGCTGTCGGGACGTTAAGCAATGTACAATCAATCAATCAATCAGACCCGGGTGCCTGCAAGGTCCTCTCAGATCTGATGGCGCACCTGGATCTTCAGCGGCCGGTTTCCGCTCGCTGATCCCTCGCTGGGACTTGTCATGGGTGCTAACCTGGCTCAACTCGGAGCGGTTTGAACCGCTACCCCTAGCGCGGCTCGGAGACCTAACCAGGAAGACCTGCGTACTTCTCGCGAGCGAGATCCACGCCATCGCTGTGCGACCCTCCTGTCTTCAGTTCAGGGCCGATGGTTCGGTGCAGGTCCTCATTGACCCAAAGTTTTCTGGCCATGAACTGGCCCCTGGTGGCCGCATCCCAGGTGTTGACTGTCCAACCGCTCAAGCGGACGGACCAGTCCCGGGAGTCCCATCAGTAGGACCCACTCCGGGCGTTGAAAGTTTACCTGCACAGAACTAAGCCACTCAGACAAGGGCGCTCACGCCTTTCCTGCCCTTAGCCACGGGCATACATGACATCTCGGCGCAGATGATCTCATCCTGGAGCGCTGCCCCACCTTTCAGTGAGGGAATTGCCGGTCCACCCATGCTCCCTAGGCGAGTCCAGGCATCAGGAGCTCGGTCCCCACGCTCAGAGAGAGAAGAGCGGACGAGGACGATGCGCATTCGGGCACATGAGGTCAGAGCAGTGGCTGCGAGCATCGCCTTTGACTGCAACTGCGCAGTGAGAGACATTGTGGCGTCCGTGGGTTGGCGGGTTGAATCCACCTTCGCCCGCTTTTACCTGCGGGACCTATCTGGCCAGTGCGACGACAAGACCCTAGTAGGGGACATCTCGGCAGCGCAGCACTCCCTCCTGGCGCCACATACGCCATAGATCACGCCTAGCTGAAATCGTCGGGAGTGGGCGCGTGGGGTGGGGGGAGGGGGGGGGCCTCGATAGCTTAACGTGTGGGGGGAGGGGGCGGGGGGGGGGGGGGGGGGGGGGGGGGGGATGGGGGGGCGTTTTTCCTGGCAAAGTTCACACTTAGGAATTACATAGGGGGGCGGCACCCTCCTCCTATTTGCTATTCTTCCTATTAGTAATGCCATCAGTAAGAGTTTTGAGAAAACAAATGTATTTTTCTCTAAAATGTATTTTTTCGAAACATACTTACCGATGGCATTACTCAGAGGTCCCTCCCTCCTACCCCGCTTGCTGCTATTGAGCTAAGGCGAAGACTGGTGGGCTACTGCCAGGCAGGTGACCGGATAGGGATGCAGTGTTTCTTGATAACAACTCCCTAGAGTCGCCTCCTTGGTTGTGTAGTATACACAACGGTTTCTTAGGCTGAAATCGGTAAGCTAAGTATACCTTCCTATTAGCAATACCATCTGTAAGTATTTTTCGAAAAAATACATTTAGAGAAAAATACATTTTGTGATAGGTCGATGCCAGCAGGAGGCATAAATTCTCATGAGCCCCTGCAAGGGCAAGGCCCATGAGCATCTAAGGTTTTTGCAGCATAGAAAAAAATTGGCTAAAGGACAGAACAAAAAAGCTGAAATTCAGCTGTCAGTGATTTTGAAAAAGCTGAATCAGCCTCCAACAATTCTTACCATGAGTGTTGTTGTTTTGCCAGTCTGCTAGTTGCCACTCCACAGAGCCCAACTGAAGTTTTGTCTGTAATGGGCACAAATCCTGATGAGCTCCCGCCTCTGCGGGGGCTCATGAGGATCTATGACTGTTACAGGCAGAAGGATGTATACCCAGTCATAATATTATTTACATCTTTCCGCAGGTACAAGATGCCCAACCGACTTTGCAGAAGTGCCATCTGTTCTCATGGAGTTTTTTGCCAGTGATCCTCGGGTGATACAGTCGTTTGCGTACCACTACAAAACAGGGGAACCCCTCTCCCCCAAGGCAGCAAGGGATATGTGTGCCTCCAAGCACTTGTTTATGGCTTGTGTAAGTACGTTGATGTATTCCATTTAAGTTTTGGTGTCTTCACAATTTAATCATGCCAGTGATGTTTTAACCCTTAACCTTAACCCTTTGGCTGTTGGTAGTGCTTTTTGTCATGATGATTCTGGCAGGAATCATCATGACAAAAAGCATTACTGACAGCCAGAGGGTTAAAGCGCATGGAACATACTGAACTTTTAATGAGCTGAACACTTTTTTTCAGAGGGGATAAACCTTGTTACTGCGAATGTCCAAATTATTTAGCTACCACGATGATTCTTGTTTTTATGCAGTGGAAAAGGGAGGGTTGGATTCATCGAAGATTCGTAATGTGTTTTGACATGCCTTAAATTTAAAATTTCAAAATTAGAGATTCGTCATCAGAAGACCACAGATTAAGTCAGGAGACAGATCAACCATGACAGTTCAAGGGTTGTGCCATATTAACTTGGCACCTCCAGTTTGTGTGGTACCATCCTGTCATGGTCCATTTACCCATTACATTCTGAGGCTGATTTTTTTTTTCAAATTTGTTTATTGTCCTGCAAAGGCTGCATTACAGATTAGGAGATATATCTGTCATTTTATTTCAAGGGTGGTGCCAGAACAGTTCAAGCAATATCGTATCAGGATGGAAAGGATTAATTTATTGTGGTGTGTCAGGGCTGGATAGGTTAACCCTTTGAACCCTGAGTAAATAAGAAGTCTATATACCCTTCAGCCCTGACTTTATTTGAGAAATTTCTGTTGAAAATGGGTGTGCACTGTAAAATATTTGTAAATAATACTTTACAACAGATATCCCCATAAAGGTATATATGTACAGATTTGCCATTGGATGGACTACCGTTTTATGGATTTTACCACACCGTGTCATGTGTGTCGTAATGCCTGGTGACAAAAATAGTGACAGGTGACAATAAACTTTGTTACGTGGTGGAATTGTAGTCGTAGTATGATAAACACACCAGACGCACGCACGTAAGGTTCTTTAAAATAAACCTCGTTCAGCTGCAATCCGTCACACATGGCTTAAGGATGTAGAAAATACTGGAGTAACAGTTCCAACAATATTTTAATTCAGCGATGCAATCACCAACAATGCATTTCCAAATGCACAAACACTGATACAAAGTCTCTTCTGCAATGTCCACACTTGCAACTCAAATCTTCTCATACGCAGCGTCTCACACAATGTACACCCAATACAGGCCACGTACCTACGATAAACTGCGTGTCTCTATCACTGACAAAGCAAGACAATGTACGAACATGCTTTCCTAGCGCCCTCTTTATATATACTACTAATTTCCAGAATCATCTATGAAAATCATACAACGCAACCAATCAGAACGAAACACGCAATTGAAACTCATAAATAAGAATTTTCTGGAATCGCTCAAATAGGCCACAAAAACTCGGCTGCTTACTTCAGCTCTAAATCCTAATGTATAATGAAGACACATAAAAGTATGGTAGCCCTATCACCACGTTAATTCTTCGCTCTAGAATAATCTAGACGTTTCACAAAACAAAATAAAGGCTGCTCAATTCACGCGCACAGAAAAACAAAATGTAGCGAACTGTTCCGTATTTACCGACGTCATACAAACCGAGGTAACTAGACAGTGCGACCTTTCTAGAACGTTCTGGACTAAATTTAACATATCATAACGAAGTGAATTCCGCTCTGCGCAACCGAAAGAAAAAGTTACTTAAAAAGATACGTGAATCATAACCATGGTAGCTCAAAAAAATATCGGATTGTTTCCTACGATAAACACATGCATGCTCTCACAGGATAACACAACCACAAATGTAACAAACTTTTTAAAAAATGGCTTTCGTTTATGACAGGTCGCTGGTACTTAACATGCATCACTAAATAGGGTGTGTGTTAGTCTGACACATAAGTGTCCATGCATTTCCAGCATGCCGATACAACAGCAGGCCCCTACCTTGTCACCAGATATCAATGTTTACCCCTGCCACTGATAAGGTATATCCACGGTCTAGACAACACGTAATAAGCGGCATCGAATGTGATCAGTGTGTCTGTGTTGTGTCTCGTACACGATCAGATGGAAGTACCAGTGTTGTAAAGACTATACACGTACTACACATGTGACCAACGTGTGTCGTTGGTGTCCACAGAGTTACCTACATGTGCACCAAGGTGTGGCATCCAAAAAACGGAATATCAAGTAGAACCTCCGAATTCAGCATTAGAATCAAGCTGTAAGTCATTGCCGTTGTCAGTGCCTCAAACGGCGATCGCTCCAGCTGACACTGCCAACACGTGGTTATGCTGCCTCGCGGTAGGTAGGCACACATGTCCCAATACATCAAAGCTATCTACTTTTGAAACCATGTCTCCAAACACAAAATTGTATCACTCCGAATATCTACACATCCACTCGCCATTCCGACCGTAATTTACACGCTAGCGCCGCAAAACTGACCGCATACCACAGACGAACGTACGTGCGTACTGTCAGGCCGTGTACTGAGTGTAAACAGGATGTGTCAGTGTGAAGGGCGAGGTCACAACACACACAGCGAGGCTCGCGCGTCACCGGGCGCACAATACAAAACACCTGACACCGCTGTAGCGGTTTGCCGGGTTGAACGGTATACGAGGCCGCCAACCGTTACAGCGGTTTGCCGGGTTCAAAGGGTTAAGCAGAGTAATGAAGTGAAGTCAGGGTCATGGAATGACATACAGGTTAGCGTCAGTATGTCGCGGTACCTAGGAGCCGTAAAGTCAGACTGCTTAATTCAAGATTTAGAAAAGAGAAAAAAAATGTAGTGCTGAATTAACCTAGACCTGTGAATGCAAAACCTTCTTGATGAGCAAATGGTCCTCGGGCTGCCATTGTCTTTAACTGGCCCACTCATAGACGTTGTAACGAAGGTGTTTTTAGTGTTGTACTGAATTAAATTGTTACATATATAAACGTTTATGGAATGAGTGTGTGCGTGGGCTTTCTGCCAATCTGTATAAAGGTGGGTGTTCTATCTCTGTTTACTAGACTCTTTCATCCACCACACACGCGCTTACAAACAAGGACAAAGGCCACATAGTTATCTCTCTTTGCCCTCTGTTTAACTATTTCTCATACACTCATAACATACATTAAACCACACAATTCACATCATATAAACCAATCTACACAAATAACTAACAAGTGGCATATAGGTTATTCACAACTTCGGCGCTCACACATTCACTCGCTACCGTAGAGGTCGTTGTCTCTCGAGACGTCACTCGACTCCTCTTTATACTAGTGTCGACACAGTCAATGATGTCACATCGACGACTTGGCGGAGATTCCCAAACTGAATATTACTAGTCAATGACTACTCACAGATTTAGAACATTCCTAGGCGTGAAATTATCAACGGCGCTAGGCGACAATAGCTACACTGACGGAACACCGCATGTGGTCCTGTAGCACGAATCTGTGGCTTACTTCGCTACCGTTGCTGCTCGTAGCACCAGTGATGGTAGGACGAAGGAGAGATGAAGGCTTGATGATGTCCGCATCCGGTCATGTATGTGATGCTCTCAGGACAGCTTTATCGGCCCTACACCAGGAGTTTCCGCTCCGTACCGGCCCCGCTGTACACAACATTTATACACTCATAAATGTTCGCTCTTATACCTAAAAAGTCTGAATGTGTCTTCGACACATTATTATTCTTCAGAGCGCTCTAGATCATTTCCTCTAAAAAATGTCTTCTTTATGCCACCATACTACAGTCACTATTGTCACAATTCTTATGACAATTCCTATAGCCACTTTAACATAGTGCACACATTTTGCGTACCTGCACCCAATAGATTATGAGCCAAATATTACAATCACAGCTCACCTTCAATTTATAACATATTACTGCACATTCATTCATCATTAAATATACCTAATTATATACTGAATTACATTCCTATTTTCGTCCCACATTTTCACACATGAATGAATACAACATAACATCATAGTTTTAAACTGTATCACATAATAGTTACACGACCAAACAAGTATTGACACGAGCCATCGCACTTCCTTCAAACATGCGCTCCTCTGCACTCTAATCATAATAATTCATAAAAAGCAATACTTTCCCTTTTCGTCTGACTAGCCTTACAGGTCATTATAAATACCGGTAATAAAAGAATAAATACCTGTATTCAATATACAGCTATCGAATTCTCTAGCCAGAATTCTTCCTCAGAGCCCTAACGAAAACGACCGCTCGGCTCGACTGGTATAGCATCTCTAACTGGCAATTATTCCCGATACCACACTGTCACTCCCACACGTGACACGTGAACATCGCTCACCGCTACATTACCGCACGTGAACATTGCTTATCTGTACATTACCGCTCGTGAACATTCGGTCCAACTGCTAATGACGTCACACCATCGTCCGACTGAAACCTGCCCCAAAGGCGCTCGTTACAGACATGCAAGAGCCAGCTAAGGCTGCAGTCACCCCAAGAACCTTTTATTCACTATCCCTGTGGGATCCAGAAACCTAGGCCGGTGCCTCAACTTCAAAGAGAAAAGTATGGGTCCACGGAGTGGAAATACATAGAATTCCAAATCTTGCCTATGGAGATTTCAGCTTTCTTGCACTAATGACAATAATAGAAATCACATGTCGAGACTGCATGAAAATCCATAAAAATGCTTTAGAAATGCAAACAATAACTCATTTCCTGCACCCCACTGATGCCAAGGCAGCACTGGGATACCAGCCTTTCTTTCTGTATTTTCACAGGTACTCAACTTTCACCCATGCATTTTGGTCCCTTCACTGCTGAGAGAAACGTGAACATGATCCAACTGCAAGAGACATAGATCCTCATGGGCCCCTGCAACTGTGGGGGTTCATGAGGATCTATGCCTCTCACTGGGACCAGTTTGTATCCATGTTTCTTGGATGGTGTTGGCTTTTGGCCGTTGAATGAACCAGATTTCAGAGACACAAATGTATGAACAGTGCTTGGACAGTGGCAGGGATGGGGTTAAGAAAAAGGTGCAGACTGTTTTATCTTATTTTTTGTTTGCGTTTTATTTCTGTATGACTTGACAGGACCTCCAGCAGCAGACCTTCTACTCAGCCCTGGACCAGGTGTACCATGGAAAGCACCCCTTGCCAGGCTCCTCCTTGACGGCCATCCTTGCTGACGTGCAGTCTCGCTACTCCAGTGTACCGTATGTGCAAGACACAGTATGTACTTTGCATCTCCGTCAGCTCAGAATTGATCTTAGGGTGGGGCATCAGCATTAGCTCATTTCCTCAAGGGCAGTGCCTGATCAGCTTGGTGCCTGTCCAGGCACCAAGCTCATCAGCCACTGCCCTGGTGCTCTTATTGACCGGTACCATGCTGATATTGTGAGAAGGCTATCACTTTCAGAATCGATCTTAGGGTGGTCACCAGCGTTAGGTCGTTTCCTCTAGGGCAGTGCCTGATGAGCTTGGCACTTGTCCAGGCACCAAGCTGATCAGGCACAGCCTTGGAACTGTTATAGACAAGCACAATGTTGATATTGTGATAAGGGACACTTCTGGAGCTTGTTACGTTTGTGGTTGTGTTATTCTTTATTTCTTCAAAAACATTACCGATGACATTACTTTGTGGAAGGATCTACTAGCTCATGCAATTTTAGCCTAGGGACCCATTGTGCTCCCACACAACCCGGGAGGCACTCAGGGATCCCAAAACAGGGCTGTGCCCATCCGGTCCCGTGCCGCGTGGCGTGACCAACCAGTCATTCTACTTAGCTCACAGCGTTGGGACGTGTTTTTTGGCCTACGGGATGTGTCTGTGTACAGTGCGACTGGCTTCTTCGCCCGGTCGCCTTGGACTTCTGTTTTTTTCTTGGACTCGGACTTCCTTCTAGCTGTGCTTAGTTCCTGGAGACTTTTTTCCTTAGTAGTGCCTCCCTACTGGAAGAAAACGTGCGATTGCGCTGGGCGGCGTTTTGCGTACCTGGGGTTCTTCGGTTTCCGGCTGTTTCCAGCGGTTTGTTGGTGGAGTGTATTTCCCCCTGCCCCACTGAAAAATAGAAAGGAAAGGCCTCGGTCTTTGCCTGCATCCCGCCCGGGGGTCGGGCGCTGGCTTCGACCGTGGAATTTTTTGTTTCCTTCGTTTCGCTTGCCACTCGTCGTGTTTCGCTTGTATTCATGTGCGGGGCCACGTGGTTCCTTCTGATGTGTGTGGCAGCTACCAGGTTCATACCTGAGTACAGTGCAGTGACTTTCAGTGGCCAAGTGATCGACACCCAGTATGCCTCCCTTGTTCTGGCTGCGACTCCAACCACGCTTGCGACGTCTGCGCCTTTTGGCCGGAAGAGTTATGGTCACAGCTTTGGAGTTTTTATCGGCGCGAGCGTCCGACACCGACGCAGGATCAACCGTCAACCATGGCGCCACCCTCCTAACAGCGAGTAGTGACCGACCACGCCCGCTCTGACTTGTGGAAACGTGATGCACGCGACCACCTACGTGCTAGGACTGTCTCTGCTTCAGTGACCACACCGGGAGTGCCCCCTGACTCCCACAGGGAGTCTCCCAGCCGGCAGCATGCCCCCCTCCATGAGGCTCGACCGCAGAGACTTTCAAGTAAGTCGGTTGACTCCTACACTAAGTCACATAGCTGGCAGCATGCCCCCCTCCTTGAGGCTCGGCCGCCACGTTCTTTGTCACACCATACTCCTTTGTCGCCCACTCAGAGACTTACGGGCACTTCCACCTTACCACTCAATTCCAGGACCTACCAGTGCCTTGGTTCACCGGATGGCTTTCCCTCGACGACCATTGTGCTGCACCGCGACAACAGACGCAGCCCTCGGCCCGCCTACCTCTCGTCGCGCTCCACTTCTCCTCGCACCTCTGGGCTGCGTTCCCCCGTCCTCTCAACTCGGCGTGCATCCCCGCGGCGGGTTCAATGTTTGTCTTCCTCTTCCGCCCGCTCGCCACGCCGGTCCTGCTCTCCGCTACCATCTCTTTGCTGTCACCCCCCCTCGGGTTAGGCGTCCTACTTGCTCCTTTGCCCCCTCGCCCCGTCGCCCCCGGCGCTCTTCGCCCTCGACTTCGTCCCGTCGGCGCCCATCAAGCCCCCGTGTATCCCGGCCCCCTTCCTCCCACAGGTCCGTATGTCGTGCCCCTCCTTCCGAGTCTCCCTCCCATGTAGCTTCCCCTCGCCCTGCTCACTGGTCTTCGCGCTGCCCTGTTGATGACGAGACCATCAGCCTGCTCCCGGAGGACTCTGTCTCGGCGCTTCTCGGCCCACACAGTTGATCGCCATCCCTTTCGGACGACCCCGTGTCTCCTGCAGCCGCCTTGGCCCCCCCGAGCGGAAACTCTTCGCTCGCTGGACGAAGCGGCGCGTCTTATCGTGGCCTATCTACCCCCGGAAGCCTGCCCCCCTTCTCCGCCGCACAAGAGGAAAGCTTCCGCTTTCGTTAATGCTGGCCGCCAGGTTAAGAAATTTAAGTCTCTCCCCCAGCCTCCGAGTTTTTTAGATCTTTTGGACACCTTCTCTACCCACCTTCAGCGGGACACGACCAGTAGCAACATCTTCTCCAACTGTAGGTGGCCTGCTGGACTCGACATCGCCTTCCGACAGGACTGGTATGCCGGGCATTCACAGTCCTTCTCCTGTCCCCTTCCCCCTGTCGACCCCCCGGCCTTGGTTCAAGCGGGCGGCTCTGCGTTCCTGAAACGCGGTATCCCACGCGGTTTACAGATGGCGTCCCTGGTACGGAATTCCCTGGCTGGGTTTCCTGACCCAAGTCCTCATCCGCCGCTTCGAGGAGGCCTGGCACCCTTCCTGCTTGCCTCTGTTGGAGGACCTTCTGGCCCTGACTGTAGCAGCTAACCGGGCGGCTTACCACTCCTCGGTCAACTCCATGGTGGCCGCCGCCAATTGTGACTTAATGCGACGCAACCTCGTGCTCCAGGTCTGCCGCGGACTACCGCCCGATGTCCAGACTCAACTTCGTCGCGCTCCCCTTGGCGGTCCTCTCCTCTTCGGCCCCACCTGGCAGTCAGTTTGAGATGCTAATAAGGATTGGTGGCCGAAGCACCTCCGCCCCCTCGCGCTTTCAGGCAGCCCACAAGGCCATGGGTCGCGCCCTGTGTTTCTCCAGACCCTCCGCTTCCACCCCCGCTGCTAGCCCCCGTCAGACCCGTCGAGCGCCTGCCTTCGGCCACCCCCGCCCTGGCTGTAACCCTGTCCCTGCTAGGCCCAAGCCTGCCTGCCGCCCTGGGCGCGGGAGGGCCCCCTGACTTTCCCCAGCCTCAGCCCCCGCTGACCGTCCCGGGGTACCCGGTCGGCGGGAGGCTCGCCCTCTACAGTGAAGTGTGGCGTTTGCTGTTCCCAGACGACGCCTGGGTTCTCTCCATCATCTCGGAGGGCCTGCAGATTTCCTTTCGGTCTCCTCCGCTGCTCCGACACTCCCCCGTGTGGACTGAGATGCCGTCCGATCAGCTCCGAGCCGACGCCCTTCGCACCGAGGTGGCCGCTCCTGTGGAAGGACGCCATAGAGGTAGTCTTGCGACATGACTCCCCAGCCTTCTACAGCTGCCTCTTCGTGGTGCCCAAGTCGGGCGGCAAGTGGCGACCGGTCATCGATCTCTCGGCGCTGAACAGATACATTGCGGCCCCATCCTTTCGGATGGAGACAGCAGGGCCCTGTGGGCCTTCGTGCAACCCTTCGACTTCGCCGTCAGTCTGGACCTGGCCGATGCGTACCTCCACGTTCCCATGCACCCAGCCTCCCGTCGGTACCTATGCTGCGCCGTCGACGGGACAGTTTACCAGTTTCAGGCACTACCGTTCGGACTCAACCTCAGCCCCTGGGTCTTCACCCGCATCGTCGATGCCGTGGTTGCCAAGGCCAGACGGTCATCTTCCAGTCCGATTTTGAACTACCTAGACGAACTCCTTCTGAGGAACCAGTCAGAGACCTCCCTTTCGACGGACAGAGATGCGCTGTTGTCGCGACTGGGATTCCTGGTCAATGCGGGCAAATCGGACCTCTCTCCGTCGTGCTTGTTTTTACACCTTGGCATGGAATTTGCAACCGACCTCAACAGAGTGAGTCTTCCGGAACCTCGGATCCAGAAGTTAGCTGCCCTAGCCAGCCAGGTAGCTCAGGAGGAGGCAGTTCCCGCCAGAATCTGGCTTCAGCTTCTTGGCTTGATGGCTGCAGTGGCGGACCTACTTCCCCTCGGTCGTCTTTACCCCTGGCCGCTACAGCTGCACCTCCTTCTCCATTGGCGTCCGTCCTCCGGCGACCTTGCCACCCCGGTTCCGGTGACTCAGATCCTTTGTCCCCATCTGCGGCGTTGGACGGACATTGCGTGGCTCACTTCGGGAGTTCCCTCGCCTCGCCGCCTCCTCAGCTCTCGCTCTTTGTGGATGCCAGTCTCTTCAGCTGGGGTGCTCACCTTTTACCGAGTTTCCTCACGACGTCCGGCCGCTGGCCTCCGGACCTGGTCAACAAACACATCAACTGGTTAGAACTGGAAGTGGTTTGGCGGGCCCTAATCGCGTGGGAGATGAAGCTCCATCACCAGATGCTACTCATCCTGTCCGACAATGCCACGGTGGTTTCCTACATCCAGAAGCAGGGTGGTACGCGCTCCCCCGACCTTTGCATTCTCCTCTACCGCCTGATGTGCTGGTGCGACGACTGCAGCATCTCTCTCCGAGCATGGCACATTCCTGGACACCTGAACGTTTTGGCCAGTTACTCCACACGGAATGGACACTACTATCGGACATCTTTCGGATGATCTGCGCTCACTGGGAGACACAGATGATCGACCTCTTCGCCATGAGGTGGAATCACCAGCTTCCCCTCTTCGTCTCCCCGATCCCAGACCCCCTAGCCTGGGCAGTCAATGCGCTCTCCATTCCGTGGGACGGACTCGTTGCTTACGCCTATCCCCCGATGGTCCTCGTCCCTAAAGTCCTGCTCAAGCTCAGAGGATGCACGGCGGTGTTGCTGCTGGTAGCCACGTTCTCCTGGAACAGATCTTGGACCACCGACCTGCTCAGTCTCGCCACGGACCCCCCCCCCCCCCCCCCCTTCTGCTGCCCACCCCGAGCACGATGCTCAAGCAACCGCGCCAGCCGCTGTTCCACCCGTGCCCAAAACGGCTTCTCCTTCACGCCTGGAGATTGTGCGGCAAGCCCTCGCCACAAGATGCTTCTCGAGTGCAGCAGTGGAAGCAATCGCTACAGCCCGCAGACCATCGACCAGACGCGTCTACGAGGGAAAGTGGCGAGTACTACAGTCCTGGTGTGCTGACCAGCAACTCTCCCCCACCGAACTGACTACTCCCCAGCTCGCTGACTTCTTCCTCTGGCTCTTTGGCGACCAAGGATTGGCTCCCATCACGATCAGAGGATACCTGTCCATGATTGAGGACACTTACAGACACCTCGGCCGTCCGAACCCCGGTGATTGCAAAGACCTCGCCGACCTCTGCCCAGACGATACCTTCCTGGCTGCGCTGGGTTATATGGTCCGCCTACCAGGATATCTCCGCAGGGAGCTAAGAGGCTTAGGATCCGCGCCCATGAGGTTTGAACCATGGCTACGAGCGTTGCGTTCGACCGCAACTGTACCGTCAAAGACATCATGGCCGCAGTAGGCTGGCAGGCAGTCAACCTTCGCCCGCTTCTACCTCCGGGATCTGGCAGGCCAGCGAGACAACCTCGCCCTAGTGGGGGACATCGCCGCGGCGCAACACTCCCTCCCGGTGCCGGTGGTGCCATAGGACCTACTTAACTAAAATTGTTGGGGGACATCGCCGGGGCGCAAAAGTCCCTCCCGGCGCCGGTGGCACCATATGTACTACTTAACTAAAATTGTCGGGAGTTTGCGATCAGGACCGCGGGTGTGGCTAAGACCCTCCGGCGGTGTTCTTGCGCTGTTTTAGCGGCACCCTCCTCCTTTTCGCAATTCTTCCACAAAGTAATGTCATCGGTAATGTTTTGGAAGAAATAAATGAATTTTTCTCTAAAATGTATTTTTCCGAAAAATACTTACCGATGACATTACTCGGACGACCTTCCCACCTGCCCCGTAAGCTAAGTATCATGACTGGTTGGTCACGCCACGCGGCACGGGACCGGATGGGCACGGGAGACTACTCACGACCCTGTTTTGGAATCCCTGAGTGCCTCCTGGGTTGTGTGGGAGCACAATGGGTTCCTAGGCTAAAATTGTGTGAGCTAGTAGATCCTTCCACAAAGTAATGTCATCGGTAAGTATTTTTCAAAAAAATACATTTTAGAGAAAAATTCATTTTTAGGGCATGTGTGTGTTGATCATGGGAAAGATCAGATGTTCAGTTGAGTTATTTTAAATAAGAATCGCATACCTTTTTAGGATGATTTGTTTTCTTTTGCATGAAGAATTGTGATTGATTTTTGTTGTGTAGCCAGAATTTTGTACATTTCGCTAATATTTTGCAAAGTCTGACCTAGATTGGGCTGGGAGGTTCTTTGGAAGAGGCGCATTTGTTCTAGTGACCTCAAATATGATGTCAAAGTTTTGTAGTACACATGTTGGCTACATTTCGCAACATTTTTGGAATGCGCCTAGATGTTAATGGAAGATTATAGATAGATCTAGAGTGTTCTTTTTAATGAATATTAATGAGTTTGGTTATGTTTTCTTTTCTGATTGGTTGAGTTGTGTAATTTGCCGGATTGTTCTGGACATTTGTAATAGTATAAAAGAGGGTGTTAGGAAATAAACTGCGGATGCATTGTATGAGACGGTGTATCGGAGTGTGGATGCATTTGTGGATGCATTGTGCTGAGAGTGCATCGTGAGAACAAAGTGCTGTTGGAACTGTTACTCCATTGTGGTCTACAACCTTGGGGCACGTGTGACGAGTTGCAACTGAGTGAGGTTTCTTTACGAGAACACTATGTGAGTGTGTGTGGTGTGATTGCATCATACTATGACTACCACGTAACAGAGCTGATAGGAGATTTAAACTCAAAGGGAGCGTATAGTATAGTAACAGATGAGGCTGAAATGTGAAAGTTTGCTCCACTTGCATGAAACTCTCTGGGAGGGATGTTTTTGCTGCAGTTTTTGTTGTTTTCTTTCAGGTATTTCTTGGTGATGTTATGGGGTGGAGGGGGGGATACTTTGGGATAAAAGGTGTAAGGTTGACTGTCAAAACTATAAGTAGGAGGGTTTTGTTGCTTGTTTTAGAGGGTGACTCCATTAAACAAATCTTAAGTTTGCTTTCACCCTTTGGGTGTCGGTAGTGGTTTTAGTCATGATAATTCCAGCAGAAATCATCACAACTTAAACCAATACTGACACCCAGAGGGTTACAAATGTTAATGGTGACATTTATAATTCCAGGCGTGGCAGCTACGATTTGGCCATCTTGTCGGCTACGGATCACGTTATTATGCATATCTCATCTCCAGAGCAGTGGCTGCTCGTCTCTGGTACAAATGTTTCAATGCTGACCCTTTCGATAGGTAAACACACCATTATTTTTCCTGCCAGTGGTAAAAGCTTGATCTTAACAGTTCAAGAGTAGTTCCAGATTAGCTTGAGAGAGGCACAAAGCTGATCTGGCACTACTCTTGCACTGCCAGAGCTGATCCATTTCTGGCAACGTGTGAAGTGATTTATTGTGTGTACAGGTTTCACTAGATCACTGATGACATTTGACAGATTTTGTTAAACTATACTGATGAGCAAAAGAAATGCGACATTTTTTTGTGTGTTTCTGATGATTCCAAAAATGTTGCGTTTCTTTTGCTCCTCAGTAGACAAGCCTGTGTGTAAGCACTTTTCAGAAAGGACAAGACAGAAAGAAAATGAACTGATGAGTTGCTTTCTTTTTTAAAGCAGTGGTACGGAACATAAAAGGCAACCTTTTCATGTGAAAGCCTGGTAGAACTCGCTAGTAGAAGTAGTACAAATTCTTTGTGTCTTATTTTACTGTTCAGTACATGGACTTGCTCTCATGTTTTCAGGATTTCAACTTTTAACACAGCAAATGACTTTGTCTCAGTTCTTCCTATTGCATGATTTCATGATCTTATGCCTTTCATGAACTTACATAACTGATTGTTAGAATTTAATAATAATAATGTATAATTAAAAAAAAAAGAAGAAGAACAGCAGTAGTAATGCTGTCGTACATGACTGCGGAACATTTCTAAAGTAAACTCTTTCTCACCAGAACTATGGGTGAGCGGTACCGCATGGAGATGCTGCAGTTTGGTGGTGGTCGCCATCCAAGTGATCTGGTCAAAGGTCAGTTGACATACTGATTGAATCCTTCAGCCTTATAGCCAATGTCATTTCATATGTTCCTAGCAGTTGCATATAGTTCAGGAGTGGTGCCAGAATAGCTTGACATTGGTGCAGCTAGGTGCCAAGCTATTCTGGTTCTACCCTTGAGCTATTATGGACAATCTGTCTCCTGAACTGCAGCTTTATCTTTAGGACATTCACCAAATTTAGGATTTTGACTTCAGTTCGTTACTCTGGCACCACCTATTAACTTTCATGACTGATCTGACCCTTCTATACTAACAAGCAACAGAAATGCAACATTTTTTAACAGTGGTTCCAATGTCTCCAAAATTGTCACATTTCTTTTGCTTGTCAGTATACAACAGCTGCATTGGCTGCCAGAGTCGATTTCAAGTTAACAGCTCTGCCATGCAGGTTCTTCAATCGCACTTTACCTGTCTTGCTCACTTATTGCTTACAGACCAGCATGCCAACTTTGCTCCAGTGCTGATGGTCGCCTACTTGCTGTCCCAAAATGAAACTCAAAAGCTTTGGTTAAAGATCTTTTTGTTTTCATGCCCTAACAGTTGGAAACAAAAAAGCCAAAGGATTAGATAGATGTCCTTCTTGGCTGTTAGTAGCACTTTTTGTTGAGGCGATTCCTGCAGGGCTCAATGTGTTAATATATATTCTCACATCATTGTTGTGTTTTTCATTTTCCCAAGGCATGCTCGGCGAAAAACCGTCGGTGGAAAACCTTGTGGATTCCCTCATCCATGATCTGGACAAAAGCCAGGAGGTGGCCCACAGATAACCCTACAAGTTGCGTAGCATCTGGAAACTGTTCTAGACCTACACAACTCTATGAGGATCTGAAATCTGGTATCTGATGCATGAAGGAAGACGAAACTCGTGGGCTTGGTCTGTGCAAGTCATGCTAGCCTACTGTTCCTAACAGTAGGCTAGAACTTCTCATTTAGACCAAACTAACATTAGTCTGCCACATCCTCCCATTGCCAGCAGGGGACCTGGATAGCTTAGGCAGTTGAGCCAACAAACTGTCACTTCAATGCTCATCGGTTTGATCTACAAATTTGTTCAGACCTTGTGTTGTGGTGAAAGACATTAATCTTCTGGCTGTTGGTAGTGCTTTGCTGTGATGATTCCTGCAGGTATCATCGTGACAAAAGCACTGCCGACAGCCAAAGGGTTAACCTCCTTTTTTGTTTAACAACAACCAGCCATCATTAAACAGGGCCGGTTTCTTGTACATGAGGATTAAGCCTGTTACTCATTCAAGGGACCCCGTATCAATAGCTGCGTAAGTGTTGTATAGCGTTTCTGGCAACACTATGCAACACTTTTGTAGCTATTGATGCAGGGTGCCTTGAAGGAGTTAATATTGCACTTTTCTAGAATAAGGCAGTCATTTGGGGGTCATAAAATGATTTTTACAGAACTTATGAACACGTAACAGCAGACTGTACACCCAAATAGGATTTGTTTTACCGGTTTTTTTTTAAAGAAAACTTATGGAGAGTGATGTTTGAAGGTTCCATTTTCATTTAGAAATCACATTTGATTTTAATTTATGCTGTTTTATCATTATGTGTTGTGTCTCTGAGCAAGTTTTATACGGAGTTTGTACGAGAGTTGTCACAGTTGTTGAATAAACTTGTTTTATTGATGAACACAAGATGTCTTGGAGATAAATGAGCATAGTGGATTTTATCGTGTCTGAACCTTTTACGGAGTAAAGTGACACAATTTGGAATTTTTGCTATGTACTTCATGCAAGTCACCAGATATAGATCAACAATTGTTCAAGGATAGTGCATGATTAGCTTATTACCTGTGGATCCAAGCTAATTAGTCACTGCCATTGAGGTTTCGGTCAATACATGTCCTTCAAGTGGCACTGGAAGCGAAAGGAATGGTGTCATTGAGTAGTCTCTTTATTTCATCAAATCCACATTCCTCTAACTTTATCAAACGGACCTAGTAAGCAATGCACCAAGTTCCTCATCCAGGTCAGCCATCTGCTAGAAGTGTAGATCCCATGGGTGACAGTGCCATAAATCAAAATGACTGAAAACAATCCACAGACTATGTCCCATAATCCATGACCAACGAGACAAATTCTTATGAGCCCCAGCGGATGCAGGATTCATCATCCGCAGGAGCTCATGAGAATGTATGCTCTTACAGATTGAACAGGGTGGTTGAAGGGCTGTACTGTCTGAACAAAAAGGCTGAAATTCAGCTTTCTAACATCTTGAAAAAGCGGAATCAGAATCCAGAACTGTAGACGGTCACCCACGAGACAGTGCGGATCATCTGTTGCCAAGGATCTCTCCTACTTATCAACAGCCAACGCACTGCAGCCTCCTCAACCAGGTCCTTCAATCTGCTAGATGCATGTTCTCATGAGACCTTGTGATCGCAAGGTCCCATGATAATCTATGCCTCTCACGCGGTCTCATGATACTCTATTCCACTTGCTGCTAGGGATCGCTCCTAGTCAACAACAAACGAAACACACCAATTTTCAACCTGACAAAACATGATCGGACATGTCCAGAGGCAGAGATTCTCACAAGCTCTTGTGGCTGCAATGTCTTGTGCGGATGTATGCTTCAAAATGTAGTAAAACAGTTGCCGCAAGGGTTTCATGTGAGAGGAAAACAGAAAATAGAGGTTGAAAAGCCTTTAGATACATGAAACACGACGTTTCGGATCAAAGATCCTTGTGGGTGATATGGAAACGACGTAAAACAGAAAGGAACACATGCTAGAAAGAAAAGACGTCATCCTGTATAGAGAAAATTTAGAATGACGTTAAAAAAAAGAAAGAAAAAAGATACATGATGCAAATACACACGCACAAAACACACGTCTACATACATTCACATCACTGCATACATTCGCATTTGCTCGTGCCTGCTGCCGCTCACGTACATGCACACACACACACTAATCGGTGCACTGCAACAGTAGCATCAAGTATCGGCAGTGAGGTCAAGTCTGGCACCAACCACTCATCAGCCTGAGCATACATCCCTAGGGACGAATGTTCAAGCTGTGCAGATGTTAAGTGCCAAGTCTGTCCGCGGAAAAGGATTCTGTCATTTTGCGGCGGATGAAGTTGGATGTATTTTGCCAAAGGATGCGTATGCTGAAATGTGTGAGGCTACGAGGAGGTTCGTTGAATAGACGTCCAACCTGGTTGTTGTATCCGAGGTGGATTGAACGAACATGCTCCTCGCAGCGTTTGGGGAGTGTATGGTATGTCTCCCCCACATACAGCATCTTTGGGCAGTGAGAACACGAGATGACGATATCTGATGACTGGCATGTGAATGATCGGTGAACAGTGAAAGATGACGGGCATCCGGTGATGACGGGGAATGCGTTGATATACGGACAAGCTTTGCAGTGTGGTTGCCGACAAGGGTGTGTGGCAGGTAGCAAGGTGTTAGATGTGCGTAGGTTAGCATCACGTTTGTAAGCTACCAGCGAAGGCTCAGGAAATGTCTTTCAATACTGTGTCATTCTGAATGATGTGGAAGTTTCTGCGAATGTTTTGAGGATGATATGTGATACACAGGACCGGTCGGTCCTCTGCAGCACTGAGTTTTCTCCCGCAAAGCTTCTTCTGATTGTGGCCTCAGCTTTAAAGCGAGCGGTGTTGACGATGTCCCTGGTGTGAGAAGAAAGTGGCCATGGTTTGGGTCCGTGTGGTGAAGTCGTCATCGCTGCCGCAGATCCAATGGAGTCGCAGAAATTGGGAGAATGGGATGCCCTTTTTGGTGGTGTCAGGATGGCTTAAAGAAAACTGCAGGTAAGTGTGGGTGTCGGTGGGCTTGTAGTGGACAGTAGTATGGAGTTTGTCGGAGTCAGCTTTGGTGGATATTTGGATGTCGAGGAAGGGCACAGGCTATGCTTCTTTTTGCTTTGGATTGCTCCCGGTTAACCCATTTAATCCCGACAGCAGGAGATGGATTGACCATGATAATTCACGGATAGTGCCAGATTAGCTTGGCGCCTTAGGCGCCAAGCTAATCTGGCTCTATCCGTGAATCAACATGTTCGACCCATCTCCTGCAACTGGGACATGGTTGTACGGTGACATAATGTCCAAAATTTAGTAAACGCGGCCTTGAGGTTTAATAGCATAACATGCAACGCACATCAATTTTCATCATAACTAACACCATGGTCAAACATTTCACGTTTCATATTTCCTTCATTCAGTAAATAAAATATACATACACAACATGCATGCGTCGCCCATGCATGACAACGGTTTGGAAGAATGGCTTGGGCCATTTCATTTTTAACTCCCCCTGTGCATGCAGACATTGTTACTGTACCAGTGGCTGCAAGGACAAGGGGATTAAAGTGACTACACCCTCAAAAAGGGCGAAGACTCATGCAGACACAACACCCTGAAAAGAACAAAATAAATTGCGTAATTTTTAAGATTCTGCAGTGAGAGTGATGGACAAATCAGGAGCTTATTAGCATTTCTAGGTTTGAGCAGGCTGCAAAAATCGGCACTCATATCAAGAACCTAAAGCTTTTAGAACATGACACAAAAACTTGAGAGTTAATTCTTTGGCTGTCGGTAGCACTTTTTGTCATGATGATTCTTGCTAGTGCTACGACAGTCCAAACATTAACCACAGACCAGAAAAGAGCATCAACCACCTCATGCAAGCGACCACTAGTACAAGTGGCTACATTCACAAAGCAGTTAAATACACTGCAATCTTTGAAGAAAAAGGGTCTCCAAATATATGTTTTTGTACTTATTCACTCTTGACACATTTCTGACTTGTCTAAAATTACATATGATGTAGTTGGCTAGTCAAAAATGATACAATTTTTGCATTGAGCCAGTATTATTACTGTTCTAAATCTTAAAAGCCACTACAGAATGATGATTATTAGAATATTACACATTGTCAAACTTGTTTGCGCCAACCAAATTTTATTCTCTCTTTACATTTCAGGAATCATTAAACCTAAAACTAAAAACCAAATTGCCTTTTTCATATTATATATCTCAAATAAGTTGCAATGGAGGCAACAAAATGCAGACAAGAACTGCATTAGAACTGCATCAAAGCAACAACAACAAAAAAAAAACAACAACAAAAAAAGAATCATTAAAAGTAACACTAACAGCAGAAAATTACCAAGCAAAAAAACACACATTTCAAACACTACATACTGGTAGTATAATAGTACACTGGCACTGATGTACAATTCAAAGCCAGTAACTATAGACACTCTACTTAAAAAATACTAGCGAAACACCCATTTGCAAGAGGTACGGATTTTCATGCTGGTTGAGGCTCATAAGAATCTTTGCATCTTGCTGACACATTCACACTGATGTCCGCCATGTAAAGAAAGCCACTAATTAAGTCTACAACAGTTTGCTAAAAATGTTAAGTCCCTGAAGAGAAGAATCGGCCGTAACTTAATTCGGAAAAACAGAGCGTGAAACTACATACAAGTGTGTGTTGGTCTGTGATTCTGGATCTAAATGGTGTTAGCCATTAGGTTCAAAATCACAGACCAGCACACAAATATCACACATTCACTTTTAATCAACCAAACCCTAACCCATGCTCCGACAGAAAAAGTGAAGATACTAAGACAATTGCATGAAAAGAGAAGTGTCTGTTATCTGCATGATGATGTATACACTGAAGTCCTGGTCCAATTGTCTGTGTCCCATCAAGCGGTCATCATCAGGCCGATGTCAGGGAGAGGTTGACAAACCTCACGTCATGCGAATGCTCTGTATGATCTGGAAAACGGCTGAAACACACGAAAAACACGAACAGATAAAAATGTGGGACAGTTTAACCATTTTGGTGTGGGTAGCGGCTTTAGTCGTCATGATGCCCACAGGAAACGTCGCGATTTAAACCGCTACTGACACTCAAAAGGGTTGGAAATATCTCATTACACTCATTCAGCACCTTCCACACTTCAGAAAAACATTGACTTTTTTTGGTTAACCCCTTGGCTGCAATTGAGAGCAGACCAAAGAGTTAAACTGCTTTATCCATATTTTTCCCAAGTGTGTTTTTATGCTCACTGATTATTTCCTTGCATGGCAAAAACAGTCTACATTGCCATTGACCTGGAGATGCTAGCTGTGCCTGGTCCCATATTCCATGGTCTTCTTTAAATATTGCCAATAAATGAATCGCTTTATGAAAGTCATCAATCAAGTACCTGAGGACATCATCTGACAGTGCATCAGATGCTGTAAAATAATTTCTGAATTTTCAGTGTTTTCAAACTTAACATACTGTTTTATCCACCCTTGTTTTGTGGGATGTAGATTATAAGATAGATATCTAACAAGTAACATTAAACAATACCACATTTAATACTTTTCTACACATTCATCATAGCATTGATAGACTCTAGTTCTATCTTAGTATCTACTTTAAAAAAAAAAAACTGTGCAAATAAACCGTTTTCATCGCTATTGATTTTGACTAGCAGTACAGCATATGTCTCTAACGCTGATAGTAATAGGCTATACATTCGCATAAATTTACTTTGTTACAGGTGTTTACATTTGAACTAAATGTGTAACAGTTGGCAAAGTTCCCACAACTGAAAACTCAAACTACACTTGTCAGTCATATTCTTCACCCAGATGACTCATAGCTTTCCATTTCTGACTTGAGACCAGAAATGTGGCAGCATGCAAAATGTATTTTTTTGTGAGAAGCTACCCAGGAAGCAAAGATCATCGGGCCCATGACAGCTGCAGTGGGCCTGAAATAAATACATGTGTACACCTTAAAAAAGTGATGGTTTTATTAAACAAACCAAATCATAATGTAAGGTTTAATACACGTAAGCATGATGGTTACAGTGCTAGGTAGAAAGTGCACTGTAAATGTAATGTTTATCAAGAAAGGCAAAGCCATTATGGCTCACGTAGACGACCGATATACATGTGTGACCTTTGTGACAATAAGTAAAGGGCTGGCTTCCGCACCTGCAAAATCCATGTTTTCTCAAAATGTAAGCATTTTTCACACGTCACTCCCCCCCCCCTCCCCCCTGATCCTTGACCTTTGCAACTAGTCGACTAAATTAGTATGGAAGGTCTCAGCTACTTCTGTGCCAAACTGATTCAATTGAAAAATTTGTGAAAATATTGATAATATTAATACCTACAATTTTATAAAAAAATTGTCATTTTCATTTGCCAGCCTGTGACTCTTGACCTTTCTGAAGCGTCATCAAAATTAGTATGCATAGATAGGTCTTCCCATCAGGTATCTCTGTACCAAGTTTGGGTTTGAAGTTGCGAATAGTATTTAAGAAAAAACATCTTTTGTCAAACTATGGCTATTTTGAACTTCTTTCCTAAGCTCTTGTGACCATTGACCTTTCCGAGGGGTCATCCAAATTAGTATGCATAAATAGGTCTTACCATCAGGTATCTCTGTAGCAAGTTTGGGTTTGAAGTTGTGAATAGTATTTGAGAAAAAAACATCTTTTGTCAAAATATGGCTATTTTGGACCTATTTCCTGAGCTATTGTGACCCTTGACCTTTCCAAGGGATGAACCAAATTAGTATGCATAGAAAGGTCTTACCATCAGATATCTTTGTAAATAGTATTTGAGAAAAAATAAATTATGTCAAAATATACCTATTTTGGACCTATTTCCTGAGCCCTGTGACCTTGACCTTTGTGAGAGGTCACTCACATTGGTATGTTTGGAAAGGTCCAGCCACAAAGTATCCTTGGACCAAGTTTGAAGACTGTGGTTTGAATAGTCTCAGAGAAAATGCCAACGTTAAAGTTTACCACGGACGACGGTGGAGGGACGACCACTGGCCCAAAACAGACCCACTGTTGCTTCGCACGTGAGCCAAAAATCACTTTGTTTCAGAGATGTCAGTGTGACCCCTGAATATATGAACCTAACAATGTGATTAACAGATAACATGCTATTGCAAAACTTAATGTACACCGTTGCACATTGTAATTGTATGTCTACAGTCTAGACTTTGGCCCAGCAATGAAAAACTTGGAATACTTGGTGTACAATTAGAAAACTGACTACTCAAGCATAATGTACTTTCCCTGAACAGTCACTTCATGCTCAAATGGTCTGTGGTCTCAGTAACTTTTCTTTCATTAATTTTTTTTTTTTTTTTTTTACTTTTGGAGATAATAATTATTCCATCTTCTGAGTGACTGGGATTGGTAGCATTACATGCAGCAGTACAGTGAAAGTTGCAACACAAGGTGGGTGTGGCACTTATAAATCACTAGGTCAGAACTGACACTCAATATTTCTGCGTGACATGCGACAGGATATGAAAATTCTCTGTAGTATCTAACAAAAGATTTAAGTTCTGTTTTTGAATTCGGTATCCTGCTTTGATGTCGTGTCATAGACATATCTCCTGTGACTGAAACAGACGTGATAAAATACCAACCTGAGCCACACACGACGAATACAAACAAAGCCAACAACGCAGGTCCGACTGGATACTTCTCTTCTGATGGTTTCTGCACACACAAAAAATTAAAAAAATTAGCCGATCAGAACATAAAAGTTGTGACACGGTGCCGATGAATTAACATCTGGAAAAGCACGCAAATGACTGACGCCTCTGTCAACGTGTAAGCAAAACACCTGACAAGTTAGTGCTTACCAGTGATTTTGGAACATTTCCCCGAGTATTGATGTTCTTGTGGTGTTTTTCGTTCGCAATTCGCATTCTCTGTTTGCTCGGCATTTTCGTTTCAGTTACGATATCCACAACAAACGAAAAGAAAATGTCCCGTGTGTTGGACTTGCCACGATACACACTCGGCTTCTGACCTATGCAAAAAAGGCACGTCAACGTATTCATGCGTGGTACATTGCTAAATATCTCTGAAAGTTATTAATTCAAGCAAACAAAATTTGTCTCCAAACAATGTAAAAAAGGCAGATCATATCCCATATGTATAGTATCTTATTTTCTTTTCCGCCTGGACTCAGTTACAAGATTGCACTATTTTGTTGTACCAAAAACCGCGAAGTTGACGTTTTCTTCGAGAATCAACGAGGCTACACACACCGCAAGATGGCGACTTCCATTGCACGTGCGTATATATAGATGACAAAACACACACTGTTTTCCTCAAGCTTGTGTTTCGCTCTTGTGCATTATGTTCATATGCAATGTTCACAGACTGCTGCACTGGTCTTGTGAGTCCTGAAGAAAGTACGCTTTACTAATTATCACTTTTTGACTTGCACAGCGCAACATACATTCGCAAGCAGACAGCCTACGACCAGCAAAAACAAATTTTTAAGTTCAGTTAAGTATGAATGGTTGTGGGGTTTTCTTTTTTCTCTCGCGCAACAGGAAGGACGTTTCTTTCGGCTAACACAGACCCCATTAGCACAGCACATGCACCGTCCAACTAGCAACAGTCCAATCCCAAAAATAAAACGGGAGGGTGTGGTTAGGTGTTGGCGGATAATCTGGTCGCGCCCACCCCTACCCCCTTTCCGGGTATACAAGTGCTTGGCAGTGGGGTGGGTGTGTGTGATAATCATATGGGACATATATTTGTTAAAAGAGTGTCCTTACTGTACACGTTTTGCAGTGCCCGGTACCCAAGTACAAGCAGTAGAGTGCCAGACTTGTAAAAATAAGCAAACACACACACAAACTGATTGAAAATCGATAGTAATGTTTTATATTTCCTTTGAACCCATCCCTCACCCACTCAGGCCGACCTCCCGTCGCACCTTCAGCCTTTACATTTAATTATGTCCCCATTGGTGTTCAAGGAAGAAGAAGAATTATGTCCCCATTTTTTGAGTGCCAACAGGAGATTTTATTCCCTAGCTGTGTAAATTTGGTAATGTGTCCTTTAGCTGTGCAACTCAGACAAACTGCCTGAACCAATAATCTCATGCCTTCCATACATGTCTATGCATTTTAAAGCTAAAGGACAAATCAGTTGATCAACGCTGCATTTGTAGGTAACCTATTCAAGACTGACATTGCATCGCTTGTGGTTGTTTGAGATTTATAACAGATCTCTGTGCACCCAGCATGCAGCCCAAATACCTGACGAAAGTGTCAGCCATATGAAAATTACACTTATTTCTCATAGACATTCAAGTTCTATGGCATTGGAATGAATTAGGGAAATAAATCATGAAATTTACCACATGTGTGCTGGTCTGTGATTTTGGATTGTACCAGTTGCAGCTATAGGCGCATACATTATTACTTGTACTTGTCTGCTTATTCTCTGTTAGTTCTCCTTCAGACTTCTTTTTGTGCTTTGGATCTAGCACATGTGCTGATGCAGTATGACACTGAGCCCAGACATTACAAGACAGGGGTCAGCCTTCATGGTTCAAGGATGGTGCCAGAATACCATAGGCTTGGCGACTCTTGCACCACCTTTGGTAGCACTTTTTGTCATGATTCCTGCAGGAATTGTGACAAAATGCGCTACTGACAGCCAAAGGGAGAATGATGGTCTCTCTCTTGAACAGTCAGTAGTGTACATTGTCTTCTAAGGAAAATCCATTAATCCTTAGAATTTGTGGGAAAGGTAAATCCTGCAGGAATCGCCTTGACAAAAAGCGCTACGGACAGCTGCAGGGTTTATTTATGACTTTTTACCATAGGGCACAACTTCGTTATTGAGTCAGTGTGTCGGTTACAATTGTATGATAATTTTTTATGTTTGATTTTGCTGGCAGTGCGTGGGTCTCAGGGTCTTTGGTTCGTGAATGGGCCACCTGACCATGAAGCAACACCAGCACATATTTGGTAAGGCACTCAGATAATTCATCAGTGGGTCAACTCTCGTGTGCACTCTGCCACCAGTGGCTGCATGTAGTGCATGCACAAAGAGATTAAAAGCTAAAGCCATAAAGCCCACTTATTAAGTTTTGTGTAGGCATACATGTATTTTTTTTAAATTGACAAATTCTGAGCTTTCATTTGTTGAGGTTGATCAAACACCAGCTTATGCTCACCTGACTTTACTAACCCATAAAGCTCTGATATGCTACGGCAGGATGTGGATTGACCATGACAGTTAAAGGGTGGCGTCAGAATAGCTTGGCGCCTATATTTTTTGTGTTTTGTAAATTGGGTTGGAGCTGATGGAGAGGCTTTTGAGATAGGTTGCTGAGCAGTGTGTGTATTTCATTTGCAGTGACAAGGGAAAAACATGCCGGAACATGGCATTTTCTAATGATGGCCACCTGTTTGCATGGGCAAATGCTGAGAGGTTAGTATCTTTAACATCGTTACAATTTAAATAAATCATATCTGCAGATGTGGACAGTGTTGCACTGTGGCAGTGCAGGATTTCCTCAAGGAATCATGGGGATGGACAGCATGCCAAATAATGCGTCCCAGGTTTTCTGCAGTCCGTCGCGTACTTAAGACGCAGTAGTGATAAGTTCATTATTTTATTCTCAAGATTGTCTGTCTCAGGGATGGACAGCCTTCCACTTTTTCTGTCCCTGTCAAAATTTGTCTGTAAAATACAGAGAATTTTCCGTTAACAGAAAGCCTGCAGTGTGTACTTTTATTCCATTTGAGATAATAGTCCCCCCCCATTGCATTAGAAGTGTTCCATTACTTATTTTCTAGATCAGAATTGGAAAATTATTTTTTTTTTTTAACGGTAGATAGGTCACTCTCCCAGATCCACCCATCTGCAAGAGACAATGATTCATGTGAGCTCTTGCACATGTAGTGACTCATAAAAATCTATGCCTTTTGCTGGCAGGGATCAGTTAACCCATTTATCAGCGATGCACTAAAGCAGGAGATTGGTCAACCGTGATAATTCATGGGCAGTGCCAGATTAGATTGGCATGGGATAATTCAAGGGTGGTGCCGGAATAGCCTGGCACTGGAGGGCACCAAGTTATATGGCACCACCCTTGAATTAGGTTTTGTGAATGATTGGTCTCTAGAGCTGTATGTAAGATGGTGGACAACACCTAAATTGGGACTTATGATCTGTTAGAACAATAACTAGATATTTTTTACAACTTTCTTTACAATACCTGTGGCTGGATGCACAAGGGAATTAAAATGAGTTTGGCTTCTGTGTTTTTGCAGCGTGCACATCATGGACACTGCCACCAACACAGTGACCCAACAGCTTCAGCAAACAAAGGTGGCTGATATGATGTTTTCTCCACTGGGAAATGTGCTGGCAACTTGGGGGCCTTATTTTAGTGAGTCTTGCCCTTTAAGGCCATTCTTAATTGGACGAACCTACCCATTCATTTGTTTGCCAACTCTGACGATCTAGAGTTAGCAATATCAGGCGAACCAGGTTGGTTCTTAATTGGACGATCCAAAGATACGCCGAACTAGTTTGAAGTAGTTCGCGAACCTCAGCAAACCATAGTTGGCTGTCAGAAAGGCTGTCAGAAAAAGATCGCATGACATGTTGAACAATCCAAGGCAATCCTTTTCTCTGATTGGTCAAAACTTTTACCCTCCTCTGCGTTGGAGATAAGAAGATAGTCACCGATCCAACAACCATGGCGGACGGCGATATTTCACTTTTGTGCGAAGAACAAGACCTATTTTATTGATTTGTGAGAGGCGCAGTGCTGTTTGTGGGATCCCTCCTGCAAGGAGTACAAAAACAATCTTCCTAATCACGAAGCGGCATTGCGGCAGCCATTTTGAACACCTTTGCAGACCTATTTCTGCCGAACCAAGCACTTCAATTAAGAAAGAGAACCATGGCGAACCTAGTTTGCTCAAGGTCACCTAGGTTCACTCAACTTCAGTTAACAAAAGATCACCGATCTTCTCCAATCTAGGTTTGCCAATCAAAGGTGCGTCCAATTAAGGATGGGCTTTACTTTGCAGATCAGCTAGTTACTTTAACCCATATCATACTGAAGCTAAAAGCTTCAAATTTGTACACTGCCATATGCAAGCTACATTATAGTACTTACAGATAAGGATATAGACCAATGGTTTTAGTTCAAGGGTGGTGCCAGAATAGCTTGGCGCCTATTCTGGCACTACCCTTGAACTATTTTAGTCAAACCTATTTCACACACTGTTGTATTCCGAATGATTAAGGTTAACTCCTTCCGCCTGGAGCCTCACTGTAATGAATTTTGCTCTGATTTTTCCGTCGGATTTCAAGTCCGCCATTGTTAAACCTTTGCTAAAAAAGCCCTCTGTAGACCCTAACAATCTACAGAATTACCGCCCTGTCTCAAACCTCCCTTTTCTCTCTAAGATCGTTGAGAAGGTTGTGTTGTCGCAACTTCTCGACCATCTGAACCTGAATCATCTTCTTAGTCCCAATCAGTCTGCTTACCGTGCAGGTCATTCCACTGAAACTGCGCTTGCAAAAATTCTTAATGACCTCCTCGAGGCTCTTGATGATGGCAAAGTATCTGTTCTCGCACTGTTAGACCTATCTGCTGCCTTTGATATGATTGACCATGACATTTTGCTACAACGTCTCTATTCTGTGTATGGCATTCATGAAACTGCTTTATCGTGGTTTAGATCATATCTGACTGACAGAACTCAGTGCATAGTTGTTAATGATAAACTATCCAGCCCATCCACCGTGCCCCCCACCCGGGTCTGCCCTGGGGGACTTGGGTGGGGTTAGGTATTTATTTCCTCAAAAACATTACCGATGACATGACTACATGGGGAATATCTACTTCTAGGCTCAATTTTAGCCTACTTGCCCGTTGTGTGCCCACACAACCCGAGAGGCCCTCGGGGAACCCCCCAGAGGGGCCGAGAGTTATCTCCCCATACCTGCCTTACCAGATCCGGTCACGAGACCATTCAGTCTTTCTACTTCGCTCGTGGAGAGAAGACGTGTCTGGCCCGCGCTCTCGCTGCCTCGACCGGTCTTCTGCCTACCGACGCTTGTTGCCGACTTCGTGTGCTCTGCGCCCGCTTCTACCCTGCCTTCTACCTGGCCTTCTCTTCCTGCTTCGTTGGGCCACTTGCGGGGATTCTTCTGCTTCTGTGGACGGCGGTTTGACTGCCCTTCCCCCCCTTCCCTTCGTTGCAGAGGTAAGGTAGCGGTAGTTCCCTCGGCCGGCCCTCGGGCTGAGAGCCGGCTGCCTGTGGGTGCTTCCCTGCTTTTGCTTTGGGGTTCGTTTCAGTGCGTAGTGCCTGATTAGCTCACGGTCGGCTGTTGCCGTGTCGCGCCCGTTTTGCACGTGGGCCTTGGGCTCCGTGTGTGTTAGCCCGTTTAAAGCCCCGTTAGCCCTCCGAGAGTGCCCCTTTACGCTTTCACCGGGAGCCCGCCTACGCTTCGATAATGTCGTTGTGCTCCCGGTGCGATGACTTTAGGTGGCCGACGGACACTCACTCGGTCTCCCTACCGCGTTCGGTGGTTCCTCGGACCGCAGGTGTAATGATAATAATAATAATAATAATAAGCACATTAAATAGGCGCTTTATCCCAATTGAAAATCGGCTCAAAGCGCTGCCCCGAACTGGGCCCAACAAGCGCGCTCACGTGAGTTACGCGCATTCACTCACACACGGAACGTAAACACAGAACTTTCACGTGGTGCTAAGGGCAGGCTCAAGCGAGCTGCTGTAGTTTTTGGAAGTTCAAAATCGTTTGTGTTTGAAATTGGTTGGGTGGACTGAATCGGATACCAGAGTGTAAGCGGTGTGCGGCCTGGCCTGAGGTTATGTGGGCGGACCTTGGTCCTTTTACCGCCGAGAGCGTGCCCGCCCGGCTTACGAGCGTTCAGCGCTCTTTGACACGTTGGCCGCCCTGGCTGTTTCCTCGGCCACTCCCGCACGGAACGGTCCCCGCTTCGGGGTTCGCGGTTTGTTCTGACCACAGGACCGCCACTGCTGCCACGCCCGCTGACCCTTCCGGAGGGTCTGTTTGCCGGCTTAGCGCACGTCTCACTGAGAGTGACCAGCAGCAGTCGGCCTTGAGCCGTCCGTCGTTGACGAGCCGTCCTCACCACTCTCCCCGCACCAAGCCCGCTGATCCTTCCGGAGGATCGCCTTGCCGGCATAGTGGCCTACTTCCGGAGTAGGGCCCGGAGAGACGTCAGCACCGTCCGTCGCGACGCAGCCGCGACCCTGATCCTCACCGTTCCTCCTCCAGACGCCCGCGCTCTCGCTCGCCTCGCGAGCACCGTCAGCGGGATTCTCGACGCCCCCTGCAGGACGATGCGCTCAGCCTGCTACCCGAAGTCTCGGTCTCGGCTCTGTTGGACGAGGATCGCTCGACCTCGCACGCAGCAGCTTCCCCGGAGCTGAAGAGGAAGGTCGCCGCCTTCGTTGACGCGGAGAGGCAGGTCAAGAAGTTTAGGTCGCTTCCCCAACCGCCCGGCTTTAAGGGTCTTCGAGACGTCTTTTCGTCGCACCTACAGCTGGCCACGTCCCAGGAGCCAGTCTTCTTCTCCGACCGTCGCTGACCCGCGGATTTAGACATCTTGTTTCGGCGGGACTGGTATGCTGGACTCTCCCAGGCCTTCTCCATCCCTCTGCCTACGCGGGACCCTTCGGCGGTGTCCCTAGCCGGCGGTCTGACTCTGCTGCGGCGGTCCCCGCTGCGGGGCCTGGACAAGACAGCGACCTTGGTCCGTAACACCTTAGCCTGCTCGGGTGTTATGGAGCTCCTCACTCAAGCCTTGGTTCGTCGGGTGGAGGTATCCTGGCATCCTTCCATCTCTCCCCTCCTAGGAGACCTGCTGGTCCTCGCGGAGACCGCCAATTGCGCCGCCTACCATTCCTCGGTCAACGCGATGGTGGCTTCGGCCAACTGCGACCTCATGCGTCGAGATGCCCTGCTCCGCCCCTGCAGTACGTTGCCGCCGGACCTGCGAGCGCAACTTCACCGTGCCCCCTTGGGTGGACCCTTGCTGTTCGGCGACTCAGTCTCTACGGGTCGGCGGTTCGTTCCTCGTGATGTCTGTGCGACTTGGCCGGAGACGTTTGGTCGGACCTCTGGAGTTTTATCGGCGAGAGCGACCTCCGTCTACTATCTCTCGTCCGGCTCCTGTGGACACTTCCGCCGCCCCTTCGGTAACGACCGCCCTTCCTCGCATCGGCCCCTCGGAACGGTCTGCTCGTCGGGACCCGGCGTTGCGCGCTGACCAGAGGATCGCCACTGCTGCCACGCCCGCTGACCCTTCCGGAGGGTCTGTTTGCCGGCACAGCGCCCGCCTCACTGAGCCTGGCCTGCAGCAGTCCGCCATGAGCCGTCCCACGTTGACTGGCCTTCATCCTCTCTCTCTCCCCGAGAAGCCCGCTGATCCTTCCGGAGGATCTAAACGCCGGCATAGAGCCCTTCTCACCGAGTCCGGCCAGGAGAGACGTCAGCCTCAACCTGCGCGACACGGTCGCGCCCCCGACTCATCCCGTTCCACCGTCAGTTCTAGACACTCACGCTCGCCCCTCGAGCGCCGCTGGAGGGATCATTCGCCTCGCCGGGATCGTCGCCGCTCCCCCCGGAGGATCTGAACGCCGGCATAGCGCCCTGCTCTCGGAGTCTGGCCAAGAGAGGCTTCAGCCTTAGCTTGCGCGTCACGGTCGCGCCCCGACTCCCTCCGTTCCACTTTCAGGTCACTTGATGGCTGATCAGAGGACTGCCACTGCTGCCACGCCCGCTGACCCTTCCGGAGGGTCTGTTTGCCGGCACAGCGCCCGCCTCACTGAGCCCGGCCTGCAGCAGTCCGCCATGTGCCGTCCCACGTGACTGGCCTTCCTCTCCCGTCTCTCCCCGTTAAGCCCGCTGATCCTTCCGGAGGATCTGTACGCCGGCGTAGCGCCCTACTCACTGAGTCTGGCCAGGAGAGACGTCAGCCCTAGCTTGCGCGACTCGGTCGCGCCCCCGACTCCTTCCGTTCCACTTTCTGTTCAGGACACTAGTGCGCACCGCTCGAGCGCCTTCGGTAGGATTGCCGTTCGGACTCAACCTCCGCCCCTGGGTCTTCACTTGGCGGATGGACGCCTTAGTCGCCTTAGCCCGACAGTCCTCCTCCAGTCCACATCGAACTACCTGGACGGCCTCCGTTGTGCAACCAATCGGAGACCGCGCTAGCCACGGACAGAGATGCTCTCTTGCACCTCCTGGCACACCTGGGCTTCCTAGTAGACGACGGCAAGTCGGATCTCTCCCTCCCGCCGGGTTGTGCATCTGGGTATGGAACTCCCTACCAACCTCAACACGGTACGCCTTCCGGTGCCCCGGATCAAGAGGATTGCTGATCTAGCCGACCAGTTAGCTCGGGAGGATGCAGGCCCCACCAGAGTCTGGCTTCAGTTGCTAGGTTTGATGAACGCCGCAGCGGATCTTATCCCACTAGGGCGTCTCTACTCCCGGCCAATTCAACTGCATCTTCTCCATTGGCTCACGTCTTCCAGAGACTTGACGGCCGCGGTCCCAGTGCCCCAGATGCTTCGTCCGCACCTTCGTCGGTGGACCGGCCCTACGTGGCTAGCGTCGGGAGTTCCCTTAGCCTCTCCCCCTCCAGGCGGGCCCCTGGCCCTCCCACTGGGCGCACACCCACACCCACTGTCTGGAGATGCAGGCCGTATGGCGAGCCCTTCACGCCGGGGAGTACCTCCTCCGACACCAGGAGCTTCTCGTGCTTTCGGACGACACGATCGTGGTCGCTTACATCCAGAAGCTAGGTGGCACACGCTCCCCTGACCTGTGTATGCTCCTCTACAGGAAGATGCGTTGGTGCGAGGACCGGAGCATTATCCTTCAAGCCCCGCACGTTCCCGGATGCCTAAATGTCTTGGCCGACTCTCGGTCTCGCCACGACCAACTCCTACACACGGAATGGACCCTGCGACAGGACATCTTTCAGATGATCTGCACCCGCTGGGAGACTCCCCAGGCCGAGTCGTTCGCCCCGAGGTGGAACCACCAGCTTCCCCTCTTCGTCTCCCCGATTCCCGACCACCTTGCCTGGGCTGTCAATGCGCTCTCCTTTCCCTGGGACGGACTTGTGGCCTATACCGGTCCCCCTACCGTCCTCGTGCCCTAAGTCCTCCTCTAACTGCGGGGCTCTTCGGCGTTCCTCCTGTCGGTCGCACCGCTCATCTGGAACCGCTCCTGGACCACCGACCTGCTCAGCCTCGCCACAGACCCGCCCCTGCTGCTGCCCACCCCGCGGACCATGCTCAAGCAACCGCGCCAGCCGCTGTTCCACCCCTGCCTGGAGTGGCTCCTCCTTTACGCCTGGAGGTTGGGCGGCAAACCCCCGGAGCTAGAGTATACTCAGATGCAGCTATGGAGGCGATCGCTGCGCCCCGGAGACTGTCGACCCTTCGAGCCTACGAGGGAACTGGCGAGTCCTCTGTTCCTGGTGTACCGATCTTGGCCTTACGCCCACGGATCTGACTCATCCTCCGCTGGCGGACTTCTCTCTCTGGCTCTTCGAGACCAAAGCCTAACCCTCATCACGGTACGCGGTTACCTGTCCATGATGGCGGACACCTATCGTCACCTGGGACGACCCGATCCGGGCGCCGGCAAGGACCTAGCCGACCTTATGGGACACTTCGGCACCCAGCGCCTTACACTCCGCTCGCTCCTTCCTCGCTGGGACCTACCCTGGGTGCTCACGTGGTTGAACTCCGCCCGCTTCATACCATTACCTTTGGCCCAGCTCGCGGACTTGGCACGCGAGACTTGTTTCCTGCTGGCACTGGCTACCGCTTCGCGCGGGAGCGAGCTACATGCGCCTTCAGCACGCCCTGCCGGTCTGCAGTTCCGAACAGACGGCTCCGTCCGGCTCCTCACGGACCCGGCCTTTCTGGCAAATAACAGGTCGCCTTTAACTCCGCCTCAGGTGATCACCATTAGGCCGCTGAGAGACCGACCCCGGTCCCAGGAGACCAGGCTACAGGATCCCGTGCGCGCCCTTAAAATCTATCTGCGGCGATCTAAGCTCGTCCGCAGGGGGCGGTCGCGCCTCTTCCTACCTCTAAGACCCAAACAGCGTGACATTATAGCCCAGACGATCTCTTCCTGGCTCCGCTGGGTCATACGCTCCGCTTATCAAGAGATAGCCCCTGAGGGAGCTAAGAGGCTGCACATTCTCGCACACGAGGTACGAGCTATGGCCACGAGCGTCGCGTTTGAGCGAAACGGCACTGTCAAGGACATCGTGGCAGCCGTGGGCTGAAACACCGAGTCGGTCTTGCCCGTTTCTACCTCCGGGACCTGGCTAGCCAGCGAGAGAATCTCGCACTGGGGGGGGACATCGCCGCGACGCAACACTCTAGGTTGCACTTCGCTAAAATTGTCGGGAGTGTGCCACGGGGCGGACGGCGTTGTCCTGTTGGGGGAGTTGTGGGCGGCACCCGCCTCCTCTTCGCAATTCTCCCATGTAGTCATGTCATCGGTAATGTTTTTGAGGAAATAAATTCATTTTTCTCTAAAAGGTATTTTTTCGAAAAATACTTACCGATGACATGACTCGGATAACCCTCCCTCCTGCCCCGCTTGCCGCTTTCGAGCGAAGTATCAGACTGAATGGTCTCGTGACCGGATCTGGTAAGGCAGGTATGGGGAGATAACTCTCGGCCCCTCTGGGGGGTTCCCCGAGGGCCTCTCGGGTTGTGTGGGCACACAACGGGCAAGTAGGCTAAAATTGAGCCTAGAAGTAGATATTCCCCATGTAGTCATGTCATCGGTAAGTATTTTTCGAAAAAATACCTTTTAGAGAAAAATGAATTTTTTAGTTTCCAGTGTCACCCTGGTCAGCCCCACAGGGTGGGTTTTCTCTCTATTCTGGAGCATGTGTTTCTGTCTACCCTTTGTCCATTCACCTGTATTTGCCTTTTTAAAACTCTCCCTACTGTCTGCACTGCCTGTAGCTCTTGATATTGGATGTGTGTTGCTAAATGGTCTTAGCTTTATTTATGCCCCATGTTGTAGGTTTATTTAATGTATTTGACCGGCTGGCGACATACATTCAATTTTCTGTTTAGTTTTTTTTTTCACAAGCAGTGCAGGCACGTCCTGAAAAAGCCTTGTTGCTGTCGGGACGTTAAGCAATGTACAATCAATGTACAATCAAACCATCCACCGTGCGCTTTGGCGTCCCACAAGGTTCAGTTCTTGGACCAGTCCTCTTTACCCTGTATGTTCAGCCACTGGCCAGTGTCTTTAACCGTTTCTCTATATCACATCATGCATTTGCAGATGATACTCAACTCCATGACTCATGTTCACCTGATCAGATTATGGACACAATCGAGATCCTTCAGGAGTGCGTCTTGGATACTAAGATGTGGATGACTTCAAACAAATTACAGTTGAATGACGGAAAAACTGAGGCCATGATAATTGCTTCCCCGAGGTTGACGAAGACGCTGACACTCCCCCCGTCATTACAAATATGTGGTGCCACTGTCCCCTTCTCCCCCCATGTAAAAAATCTGGGTGTCACACTTGATAGTAGCCTGTCCATGCGCCTTCATGTGAACAACGTTTGCAGATCCGCCTATACTGAACTGCGACGTATTGCTTCAGTCCGCCACTATCTGACACCTGAAGCAACTAAAGTACTTGTCTGCGCTTTTGTTTTGTCTAAATTAGACTATTGCAATGCTCTTTTGGCTGGCTGTTCCCAGTGTCTGATTGGCAAACTCCAGAAAATTCAAAACTCAGCTGCTAGGTTGATTCTTAGAGTCCCTAGATCAGATCATATCACACCCCATCTGTCTGCCCTACACTGGTTACCTGTAACGGCTAGGATTCAGTACAAAATTTCATGCATGACTCACAGTTGTATTACCTGTTCCTGCCCACACTACCTTGCCTCTCTTCTCCAGCTGTATACGCCCTTGAGACAGAATTTGCGCTCTGCTGCCGACTCTCGAGTTTTACGTATCCCTCTTGTCAAAACAAAGTCGTTTGGTGGGAGGTCATTCAGATACCAGAGCCCAGTTGTTTGGAATGATCTCCCACGCGAACTGAGATACGTGGATTCGAGAGAGGCATTCAAGCGTGCCCTAAAGACCCATATGTTTTCTGTCAGCTACAAATGACTTTGTCACACACCTGTCATGTCATTTTTGTATAGAAGTAGTGTGTGTGTGAATGCCAGTATGAGTCCATGAGCGTAGCACTTTTGAATGGTGACTTCATAGCTTGTTTACAGAGTGCGTTGTATTTTGTTTTTGTACTTTTTGTTAATTCCATTTTTGTAATTCGTTATTTTTTGTACATTAGTTTTTATTAAGCGCCTAGAGCTCTAATCTGAGGTTAGGCGCTATACAAGTACTCATTATTATTATTATTAAAGTGCACATTTTGGGGGCCTCTTAAATTTAAGGCCAGACACTACACCACAAATATGAGCTTTTGTCTGTCTAGAATCTGTTTTAAACTGTTGATGTATTTTGATAGGGTTTGGTGAGCTGAGACCAAAAAAGTGGTTTTTGGGTGTGTACGACTCCCCGTTGCCCTGGAAACCAACCAAGATGGCCACCGTATACACATTTTAGTACAAATTCAAAGCAATAGATCTCAAACACTACCAAACTTAGAAACAAAGTTCTTTTTTCTGGTGATTCTTTGTCAAAACAACTACATTTTATCAGAAGGATTTTATTCTGAAGCTGTTGGGAAAAAAGTTATTCATGATGAAATACACTACATGAGCTGAAAGAGGGAAAATGTCAATTTTGGGGAATTGAATAGCCACAACTTTTTTCCCCCTTGTGCAATCACAAAATCCTTCTGACAAAATGCAGCAAAGTGAATAACAATCATAACTGCAAAGTTTGAATGCTGTGCCTATTCAGGTTTATGGATCTATTCAATAAAAGATGAAAAAAAGTGAAAATGAGAAAAACAGAGAATAAGGTAAACATCAACCTTTACTTTGTCATAATTCAGCTTTATAGTCGTCAATATGCGAATTATGCAGTATAAACATATTTCGCATGAGAAAATGAAAAGCAAACGTTTTCTCAGTCTTGGATATATGCACACTGATGAAGTTTCTGCAGGTAAAATGTCAAAGGAAACTGTCAGGTGCACAAGGTGTGTGCTGTACTTTGCCATTTCAGATACACCTGAGCGATGTGTAAAACCATTTTTTTAATCATTTACTGACCAATGCCGACGTCGCGAGCATCTTTCATCAATTCAAGTTTCTTAGGTGTTCTGTGTTTCACCACCAGCCCATCGGCGTTTACATTATGAGGCTTAGGAATGTTTTCGTTCTCTCTCTTCACTCGGGTTCGTCTGCTCGAACACATCTCTCTTCATCTGTTCAATCTCGCAGCTGCTAGCTGAGCACCACACAACTTCTTCGAAGCCGTTGGAGACATTTCCAACGATTACAACTGATGGACTTTGTGAAATAACTGCTGAAGGGATGTAAAACGTAGAAAATGCGTGATCTGAACTAGCAATTCTCGTATTTTGATCGAGTTGTACGCCATGCGTAATGGTGCATTGTGGGACGGTCGGAAAACCCGAAGCCGCCCGGAGCCTGGCCGGAAAAACCCGAAGTCGTCCGGAACACTCGGCGCGCTCTGCACATTGGTGGGTTTTGCAAAATATTCATTTTTCTTTAAAAGGTATTTTTTCGAAAAATACTTACCGATGACATGACTGAATGGAAGTGTCTACTACTTACTCATTCTAGCCTAAGAGCCAGTTGTGTTAAAACACAATCCGGGAGGCACTCGGGGAACCCCGAGGGGACCAAGAGTTGTCTCCCTATACCCACCACCCGGAAGCCGGGTACCCATAATCCCTCAGTCAGGATACTTAGCGCACCAGCGGCAAGCGGGGCAGGTGGGAGGGTCGTTTGAGTCATGTCATCGGTAAGTATTTTTCGAAAAAATACCTTTTAAAGAAAAATGAATTTGTTTCTTCAAAAACATTACCGATGACATGACTGAATGGAAGAATTGCGAATAGGAGGTGGGTGCCGCGCTCCAACACACCTTAAGGCCCAAGGGCCGTCCTCCCTAACGCAAACTCCCGACGACCCTAGGTAGGTGAATACCTGCGGCGCTGAGGCGCCAGGAGGGAGTTGTGCCCCCCGCAAAACGCCCCCACCAGAGCGAGGAGTCTCGCTGGCCTGGCAGAACTCTGCGATCGAGGCGGGCGAAGTCATCCTGCCCGCCAGCCTCCAGTAGCCACGAAGTGTAAGACAGTACAGTCCCTGACGAATGTGATGTTCGTGGCCATGCAAGTGCCTTGATAATGTCACTGTAGCCTCTAACCTCCCTGAGGGAGGGGTCCTGTAATTCAGAACATATGACTGAGCTGAGCCAGGAAGAACGTCCGGCATGTAGCGTCAGTGGTGCTGGAACCGGCAAAGAGGCGAGCACGTCCGTAGCGAACGGCTATGTCGTAGGCACACGTGAGGCTTGTACAGGGATTTGCTACGTGGTCTCCTGGTGGAATAGCGCCCCGTAAGCGGGCGCAAGGTGAACCGTGGACCAAAGGTGCGGCGGTCCAGGTAAGGTATGGTCCGAGAGGAGCTGTACGTAATTGTTCCCTCGAACTGTAGGCAGACCGGGCGAGTCATAGCTCCTGAAGCTCGTTAACCAATCCACCATGGCAACATCCCTCAGGCGCCGTATGGCTGCAAGGGCAAGACGTAGCATGCGATGACTCCTCACGAGGGGAGTCGACAGGAGGCTCCGGACGAGCGCGTGTAAGTCTCTCCGAACCGGGCTCCGAGGAGAGGCGGGTTATCTGCCGGCAAGTGGACCCCCAGCAGGATCCCGGCGGCTTACTTGGAGACGAGTGGGTACCGAGATTGGACGTGGGACGTCGCCAAGCGCGACTCTCTGAACTGGGCTCTGTGAGGCGAGTTCTCTGCTTCTCAAAAGCTGTGTCCGGGCTCGCTCCGTCCGGGTAGCGGCCTCGTCGGTCAAAACCCCACCCTGTGCCCTAGTCCACTGAAATCGTTGTGGAGACCCTCCACAGGATCATCCTGGTCTCATGCGCCGATCCTCCGAAGGTGTCCTGATGCATTCCGTGTGTAGCCACTGGTCGCACCGAGGAAGACTGGCCCAGATCTACCGTCGGTCCAGGTAGCGTCACGCACGGAGGGAGTTGAAGTTCTTTCCCCAAACACCAGGGTAGGGGGTACGCACTGGTCAGAGGATCGCCAGCTGCCCTGATCCTGGAAGTACACCTCCGCTGTCGCGTTGCCGGAGAGGAGAAGCTCCTGTGACCTATCCTTCCTCCCACGAGCAGAAGAAGAAGGCCTAGTAGTCCGCGTCGGATCCAAGCTAAGCACGCTCTTGTCCGCGAAGTCCGAAGGTCGGAGGGTTGGACCTCGAGAAGAATCACGGAAGTAGGAAGCGTAGCTTGAGCAGCCGGGCTTAGAGACGACTAAGGTGCGTAGATCCGACTCCGTGTAGTGGCTAGGTCCTCCGCCACGAGCACAGCCAAGCGGTACCACCTGTCCGAAGTCCGGCACCCCCCGGGTGCCCAACGATAGTTGTCGAGATGGTTAGACGTCAGGGAGAAGGGGCTGCGCCTTGGTTCCCCAGTGTCCACGATGGATGAGAACAATGAACAATGAACAATGAACAATGAACCTTTATTTTCCAACGGTAGAAGTTATTGGTAACAGGACCAGTTTTCAAACTTGCCGTTGCTACATCTACTACATAAGTGACATAGACATGTAAACATACACATACCACACACTGCTGCATGCACTGCTACATTCGCTCACGCACGCACGCACCACGCACATACACACACACATACCCACACACGCACTCAGGTACGCACGCATGCACATCGCAACCCGCGCATGCACGCACGCACACACACACACACACACACACACACACACACACACACACACATGTACACCGCAATTCAGTACGCATGCACACACGCACGAACACTCACACACACACACACACACACACACTTACACACGCACGCACTCAGGCACATACGCACAAAAACAAACACGCGCTCTCGGACACGCACTCCAGACATACCTACCCGCATACGCGTACGCGCAAAAATATAAAATGAGTAAAAATACAAAGTAAAGCAATAAACAAAGAATCATTAAGTACATTAAAGTTCATACAGCAAGGGCAAATATGAATGCAGGTGCTATCTCTCCCCCCCCCCTCTCTCACTCTCTCTCTCACGCCGACACACACACACACATACACACACACACAGCATGCACGCACGCGCACACACACACACACACACAGAGTCACACATACAGTACACACACACACACACACACACACACACATACGCGAGCGCGCGCCCAACATATCGAGCACACACATATGAAGGCAAAAACATTATACACAGTACATGCAGTATTCAAAGGTACTCTTTGGCATTCAAATATTATGGTACGGCTATGGGAAAAAGGGACTCTCTCTCTCTCTCTCTCTCTCTCTCTCTCTCTCTCTCTCTCTCTCTCTCTCTCTCTCTCTCTCTCTCTCTCTCTCTCTCGCACACATACACACACATACACACACACATACATACACACACACACACACACAAGCACGCACATGTACACATCTGAACACACGTGTAAGTTATCCCAATACTGTAATGATTTGATTACGTCAGAGATTCTAGGTGTTTGAAGAGGCTGTCCCTATATGAGGTGAGCGTCTTTGCGTTTCTAATTTCTGCAGGAATAGAATTCCAGAATGAACTTCCCGAGAATGTCAAGCTGGTTTTGAATAAATCAATACGCGGCAGGGGTACTTTGAATTGTTGTCCATGTCTAGAAGCTACAGATGTCCGTTCTGAGAAAAAAGAACTCAAGTACAGTGGACATGATTGCTTGTACAGCTTGTACATCAATACACCTTTATTGAACTGAAAGTGCTGGGATAGAGGGAGAATTTTTAAAGTTTTAAGCTTTTCGTCAGTTGAGAGTTCGGGATCGGGAAATATAAGCTTAGCAGCTCTCCTATGTAGGGAGTTCAGCCTCTTCAAATGTACATCACTAGAACCCCCAGTGAGTCAGGTGTCGATGCCGGGCAAACTTCCGCAGAAGGGCGGCGGCGATGAGCTTGGATGTCCCGTCCAGCGCCGGCCGAGTGTCCATCCGCGCAGAAGAACAGGTCTGCCGGAACCGCAGCACTGGAAGCCGCAGAAGAGGGAGAGGAGAACGGCTGAGACGTCCGAGCAACCAGTCCGAGGGGTCGTCAGCCGTCAAACTCAGGGTGTCGAAGTCCCGCTGTCTGGAACCGGCGACCAAGGAGGGCTCCGAGGGAAGGAATCCCGCTGACGGCGAACCACAGAGGTTGAAGACTCCCTCCGAAGGGGAAAGCGAAAGACGGAGCGACGCGGCGAGGGTCTCCTGAGAGCCGAAGTCCGGTCCCGACAAGGAGAACGGCTGCGACGAGGAGGAGCGGAACGGAGAGGACGAGGGAAGGGGAAGTGGCCGGTCGATGGGAAGAGGAACGGGACGAACGGGAGTCCGAACGAGATGGGGAACGCGAAGAAGGCGAAACCCGTCTCAGTCGAGGGAGTCCTGATCCGTCGAACGATAAGTGGAGAAGGTCCTCCTACGATCTTGCGAAGCAGAGCGACAACGGTGAGTAGAATCCCGGCGCCTACGATCTTCGCCAACAGGAGGCTCCGGACGAGTGCGTGTAAGTCTCTGTGAACCAGGCTCTTGGGAGAGGCGGGTTGCTTGCCGGCAAGGGGACCCCTGCGGCCAGAGACGAGTGGGGAACGAACCAGGCTCTTGGGAGAGGCGGGTTTCTGTGCACTAATCCGTTGAATACTCGGTGGCGTCTTCTGTGTCGGATCAAGTAGGTCTCGAGCGTCCGGTGCCGGGGGCACAGCGGAAGGCGTCTCGGTAATCTCCAAGCACCCGAGCGGGAAGGTCCTCCTATGATCTTGCGAGGGAGAGCGATAACGTCGAGTAGAATCCCTGTGTCTACGCTCTTCACGACCAGGAGGCTCCGGACGAGTGTGTGTATGTCTCTGTGAACCAGGCTCTTGGGAGAGGCGGGTTTCTTGCCGGCCAGGGGACCCCCAGCGGAATCCCGGCGGCTTCCTCAGAGACGAGTGGGGAACGACGGTGGAGGAGGGACGCCACGAGCGTCCCACCAAACCAGGCTCTTGGGAGAGGCGGGTTCTTTCCACCAGCTGTGTCCGGGCGCGCTCTCTAACGGAGGCGGTCTTGACGGTCGAACTCCCACTCTGTGTACTAATCCCTCGATTACTCAGTGGCGATTTCTGTGTCGGATCCAGTTGGTCTCGCACGACCGGTGCCGGGGGCACAGCGGAAGGCGTCTCGGCAATCTTCAAGTACCCGAGAGGGTAGGAGGCTCCCTCCTATAAAGTTCCAGAGATTAGACCATCGCAGCTCCGGCCAGGTAGCACAGACGTCACAAGTGTGGTCGGAAGCACACCCAGCGCACAGGAGACAGGCTGTATGGATATCCGACGGCCACCGGAAGCCTCCGCATTGTTTGCAGGTCACCAGTAGGCCAAAGCAACACACAAAAACATGAGGGCCCTCGGCGAGAGTCTAAAGGATCTCTGGAGGGGCGTGAAGAACGGCAACTCCTATGCACGCCAGCAGAGGAGAGTGAGCGGAGTGTAGACCTGGAGCGGCATACGGGTCACTCCAATGAGGCGATCCGTAGAGGAAGAGCATCCAACGGTGCCGATAGTGGTCCCTACTCTGCGCCGCGCAGCGCGAGCGGGACGAGTACCCTCGAGAGGTGGCCTGGAACTGTGTCGATAGTAGTCTCCGCTTCCCTGGAGACGAGCATCCTTACTAGAGTCCCTGGACGTGCACGTGAATGTCTCTGAGCCGGGCTCCGAGGGAGGCGGGCTTTCTTGCCGGTAAGGGGGACCCCCAGTGGGATCCCGCGGGCTTTCTTGGAGACAAGTGGGACCGATAGTGGACATGGCTTCTTGGAAGGCTTAGTCCGGGCGCGCTCCCTCCTGGACGCGGCCTCATCGATCCAGGCCCACTTGGTGCACTAGTCCACTGAACCCGGTGTGGGGCTTCCCACAGGGACGTCCTGGTCTCAAGCGACGGGTGCCAAGGATACGTTGGATGGCGTATCCACATCCTGCGCATAGGAGAACCGAACTAGTGGTTGTCCGACGGCCACCGTAACATCTGCCTTGCGTGAAGGACATCAGCATGCCCCTCTTCATCGGGGCGGAACGGGATCCTTCAAGCACCAACAGCCTAGGTCGCTCCCGCCTGCAGACGCTTCAATGCTGCCATCCGCGCTGCTGAGGCCAGGTGACACAATCATCCCAATGTGGTAGGAGGCAACTCCCGTGTCGGAAGACAGGCCTAGTCCCAATGGGCGCTGCCTGGACATGAAGAACACACCTACCAGTAGCAGCCGGGCTGGTGCTTACAGCCGAGAAGCTGCTTGTCCTCTCAAGGTGGTAGTGTACTGCAACGTCCAAAGAAGTCGGACGTGTGCGTAATTGTCTTACCGAGCGGGCCTTGCCAGAGTCTGTTCACGTGCGCTCCCCCTGGCAGCGGCCTCCACGATCCACGCTCGCGCACTAGTCGACATCCGGTGTGGCTTCTCCCCCAGGTCAGTCCGTTGTCGTGCGGAAACCCGCAGTGTCCGGAAGGCGCCTAAACCGGTGCCGATTGCTTGCAACGCAAGCATGGTCGGCGGGGCATCCGGTGCAGTGGCGAAAGACCTCTGGGGGCTGAACCAGCCACTGTCATCTGTGTGAATGGGTAGCACATCCCTGCAACAGATAACACACCCGAAGGCCTGCGGGCGAGTCCTGTGGGACTAAGCCACGAAAGGTAGCCTTCGTAACAACAAAACACACAAGCACCAAAGCGGGGTAACAGACTGTCAAGCCTGCACGCCAGCAGTGCCGTAAGAAGGTCGACTCATTGCCATCAAGCACTAAGGTGAGCAACCAACATATGTAGCAAAAGTCAAACATGTCATGACAGAAGCGAGGTACCAAACTGCACGCCTACAACTAGCCGTGCAGTAAGCAAGTAGGCCCACTGCCGCCAAGCGCTAAGGCGAGGGAACAACATATGTACACAAAAGACGAATACGTCATGACGGAAGCGAGGTACCAAACTGCACGTCTGCAATCTAGCAGTGCAGTAACGAGGCAAGCGCTAAGGTGAGCAACAACATATGTACCAACCCCTGTCATAAAAGGAGTCAGGCCCCAACATCATTACTAAGGGTGACGGTGTGTGGAAAAAACAACACCGGCCGCATGCTGTACAATTCCATACGCAATGACAACCAAGACAAGAAAAACATCTGGGGCAGTAAATCACCACTTTATGTGAACATGTCACGAGGGGCCCGCCCAGCCAAGGAGCGTAAACCCCCAAGCTGCCCGCCGGAACGTATATCCACTCTCTAAGGTACGTGTGCACTTGTCCACAGAGTATGCCTGCGTATGCGAGCGTGCGCTTAAATTCATCACCCGTATCTATACAAACATCCCGCAAGCGAAAACAGAAAAGGGGCCAGAAAAGGCGCTGGTACCGAACAAACTACGCGATGACAAGGCGTGACCCAAGCTGTGCCACTCAGCTAATCAGGCCAAAAGAATTCTCCACACCCAAGGTACAAATGCGTAGGAAACTTAGCTACGATTCACCGAAGGTGAGTGGACACGCAATTACAGTGAGAAGAAGACGAAAAACTTCGTACCTGCACAAACCAGTGCCCAGCCCGGGAACCGGCCGAGGGTCAACCCCGCTACCTTACCTCTCCGCCGAAGGGGAACGGGGGCAGACGTCCAAAACCCGTCTGGCACGACCGGCGAAGCTCACCGGACAGCTCACCAGAGGTCGAAGCGTAGGCGCTAAGCAGTGGGGACGAGAAAGCCACGCAGCAGCAAGGCAGGGCCGACGAAACGAACCTATCTCCCGCTCTTCATTCCAACAGCAAGTCCGAACCAGAGAACCGGTCGAAAAACCAAAGTCCGTAGGCTAGAGCAGAGCGCAAGACGACCGAATCGTGCGCCTAAGTAGACTAGACTGGGGGATTATGGGTACCCGGCTTCCAGGTGGTGGGTATAGGGAGACAACTCTTGGTCCCCTCGGGGTTCCCCGAGTGCCTCACGGGTTGTGTTTTAACACAACTGGCTCTTAGGCTAGAATGAGTAAGTAGTAGACACTTCCATTCAGTCATGTCATCGGTAATGTTTTTGAAGAAACAAAGTATTATCTCATTAGCATAGCGTCATACAAGGAAATCTCCGGTCGTTCGTGACGTCAGTTTCGCGCCAATAGCTATTTATAGAGCCTTTGTAGCCTTCAACTGGTTTGTGAATGGGAAAGTAGAAACGGAAGCGGTTCGAATGGACCCAAACATGGCGGCGTTCGTCGCTCGCAAAGCGGTGTAGTCAGGGTCCAAACATTCAATGTTTTTGAGCAAAAGATGTCGCGAACGCTTGAAAAATTGAGCAGGTGCTTCACTTTATTTATTTTTTACAGCAAATAAAAGGTATTTTGGGATATTTTATGGTTGTGGCCGGGTTCTAAGGGGTTCAAACAACCCAAAAATCCACTCAACTAAGGAACACTCAAAATGACTTTTTGGGGTACCGTGTCTGGCCTTAACACATTTGAGACGTGTCGCATCTGGATTCTCGGCTTTATGCCGCGTATCCGGTTGCGGCACGTTTTGAAAGAGTTGAACAACACTACACTGGTATTTTACAGTTTTTGAAGGAACGTAACAGCTGGTACTAGTGGTAGATGATAATTAGAAAAGAGAAAAAAATAATTGTGGAGGTAGGGATACTATACTGACGAGCAAAGAAATACATTTTTAAATCATCGCAAACATTGGAGTGTTTCCGATGATTCCAGACATGTTACATTTCTTTTGCTCGTCAGTATATTACGAAAAATTGTTGAAGCATCTAGGAATGTACAATTTTGAAGTCGGATGCTATTTTGCCCAGGTACTACTGAAAGAAAATACATGTCAAAAACTCTAGCATGCGCATTGCTACATCAATTACCTAGTGCTTGCACCTAATTGTTTCATAGGGTCAAATTGTATGTAGTGTAATGGTATTTTCAAACAAATTGCGTGCAAAATTTGCATGCTGCTCAGAAGTTGTCAGTTGTTGAACATGTCCATTGTGTTCAGCGGACCGAGAGGGAAAGGGAGGTGAACCGAACATGATTCTCTGGGATACTGCATCGGGGGGCGTGCGGAAGGCGTTCACACAGAAGAAGCAAATAGGCTGGTAATTTGTTTGTGTGTTTCTCATTTTGGAGGGTACTTTGAAATTGATGTTTGTGTTCTTTCGAATTGACCCCACCCGGGTCTGCCCTGGGGGACTTGGGTGGGGTTAGGTATTTTTTAGTTCCCAGGGTCACCCTGGTCAGCCCCACAGGGTGGGTTTTTCTCTCTTTTCTGGGGCATGTGTTTCTGTCTACCCTTTGTCCATTCACTTGTATTTGCCTTTTTAAAACTCTCCCTACTGTCTGCACTGCCTGTAGCTCTTGATATTGGATGTGTGTTGCTAAATGGTCTTAGCTATATTTAGCCCCATATGTTAGGTTTATTTAACGTATTTGACTGGCTGGTGACATATATTCAATGTTCTGTTTATTTATTTTTTTTCACAAGCAGTGCAGGCACGTCCTGAGAAAGCCTTGTTGCTGTCGGGACGTTAAGCAATGTACAATCTATCAATCAATCTTTCGAATTGGTAATTTTTTTATGAACCTTTTTAGCCCCAGGACCCTACAACAGGAGACTGATTGACCATGATAATTCAAGGGTAGTGCCAGATTAGCTTGGTGCCTTCAGGCATCAAGCTAATCTGGCGCTACCCTTGAATTATCATAGTCAGTCTACCTCCTGCAACTGGTACATAGTTGTTAAGTAACACTTCCAAAATTGAGGAAATGCACCTGTTTAAACCTTTCTCTGCTAAAGAAAATGTGATAACTGTCCACCTGCCACAGACGTAAATCTGCATGAGCCCCTGCAGTAGCAGGGGCTTAGGAGAATCTGTGCCTCGTGTTAACACCACTGTGTATCAGTGATCCTTGGATTGTTTGGTGTTGAATTAACAATTTCAGAGACACATTCTGCAACCATTGGCCGTGAAGAAGTTAACTCCTTTCTTTGTGTAGCCGCTGGTGTTGTACACAGTACTGGCCACAATAGGGTTAGTGTATGCAAGCAAATATTTCTAAATGTCTGGTTGCTGTAGTTCTAGTAGCAAACTAAGCTTTCTACTTGGCTGATGCTGCACTTTGTGCATGAAGGAAAAATCCACTAACATCTAGGGTAAGTTTTTTTTTGTTTTTTTTTAACCCTGTTCCATTCTGATTGACTACTGCTTTAAATTAATTTGACTATAACAGTTCTAGGGTGGTGCCAGAATAGCTTGGCACCTGAGGCGCCAAGCTGTTCTGGCACCACCCTTGAACTAAAATGGTTGATCTATCTCCTAATGTAGTCATCATGGGACAATAAGCAAGTTGTAAAAAATCAGCCTCGGGATGTAATTGGTTAATTGCATAGTATTCATTGTCGGAGGAAATAAAAGGGGATAATAGTACTGTTGACAACATGCATATAGAGGTTAACACTGTGTCAACAGCAATTTCAGCACACTGTTTATTGTTTGTTTGCAAAGGGAACCTCAGTGGAGTGCTGACGAAGGCATCTGTGGAAGAAACATCAACAATGAGCTCCATTTCTTTGAAAACAACGAATTTGGTAAGTATCCCCATTCTTTGCGTGAAAGATTTGTGTCATTGTGATTGTGCCGTTCTTTTTAATTATCTTGCCAATGTGTACTTTGTAAAGCTAAAACCAGATGTCATTTTTACATTTCTAGAACTTGTTATGAGTGGTCTCCCCAAGTGCCCCACAAAAGAAAAGTAATAATAATAATAATCATTATGAATGCTTGTTGTAGGATCTAACATCCAAAATGTATCTCATCTGCTTTAAAAATGCTGAGAACAAAATAAGTGTACAGATGATATGAATAGAAAACAATCCCCAAAATACAAAAATATACACCAAAAACAAGGAAAACACACTGGCACACGCGTGTACATCATACATGATTTTTAACTCACATGCGAAGCAAAAGTGAGTATTTTCTGGGCAAGTGGTCATCCATCCATCATCCGTGGTAAACTTTAGCGTTGGCTTTTTCTCGGAGACTATTCAAGCTACAGTCTTCAAACTTGGCCCAATGATACTTTGTGGCAAGACCTTTGTTTCCTCAAAATACATTACCGATGGCATTACTATATGGAATATACCCCTTAATTACTACTATATGGAATATACCCCTTAACTTACCCGATTTCAGCCTAAGACCCTTTGTGTGTACCTACACAACAAGGGCCGTAACGCGGAGAGTTGTATCCAAGTAACCGGGTAGTCTCGCCTACCTCCATCTGGTCACGTGAGCCGTGCATTCCCGCCAGTCTTACCCTTAGCTTCACCGGGAACGGTTCACTGGCTTCAGCCTCTCCGTTGTGTGGATTAATTCTTCGGCTATACTTCATCTCAGGTTTCGCTAGTTGCTAAGAAGATGGCATGGTAAGGCCTTGGGTTATGCCTCCGAGTAAACGAGCCTTTGTTTACAAGGAGCGTCTGCATATCCCATGGAATTTTGTCGAAAGTTTCGTTCAAACTGGGCTTAGCCCTCAGACTGTCTGGTGAGTTCTGTTCTAGGGACCTTTCGTTCTGGCCCCGTGCGGTTGCTTTCATGGCTTCTGCTTTGTGTTGCAGTTCACAGTACGTACATGCAGGAGATGTAAAGGGTTCCAGTGGCCAACGGACTCGCATACTCTGTGTCTTCCCTGTTCTGGCTGCTCTTCGGCCCGTACCTGCGCTCAAGTGTGCTACGGGGAAGGAGCGGAAGTGGTCCCAGCTGTGGGAGTTTTATCGGCACGGCCGCCTGGGGGCTAAAGACTCTACCACGTTGTTGGACAGTGACAGGTCAGTGCATAACATTACAGCACCTTTAGCCCCCGCACCCCCACATCTCCGCGCCGTCAAGTGACCTCTGAGATTGTGGGGCCCGCTTCCCGCCGGACACTGGACTTGGTCCCGTTTAGCCCTCTCATAGCGATGGCTGGGCGAGTCAACCCCGTCTCACATGGCACTTCGCAAGGGGTGACCGAGAGGCCTTTGCCAGTCTCGCATGGTCCTCCGCAAGTGACGACTGAGAGATGGAGCACTTGGAAGACAACGTACTCTTGCGCTAGCTTCCACTAGATGCCGTCCGTTAGCCACCCCCAGCACTTGCAGGCCTCCTAGTACGGAGGTGCGCTCAGGCAGTCGCTGTTACGGGAGGAGCCCTTCACCTCGGCGTCAGTCTCCTTCACCCAGCGCAGCTAGGGCCCCCGGCTGGAGCCGGTCCCCTCGCGCTCCTTGGCGTCCCACTCTTCGCAGCCCTCGGGGATGTTTGGCGCACACTGCTTCTTGGACTCCCCTCGGCGTGCCTTTGGGACAACTCGTCGCGACTCCCTGCCGGCTTCTCGGGCCTTGTGTACAGGGTGTCTTCCCTCTCTTGTCTTCCGAGCAAAGACCGCTGGTCAGCACTATGGTAGTGCCCGGACCTTGGCAGTGGTCGCGCGCCGCTCGGCATTTCCCTGACTTTGGCCCGGCGCATGGACTCCCTGAGCGCTTGCCTGACAGACCCTACTGATCTCCGCTGGACAGTGTTTTTCCTCGTCTTGACGTGGTTTCTGTCTCGCCCGCGGCTTCGGATTTGGATGAAGACGTCCTCAGTCTGCACCCGGAGGACTCTGCGTCAGCCTGCCCCTGTTCAGTCTGGACCCCCGCCCCCGCAGCGCTTTCACGTCCGACCCGGCTTGAGAGACACCGGGTTCATCTGAGACTTCGCGAGCTCTAGATGAGGCAGCATGTACCATCTCGGCTACATTTCCCTTGGAGGGATGCCAGCCTTCGCCACCGCTCAAGAGGAAAGTCACAGCCTCGGTCGATGCCTCGTTTCAGGCGAAGCTTTTCAAGACTCTGCAGGGTTTCCGTTTTAGTGCGTCTGTGTGTCTATGACGCATTAAAACTCACAATCACATACTGAATGTAACTAAGGGGTAGTCAGACGCACTCAAATTCAGTGCATCTGCGTCCGAGACGCATCATCATTGCGCCACCGTGCGTAACCTAACAGAGGTAGGTGACAGTCATTCTATTTTTAGTGAGGAGTTGGTTTGTTTAGCCGTTCGCTTGGTCGCGGCTGCGTTCAGAATCACCCCGACTCCGGGTCCGTGAAGTGTAACTAGACAGGCAAACTGTTAGTTTATGTGTGGTGTCAGCATGTTATTACAAAGTGCGCGCTACATGTTAAACGCGTTACTTGCTGTGACGTCACCGTTCATACTATTATGGGATACCGCATCGTGCGTTTCACTTTCGATTTTGAACAAAGTTGTAAATGGCGGAGAAAAAGCAAAGGAAGCTGGAATGCTTCGGATTCTTCAATCCGGCACCGTCTGATTGTGATAATCGCTTAGAAGACGGTTGCACTTTGACACCGCCGTCTCCATGGACAAGCCACAGTACCAGAAATGATACCCCTGGGCCGTGTGTGGCACCGCCAATGCGACTCGCAGTTTTCCATGGCTAAAGCACAATGGCACACGGATGAGATGCGCAATGTGCATGGATGCGAACTCGAAAGCAAGTCCAGAAATTTGAACAGAAATAAGAGTTTGTCTGGTTTTTTTTTATCGTGGTCGATCCATCTTCTGGTACACAGGTATTAGGCCGGGCAAACTAGCTCTAAAATTTGAGAAATACGTCTTTTGGGTTAAATGGGTTGAAACCAACTTTTAAGTACATTAGTTCACACACACACACACACACACACACACACACACACACACACACACACACACACACACACACACACAGTTTAGACAAGTCAGACTTTGGTTGTCAATCTGCATTCAGCAGAAAAGGCTATATTCTCTGTTACAATACATTATCAAATGATCATACAGATAAATACATATATGTGTTTTTCTGTGTGAGAGAGATGGAGAGGGAGACAGGCTTTTGCACAATAGCTCAACAGTTAAAAAAATCAGTATCATGGAAAAGACACACGCACACACCGTCACAACAAATTCAAAGAGGAGAGTGCGAAATGAGTTAATTTATTTTAAAAAAATAATACAGATGCTGCAGTTTTTCTTAAATAAATTTGCGGACCTTCTATTATGCTCAGATGGGGGTATGTGTACCCTCTAAAATGTGTACCTGGGGGTCTACAGACCATTTAACCTGTTGTGAAAACAGAAGCCCTGCTCTGCCTCAGCCCCCAGGATTTAGAGATCTTTCGGACAATGAACAATGAACCTTTATTTTCCAACGGTAGAAGTTATTGGTAACAGGACCAGTTTTCAAACTTGCCGTTGCTACATCTACTACATAAATGACATAGACATGTAAACATACACATACCACACACTGACGCATGTATGCACTCACTCGCGCACGCACACGCACGCTCACACACACACACACAAACTTGCATACACACGCACTTAGACACACGCGCACACATATACACACACGCTCTCGGACACACACTCCAGACATATGTACGCGCATAACGCGTACGCACAAAAATATAAAATGAGTAAAAATGCAAAGTCATGCTGTCACCAGTGGCACAGAGAGCGCTGATGGGCTGGGAACCTCTTGGGCCAAGAATTATCACAGCAGCCTTTAGAACCAAGAAAAAGCTCAAGCTGAACGTCATCCAGTGTTATGCGCCCACCAATGACAGTGACGAGGAAGAGAAACAAGAGTTCTACGACCGACTCCAGAGTGCCGTGGACAAATGTGCGGAGCGAGACATCACCATCGTCATGGGCGATTTTAATGCCAAAATAGGGGAGGACAACACCGGATACGAAGAGGTGATGGGGAGACAGGGACTAGGCTCGGAGATGAGTGAGAACGGGGAGAGGTTTGTAGACTTTTGTGCTCTAAACCGACTTGTCATTGGAGGCAGCATCTTCCCACACAGAAGAATACACAAAGCAACTTGGGTCTCACCTGACCATACAACAGAGAACCAAATAGACCATATCTGCATTAGCAAGAAATTTAGAAGATCCCTTCAAGATGTTCGAGTGAGGAGGGGAGCAGATGTCGCCTCAGACCACCATCTGCTTACCTTAAGAATGAAGCTCAAGCTAAAGAAAAGCCGCACAGAGACAACAAGAAGACAGCGCTATAATGTAGGCCTCCTGAGAGAAACTGGAGTTAGAGAAGAGTTCAAACTGGTGCTGTCCAACCGGTTTCAAGCGCTACAGGAGCTAGTAAATGAAGAGGGAGGCGGTCACCACAGAGCAGCAGTGGAAGGCAGTTAGAGAGGCGCTGAACTCAACCTGCAAAGACACTGTAGGGTTCAGGAAACACCACCACAAGGACTGGCTGTCGGCACAGACCTTGAAGAAGATAGAAGCGAGGAAGCAGAAGAAAGCAGTGGTCAACAACAGTCGCACGAGAGCAGCCAAAGTAAGGGCACAGGGGGAATACTCGGAAGCCAACCGCGAGGTGAAGAGGAGTATCAGGGCAGACAAGAGGGCCTACACAGACAGCCTGGCAGCAGAGGCAGAAAAGGCAGCAGGCAGCGGCAACATGAAACAGCTCTACGACATTACCAGAAGATTGTCGGGTAAGTATGGCCATACAGAAAGACCAGTAAAAGACAAAGAAGGCAAGCCTATTGCAGACAGAGCAGACCAACTCGACAAATGGGCCGAGTATTTTGAAGAGTTACTGAACAGACCTAGCCCACCCGACCCCCCCGACATCCAGCCGGCAGAGACCGACCTACCCATCAGCTGTGACAGACCCAGCCGGGAAGAGATCAGAAAAGCAGTGGCATTTTTGAAGAATGGCAAAGCAGCAGGGCCAGATGGCATCCCAGCGGAGTCTCTGAAAGCAGACCTAGAGACAACAGTTGAGATGCTGTACCCACTGTTTGGAAAGATCTGGGAAGAGGAGGTGATGCCAGCTGACTGGAAGGATGGGTACCTAATCAAGCTTCCCAAGAAAGGCGACCTCAGCAAGTGTTCCAACTACAGAGGAATCACCTTGCTGTCAGTACCAGGAAAGGTCTTCAACAGGATCATCCTAGAGAGAATGAAGAGCTCCGTTGACCCCCAGCTGAGAGACCAGCAAGCAGGATTCAGGAAGAACCGATCATGTACAGACCAGATCGCCACTCTCCGCATCATCGTGGAACAGTCTCTGGAGTGGAGCTCCCCGCTGTACGTCAACTTTGTGGATTATGAGAAAGCATTTGACAGCGTGGACCGAGAGACACTGTGGAAACTCCTACGACACTACGGTGTACCCACAAAGCTCGTCCGCCTGCTCAAGAGCAGCTATGATGGCATGACATGTCGCGTGATTCACGAAGGGCAGTTCACCAGGGAGCTCCAGGTCAGAACTGGTGTCAGGCAGGGGTGTCTGCTGTCTCCGTTCCTCTTCCTACTGGCCATAGACTGGGTTATGAAGATGACCACAGAGCACAGACGAAGTGGAATACAGTGGACACTGTGGACACAGCTTGACGACCTCGATTTTGCAGACGACTTGGCATTACTGTCCCACACTCATCAACAAATGCAGGACAAGACCACGAGGCTTGCTGACATCTCGTCCCAAGTGGGCCTCACCATTCACAAACAGAAAACAAAGACAATGAGGCTGAACGCAACCAGGGAAGAACCAGTCTTGCTTGCTGGCACCCCGTTGGAGGAGCTGGAGTCCTTCACCTATCTCGGGAGCATCATAGACAAAAAAGGCGGCACTGATGCAGATGTCAGAGCACGAATTGGTAAAGCCAGAGCAGCCTTTCTCCAGTTGAAAAAAGTGTGGAGTTCCAGAGAGCTGTCACAACACACCAAAGTCCGGATTTTCAACTCTAATTTAAAAGCAGTTCTCCTATATGGAGCAGAGACATGGAGATTGACAAAAACCACAGTCAACAGAGTACAGACCTTCATGAACAGTTGCCTTAGAAGAATTTTGAAAATCCACTGGCCAGAGAAGATCAGCAACGTCAGACTCTGGGAGAGAACAGAGCAGATAACAGCAGAGAATGAAATTGGGCGAAGAAGATGGGGATGGATCGGTCACAGTCTGAGAAAGCCAGCTTCCAGTATCACTAGGCAGGCATTGTCATGGAACCCCCAGGGAAAGAGGAAAAGAGGTAGGCCGAGAAACTCCTGGCGTCGAGACCTCCAAGCAGACATCAAGAGACTGGGAACCACCTGGAGTAGAATCGAAGGAGAAGCACAGGATAGGAGTTGCTGGAGGTCTCTCGTCGACGGCCTGTAGCCGGGTAGGGGTGACAGGCGTAAGTAAGTAAGTAAGTAAGAAGAAAGCAGTTGTCAACAACAGTCGCACGAGAGCAGCCAAAGCAAGGGCACAGGAGGAATACTCGGAAGGCAACCGCGAGGTGAAGAGGAGTATCAGGGCAGACAAGAGGGCCTACACAGACAGCCTGGCAGCAGAGGCAGAAAAGGCAGCAGGCAGCGGCAACATGAAACAGCTCTACGACATTACCAGAAGATTGTCGGGCAAGTATGGCCATGCAGAAAGACCAGTAAAAGACCAGGAAGGCAAGCCTATTGCAGACAGAGCAGACCAACTCGACAGATGGGCCAAGTATTTTGAAGAGTTACTGAACAGACCCAGCCCACCCGACCCCCCAGACATCCAGCCAGCAGAGACCGACCTACCCATCAGCTGTGACAGACCCAGCCGGGAAGAGATCAGAACAGCAGTGGCATTTTTGAAGAACGGCAAAGCAGCAGGGCCAGATGGCATCCCAGCGGAGTCTCTGAAAGCAGACCTAGAGACAACAGTAGAGATGCTGTACCCACTGTTTGGAAAGATCTGGGAAGAGGAGGTGATGCCAGCTGACTGGAAGGAGGGGTACCTAATCAAGCTTCCCAAGAAAGGTGACCTCAGCAAGTGTTCCAACTATAGAGGAATCACCTTGCTGTCAGTACCAGGAAAGGTCTTCAACAGGATCATCCTGGAGAGAATGAAGAGCTCCGTTGACCCCCAGCTGAGAGACCAGCAAGCAGGATTCAGGAAGAACCGATCATGTACAGACCAGATCGCCACTCTCCGCATCATCGTGGAACAGTCTCTGGAGTAAAGCTCCCCGCTGTACGTCAACTTTGTGGATTACGAGAAAGCATTTGACAGCGTGGACCGAGAGACACTGTGGAAACTCCTACGACACTACGGTGTACCCACAAAGCTCGTCCGCCTGATCAAGACCAGCTACGATGGCATGACATGTCGCGTGATCCACGAAGGGCAGTTCACCAGGGAGCTCCAGGTCAGAACCGGTGTCAGGCAGGGGTGTCTGCTGTCTCCGTTCCTCTTCCTACTGGCCATAGACTGGGTCATGAAGAGGACCACAGAGCAGAGAAGAAGCGGAATACAGTGGACACTGTGGACACAGCTTGACGACCTCGATTTTGCAGACGACTTGGCATTACTGTCCCACACGCATCAACAAATGCAGGACAAGACCACGAGGCTTGCTGACATCTCGTCCCAAGTGGGCCTCACCATCCACGAACAGAAAACAAAGACTATGAGGCTGAACGCAACCAGGGAAGAACCAGTCTTGCTTGCTGGCACCCCGTTGGAGGAGGTGGAGTCCTTCACCTATCTCGGGAGCATCATAGACAAAAAAAGGCGGCACTGATGCAGATGTCAGAGCACGAATCGGTAAAGCCAGAGCAGCCTTTCTCCAGTTGAAAAAAGTGTGGAGTTCCAGAGAGCTGTCACAAAACACCAAAGTCCGGATTTTCAACTCCAACGTAAAAGCAGTTCTCCTATATGGAGCAGAGACTTGGAGATTGACAAAAACCACTGTCAACAGAGTACAGATCTTCATAAACAGTTGCTTTAGAAGAATTTTGAAAATCCACTGGCCAGAGAAGATCAGCAACATCAGACTCTGGGAGAGAACAGAGCAGATAACAGCAGAGAATGAAATTGGGCGAAGAAGATGGGGATGGATTGGTCACAGTCTGAGAAAGCCAGCTTCCAGTATAACTAGGCATGCATTGTCATGGAATCCCCAGGGAAAGAGGAAAAGAGGTAGGCCGAAACTCCTGGCGTCGAGACCTCCAAGCAGACATCAAGAGAATGGGAACCACCTGGAGTAAAATCGAAGGAGAAGCACAGGACAGGAGTCGCTGGAGGTCTCTCGTCGACGGCCTATACCCGGGTAGGGGTGACAGGCGTAAGTAAGTAAGTAAAAATGCAAAGTAAAGCAATACACAGAAAATCATTAAGTACATTAGAATTCATACAGCAAAGGCAAATATGTATATGTGTGCTCTCTCTCTCTCTGTCTCTCTCACACACACACACACACACACACACAGCATGCACACACACACACAGCATGCACGCACGCACACACACACACACACACACACACACACACACACACACACACACACACACACACGTGAGCGCGCGCCCAAAAATATCGCGTACACACATATGAAGGCAAAAACATTATACATAGTACATGCAGTATTCAATGTACTCTTGACACTCAGATATTATGGTCCACTGTATATTATATAAAAAAACAAAAAAAAAACAGACGCTCTCTTTCTCTCTCTGTGTCTCTCTCACTCTCGCGCGCACACACACACACACACACACACACACACACACACACACACACACACACACACAGACATTCTCACAGACACAAACATTCACACACCTGAACACATGCGCAAGTTATCCCTGTACTGTAATGATTAGATTACGTCAGAGATTCTAGGTGTTTGAAGAGGCTGACCCTAAATGAGGTGAGCGTCTTTGCGTTTCTGATTTCTGCCGAAAATGACAAACTGGTTTTGAATAAATCAATACGCGGCAGGGTACTTTGAAATGGTGTCCATGTCTAGATGCTACAGATATCCGTTCTGAGAAAAAAGAACTCAAGTACAGTGGACATGACTGCTTGTACAGCTTGTACATCAATACACCTTTATTGAACTGAAAGTAATGGGATAGAGGGAGCATTTTTAAAGTTTTAAGCTTTTCGTCAGTTGAGAGTTCGGGATCGGGAAATATAAGCTTAGCCTTTAATGAGCACCTATCCCAGTGCAAGCTGCGGGATAGGGGTTTCTTTGCGGACACTCGTTGGCCGGCTGGCGTCAATATCAAGTTTCGGCAAGCCTGGTATACGGGACACTCTCAAGCCTTCGCCTGCCCTCTCCCAGCGGCGGACTTACAAGCTGGAGGCACGCTTACAAGCTGGAGGCAAGGTGCCCGCCCGTCGATTCTCCCCCCCCCCCCCCCCCCCCCCCCACCCCTGGTCTGGACCACACGGTAAGTCTTAATTCGGAACTCCCTGGTTTGTGCAGGATTTCTGGACCTGGCCACGCAGGCGGTGGTGAGAAGTATGGAGGAGTTTTGGGAGCAACCGAACGAGGCACGTTTGCGGGACGTCCACTCTCTCGCTGTGACAGCAAATCGTGCCATGCACCACATCACGACCAATTCCATTGTGGCAGTGGCGAATTGCGACCTGATGAGACAAGACGCCGTGCTGAAGAGTTGCCCTGGCATCCCGTCGACCTTCATCGCTCAGCTTCGCTGCGCTCCTCTGGGGGGCCCTCTCCTGTTTGGTTCTACCTGGCGAGAGGTTCAGGACGCGAATAAGGACCTGTGGCCGAGCGCTCCCAGTGCGGATTCCTCCCGGTTTCCAGCTTCCCGCAAGGACATGGGTCGCGCCCTGCGGAGCTTCAGACCCACCTCCCGGCTGGTTACCAGATTACCTCCCAGACCCAGACGTCCGGTCCCCTCTGGTTGTGCCCGCCCCCTCCAGGCCTCGGGTCCCGCCTTGCCCAGGAACGCCCGGAGGCCTGGTTGGGGGAGGGCCCAGTGACTTTCTCCCGACTTCGCCCCTGCCGATCGCTGCAGGGTCTCCAGCCGGCGGGAGGCTAGCAAGGCACAGCGATGAGTGGCAGTTGCTGCTGCCGGAAGACCTATGGATTCTCGACACGATCTTGGCAGGACTTCAGATCTCGTTTCAGACCCCGCCCCCGCTGAGATGCTCACCGCTCTGGACGCGCATGCAGGTCAACCAGTGCAAGGCGGACGCTCTTCAAGGGAGATTGCCGCACTGCTCCAGAAGGCCGCCACGGAAGTAGTAGCTCGACAGAACTCCCCGGCTTTCTGCAGTCGGCTCTTCATGGTTTCAAAGCCTGGCGGCAAGTGGCGACCGGTCAACGACCTCTCGGGCCTGAACAAGTTTATTGTCGCCCCCTCCTTTCACATGGAAACGGCAAGAGCCTTATGAGCCTCGGTACAGCCTATGAACTATGCGGTAAGTCTGGACCTGTCCGACACATACCTGCACGTTCCCGTGCACCCGGCCTCTCTGCGTTACTTGCGATTCGCCTTTCCTGGGGTCGTTTATCAGTTTTGGGCCCTACCCTTCGGTCTCAACCTAAGCCCTTGGGTCTTTACGAGGATTATGGACGCCGTAGTCGACAGAGCCAGGCAGGATTCCTCGAGCCCTACCTCCAACTATCTCAACGACCTGCTCCTCAAGAATCAGAACGCGGCCTCGCTAGAGGCGGACAGGGACGCTCTCCTAGCGCTTCTTCGCCGGGTTGGGTTCATCATCAACGAGGGAAAGTTGGACTTGGTGCCGTCTCGCAGGTTTGTTCACCTGGGCATGGAATTCCTGACCGACCTCAACAGTGTACGTCTACTGGAGGCTCGGATCCAGAAGGTGGCGGCTTTAGCACTTCAGGTCTCTCTAGCGGACGCGGTTCCGGCCAGGACCTGGGTCCAGCTCTTGGGTCTAATCAGCACGGCGGCGGACCTTGTACCCCTCGGCAGGCTCTACTCGCGACCGCTACAGCTCCATGTGCTGCTCCACTGGCGTCCGTCCTCAGGAGATCTCTCAGCCTCAATCCCAGTCCCGCTGTTGATCCGACCGCATCTGCTCAGATGGACAAACCGCTCTTGGTTGGCGACGGGAGTCCAACTCTTCACCTCTCCGCCTCCATTCTCCATTTGCGCGGACGCAAGCCTCGTCGGCTGGGGTGCCCACTTACTGCAGGAATTCAGCACCGTCTCGGGCCGTTGGGCGTCGGACCTTCGAGACAAGCATATCAACTGGCTGGAGTTGAAGGCCGTGTGGCTGGCGCTCATCAACTGGGAATCGCGGCTTGGCAGCCAGAAAGTCCTGATCCTGTCCGACAATGCGACGGTGGTAGCCTATATTCAGAAGCAAGGCGGCACTCGGTCCCCGGCCCTCTGCATGCTACTTTACCAGATCTTCCTGTGGAGCAGGGATCACGGGATAGTGCTCCGAGCGTGACACGTCCCGGGACGCCCGAATGTTCTCGTGGGGACTCCCTCTCGTGACGAGGACAGCCCCTCCACACCGAGTGGTCCCTCCGTCCAGACATCTTCCGGATGATCTGTGCTCACTGGGAGATGCCCATAATCGACCTGTTTGTAACCAGATGGAACAAGCAGCTGCCGCTATTTGTCTTGCCCATCCCGGACCCCCTCGCGTGGGCGGGCCTCGTCTACCCTTATCCTCGCTCGGTGCTGGTGTCCAAGGTTCTCAAGCTACGGGGTTGCAACATGGTCCTACTGCTCGTCGCACCATTCAGTTGGAACAGGATGTGGATGACAGATCTTTGAACATCGCCACCGACCCTCCTTTCCAGCTCCCCATGCCTCGTACGATGCTGGAGCAGCCCAGGCCGAATATTTTCCACCCTTGCCAGACTTCTGCTTCACGCGTGGTGGTGGTGCGGCAAGCCCTCACAGCATGAGGTTTCTCGGATGCGGCAGTGGAGGCGATCGCGGCAGCCCGCAGACCATCCACCCTCCAGGTGTACGAAGGAAAGTGGAGCGTCCTACAGTCCTGGGGTGAGTCCCAGTGCCTCTCTCCCACCGCTCTGACCGCGCCTCAGCTGGCTGAGTTCTTCTTGTGGCGGTTTACTGAGCAGAACTTCGCCCCGATCACCATCCATGGTTACCTCTCGATGGTGGCAGACAATTATCGGCACTTAGGACACTTATCGGCACTTAGGCCTACCAGACCCGGGAACGTGCAAGGACCTCTCTGACCTGATGTCCCACTTCGCACTGCAGTGGCCAGTCGCTCGTTCTCTCGTTCCACGAAGGAACCTCCCGTAGCTGTTGCCTTGGTTGAACTCCAGTCAGTTCGAGCCTCTTCCCTTGGCCTGCTTCGCGGACGTGACTACGAAGACCTGCTTCCTCTTGGCCCGCTCCACAGCGGCCAGAGTGAGCGAGCTGCATGCCCTTATGGCGGACCCAGCCTGCACGCAGTTCAGGACCGACGGATCCATTCACCTTCTGACCAATCCTTCCTTCTTGGCCAGGAATAGACTCCCCGCGGCGGCGCCCCGGGTGTTGAGTCTTCGCCCATTACAGGGTTTGGCCGGTCCCAGACATCACAGCTGCAGGACCCGGCCCGAGCATTAAGAGTCTACCTGCGCAGAATGAAGCCCTTCAGGAGAGGCCGCTCCTGCCTCTGCCTGCCCTCAGCCCCAGGCCGAGCTGGCATTTCCGCCAAGGCGATCACGTCCTGGTTGCGACGGACCATCCGCTCCGCTTACATGGATCTCTCCCCACAAGGGGCCAGGAGAATGTGGATACAGGCTCACGAAGTCAGAGCGGTCACCGCCAGCGTCATGTTCGACCGCAACTGCGCAGTCAGAGACATTGCAGTGGTCGGGTGGCGGGCAGAGTCCACCTTCGCCCACTTCTATCTCTGAGACCTCTCCGGCCAACGAGAGAACCTGGCCCTCTTCGGAGACCTCTCGGCAGCGCAACACTCCCTCCGTGCGCCTCAGGCGCCACAGGTACCTTTTGGCTGAAATCGTCGGGAGGTTGCCCCTCGAAGCTAAGCTTTTAGCTGTGGTGGGGTTTTTGAGTGGCACCCTTCTCCTTTTCGCTATTCTTCCATATAATAATGCCATCAGTAATGTATTTTGAGAAAACAAAAAAATGTATTTTTGATATAATTCCTGATCCCATGTGACCTTGACCTTTGTGAGAGGTCACTGAAATTGGTATGTTTAGAAATGTATTTTTCTCTAAAATGTATTTTTACGAAAAATACTTACCGATGGCATTACTAAATGGAATATACCCCTTAACTTGCCTGATTTCAGCCCAAGACCCTTTGTGTGTACCTACACGACAAGGGCCGTAACTCAGAGAGCTGTATCCAAGTAACCGGGTAGTCTCCCCTCCCTCCATCCGGTCACGTGACCCGTGCATTCCCGCCAGTCTTACACTTAGCGTAGAGGCGGCAAGCGGGGTAGGTGGGAGGGTCCTCCGAGTAATGTCATCGTTAAGTATTTTTTTGAAAAAATATATTTTAGAGAAAAATAGCCATTTTGGGACATAATTTATTTTTTTTCAAATACTATTCACAACTTCAAACCCAAACTTGGTACAAAGATACCTGATGGTAAGACCTTTATACGCACACTAATTTGGTTGATCCCTCGGAAAGGTCAAGGGTCACAAGAGCTCAGGAAATAGATCCAAAATAGCCATATTTTTACAAAAGATGTTCCTTTCTCAAATACTATTCACAACTTCAAACCCAAACTTGGTACAAAGATGCCTGATGGTAAGACCTTTCTATGCATACTAATTTGGTTGATCCCTCGGAAAGGTCAAGGGTCACAAGAGCTCAAGAAATGGGTCCAAAATCGCAATATTTTGACAAAAGATGTTTTTGGTCAAATACTATTCACAACGTCAAACCCAAACATGCTACAGAGATACCTGATGGTAAGATCTATCTATGCATATTAATTTGGATGACCTCTTGGAAAGGTCATGGGTCACAAGATCTCAGGAAATAGGTCAGAGATAGCCATATTTTGACAAAAAATGTTTCTTCTCAATTTCTATTCACAACATCAAACCCAAACTTGGTACAGAGATGCCTGATGGTAAGATATATCTATGCATGCTAATTTGGATGACCCCTCAGAAAAGGTCAAGGGTCACAAGAGGTCGACAAATGTGTATAAAATGCCAATAATTGTAGTTATTACCAATATTTTTGCAAACTTTTAATCAAATTTGGCACAAAGGTAGCTGATGATAAGACCTTCCTATGTATCCTGATTTAGTTGATTCATTGCAAAGGTCAAGGGGGTTTTACAGATGTGTGGAAACTGATTAAATTTTGAGAAAACATGGATTTTGTTAGTGCAGAAGCCATCCCATTACTTATTGTCAGACGGATGGATTGGTCATACACGTGAACCTTAAGGGATTTGCCTTTCTTGTTCTGATTTACTTGTACTTGGTCACAAAAGCAATCCTTTGGGTGTTGTCTTTAAACACAAAAAGGGTACAAGAGATATAATCATACGTTTTCTTAAATAAAATGACACCGCCTACTTGTATTAAAAAATGGGAAAACAAATATAATGACATAAAGTGGAAAGCTATTTTGTGCATCCTATAACAGTCACACAAGACACCAAATTACGCTGGTTTCAGTATAGAATTGTCCATAGAATACTGACAACCAATGTTTACCTGCGCTATAGACGGATAAGGGATTCAAACCTTTGTACTTTTGGTTCACTCTCTGAGGAGTCCATTGAACACTTATTTTTTTAGTGCACCGTGGTGCCTGTTTTTTGGGACAAATTACAGAACAGATTGAAAGAAAAATGTGCTCATTGTGACAGTTTTGAACTCTGTACAGAATTAGTTGTTTTTGGTGTGAAAAATAGGCTGCAGACAGACCCAGTTTTTGACTTGCTCTTATTAAAGGCAAAGTATTTTATTTACCAGTGCTGTTGCTTGAATCAGCAGCTAAACTTTCCTGTTTTTTTTGTTGGCAGAATTCAAAAACAGATACTTTACAGAGAAATATTTATTTACTGTGAGAAACAAAATTAACCTTTACAGTTAGTTATTTGGGTTTAACGCCAAGCAGGCAACTAAGGCCATCTCACAGTGGCCTTTACACTGTATCAGTGGCTGCCTTATTTGGAGTTTGTGTAAGATAATTATTTTTGTTACCTATTTTGTTAATTTTTGTAGACTGCAGTTGAATTTGCTTTGGCCTGCTACAATTCACAGTTATTTCTTGCTGAAATTTGACAGCTATCTGTTGCCAGTACATGCATGCAGACCAAGAACAGTCTCTCTCCCCCCCCTCCCCCCCCCCCCTTTCTCTCTCTCTCTCTCTCTCTCTCTCTCTCTCTCTCTCCACAAGCACAATTTAATTTGTTTCCTCAAAATACATTACCGATGGCATTACTATGTGGAAGTTTCACTTAGCTTAACGATTTCAGCCTAAGAAACTGTTGTGTATGCATACACAACCAGGGAGGCGACTCTAGGAAGCCGTTACCTTGGCCCCCGAGTAGCCTCCCTTCCCTCCCCATATGGGCACGTGCCGGGATGTCACGCCAGTCGAACACTTAGCTTCGTAGCGATAGGTTGTTTTACTCGTGCTCAACCTTGGATACCCATGGACTTAGCTTGGACTTTCCTTGGATTACTCTCAGATACTTGTGCTTCTTGTGTCTTCGTGTGCTTGTTGCATTTATGTGGTGCCTTGTGTTTCCGCTCGGACTACCTGTGGTTGGTGTGGCGGACTACCTGGCAGCCCTGGGTAAGTGTTTCTACTCGCTTGCCTTCCGTTGCTTGGGATATGGCCAGGTAAGGTCTTGGGGCGTGCCTCGGCCAGTCAGGTTTCTGGCCAGCCGACACATTCCTCGGATAACGGCTGGTTTGTACTCGGCTGACCCTTTGCGGCACCGGTCATGAGTTTCGCTCTCGTGGCCCTTCATGCGTCGGGCCACGTGCCGTTCTCTCATGCGCTTTGTTTTCTGTTACAGCGCGCAGCTACATACTTGCCATAGGTGTAGAGGGTTTCAGTGGCCCTCGGACACCCACACTTTGTGCCTGCCTTGCTTGGGGTGTTCCTCCGCACATCCGTGACCACCCATCTGCCTTGCGGGAACCCCCTCGATCGGCTGCCCCACCCCCCGCCCCCCCACCCCTCACCACCCCCCCCCCCCCCCCCCCCCACCCGACGGACGACTTCGGACATCGTGGGGCTCGCCTCCCACCACGCGCAGCTTGCCGCACCTGTCATAGTCCCCAAGCTTACCCCCCCGCCCCCCCACCCCCCCTTGTTGGGCTGCGGAGACCTTGCTCGGCGTCGGTGCGTCCGGACTACAGCCTTCGGTCCGTTCTACGCTACGTTCGCTTCGACGCTCTCGCTCTCTGGCGGTCTCTGTGTCGTGCTCCCAGGTCTGCTTGACCCCTCGGCCCTGTGCGGTGCCCCGAGACCCCTCGCACCCAGCTTGTCTTCAGGACAGAGCGAATGCCAGAATTCAGCGGGACCCACACTGGCTACAGCACAGGTCGGCTCCCTGTGACCGCGTCTACAGACCAGGACAGTTGTCGGCGAGCGACGGGTCCCGGCTGTGCTGCAGCACAGGTCTTCTTCCCGTGACGTACGGCGCCCCGCCCCGCTACAGCGCGATGCTGCCGCCAGTGACCAGTGGGACCCTCACTGTCTTCAGGACAGGTCAGTGTCCTGGGATTAGCGCCCTTCAGGGCGCCGCCACCATGACTGACTCTCCTAGTGTCGTCCGTTCAGTTTTCCCACTCGCCTGAGCTCACCTCCAGTGGTGGGCAGACCCCGCCTGGCCTGGTTCGGGGGTCACCCTCTCCTCTCCCCCACCGCAGCTCTCCCGCTGCACCGACGCCAGCCGGTCGGGTTGGGGCGTGCACCTCCTGCAGGACTTCACCTCTGTCGCTCACCCTTGGCCCCCAGAGCTCTCGGACAGGCACATCAATTGGCTGGAGTTGAAAGTGGTTTGGTTGGCCCTCGATCATTGGCCATCTCAGCTTCGCGTTCAGGAAGTCCTCATCATGTCCGACAACATGATGTTCGTCGCATACATCCAGAATCAGGGGAGCACCTGCTCCCCGACCCTCTGCATGCTCCTTTACCAGCTGCTCCTGTGGTGCAGGGACCGCGACATCTCGCTCCGGGCTCGCCACATTCCTGGCCGTCTGAAATTCCTCACCGCCTCCCTCTCGCGGAAGGGCCAGCTCCTGCATACCGAATGGTCGCCGAGTCCGGAGATCTTCCACATGATTTACGAGCGCTGGGAGACCCCGATGATTGACCTGTTTGCGACCCGGTGGAACAGGCAGCTCCCCATCTTTGTCTCCCCCTACCCGGACCCTCTAGCGTGGGCAGTAGACGCTCTCTCCATGGATTGGGAGGGTCTTGTCGCCTATGCGTACCCTCCGACCATGTTGGTGCCCAGAGTCTTGCAGAAGCTCTGGGGGTGCAACGTGATCGTTCTCCAGGTCGCCCCGTTCAGCTGGAACAGGAGTTGGACCACTGACCTTCTCAGCCTCGCTACGGACCCCCCCCCCCCCCCCCCCCCCCCCCGCTTTCGTTGCCCACCCCCCGCACGATGCTTTAGTAGCCCCGGCAGAAGCTCATTCACCTGTGCCCGGAGCGGCTCCTCTTACACACCTGGCGATTGTGCGGCAAGCCCTCTCCTCCAGAGGTTTCCCGCATGTGGCGGTGGAGGCTATCGCTGCGGCCCGCATATCTTCCACTCTCCGAGTGTATGAGGCGAAGTGGTGAGTCTTCCGGGGATAGTGCGAGGCAGAGTGCCTCTTCCCCACAGCACTGACGTCACCCCAGCTTGCAGACTTCTTCCTGTGGTTGTTTCAGGAGAAGAATCTGGCCCCCATTACCATACGGGAGTACCTCTCCATGATCGCGGACACTTACCATCATTTGGGCTGCCCAGACCCTTGGGCGTGCTCGGACCTTTCAGACCTTATGCAGAATTTCGAGCTGCAGCGACCAGTCCCACACTCTCTGATCCCTCGCTGGGTCCTTACCTGGCTGAATTCTAGCAAGTTCAAGCTGCTGCCCTTGGCCAGCCTGGTGAATCTAACCCGGAAGACCTGCTTCCTGCTGGTGCTTGCTATGGCGTCTATGGACCGAGCCTGTCTTCAGCTCAGGGCTGATAGCACCGTGCACCTCCTCACGAATCCCACCTTCTTGGCGAAGAATCGGCTCCCTTCGGCCAGGGTTCCAGTCATTACCCTGTGCCCCCTCAGGGAGCCTGACCAGACCCAGGACTCCCACCGTCAGGACCCGGTCCGGGCGCTGCGAGTCTACCTGCGCAGGACAAAGCCTATCCGGCGTGGCCGGACCCGCCTCTTTCTGCCACTTTCCCCCGGCAGGGACGACATATCTGCGCTGACGATCTCCTCGTGGCTGTGTTGGGTCATCCGTTCTGCCTATGAGGAGCTCTCCCCGGCGGGTGCTAAGATGCTGCGTATACGTGCACACGAGGTCCGTGCTGTCTCCACCAGTGTCACGTTCGATCGGAACTGCGCCGTGCGTGTGGCGGCTGTTGGGTGGCGGGCTAATTCCACCTTTGCCCGCTTCTACCTCCATGACCTCGCGGGCCAGTGGGACAACCTGGCCTTGGTGGGGGGACATCGCTGCGGCGCAACACTCTCTCCTGGCGCCATAATGTACGCTTCGCTGACATCATCGGGAGGTTGCTCCTGTTCGCGACCGCTAAGCACGAGCGATGGCGGGACCTAGCGGGCAGCACCCTCCTCCTTTTCGCTATTCTTCCACATAGTAATGCCATCGGTAATGTATTTTGAGGAAACAAATGTATTTTTCTCTAAAATGTATTTTTGAAAAATACTTACCAATGGCATTACTCGATTGGCCCTCCCGCCTGCCCCGCTTGCCGCCAGAGCGCTATAGCTTTTTACTGGTGTGACACCCTGGCACATGTGCCCGGATGGGGAGGGAAGGGAGGTTACTCGGGGGCCCTGTTAATGGCTCCCTAGAGTCGCCTCCCTGGTTGTGTATGTATACACAACAGTTTCTTAGGTTGAAATCGTTAAGCTAAATGTATCTTCCACATAGTAATGCCATCGGTAAGTATTTTTTTAGAAAAAAATACATTTTTAGAGAAAAATACATGTTTTTTAAACATAATTTATTATCAGTTTGTGTATGTACAATTTTTATTTCTTTGGTATTTATGTTCTTATATTGTATGCGCCCTTAATATGTGTTCATGTCACTGTTTTTGAAAAATGTTCCCCCCCAAAAAAAAAATGAACAGTTGATATAAATAGAAAACAATCCCAAAAGTACACACCAAAAACAAGGAAAACACACTGGCACACATATCGAGGGTTCCGGGCGTAAGAGCCGTATCTCGTTTTCCCACAATTTTACAGGAGAGCAGTTTGAAAGTTTTGAAAATTTATTTCTATTTAGTGCTTGAGTTCCTGGTATCAAAACATGTATCAGTTGAAAGCTTGTTTTCTCCTCTGTACTTTCAAATGAACATTTTGAAACAGTCATTTTTATTTAGCGTACATTTGGCAAATAAACAATGTTGACATTATTTACGGTCCTTATGCACGCTCAGAGTAAAAGGTTTGCAGCCACCTGTGCCTGCGTAAAGACAGGGCTGCTAAATGACAGTGTCAGGCACGCCCAAAATGGCCAGTATATACGTAAACATTCCCGCCTGAGGACCGCAGCTAGGTTTCCTCCTAGGCTGCGTTTCTGAAATGGGTCATGTTGATATTGCCTGACAGCCGCAGAAAGAGTTACTGCTGTCAAGGGGTGAGGAAAAACAGACTCCTCTACGGACGCAAAAGCTCTAAATAGTTATAAGGCCTTTACGCCCGGCAACTGCACGGTGAAATTGCCATTACCGGACATGGAAAAGAACAGTATAATCAAACAAGACTCTTTAGCAGGAGATAAAAACAAGCATAGAACTGCTGCATGAGTGTAAGAAGATCGTAAAACATGTACGGAGAATAGCGGTCCACAACTTAAAACTGTTCAATCTAGCAGGATCTATGTAATACGAGTCCAAGGAGACTGACCAGTGACAGATTACATTTTCACATGTTTTTAACTGATCAGTCCACTTAAGCTGTGCACTCTATACGGAGAAAACCAACCAAACATGAAATCAGCGATACTGACAGCAATAATGGCATTATCAAAATACAGGAACATCTCGTTACACGTGAAGAGAAAGTAACTATGCAGAAATGAAAGAGAACTCACCCAATGATGTCGTTGTGGCATGTTTGATAAGTGTCTTACCATTCACAGTTATCATTTACAAGTCATATTTTCAGTTCAAAAAGCATACGTAGCACAGGCTTTGATTTCAGTCTTCTCAGCATGTCAACATTTGAAGAAGAAGGAAAAAGAAAAGAAATTCCAACATCCAAGGATTGAGTTTTCTGACACAAAATCACATATTATTGAAATTTGAAGTCCGCTTATTATGTCCATATTACAATATTTACAGTTCCTCACTGTCAAACTTGTGTCAGAGCTCAGAGTTTTATTCTGGCCAAGTGTGCCATTGCCAGACATGACTCCGAGATGATCTGTTCTAATGACCTGTTCTAATCCATATCAGAGCAGTCATCCTCCATCATGTCAGGCTCGGGCAGTTTGTCCTTCGTAGCTGGAGATGTCGAGAGGCTTTCATAGAATGGATGATGTTCAGCTGGAATGATTCCAGAGCGGCAAAGAGACAGCAGATCTTGCTTCTTAGCGAAGGACACAGGGAGCTTTGAGGCGTAGCACCTAGGTATTTGTGCAGGTAGAGGTTGTGCACGACGCTTGCTGGACCCTATCATCTTCAGCACTTGGAACTCTTGATCATCGAAGGAGTACTTGAAAAACATCATCTCTTCTTGACCTTTTAGGAACTGCATCACTTTGATGCTGAGCCAGTTGACCTTGTTTCCTTTCAAGTCTGTCTGTCTTTGTATTTCTGATGACTGTGGATGCTACATGTTTGAAATCAAGAAAGTCACCATGCTTGAGCGGGATGACGACATAGGGCTGTCCTCGTCGTGCCATCCTCAGAATGATGTCCCAGCCACTCGGCGTGTAGATTGGAGAGTGTTTTTTGGCGAAAGTTATGGCTGCATGCATGCTGTCACATTCCATGTGGGTGTGTCCTGTTTCTAAATATTTATGGCTGATAACCTTGATGTTGCTAATGTTATTGACAGCATGAATTAGTGCTGCTGATAGGTTTTGGTTGCGGTTCTGTCCTGAACAGCAGTCAGAAAAAATGATAACTTCCTCAATATGATGGGGCAAGGATGACAGGTAAATGTACAGGCAGGTGGCAATTTCGCATGAACCGCGCTTTCCTTCGCTTTCATCCCACGTGAAACAGGTCCCCTTTCTGTCAGTGAGAGAATAAACAGTGAAGTTATACACAGACAGCTTGCGCTTATAATAAAGCTGACTGACAAGTCCACACGGCGCTTGCAGCACAGCCTGCAGATCGACTGTGATGACATGCCTCTTTGGTGACTGTGATGACATGCCTGCCTCTCTTGTCGCGATCTTTTTCCTCCCTTGCTCTGTCTTTCCTATCACGGTGTTTCTCATACTCATTTTTCTCTTCTTCCGATGCAGCAGACCCTTTCTGTTGGAACACTGCGCAAGTGACACACTGGTCTTTCTTTGGGTGATGGAACGAATAATTGAAATACTGATTGAATATATCCCTATACTTTCTGGCGGACACAGGTGTGTGACCACCACTTTGGCAAGCTTCAGCGTACAGCTCGTACATTTTGCTCAAAGTGAGGTCAGAAGACAGGTACAACCTCTGTGTGTCCTTTCTTGTGTAATGCGACTCGACCACAGGAAAGGACGCAATGTGTTGTTTGGCACGGTCAACAGCCTCATTACTATATTTGTTGTGGGGTGGTCGTGACTTCCCCCGTAGCTGCTGCCCTGGGAACACACCTCCAGTGCTGTTTTCCAGAGCATGGTCCACGTAGGTTTCACCAACAGCTAGGGTCGCAAGAAAAAAATTCTTGCAGACTCTGTGGACGGTGCCGTTAACATTAAAAGAAAATACACGACAAACTCGACGTTTTTTCTCCTTTGGTTGTTGTGCATCCTCATCAAACATCGTTGCTGTTTGCCTCTGCAAAACGTTGGCACAGACAAAATCCTTCTGCCTTTCATATGATTGAAGAGCATAAAAGGCATCGAAGAGTTCTTTTCGGCTCTCCTCTGTTATCTTTTCAGAACACTTGTACCTGCACTTTGTACAGTCCACCTCCCTCATCACCTTTGATGGTACTGTTTTGCCAGATTGGGAAAGGTATTGTTTGCCTTGCAGGTGCAAGGTCTTCCGAACATTTTTTTTCCACTTTTCTGGTCTGGCTTCCCGTTGTCGCGCTAGCTTCATTTTGGGCGGACTGGAATACATTCCTTGTTTCCTTGGTGTCACTTTATTAGATATTGAAATCGAGCTGTCTGGTTCAGGAGAGGGACATCTCTCATCATTAATCAATGCAGCGTCTGCCTCATTTGAAGTACAGCCTTTACCTGCGTCATTTGGAGGAGAGCTGCTACCTGCGTCGTGTGGAGGAGTGCTGTTACCTGCGTCGTGTGGAGGAGTGCTGTTACCTGCGTCGTGTGGAGGAGTGCTGTTACCTGCTTCGTGTGGAGGAGTGCTGTTACCTGCGTCGTGTGGAGGAGTGCTGGTACCTGCGTCGTTTGGAGTCAAGTCCTCATCTGTATACTTGGAGGGCCTTGCGGTACACGTCTCACTGTGATGCAAAGTAGACGGGCCTGCAAGACAGCAAAATGAGAAATCACAAACGTGTTTCAGGCCCTTTACTCACAATTATCACTTCATGTGATTAGAAGATTGGGCGCTGGGGTATGAAGGATGGTGACTGTAACGTGATAAATGCATGTATGGCTGAATTGTGCAACTCTCCCTCTCTCTCTCTCTCTCTCTCTCTCTCTCTGTGTGTGTGCGTGTGTGTGTGTGTGTGTGTGTGTGTGTATGTTTGTGTGAGTGTGTGTGTGTGTGCGTGTGTTCTCACCTGCCGGATCAGCTCTTGCACGAAGGAGGGGAAGACAAACATCATAGTGAGTTGGATCAAAGTCAATGAAAGCGAGGGGGATAACTGGCTGACTGTTTCTGCCAGATGAGGGGTGTATCTCGTGCTGAGACTTGAAGACGTCACTGAAGTATATGATGACAGTCCTTTCTGCCCAGTCTGCGAGAGCACGAGGAAGTAAATCAGCAGCATCATTGACCCATCTTCCCGGCTTTCTGAGTTCACTGACATTTGAGTGATACCGGAGATAACGCTCATTTTCATCTTCTTCACTTCTGTTGACCATGAAATGAATGTACTCTGTAATGTTTTCTATCAGATGGTCACACAGACAGTGTCTCAGTTCCAAATGGCTGATGTCCTCCAGATGAACGACAGATGACTCGAAAAAGCACTTACCATCAGGAACAATTTTTTGTCTGTACAATCCATTGGACGCCAAAAAGTTGTCCAACCTGCCTGTGTGATCATGCAGATTTCTCTGATGGCTCAGGTGGGCTTGAAGACTGCTTTCTTTTGTGGTCTGAAGATCGGGATCACTGTTTCTCTTCCTCTTTTTTCTTTTGTTTGCTTTTCTTTTCTTGCTTGTTGAAACCTGCTCAAAATCAGAAGGTACGTAGGAAGGGTCCGTGATCAGGTCATCGATATCGTGATTAGCTTTCATCTGCAGAGGTTCTTCATCTGATGTGTCAAAACCAGTCTGCCATTTAAGGGGCTCCAGATCAGATTCATTAAACTGAACGGTGTTTTTCAGTGGCTCGTCGTCCGAAGTGCTGAAACTGTCATCATTTTTTTCTGCAGTGAGTGAAGCAGCAAGATGCAGGAATACATGATTGTCGTCTGATTCCATAGATGAGTGCCTGTAAACGAGAACAAGAGATTAATTAGTGCCCGTGTTCAGAAACCTACATTTTATTTATGTATAAATCAGTTTACAAGGAGTGTAAGTTATCCAAGTTACCACGCTAGCATTCAGATCAGTTGGAAAATGTGTGTTTGTCCATGTGTGTGTGTGTGTGTGTGTGTGTGTGTGTGTGTGTGTGTGTGTGTGTGTGTGTGTGTGTGTGTGTGTGTGTGTGTGTGTGTGTATGTGTGCTTACCGTGGTAGAAACTCGTCCCGTAATCAGCGTCCTGGCACAGGATGGTCGGATGAAAGAATAAAAACGTGTGTATAATTCGTAAAGCCAACGGTTTCTTCCGGTTTGAAAGGATGTGTCAGTCTGCACCTGGGGACTGAAACTGTGCAGGCCTGTCAAGTTAGGAATGTCTGGAATTCAGTTTCTGGCCTGTCAGGGACACAGAGACTGATCTATATACATGTCTCTAGTGTAGTCAGCGTAACATTTTTTTTTTTTTTTTTTTTTTTTGTTCTTTTCACGGCACTACGATATCTTTTCAGTTTTGAACAGTAGTTTGCCTCCTGTTACCATCTTTGATGCGTGTATGTACTTACTAATAAGCTAGCATTGATTTGGTAACCAATATACGTATATGGATTTGGTGACTTGCCAAATTATATTCCGCTTTTCATAATAGTCTACGGTTAAACACAGTGTCGGAAATCGTCAGTTATCTTTGTTGTTTAATGGCATGCCTCTAAAATGCGTGCAAGCCAGGCATGGTACTGTCTTCATGCTGTCCTTTTAGCAGGTACTTTTATTGTTTCTTTGCCAGCTGGACGATCGTAACGGCATCTACCGTCTTTAAGCTTTCGAAATCAGTGTGCTTTGTTCAGACTTCTGCCTGCTTAAAAATGGTAGCTGGAGTTACGGCTCTTCAGCATGCACGATGCGCCGAGTGCCTGAATGTAAACACGCGCGCGGTGGACCAGGCACATACAGATAAGGCCTTTACGCCCCCGCCACTGGTAATAGCGCGCTTCTTATACACTGCCGTAATTCAAGATGCGGCTGTCTGGCATGCAGCTGTCTCACCCAAAACCGTTAATTGATTTAAGTTCTCATCAATAACACATTATATATGTGACTGATTGAAATATGGATATCACAGGATAAATCTACACACAAAAACGGTTTTGGCGATATAAAAATCACAAAATCGCCAAAATGTCGATTTACGGCCCTTACGCCCGGAACCCTCGATATGTACTTTATACATGATTTTTCTGATAAATTTGCTTGTACAAAAGCAATTCTTTGGTTGTGTTGCATGGGGCTAGACTGCATAGAATTATTTCTCTGATTCAATGATTGTGAACTTACAGTTACACAGTAATAATGGTTTGTACTATAGGTCATTTGACATCGGCACACATTCATTTCCTCAAATATCTCTGCAAAGAACCACTTTCTTATACCAGTCTTAGAGCAAATGTCATTCAGTGACGGTTGACCTAATACGATTTACTTATATGAAGCTTGAACAATATGTCAGTTTTGCTGTAGAGTCATTAAAATTCGGAGTTATTTTATGAAATGGCTGATTTTACATCCCTAAATATGCTCTGGATATATTAAGCCCAGTATAAAAAAGATCCATTTTCAGGTGAGTTGGTCAAGTTTTCAAACCTGAAGCAGTGCAGGCATATAATATGACATCTACATGCGTGACCTCGATATTGAAATCTGCCGGAGCTCTAGGGTATTGAAAATGGCTTGTTCTCATCTTTTCACCAAATTTTTACAAGTGTACAGCAGAATCGACTAATCATTGGAGTTCAGTAAAAAATATTCCATGTTAGGTCAATTGGCACTAAATAATATTTGTTCTTAAAGTGCTACAGAAAAGTGTTTCTTTGCGCAGATATTTGGGGAAAAGGTGGTGCGCTCCAATGTCAAATGGCCTATACTTCTATAAAGAGCTATAACCTACTATATCCTGAGGCTAGAATTGTTTCATTTGCTTTTTGTCCCATGAGGGCTACATTACAGATTAGGAGATGGATCAAGCATTGTAGTTCAAGGGTGGTGCCAGAATAGCATGGTGCCAAGCTGTTCTGGCACCACCCTTGAAGTTGAACTATCATAGTCAAATTTATTTCAAGCAATAGTGTATCAGGATGAAAAGGGTTAACCAGCTGCGGGCAATGGCTCAGCCATGATAGGTCAAAAGTAGTGCAAGATTATTTTGGCACCTATGTAACGATGGATTGGCCAAATAGTTTGGATTGGCCATGATATTTCAAGGGTAGTGTCAGATTAGCTAATATGGCTCTGCACTTGAACTGTCATGGCGGATACATTCCTCCATTATGCAGTAAACCAGTTCTGTTGATTTTGCTAAGTAACATGAATTTGTGTGTGTGCAGAGGGTATTAAGCAGAGACTGCACCAGCAGAAAGTGGCAGGGTTCAGCATTGCGGAGGGACCTGCCCCCTACTCTGTCAGTTCCTATGTCGCCGGAACAAAGGTTAGTACTGTAACATGTGCAATTTTAGACAATCTGAAAGAGGCATAGCACTAATGATGATTTGTGTGTCCGGCTGACCCCATTCTCCCCCTTCATTCCCCCTCCACCCCCCCCCCCCCCAAACCTGCGGAAAAAACAACTACTAACAAGTCACAGACACACCAAATGAAACCATGCATTCATAATTTTTCAAACAAGGCCCCTAGTCTTATTAACAGGGCTCCCAATACAAATTCTTAAAAATCCCTGAAAAACATCCAGTCGCCGGCTAAGCTTTGCTTGGTTCCTCCAGCTTCACACACCGTGTAGAGAAAGGAACGCTTTCGAAAGTTCGAGCAAGCCAGTTCCAGTTCCATTTATTATCGCACTCTTTGTCTATATCCTTTGCTCTGCTAGAATTCTTCTCGACAATGTCTGCATGCGACATGCCGTTTGCGCTGTGATCGAAATGGCGGTAGCCGTGAGGTGCGCGCGCATCGGTAACTTCCAGCCACGTTCCGCTAACTTCCGTTGTCTGCTTTCAGACTCTGGCTGTGACTCGCAGTTATTTTCATTATATTAATTTTCCCCAGGACATTTTTTTTTCCCGGGTCGCAGGTCAATTTCGCGGAAATGACATTTGGTTTTTCACAGAAATAGGCGAAACCGCAGGTAATTGGGAGCCCTGTATTAAACTCTGAACTCCCAGAACTAGTTGACTTCCATTCTAGAAAATGGAAGTTATTTAGGTCTGCGAGTTTAAGAGTTAGCACATGACTTTTGACCTTTTGATTTCTGCTCCCGGTCACTTTGGCTGTTAAGCCTAGGTGAAAAACTGTCCAATAGTAGTTAGTACCATTCACAGCCTCTTGCGCCCAGTAGTTCACCCATAAAATGTGTTTGAAGTGTTGTGTATGCACAGAACTATAACCCTTTGCGTGTCTGTAGTGGTTTTTGTCGCAGATTCCTGTAGGAATCATTGCGACAAAAACCGCTACGGACACGCAAAGTGTTAACATTCATGTTTTGAATGAACCAGTTGCTCCGCAGGGCTTTGAATGATATTGAACAGTTTCTGCATGACCTACATATCTCAAATGCTTATGATCCGAAACCTCACAGTGTCTGATTTGACCCAGTGTGACAGGTGGACCTGTCACTGCCAGTGGATGCAGATTGTGTTTTTGAAATTATTGCAAATTTTGTTTTGAAGATCCCTGGCCGTTGGGGAACATGGATGCAATGTGGTTTCAGCAAGAGGCATAGATCCTCATGAGGTCCGTGTATTTGCGGGGCTTTATGAGGATCTGTGCGTCTTGCAGTTTTTTTTTTCTTGGCAGTGAAGGGGTTAAACTCTTTGTGCATGCAGCTACCAGAAGACAGAACTGAAAACAGATTGACATTTATACATCATCATGCATGCTTTACCGCTAATGCCGCACTGTTTCATTTCTAGGGTCAGCCGTCCTACGTGCGTGTGTACAAGTACCCAGATTTTGGCGGACAGACAGCAGCCATTGCCAACAAAAGTTTCTACAAGGCGGATCGAGTGAACATGTATTGGAATAAAACAGGTAACGACACATTTCATTGTTCTATGTGATTTCAGAATGGTGCGCTTTTTGTGTACCATATTGAAAATACGGTAGACTTTAGGATGGGGCTGGTCGGAGCGTGTTCCGTAGAATGCAAAGGACATAAGAGGCAGGTGGGGCTCATGGTCTCGCAAAGAGGTAAGATAAAAATGACGTCACGTCTGGGCATTTCTAACCTTGCTGTTGAATGAATTTTTGTCACGAAGCGCATGTATGTATTATGTGCGTGTGTGTGTAAGTATGTATGTAAACACGAAAATCTCTGATATTACTGTACGCACAAACTTGAAACTTAACAAAATACTTTATTAAGTCGGTGGCTAAGAGAGCCTCTGAGCATATTGTAACTGGATGTCTCATTGAAGACATAAAAGACTGTTTATAGAAAGTCAGTTGACCCAGAGTAGAGTCCGCAATTTTGCTTATATGCCCTTGAAATTTTGGATGTGGCTAGTTTGCAGAAAGACATTGGATGAGTTCGTTAGCCACCTTTGTACCTCTTCAACTTTTTCAAAAATAAAAGTTCAATGCGGAAAAAGTGTCAGAAGTAAGACTCCTTGATTTCATCAGAAGAATCAAACAGTGACGTAAAACCCGTCGGTGTTTTATACAATGTTCCTAATTGACGGAAATCAGCAGCATGTCAGTGTTTTACATGTGTATGAGCTGACGCAATGTTCTCCTTCATTTATTTTTGTATGATATTTGCGAACGTATTGTGGAAAAGGTGGAATATGCATGCAAGCTCATACAGAAGAGGTTTTGTGGGCATGGGCCATTCCACCTTATTCTTCAAAATGGCTGTGGCTACGCCAGCCCACAGAATGTATAACTGGTAAGAAGCGCTGTGTGTCTGCCGTCTGTGTTTGTGTGTGCCATTCTGCCATTTGTGTGTGTGTGGGGGGGGGGGGGGGGGGGGGGGGGGGTGGGGGGCTGGGGATGATACTGATTGAGTTCGTAATCCAGCATTTACCTCCAACTTTTTCAATAATAAATTCATTTTTGCTAGTTTTGGATCCACTACATACTCCCATCAAACAATCAGATCTGGAAGAGGCTGTGTAGAACAAAACAGTCAGCTCTGGAAGAGGTTGCGTGCTTGAGTGACGTGAAACATCAAATTCATCACAGTCTACAACGCGTCGTGAGACCAGCGATTCCATGACGTGAAGCTTATACTATAGTGACGTCATTTTGCTGCTCGTGCTGTTCATTTTCTTCAGAATTCCTGTCGCTTCTCCAGCCCACTGAGCGTACTAATGGCGGGAAGGGCTGTATGTCCGTCTTTATTTGTTTGCGCCGGCATGTGTGTTGATCAGAGGTTGGCTTACAGAGGAGGGAAATGGATCAGAAGGATACGCTTAAAAATATGAACAACTCTGAATGTTCCTAAAAGAAAAACGCACGTGAGCTCCAAACAATACGGTAGACTTTGGGATGAAATCCTCATCTTGTTAAGCTTTAACACTATGCAGCAAGAGATGAATCAACCATGGATTAAGAAGATAGTTTAGTTTATTACCCCCTTCGCCGCCAGTTGACATAAAATAAGTTTCTACAGTCTTCGTTAATTCTTCGCGAGAGAGTCATCCAAGCAATAGTTACGAAATGGTTTCAGTAAGAGTCATAGATCCTCATGATCCCCTGTGACTGCAAGGGGCACATGAGAATCTGTGTCGCAGTTTGATCAGGTTCATTATTTCTTGGCAGTGAAGGAGTTTGGGAGATATCATTGGGAACTTCGTTGTCCAAAAGAGTGTAGTCAGGACCTATGAAATTAAACCTTAAATGTGTAGAGCTGTCATGACCCCCGCTTCCGGGGTGTGAACTATGAGCGCTACCACACGAGTACAACCAACCCACACTAACACGAACACCAGAGGAACAACTACGACAACATTTTACATATAAAACTAACCGTAATCCAAAATATCCTCACTAAATCCTAACAACGCACTCGCACATCACATTCACACCCGTCCAAACTCCACAGCATGAATATTCAACATACACAATAATACAAAATAACTTCAAATATATAATAAAACAAATATCCTTAATAAAATACAAATGAAAACTGAAAAAACTTAATATAGTCCACAAGTTGCTGGCCCTTCTCGACTGAAGCACAACTGTCATGCTCTGGTCAGCTTAACGCTCTTGCCTCTGCAATAAGGTTCTTCATAGCACATGGCTCATCCGCAATAAGGTTCTTCATAGCACATGGCTCCTTTAAATAACACAATACTTCAAATAGCACAATGTCAAATATATAATGAAACAACTATCTTTAATAAAACACAGATGAAAATTGAGCAAACTTAATATAGTTCACAAGTCGCTGGACCTCCTCGACGAAAGCACAACCGTCTGTAACGAACGCCTATGGGGCAGGTTTCGGTCGGACGATGGTGTGACGTCATTAGCAGTTGGACCGAATGTACACATGCGAATAATGTACAGATAAGCAATGTTCACGTGCGGTAGTGTAGAGGTGAGCGATGTTCACGTGTCACGTGTGGGTGATAATGTGGTATCGAACTATTGCCAGTTAGAGATGCTACATCAGTCGAGCCGAGCAGTCGTTTTCGCAAGGGCTCTGAGGAAGAATTCTGGCTAGAGAATTCGATAGATGTATATTGAATACAGGTATTTATTCTTTTATTACCGGTATTTATAATGATCTGTAACGCTATTCAGGTGAAAAAGAAAGTATTGTTTTATGAATTATTAGTGCAGAAGAGCCATGTTTGAAGGAAATGCGATGGCTCGTGTCAATACTTGTTTAGTCATGTAATTATGTGATATAGTTTATAACTAGGATGTCATGTTGTATTCATTCATATGCGAAGATGTGGGGCTGAAATAGGAATAGAATTCAGTATATATTTAGGTATACCTAATGATGAAATGTGCAGTAATATGTTACGAATTGGAGGTGAGCTGTGATTGTAATATTTGGCTCATAATCCATTGTGTGTAGGTATGCAAAATGTGTGTACAGTGTTAAAGTGGCTATAGGAATTGTGTGCACTGTGTTGTCATAAGAATTATGACAATAGTGACTGTAGTATGGTGGCATAAAGAAGACATTTTTCAGAGGAAATGATCTAGAGCGCTCTGAAGAATAATAATGTGTCGAAGACACATTCAGACTTTTTGGGTATAAGAGCAAACATTTATGAGTGTATAAATGTTGTGTACAGCGGGGCCGGTACGGAGCGGAAACTCCTGGTGTAGGGCCGATGAAGCTGTCCTGAGAGCATCACGTACGTGACCGGATGCGGACATCATCAAGCCTTCATCTCTCCTTCGTCCTACCATCACTGGTGCTACGAGCAGCAACGGTAGCGAAGTAAGCCACAGATTCGTGCTACAGGACCACATGCGGTGTTCCGTCAGTGTAGCTATTGTCGCCTAGCGCCGTTGATAATTTCACGCCTAGGAATGTTCTAAATCTGTGAGTAGTCATTGACTAGTAATATTCAGTTTGGGAATCTCCGCCAAGTCGTCGATGTGACATCATTGACTGTGTCGACACTAGTATAAAGAGGAGTCGAGTGACGTCTCGAGAGACAACGACCTCTACGGTAGCGAGTGAATGTGTGAGCGCCGAAGTTGTGAATAACCTATATGCCACTTGTTAATTATTTGTGTAGATTGGTTTATATGATGTGAATTGTGTGGTTTAATGTATGTTATGAGTGTATGAGAAATAGTTAAACAGAGGGCAAAGAGAGATAACTATGTGGCCTTTGTCCTTGTTTGTAAGCGCGTGTGTGGTGGATGAAAGAGTCTAGTAAACAGAGATAGAACACCCACCTTTATACAGATTGGCAGAAAGCCCACGCACACACTCATTCCATAAACGTTTATATATGTAACAATTTAATTCAGTACAACACTAAAAACACCTTCGTTACAACGTCTATGAGTGGGCCAGTTAAAGACAACGGCAGCCCGAGGACCATTTGCTCATCAAGAAGGTTTTGCATTCACAGGTCTAGGTTAATTCAGCACTACATTTTTTTTTCTTTTCTAAATCTTGAATTAAGCAGTCTGACTTTACGGCTCCTAGGTACCGCGACATACTGACGCTAACCTGTATGTCATTCCATGACCCTGACTTCACTTCATTACTCTGCTTAACCCTTTGAACCCGGCAAACCGCTGTAACGGTTGGCGGCCTCGTATACCGTTCAACCCGGCAAACCGCTACAGCGGTGTCAGGTGTTTTGTATTGTGCGCCCGGTGACGCGCGAGCCTCGCTGTGTGTGTTGTGACCTCGCCCTTCACACTGACACATCCTGTTTACACTCAGTACACGGCCTGACAGTACGCACGTACGTTCGTCTGTGGTATGCGGTCAGTTTTGCGGCGCTAGCGTGTAAATTACGGTCGGAATGGCGAGTGGATGTGTAGATATTCGGAGTGATACAATTTTGTGTTTGGAGACATGGTTTCAAAAGTAGATAGCTTTGATGTATTGGGACATGTGTGCCTACCTACCGCGAGGCAGCATAACCACGTGTTGGCAGTGTCAGCTGGAGCGATCGCCGTTTGAGGCACTGACAACGGCAATGACTTACAGCTTGATTCTAATGCTAAATGTTGTGTACAGCGGGGCCGGTACGGAGCGGACACCCCTGGTGTAGGGCCGATGAAGCTGTCCTGAAGGCATCACGTACGTGACCAGGTGCGGACATCAAGCCTTCATCACTCCTTCGTCCTACCATCACTGGTGCTACGAGCAGCAACGGTAGCGAAGTAAGCCACAGATTCGTGCTACAGGACCACAAGCAGTGTTCCGTCAGTGTAGCCTATTGTCGCCTAGCGCCGTTAATTTCACGCCTAGGAATGTTCTAAATCTGTGAGTAGTCATTGAATAGTAATATTCAGTTCGGGAATCTCCGTCAAGTCGTCAATGGGATATTGACTGTGTCGACACTAGTATAAAGAGGAGTCGAGTGACGTCTCTCTCGAGAGACAACGACCTCTACAGTAGTGAGTGAATGTGTGAGCGCTGAAGTTGTGAATAACCTATATGCCACTTGTTGGTTATTTGTGCAGATTGGTTTATATGATGTGAATTGTTATTGGTGTAGATTGGTTTATATGATGTGAATTGTGTGGTTTAATGTATGTTATGAGTGCATGTTAATAGTTAAACAGAGGGCAAAGAGATATAACTGTGTGGCCTTTGTTCTTGTTTGTAAGCGCGTGTGTGGTGGATGAAAGAGTCTAGTAAACAGAGATAGAACACCCACCTTTATACAGATTGGCAGAAAGCCCACGCACACACTCATTCCATAAACATTTATATATGTAACAATTTAGTTCAGTAGTACACTAAAAACGCCGTCGTTACATTTGGTGACCCTAGACTTTCTCTGTGTTAACATTAGGTCATACATATTCATATTTAGTGAGGGCACCACTAGTTATAGATTTATATCGATAGACTAGTGGGCTTATTCTTTTGAAATTTTGTTATAGTGTATGACTGGGATGTGGTGTTTTGTGTGATATTTGCCGTCTCCAGTTTAACGGCTGTGTCTGTGTACAGTTTCTGGGCACTAAGGATTTAGCTCTTTTTCTGTCTTAGGGGTTCCTATTCTCTTCTTCGGCTCTATTCTTCTGTTAGGGAATTGTATTTGTTTTACTAGTTCTTTGCTGTTGTAGGGTCCTATCCTTTTATGCGTGTGTTTGTGGGTATGTTCTCTTTGCCCTTATTTTAAGCAGATTATCGTGTTGGGATTTCAGCCTCATTTGATTTAATTTATTTTTATTATTTGATTTGTATTGATTTTGATCTAGTTTTTTGTTTGTATTTATGTATGTGGTTATAATTGGTTAGTTTTGTTCAATTGGTTCTTTTGATTTGGTTTAGTTGTCAATAGATTGTTTCCCTTGGTTCATTTTGTTTGAGACTTTGATAATTTGATTGGGTTTATTTCCCTTTCGCCGTACATTTGGTATTTAGTATTAGCGATTATAGTGTTTGAGGTGTTTGACAGTGTTCCGTCAGTGTAGCCTATTGTCGCCTAGCGCCGTTAATTTCACGCCTAGGAATGTTCTAAATCTGTGAGTAGTCATTGAATAGTAATATTCAGTTCGGGAATCTCCGTCAAGTCGTCAATGGGATATTGACTGTGTCGACACTAGTATAAAGAGGAGTCGAGTGACGTCTCTCGAGAGAGACAACGACCTCTACGGTAGCGAGTGAATGTGTGAGCGCTGAAGTTGTGAATAACCTATATGCCACTTGTTGGTTATTTGTGCAGATTGGTTTATATGATGTGAATTGTTATTGGTGTAGATTGGTTTATATGATGTGAATTGTGTGGTTTAATGTATGTTATGAGTGCATGTTAATAGTTAAACAGAGGGCAAAGAGATATAACTGTGTGGCCTTTGTTCTTGTTTGTAAGCGCGTGTGTGGTGGATGAAAGAGTCTAGTAAACAGAGATAGAACACCCACCTTTATACAGATTGGCAGAAAGCCCACGCACACACTCATTCCATAAACATTTATATATGTAACAATTTAGTTCAGTAGTACACTAAAAACCCCGTTGTTACACCGTCGAGCTCAGCTCAGCTTAACGATCTTGCTTCCGCGATAAGGTCTTTCTTAGCACATGGCTCCTTTTAAATAATACAATATTTCAGAATACACAATACTTCTGTCGCTGCAACAAAGTTCTTCTCACAATATTGTCACCACGAGGAAATGAAATTAATCTCGCAACGCCCTTTACAAATTTACCAATGGACAAAACTTTAGTTAAATGAGTTAATAACACTAGAATGGGATGACCCGACCTGGCTAAACACAGTGCGTGCCGTGACGCTCGCAACAACGCTCAGGTCCGGCGGCGGCGTCCCATGAGGCGGAGTGACACAGCCATCCTCCACTTGCATAAGGAACCACCCAGGCCTTCTGCAATGCATGGCAGCGAACTAATCCACTCAGATCTTTAGACTTTTGGATTTTGGGATGCACTAAAACAAGGGTGCAAAAATACACATATGAATAACTAACAAAAAGAAGAAAGGTAATCACACCACCCTTCCCGCAATCTTAATTGCCGCCTTTTATATTCCTTCACCTCTCTCCCACAACAATAATAAACTCAAACGCAACAAAATGCATATTTACACATTACCACATGACTCGCTTCCGAATTTACCCTCTGCCACTAGATACTTACTTACGCCTGTCACCCCTACCCGGGTATAGGCCGTCGACGAGAGACCTCCAGCAACTCCTGTCCTGTGCTTCTCCTTCGATTCTACTCCAGGTGGTTCCCAGTCTCTTGATGTCTGCTTGGAGGTCTCGACGCCAGGAGTTTCTCGGCCTACCTCTTTTCCTTTTTCCCTGGGGGTTCCATGACAATGCCTGCCTAGTGATACTGGAAGCTGGCTTTCTCAGACTGTGACCCCACCCGGGTCTGCCTTGGGGGACTTGGGTGGGGTTAGGTATTTTTTAGTTCCCAGGGTCACCCTGGTCAGCCCCACAGGGTGGGTTTTTCTCTCTATTCTGGGGCATGTGTTTCTGTCTACCCTTTGTCCATTCACCTGTATTTGCCTTTTTAAAACTCTCCCTACTGTCTGCACTGCCTGTAGCTCTTGATATTGGATGTGTGTTGCTAAATGGTCTTAGATTTATTTAGGCCCCATGTTGTAGGTTTATTTAACGTATTTGACCGGCTGGCGACATACATTCAATTTTCTGTTTAGTTTTTTTTTTCACAAGCAGTGCAGGCACGTCCTGAGAAAGCCTTGTTGCTGTCGGGACGCTAAGCAATGTACAATCAATCAATCAATCTCAGACTGTGACCGATCCATCCCCATCTTCTTCGCCCAATTTCATTCTCTGCTGTTATCTGCTCTGTTCTCTCCCAGAGTCTGACGTTGCTGATCTTCTCTGGCCAGTGGATTTTCAAAATTCTTCTAAGGCAACTGTTCATGAAGGTCTGTACTCTGTTGACTGTGGTTTTTGTCAATCTCCATGTCTCTGCTCCATATAGGAGAACTGCTTTTACATTAGAGTTGAAAATCCGGACTTTGGTGTGTTGTGACAGCTCTCTGGAACTCCACACTTTTTTCAACTGGAGAAAGGCTGCTCTGGCTTTACCGATTCGTGCTCTGACATCTGCATCAGTGCCGCCTTTTTTTGTCTATGATGCTCCCGAGATAGGTGAAGGACTCCACCTCCTCCAACGGGGTGCCAGCAAGCAAGACTGGTTCTTCCCTGGTTGCGTTCAGCCTCATTGTCTTTGTTTTCTTTTTGTGAATGGTGAGGCCCACTTGGGACGAGATGTCAGCAAGCGTCGTGGTCTTGTCCTGCATTTGTTGATGAGTGTGGGACAGTAATGCTAAGTCGTCTGCAAAATCGAGGTCGTCAAGCTGTGTCCACAGTGTCCACTGTATTCCACTTTGTCTGTGCTCTGTGGTCATCTTCATGACCCAGTCTATGGCCAGTAGGAAGAGGAACGGAGACAGCAGACACCCCTGCCTGACACCAGTTCTGACCTGGAGCTCTCTGGTGAACTGCCCTTCGTGGATCACGCGACATGTCATGCCATCATAGCTGCTCTTGATCAGGCGGACGAGCTTTGTGGGTACACCGTAGTGTCGTAGGAGTTTCCACAGAGTCTCTCGGTCCACACTGTCAAATGCTTTCTCATAATCCACAAAGTTGACGTACAGCGGGGAGCTCCACTCCAGAGACTGTTCCACGATGATGCGGAGAGTGGCGATCTGGTCTGTACATGATCGGTTCTTCCTGAATCCTGCTTGCTGGTCTCTCAGCTGGGGGTCAACGGAGCTCTTCATTCTCTCTAGGATGATCCTGTTGAAGACCTTTCCTGGTACTGACAGCAAGGTGATTCCTCTGTAGTTGGAACACTTGCTGAGGTCGCCTTTCTTGGGAAGCTTGATTAGGTACCCCTCCTTCCAGTCAGCTGGCATCACCTCCTCTTCCCAGATCTTTCCAAACAGTGGGTACAGCATCTCAACTGTTGTCTCTAGGTCTGCTTTCAGAGACTCCGCTGGGATGCCATCTGGCCCTGCTGCTTTGCCGTTCTTCAAAAATGCCACTGCTTTTCTGATCTCTTCCCGGCTGGGTCTGTCACAGCTGATGGGTAGGTCGGTCTCTGCCGGCTGGATGTCGGGGGGGGGGGGGGGGGGGGGGGGGGGGGGTCGGGTGGGCTAGGTCTGTTCAGTAACTCTTCAAAATACTCGGCCCATCTGTCGAGTTGGTCTGCTCTTGTCTGCAATAGGCTTGCCTTCTTTGTCTTTTACTGGTCTTTCTGTATGGCCATACTTACCCGACAATCTTCTGGTAATGTCGTAGAGCCGCCACTAGATGCTACCAAATAAATGACATTTATTTCTACATTCTTACACTCGCCCCCCCCCCCCCCCCCCCCCCAATACTCACTAACTAAACTAATAATAATAACAGAACAAGCACACAAACCCCCCCGAGCATATGGCCACTAAAGAATTGTTGTGTGTACTCGCTGTCATCCGTGAAGACGCGCTGGCTGGGACGAAGACGAAGACGAGACAAGCCAGGGTTAAGTCGTCGCAGCTTTTCTTTCTCCTTCCCAGAGCACCGGGGCGACCAGAGCCGTATTGCAGGGCCATTAAAGGGGAATGACATGACTGCTTGATGGCTTCAGCTAATGGAGATCCATGCCTGAAAGTCCTCCCTCGTAGACTGCTGTTTCGTTCGCTGTTGGAAAGTGACTGCTCTTGTTCGCTGTTGGAAAGCAACTGCCTTTGCTCGCTGTTGGAAAGCGACTGACTAACAATTTGGATATCATACGGTTTAGCAAAAATGCGCTCAGTAAAGATAGTGTGATGTAAAAACACGTGAAACAAGAACCACCCAATCACGCAGACTGAGCGATCACGTGCGTCACGCCGACCTTCGTATTCTCGCATGGCAACAATTCCTTGTGTAAAGGCCAAACAACTCACCTATGCTGTCCTTATGTCTTAACTAATCCCTGTCACCCTTCTAAATTTAACTCCCCTACAAAAATAGGCAAAAAGCCCTGTGTCTTGACAAGGGCTTATTCTAGTTATAGTCTTTTGCCCACCACAAAGGTGATTAAAGAGATGGGGCACCCAAAAATGCTCTAATCAAAGTTTGACCCCAACTGGGTTTGAACCCATGACCTTCAAACAAGAGGCGAACGCTCTACTACCTGAGCTACGTGGAGAATTGATACAGTTTTAAAATCTCTATTTGCATGGTGTTACAGGTACTTGTCTGGTAATCCTGATGTCTACTGAGAGTTCAGATAGCTCCTACTACGGAGAACAGGGTCTTCACTATATCAGTACTACAGGGGACAGCTGCCTTGTGCCTCTCGGTAAGCAGCAATGTGGATCTATTTTGGCCATCTTTGTGTGTGTGTGTGTGTGTTCAGATTAATGCAGGCTCTTTCACATAAGAAATATGTATTTTTCTTTAAAATGTATTTTTTGGAAAAATACTTACCGATGGCATTACTGTATTAACTTACCCAATTTCAGCCTAAGCACCCTTGTGTACACCTACCCAACAAGGGGTGTAAGAGAGAGAGAGTTGTAACCAAGTGACCGGGTAGTCTCCCCTCCCTCCATCCGGTCATGCGCCGTATATTCCCGCCAGTTGTACAGTTTGCATAAAGGCGGCAAGCGGGGTAGGTGGGAGGGACCTCCGAGTAATGCCATCTGTAAGTATTTTTCGAAAAAATACATTTTAAAGAAAATACATTTGTTTCCTCAAAATCCATTACCGATGGCATTACTGTATGGAAGAATGGCGAAAAGGAGGAGGGTGTCGCCCCCAACCCGGCACGGCTGTAAGCTTAGCATCGTGGGGCAACCTCCCAATGATTTCAGCTAAGGGTTACCTAAGGCGCCAGCGGCGCGTGGAGGGAGTGTTGTGCTGCCAAGAGATCTCCAACGAGGGCCAGGTTGTCCCGCTGGCCGGAGATAGAAGCGGGCGAAGGTGGACTCTGATCTCCAACCGACCGCCGCGACGATGCAGTTGCGGTGGTACGCGATGCTGGCGGCGACCGCTCTAACTTCGTGAGCCCGTATCCGCATAGTCTTGGCCACCTGTGGGGACAGATCATTGTAAGCGGAACGAATAGTGCAACGCAACCAAGACTAGATCGTCTGGACGGAAATATCGGCCCGGCCTGGGGCCAAGGGCAGGAAGAGGCGGGAGCGACCTCTTCTCCAGGGCTGCACCCTGCGCAGGTAGACTGTTAGCGCTCGGATCGGGTCCTGCAGTCGTGATGTCTGGGAATGGTTGAATCTTGTAAGAGGCCGAAGACTCCACGCCTGGGGTGCGCCCGAGGGGAGTCTGTTCTTGGCCAAATAAGAGGGGTTGGTCAGAAGCTGAACCGAACCGTCCGTCCTGAACTGCAAGCAGGCTGGGTCAACAGACAGGGCATCCAGTTCGCTGACTCTGGCAGCTGTGGCGAGGGCCAGAAGGAAGCAGGTCTTTTTAGTCACATCCGCGAGGCTGGCACGACACAGAGGCTCGAAGCGACTGGAGTTCAGCCATGTCAGGACCCAAGGAAGATCCCAGCATGGAACGAGAGAATGAGTGACTGGCCGTTGGAGGTCGAAATGGGACATCAAGTCTGAGAGGTCTTTACACGCTCCAGGGTCTGGACAGCCTATGTGACGATAGGTGTCCGCCACCATGGCGAGATAACCGCGAATGGTAATCGGCGCCAAGTTCTGTTCATGAAACAGCCACAAGAAGAACTCGGCGAGCTGCGGAGTAGTCAGTGCCGAGGGGTCCAGATGTCTGGGCTCACACCAGGCCCGCAGGACGCTCCATTTCCCTTCGTACACGCGGAGGGTGGACTGTCTGTGGGCTGAAGCGATCGCCTCCACTGCAGCATCCGAGAAACCTTGGGTTGCGAGGGCCTGCCTGACAACCACCAGGCTTGAAGCAGCAGTCTCTCCGGACAGGGGTGGAAGAGGTTCTGTCGGGGCTGCTTCAGCATTCATTGTCCAAGGTGTGGGAAGCCGAAGAGGTGGTTCGGTGGCGTGACTCAGGTCCGTCGTCCACGTCCTGTTCCAACTGAACGGAGCGACGAGCAGTAGGACCGTGTTGCATCCCCGAAGCTTGAGTAGAATCTTGGGTACAAATACTGAGGGAGGGTACGCGTAGGCTACGAGGCCCTCCCAGCAAATCGACAACGCATCCACCGCCCAGGCGAGAGGGTCCGGAATGGGGGAGACTAAAGAGCGGGAGCTGCTTGTTCCATCTGGTCGCGAATAGGTCGATCATGGGGGTCTCCCAATGAGTGCAGACCATGCGGAAGATTCCGGCCACAGAGACCACTCGGTTTGGAGAAGTTGTCCCCGTCTCGAGAGGGAGTCCGCGAGAACGTTCAGGTGTCCCGGGATGTGACGCGCTCGGAGTGACATGCCACGATCCCTGCACCAGAGGAAGATATGGCAGAGCAGCATGCAGAGGGTCGGCGACCGAGTGCCACCGCACGACCATCGTGTTGTCGGACAAGATCAGGACCTCCTGGTCCTGAAGCTGCATTTCCCAATGGATGAGGGCTAACCATACCGCTTTCAACTCCAACCAGTTGATATGTCGGTCTCAAAGGTCCGCCGTCCACAGGCCCGAAACGGTGCTGAATTCTGGCAGCAAATGGGCCCCCCAGCCCTGGTGGCTCGCATCCGCACAAATGGAGAACGTCGGACGGGTAGAGAGAGGGATTCTTTTCGCCAACCAGGAACTGTCCGACCAACGGAGTAGGTGAGGTCTGATCAGTAACGAGACCAGAACCGGGGCTGAGAGATCTCCCGAAGATGGCCACCAGTGGAGCAGGAGATGAAGCTGTAGCGGTCGAGCATAAAGCCTGCCCAGTGGTAACAAGTCCGCCGCCACGCTGATGAGGCCTAGAAGCTGGAGCCAAGTCTGGGCCGGAAGCGTCTCCGCACTGTAAACTTGCTGCGCCATGGCCGACAGTTTTAAAATTCGAGGCTCCAGGAGACGAACTCTGTTGAGGTCGGTCAAGAAATCCATTCCCAAGTGGATGAAGTGACGCGAAGGGACCAGGTCCAACTTGCCGTCGTTGAGGAAGAATTCGAGACTTCGAAGTAGAGCTAGAAGTGCGTCTCTGTCTGCCGCGAGCGCGACCAAGTCCTGGTTCTTGAGGAGCAGATCGTCGAGGTAGTTGGACGTCAGGATTAAGGAATCCCGCCTGGCCCTTGCGACGACCGCGTCCATAATCTGAGTAAAAACCCAAGGGCTGAGGTTGAGACCGAAGGGGAGAGCCCGAAACTGGTAGATGATGCCAGCGAAGGCAAAGCGAAGGTAACGACGTGAAGTGGGGTGCATGGGAACATGTAGGTACACGTCGGAGAGGTCGAGGCTGACCGCGAAGTCCAACGGCTGTACTGACGCCCGCAGGGCTCTTGCCGTTTCCATCCTGAAGGATTGATTGATTGATTGTACATTGCTTAACGTCCTGACAGCAACAAGGCTTTCTCAGGACGTGCCTGCACTGCTTGTGAAAAAAAATAAACAGAACATTGAATGTATGTTGCCAGCCGGTCTAATACATTAAATAAACCTAACACATGGGGCCTAAATAAAGCTAAGACCATTTAGCAACACACATCCAATATCAAGAGCTACAGGCAGTGCAGACAGTAGGGAGAGTTTTGTGAATGGACAAAGGGTAGACAGAAATACATGCCCCAGAATAGAGAGAAAAACCCACCCTGTGGGGCTGACCAGGGTGACCCTGGGAACAAAAAAATACCTAACCCCACCCAAGTCCCCCAGGGCAGACCCGGGTGGGGGCATCCTGAAGGAGGGTGCGAGGATGAATTTGTTCAGAGCGGAGAGGTTGATGATCGGGCACCACTTGCCCCCGGGCTTCAGGACGACGAAAAGCCGGCTGTAACGCCGGTGAGTCGTGGCGAGCCACCACTTCCGTGGCTGCATTCCGAAGAAGGGTTGCGATTTCCGCTTGAAGCGCATCTGCCTTGTCTCGATCGGATGGCATCATCTGTCCACAGTGGCGAACATCTCAACAGAGGTGGACTCACAAACAAAATCTGAAGCCCCTCCGAGACCGTGGCAAGAATCCAAGGGTCCTCCGGCAACAGCGAACGCCACGTGTCGCTGTGCAACAAAAGCCTCCCGCCGACTGGAGGCCCCGGCGGGGGCGGCGTCAGAGAGAAGTCACTGGGCCCTCCCATGCCCAGGCCTCCGGGAGGCCCGGGGCCAGGCGGGGGCCACTGCCTGGGAGGGACGGGCTCTACCACCAGGAGCCCGCGGTCCAGAATGGGGAGGAAACCTGGTAACCAGGCGGGTGGAAGGTCTGAAGCTCCGCAGTGTGCGCTCTGTCCCCGCGCTGGGCCGGGGGCCGGGAGGGGTCCGATCTAGGGCGCTGGGCCAAAGGTCCTTAGTCGAATCCCGAACCTCTTGCCAAGTGGGACCGAAGAGGAGGGAACCCCCAATGGGGGCACGGCGCAGATGAGCCATGGAGGTCGCAGGGATGCCCGGACAGCCCTTCAGCACGGCATCCTGTCTCATGAGGTCGCAATTCGCCGCGGCCACCAAGGAATTAGTCGCAATGTGGTGTACTGCGCGATTCGCTATGATGGTGATGGAGTGAACGTCGCGAAGACGAGACTCATCTGGCAGCTCCCAAAAATCCTCTATACTTCTCACCACCGCCTGAGTTGCCAAGTCCAGAAAACCCGCACCCGCCAGAGAGTTACGCACCAGGGTAGCAGTGTGCTCCAGTCCGGGAGGAAAAATCCGACGGGCAGGAACCTTGCCTCCTCGCGCTGGGACCATATGGCGTTGAGGCGCGTCCCCTGGGTGGTGGATAGGGGGTCCCTCGTGAGAGGGGTGCACCGAATGAAATAAGGTGCCGTGAACCAACATGGTCTAAGGGAAGGTGACCCCGACAGAAAACCCCTGGTCCTCCTAGTAAGGGGGTTGGGCGTGGGGGTAGCTTCCCCACCCTGCAAAAAAGGAAATAGCTACAAAAACGCCGACGAAAAGACTAACAGTAATTCCTTTCCTGGAGGAGGAAGGTTCTTCTACCAGAAGACTGACGTCCTGTGGTGAAAGCCGGAAGTCTTCGGAAGCCACAGGACCGAGCTGCCTCTCTCTATCCAGGGATACAACCATGGGCACATGGAACGTCAAGACCATGTACCAGAGCGGCAAGGCCGCCCAGATAGCAGCGGAAATGCAAAAGTACAACCTTTCCCTGCTAGGTATCAGTGAAGCCAGATGGACGCAGTCTGGCCAGAAAAGGCTGTTAAGTGGGGAGATGATTCTGTATTCAGGTCATGAAGAGGAGAATGCCCCCCATACAGAAGGCGTAGCATTCATGCTGTCACCAGTGGCACAGAGAGCGCTGATGGGCTGGGAACCTCTTGGGCCAAGAATCATCACAGCAGCCTTTAGAACCAAGAAAAAGCTCAAGCTGAACGTCATCCAGTGTTATGTGCCCACTAATGACAGTGACGAGGAAGAGAAACAAGAGTTCTACGACCGACTCCAGAGTGCCTTGGACAAATGTGCGGAGCGAGACATCACCATCGTCATGGGCGATTTTAATGCCAAAATAGGGGAGGACAACACCGAATATGAAGAGATGATGGGGAGACAGGGACTAGGCTCGGAGATGAGTGAGAACGGGGAGAGGTTTGTAGACTTTTGTGCTCTAAACCGACTTGTCATTGGAGGCAGCATCTTCCCACACAGAAGGATACACAAAGCAACTTGGGTCTCACCTGACCATACAACAGAGAACCAAATAGACCATATCTGCATTAGCAAGAAATTTAGAAGATCCCTTCAAGATGTTCGAGTGAGGAGGGGAGCAGATGTCGCCTCCGACCACCATCTGCTTACCTTAAGAATGAAGCTCAAGCTAAAGAAAAGCCGCACAGAGACAAGAAGACAGCGCTATAATGTAGGCCTCCTGAGAGAAACTGGAGTTAGAGAAGAGTTCAAACTGGTGCTGTCCAACCGGTTTCAAGCGCTACAGGAGCTAGTAAATGAAGAGGAGGCGGTCACCACAGAGCAGCAGTGGAAGGCAGAGAGGCGCTGAACTCAACCTGCAAAGACACTGTAGGGTTCAGGAAACACCATCACAAGGACTGGCTGTCGGCACAGACCTTGAAGAAGATAGAAGTGAGGAAGCAGAAGAAAGCAATTGTCAACAACAGTCGCACGAGAGCAGCCAAAGTAAGGGCACAGGGGGAATACTCAGAAGCCAACCGCGAGGTGAAGAGGAATATCAGGGCAGACAAGAGGGCCTACACAGACAGCCTGGCAGCAGAGGCAGAAAAGGCAGCAGGCAGCGGCAACATGAAACAGCTCTACGACATTACCAGAAGATTGTCAGGCAAGTATGGCCATACAGAAAGACCAGTAAAAGACAAAGAAGGCAAGCCAATTGCAGACAGAGCAGACCAACGCGACAGATGGGCCGAGTATTTTGAAGAGTTACTGAACAGACCTAGCCCACCCGACCCCCCAGACATCCAGCCGGCAGAGACCGACCTACCCATCAGCTGTGACAGACCCAGCCGGGAAGAGATCAGAAGAGCAGTGGCATTTTTGAAGAACGGCAAAGCAGCAGGGCCAGATGGCATCCCAGCGGAGTCTCTGAAAGCAGACCTAGAGACAACAGTGGAGATGCTGTACTCACTGTTTGGAAAGATCTGGGAAGAGGAGGTGATGCCGGCTGACTGGAAGGAGGGGTACCTAATCAGGCTTCCCAAGAAAGGCGACCTCAGCAAGTGTTCCAACTACAGAGGAATCACCTTGCTGTCAGTACCAGGAAAGGTCTTCAACAAGATCATCCTGGAGAGAATGAAGAGCTCCATTGACCCCCAGCTGAGAGACCAGCAAGCAGGATTCAGGAAGAACCGATCATGTATAGACCAGATCGCCACTCTCCTCATCATCGTGGAACAGTCTCTGGAGTGGAGCTCCCCGCTGTCCGTCAACTTTGTGGATTATGAGAAAGCATTTGACAGTGTGGACCGAGAGACTCTGTGGAAACTCCTACGACACTACGGTGTACCCACAAAGCTCGTCCGCCTGATCAAGAGCAGCTACGATGGCATGACATGTCGCGTGATCCATGAACGGCAGTTCACCAGAGAGCTCCAGGTCAGAACTGGTGTCAGGCAGGGGTGTCTGCTGTCTCCGTTCCTCTTCCTACTGGCCATAGACTATGTCATGAAGATGACCACAGAGCACAGACGAAGTGGAATACAGTGGACACTGTGGACACAGCTTGACGACCTCGATTTTGCAGACGACTTGGCATTACTGTCCCACACTCATCAACAAATGCAGGACAAGACCACGAGGCTTGCTGACATCTCGTCCCAAGTGGGCCTTACCATTCACAAACAGAAAACAAAGACAATGAGGCTGAACGCAACCAGGGAAGAACCAGTCTTGCTTGCTGGCACCCCGTTGGAGGAGGTGGAGTCCTTCACCTATCTCGGGAGCATCATAGACAAAAAAGGCGGCACTGATGCAGATGTCAGAGCACGAATCAGTAAAGCCAGAGCAGCCTTTCTCCATTTGAAAAAAGTGTGGAGTTACAGAGAGCTGTCACAACACACCAAAGTCCGGATTTTCAGCTCCAATGTAAAAGCAGTTCTCTTATATGGAGCAGAGACTTGGAGATTGACAAAAACCACAGTCAACAGAGTACAGACCTTCATGAACAGTTGCCTTAGAAGAATTTTGAAAATCCACTGGCCAGAGAAGATCAGCAACGTCAGACTCTGGGAGAGAACAGAGCAGATAACAGCAGAGAATGAAATTGGGCGAAGAAGATGGGGATGGATCGGTCACAGTCTGAGAAAGCCAGCTTCCAGTATCACTAGGCAGGCATTGTCATGGAACCCCCAGGGAAAGAGGAAAAGAGGTAGGCTGAGAAACTCCTGGCGTCGAGACCTCCAGGCAGACATCAAGAGACTGGAAACCACCTGGAGTAAAATCGAAGGAGAAGCACAGTACAGGAGTTGCTGGAGGTCTCTCGTCGACGGCCTATACCCGGGTAGGGGTGACAGGCGTAAGTAAGTAAGTAAGGAACCTTGCCTCTTGTCTACAACTGAGCCTCCAGGTCCACCGCTGGAAGTGGACAGGCAAAAGCTTGAGAATGTCCCGCGTACCATGCCTGCCAAAACTTGATATCGACGCTGGAAGAAACCTCTATCACAGAGCTTGCCTACGGCGAGGTGTTCGTTAAACACATCCATCAGATCCCTAATTCCCAGTGGCTGAGACAGAGTCTTAAAACGCTTCGCTTGTAGAGGAACGTCCACCAAAGCCGCGGCTTTTCTCTTGAGTGGGGGAGACGGAGGGCAGCTTTCCAAGGAAAGAATCTTCGCGATCAACCGCGCTGCCTCGTGTAGAAAACGCGAAGTGTCTGTCACGCCCGACGGCCCCCTGGTGCATCCAAGTCCGAAGCGCTGTGAGGGCGAGGATCCAGTGAGAAAATGGCGGAAGCGGAGTCCTCCGGAAATAAGCTGAGAACGTCATCGTCCCCGACCACAGGAGAAAATGCAACTGTGTCCCGATGTGGAGAACCATCGTCCGAATGTCTGCGCGGCGAGCTAAAGGAAGTCTAAAGGCTAGAAAATGCGCGCGCTGTCGAGAACCGGTCACTACTGTTAGCGCTGACCGGGGCTCCTGCACGGCCGACGCGTAAAGGAAGAATATCCAAAGTCAAGGCCCGAGGGGAAGCATCAAACCGATGCGCAGAGGGCCTATTCCTAGGGCTGGGCGCGCGGCTGAGACGAACAAAAGTCCGAGGGGCGCGAGGTGACCGGCTACGGCCGGGAGCCCTGACAGCGCCGGGGGAAGGAGACCGACGTCGCGGGGACGGGCTCATATTGAGGTGGCGCAGGAAAGAGCGCCAGTCCGAAGTCGGAAGCCTGCAAGGTTGGGCAGAGGCTGACGGACAGTGTCGACGGGAAGCTAGCGAAGGCAGGAGGGAGTCCCACGTGCCCTGTCTCTCGGCCACCCCTTGCAGAGGACCATGCGAGACTGGCATAGGTCTCTCGGCCACCCCTTGCGAAGGGCCATGCGAGATGGGTTGGACTCTACCGGCCATCACTGTGAGAGGGCGATACGGGATTGAGTCCATCAACCGCCGAGAAGAGGGCCCCACAATCTACGAAGTCGCCCGCCGGTGTGGAGATTTGAGGGGGGCAGGGGCTACCGGAATAACAATTGTTCCATCGGCGTGGTAGATTCCGTAGCCCCGGGGTGGTGACGCTGATAAAATTCCCAAAGCTGCGACCACTTACGCTCCTTCCACGTCGCACAAACGGCGCAGAAACGGGCAGAGGAGCAGCCAGAGGAGCAGCCAGAGCAAGGAAGACACAGCTTATGGTCGTCCATAGGCCACTGAAAGCCCTTGCAATGCTTGCAGGTGCGAATCTGTACACTGCAATACAAAGCAGACACCATTTTGAAACAACACGTGGGCCCGACACGAAAAGGCCTGTGAACAGCACTCACGACCGGTCGAGGGCTAAGCCCACAAACGAACCGAAAAATTCCAAAGGAGGTGCCGACGAGAAAGTAAACGGCCCGTTTGCTCGTAGGCATAACCCGAGGCCTTAACTCGCCATCTACGAGCCACTAAGGGAGGCAGAGAAGTAAGAGCCAATCCAAAAACGAGAGAGGCTGAAGCCGGTGACTGTCCACAGTGAAGCAAAGGGTACAACTGGCAGGAATATACGGCGCATGACCGGATGGAGGGAGGGGAGACTACCCGTTCACTTGGTTACAACTCTCTCTCTCTCTTACACCCCTTGTTGGGTAGGTGTACACAAGGGTGCTTAGGCTGAAATCAGGTAAGTTAAGGGGTATATTCCATACAGTAATGCCATCGGTAATGGATTTTGAGGAAACAAATTCATATACAGACCAGACCAAAAGAATGACTTTCAAACCTGTTTAATTTAATGCTGTACATGAGTACATGGCTGTAAAATAATGAAGACAGAAATGTGCCTTGGAATGTCATGGTCACACTATATTAGTATATAGTCTTGTCATTTTGAATCTTGTTTCTTTCTTAGCTGATTATTTCGTTACATTTAACCCTTTGGGTGTCGGTAGCGGTTTTAGTCACAGTGATTCCTGGAGGAATCATCACGACTAAAACCGCTACCGACACCCAGAGGGTTAGTGTACAATCTACCCCCAAAATGGATTTTACATGCTTGTATGGTATACCGACACCCAGAGGGTTAGTGTACAATCTACCCCCAAAATGGATTTTACATGCTTGTAGGGTAGTTTCTACTTATCAGTGAATTGCTAAATACAGTGACTGAATGAGTGTACTTTTCGTCTGCTATTGAAAGGAGAATCCGACGCCAGCTTACTAAGTAAGCTGGTGTCGGATTCCTCGGACAATAGAAGGCGGTATGTTCAGAATTAACCCATTGAGCCCCGGAACCCTGCAGCAGGAGATGGATTAATCATGCTAATTCAAGGGTAGTGCCAAATGAGCTTGGCGCCTCAAGCTGCCAAGCTCATCTGGCACTACCCTTGAATTATCATGATCAATCCATCTCCTACAACTTGGTACATGGTCGTTAGACAACGCCTTCAAATGTTTGGAAATGTGGTCGTGGGGTTAAGAGGGTTAATTGATATTATGGTTGAAATTCTATTTTGGTGTGTTGCAGGCAAGAAAGGGCCCATTTACAGCATCATGTGGAGTCCACGAAACACAGAGTTCTGTGTTGTTTATGGATGTATCCTGTCTGTTATTTAACTGTGTAACTTTAGTACCCATCCTGACTGCCTAGCAGACCTGTTTACTCTTCCACATTATGCGGAAGATTTCCGCATTTGAACCCTTTTTTCCGCGTATAATGTGAAATCTTCCGCATTTGTTTCCTCAAAACACATTACCGATGACATTACTGTTAGGAATACTGATCTAGCTAGCCTAATTTTAGCCAAAATTGTTGTGTGCCTACATGGCAGGGGAGGCTACAAGGGGCGTTATAAGCTAGGCAGTACTCTGGGTAGCCTCCCTTCCATCCTCATCCGGGCACGCGTCCACCGGAATCGCCATTCTGTTTCTTAGCTAGCCGTGGATGGTTGTGTGCCTACTCTCTGCATCTGGACTTCATATAGTGTGACCGGTTTGTGGCTTGGGACTTGTGAGCTCTTACGTTGTGCTCTGTGCTCCCTCTCGGATTATTCTTCGTTTGGGCTCCCTAGTGGCGGAGTTTCTGTGTTTAGTGGACTTGTACTGTTCCTGAGACTTAGTTTACCGACGAGCGACCGGTCGGCATGGGTGTCTCTACTTCACATTGGTCCCTACAGCGCTGCTTCGCCTGCCTCTCTGCCATGACTAAGTATAACCTCGGTTAGTGCCCGCAACCGGCACTCAAGGGGGGGTGGAAAGCGCCGGGCGTCGGCACTGGTCATATAGCGGATTCGTTTTCGAAACTTGTACACGCGATCGCATTGGTGCGTGACCTCGGGGAGCCACGCTCGCTCGCCGGTGACTGTTTTGCAGTGGTCAAGTCCTCACCTGCAAGAGATGTGGGGACTTTCAGTGGCCGAGTGACTCGCATGATGTCTGCTTACCGTGCTTGGCCTGTGCCTCCACTCACCTGTGTGGCGCCTGCACCCCCGGGCGGGAGGAGCAGTGGTCGCAGCTTGGCGTTTCTATCGGCGGGAATGACAACCCCAGCCTGAGAGCGGAAGCCTGCTGCCGCCCCGACCGCTTCAGTGGAGGAGACACCTCGGACACTCATGAATCTGGACACACGCGCGGATCCGGAGCCTAGGGCTACAGCCGGAGGGTTTGTCAGCTCGCTGGGGTTATGAGACACCGAGCCTGGCCAACATAGTCCTCCGACAACAGTGTTCGTCAGCTCGCTGGTAAAACAGTACACCGAGCTTGGCCAACACCGGACGTCTACAGTGTTCGTCAGCTTGCTGAATACCGCCGAGTCTCCCCAACAACGTCCGATGGACTGCCACGCGTCTACGCCCGTGAGTCGATCCAAGCAAAGCGCAAGCCATCTGATACAGAGGTCGGTAAAATTGTTACTTACTAAGCTTGTAACTGCCCCCTTGGCACAGGTGCTTAGAGACGAGACGGGCATTCAGCGTCAGGCATCGCAGGGACAGAGCTCCCGTTCAGCTAGTTTTCAGCGATGAAAAGTGCCAGACGGTCGTCCGAGCGTCGCCCTCATTCACGATCCTTGACAGGCCTCCACGCTTGCAGATTGCTACCAGGGACCGGGATGCCCCCCGACACTCTAGGCCTTCCGTCACGGGGGGTGCGGCTTCCATCAGCCGTCGTGCCTCGCTGCCTCACTGCAGATGGTACAGATACGGGGAAGAGTGGGGAGTACTACAGACCTGTTGTGCAGAGGAGCATCTCTCTCCATAGACTGGACTAACCCCTTTTTGGCCGAGTTCGTCTAGGGGTTCCAAGCAGAGCCTGCGCCATGAGGTTGCCGCTTTGCTTCGCAAGGTCGCCGCGGAGGTGGTAACGTGACAGGACTCCCCAGCCTTCTATAACCGCCTCTTCATGGTTCCCAAGCTGGGCGGCAAGGGGCGTCCCATCTTCAACTTGTCCGCCCTACACAAGTTTATCTTCGCCCCGCCTTTTCGTGTGGAGACTGCCCAAGCGCCTCAGGCCGCTGTGCAGCCTATGGACTTTGCCGTCAGCCTAGACGTGTCGGATGCTTATCTCCACGTCTCCATGTACCCCACCTTGGAATGTTACATGCGCTTCGCCTTTAGTAGACTGGTCTACCAATTCGCGTTCTACCCCTCGGCCTCAGCACCTGGGGGTTCACCCGCTTCTTGGACGCCGTCGTTGTCAGGGCCAGGTGGACGTCCTCAAGCCCTACGTCGATTTATCTGGACCAGGTCTTCTCTTGCAGAACCAGGTGGGCGCCGGATCGAGATGCGCTGCTAGATCTGCTCGACAGACTCGGCTTCCTGCTCAACGTGGGCACATCCGACCTTGTGCCATCCCACCACTTCGTTCATCTGAGGATGGTTTCGCACCGAGCTCAACGAGGTGAAGTTACTGGAACCAAGCTTTCAGGGTTGGCGAACCTGACCTCGGACGGTGACGGTCTCCGCCAGAGGGTGGCTTCAGCTTCTGGGCCTGGTGAGTGCCGCAGCAGACTTACTCCCCTTGGCCATCTCTACTATCGCCCGCTTCAGCTTGCCCTTCTCCTGCACTGGCGCCCAGTGACGGCTACATCGAGGCTCTTGTGCCGGTTCTACCGATGCTCCTTCCACATCTCCTTCGTTGGGCGGAGCCTGGCTGGCTCGCGACGGGAGTTCCCCTCTACTCGCCTCCTCCCCAGCTGTCTCCGTGTGTCGACGCAAATCTCTACGGCTGGGACGCTCACCTTCTACCAATGTTCGTCGCGGCCTCCGGCACCTGGCCTCGCATCAGGTCCCCGGACCTTGCGGTCCAGCACATCAACTGGTTAGAACTGAAGGCACTCAGCGTGTGGGACGTCTATGTCACCAGGAGCTGCTCGTCCCTTCGGACAACCCCACTGTGGTCGCCTACATCCAGAAGCAGGGCGGGACGCTCCCCGCCCTCGGCATCCTTCTCTACCAGCTGTTCCGGTGGTGCAAAGATGCCGGCATTTCTCTCCGAGCCAGACATCCCACTATCTCTTTGTCCTAGCCGATTCCCTCTCGCGACGTGGTCAGCTGCTACACACCATGTGGACCCTCCGTCCAGACATCTTCGGATGATCTACACCCATGGGGAGACCCCCATGATCGACCTCTTCACGACGAGGTGGATTCTCCAGCTTCCTCTCCATCTCCCCCATGCCAGATCCACTAGCCTGGGCAGTCGACGCTCTATCCATTCCCTGGGACGGCCTTCGTCGCATACGCCTACCCGCCGACGGTTCTCGTCCCCAAGCTCCTGCTCAAGCTCAAAGATTGCAATGTAGTCCTGTTCCTGGTGGCTCCCTTCGGCTGGACCAGGTCTTGGACCACCAACCTCCTGAACCTCGCCGCAGCCCAATGCTGCGGCTACCCACCCCGCGCACGATGCTCAAGCAACCTCGGCAGGCCCTGTTCTACCTGTGCCCCGAGCGACTTCTACTCCACGCCTGGAGTTGGTGCGGCAAGCCCTCGCCGCTAGAGGCTTCTCACTTACAGCGGGGGAAACTATCGCTACAGCCCGCAGACCCTCGACCAGGTGAGTTTACGAGGAAAGTGGCGAGTCCCGTGCGACTGGTGTGATGAAGGGCGACTCTCTCCCACGGATCTGACGGTTTCCAGCTGGCGGAGTTCTTCCTCTGGCTCTTCACCGACCAGCTTCGGGCACCAATCACCATTCGCGACTACCCAGCGATGATCGCCGATACGTACCGGCATGTGGTACGGCCCGACCCTGGCAACTGCAAGGACCTGGCTGACCTTATGGCGCGCTTCGGTCTTAGACGTCTGGCTCTCTGCTCACTCGTACCGTGATGGGACCTACCCTGGATGCGGACGTGGCTCAACACTAGCCGCTTCGAACCACTTCAGTTGGGCCTACCCGGCACCGGCCTCCACGTGGCGTAGGTGGGTAGTCCGCTCAGTCCCTGACTGAGTGGGCTAGCGGACGGGTGCCATCTTTGTCCAGGATTAGGACTTGATGTCAGCAAATATGTTGTTCAGCCTTTTCACTGGTCCGGTTTTTAAGGAGCTGTGCTAACCTAGGTCGTACCATGTTGGATTGGTCCTTAAAAATACTCGTGACTTTTTGGTCCTTTGGATCCCAAGTGTTTGCCGTGCTTGGAGACCCGTGTCGGGGGAGAAGAGGATCCTGGTGGCTGAGGTTCCCTTTGGGCTGCGGCTCACTGGTGCCAACACTCCACTTCGGCCTTGACTTCTACCTAAACGGGAGGCTAGTCGTACCGGCCTAGTCAATCGGCTCTTGTCACGTTGAGCCCTATCCCACTGTTGACATGCGGGTTGCTATACGGAGCACCATGCTATAGCTTCTGCTGCTGATTAGGTGCTTTACGCCAGTATTCCCCTGCATTCAACGTTGTGATAGAAGGCGGTGGCTCAAACGGTTCAATCGGGCTTACCCCCTTGAGTATATCTTTCGGGCAGTCTCCATTGTGCGTCGGCTGGAGACCCGCCGACAGTTGCACTTTCCCTTGTTGGGCTCGGTGGCGGGCGGGGACCCCCGGGGGATGAATATCTCTACTAATATAATATGGATAAAACCAAAAAACCCAAACTAGCACAGAAACGGCACATAGACGCCGACATTGAACACGACAGTGATTCAGACTGTGAGGAAGCGACACCTCAGGCGTCGGCCGTATGGCCTCGCTTCCTCATTGTCCATAGTAAGGTGAAGGAGAAACCAGTTACCAAGCTGCATCCTTTTCTGGTGGGGGAGACCCTCAGGAGCCGTGTTGGCAGGCCTGACGCCCAGCGCCTCAGGTCTGGTGACTTGCTGGTGGAGTGCCGTACTCGGGCACACTCCAGCAGGCTACTGGGGCTCTCTTCCATCGGAGACACTCCTGTGGAAGTCACACCCCACAAAACTATGAATTTGTCAAGAGGCGTAATCAAAGATCAAGCTTTGGCAGAACTGTCAGAAGATGAACTTGTAAGGAACCTTAAGTCTCAGGGGGTGACTTGCGTCAGGCGCTTCGCTTCCAAGCGAGGTGGTGGGGAGATCCGTCTCCCTACCATCATCCTGACATTTGGCACCCCCACCCCTCCTACTACCATCTGGGGAGGTTACTACTCCCTGAGAGTGAAAAAGTACGTCCCTCTTCCCCTCCGGTGCTTTAAGTGCCAAAAGTATGGCCATGGGCAGAAGACATGCCGTCAGGCAGAGGCTTCATGCGCCCGTTGCACTAGGCCCGGACACTCTGCTGAGTCCTGCACAGCCACCCCCCTGTGTGTGAATTGCCAGGGGGCGCATATGGCTTCGGATAAGAAATGCCCTCGTTGGATATCCGAGTGCAAGATTCAGCAGGTGCGTGTGGAGAAGGGGCTGTCCTTTCTGGATGCCAAAAAACTGGTTGAAGGCCCTGGTGCAGCTGCGGCTGCCCCAACCTCTAACACCTCAGTGTATACTTTTAGTGCAGCGGTGGCAGGCAAGCGCCCCACCAAAGACTTTTCATGTCAGACCCCAACTTCTTGGTTGGGGGCGGAGCCTCGGCTCCTCTCGCCCCTGGAGAGTAACCCTCCTCCGGTGGTGACAAGGAGCCAGGGAACGCAGAAGGCGGACACTGCCGGTCCGGTTGTGCCGCCTTCTGTTGCCCCTAAGCCTCAGCCCCCACCCAAACCTGTTAGTCAGTCAACTCCAAAGGCTTCTGGCTCTGGTCAGCCTTCTAAGGCCGCTAACTCTAGCGGCAGGAACGCTGCCCAGGACCAGAAGTCTAAGAAATCTATGGGACCGCTGTGCGCACGGGCCCAGAAGGGGAACACAGATGTCCCCCTTCAAAACAAATATGCTGCACTGGAGGAGCGGATGGAGGGAGTGGAAGTTGTTGTTGCTGATGCTGCGGCAGCTCCACCCCCTTCCTCTCCAAGGAACCAGAGGAGGCCCGGGAGCCGGCCCCCCTCTGTTTCTTCAACTCCTTCCAAGGTAAAGGAAAAAGGGGGGGAAAACTCCTTACCCCCAGATAAGACTTAATCATGGACTCTTTGCTTCAGTGGAATTGTCGTGGTTTTCGAGCTAACTTTGAGGAATTACGTCTTTTAGTCAAGTTCTATAACCCCTCAGTAATATCTCTTCAGGAGACTTACCTGAAGACTTCTGACCCTGTGTCTTTTAATGGTTTTAATGTTATACATAAAGGCTCTGATTCGGAGAGGCGCTCGGGTGGAGCGGCTCTTCTCATTAGTAGCCAAATTTTATGTAGCCCCGTTAGCATCGACACCTGTCTTCAGGCTGTCGCTGCTCGGGTTACCTTAAAAAAGACCATAACCATATGTAGTATTTACCTGCCACCATCACTGCGGGTCTGTAGCAATGATATTTTTAACTTAGTAGATCAACTGCCCCCTCCCTTTATTCTCATGGGGGATTTTAACGGTCATGCTCACCTTTGGGGTAGTGACCACTATGATGGCAGAGGTCAGATGTTAGAAGATGTTTTTTCTCAACTTAACCTATGTGTCTTTAACGATGGCTCACCTACATACTCTAACTCAGGTTCTGGATCTAGTTCTGTTCTAGACCTCACTGTGTGTGATCCTTCTCTCATGCTGGACTTTGACTGGAAGGTTCACGACGACCTGTGTGGTAGTGACCACATCCCAGTAGTCCTGTCATCGGTCAGCTGTGAGGAGGATTCGCCGGTGGGGCGCTGGAATCTCAAGAAAGCTAACTGGTCTCTGTTTGCCTCTCTCTGTCAGTCTCGTCTTACTACCCCACCCGGGTCTGCCCTGGGGGACTTGGGTGGGGTTAGGTATTTTTTAGTTCCCAGGGTCACCTTGGTCAGCCCCACAGGGTGGGTTTTTCTCTCTATTCTGGGGCATGTGTTTCTGTCTACCCTTTGTCCATTCACCTGTATTTGCCCTTTTAAAACTCTCCCTACTGTCTGCACTGCCTGTAGCTCTTGATATTGGATGTGTGTTGCTAAATGGTCTTAGCTTTATTTAGCCCCATGTGTTAGGTTTATTTAATGTATTTGACCGGCTGGCGACATACATTCAATGTTCTGTTTTGTTTTTTTTCACAAGCAGTGCAGGCACGTCCTGAGAAAGCCTTGTTGCTGTCGGGACGTTAAGCAATGTACAATCAATCAGTCTCGTCTTACAGAGGAGGTGGTCATGTCAGCTGAAGAACCTGTTTCTTGTTTTACTTCTATTTTGTTGGAGGTTGCAGGTGAAACCATCCCTAGAACTTCCACATCACTCCCTCGGAAGCCGAGAGTACCATGGTTCAATGAAGAGTGCCGCAAGGCCCAAACAATGCGCAAATCTGCTCAGCGACGTGCTTTTCGTAATCCGTCGCAAGCAAATATTTTAACCTTTAAAAGACAGCGGGCGAAAGCCCGTTACATTTTTAAACGTGAACGCCGTGCTTCCTGGAGACGCTTCGTCTCATCTTTATCTTCTAGGACTCCGTCCCAAAAAGTCTGGAAGGCTGTTCGAAGAATTAGGGGCAGGGGTGGCTCGGCTTCTGTCGGCCATCTTAGAGATGGTGCCAGTTTGGTCACAGATAAAAAGGCTGTGGCCAGTTTGCTTGCCTCCACCATTGCCCATAATTCTTCAACAGAGCATTATTCACCTTTCTTCCAGAGAGAGAAGGAGAAGCGAGAATCTTGTGCTTGTGATTTTATATCGGATAACTTGGAAGACTATAATGCCCCTTTTACGTTTTCAGAATTGCAGCAAGCCTTGCAGAAATGTACTGACTCTGCTGCTGGATTAGATACCATCCATTATCAGCTCATAACACATCTGCCTGAGGATTCACTCCTTGTACTTCTCAAGGCCTTTAACCATATCTGGATAACCGGTCATTTTCCACCATCTTGGCGCCAGGCTGTGGTTGTGCCAATTCCCAAGCCGGGTAAGGATCCTTCCGACCCGGGCAACTACCGGCCAATAGCTTTGACATCATGTTTATGTAAAACTATGGAACGCTTGGTCAACGCCCGACTGGTGTGGCATCTTGAGTCACAGGGTCTCATCACAGACCTCCAGTGCGGTTTCCGGCGCTTCCGTAGTACAACTGACCATCTAGTCCGCTTTGAGTCTTTTATCCGAGATGCTTTTGTCAACAAGCAGCATGTCTATGCAATTTTCTTTGATCTTGAAAAGGCATATGACACTACCTGGAAGCATGGTATAATGTCTGATTTGTCGGACATGGGTTTTAAAGGGCATCTGCCCGTTTTTATTCACAATTTTTTGTCCAACAGGTCGTTCCATGTCTGTGTGGGCTCCACCCTCTCCGACTCCTTTGAACAGGAGATGGGTGTCCCGCAGGGCAGTATTCTATCTCCTGTTTTATTTAGCATTAAAATAAATAACATTGTAAAGGCCGTCAAGGATGATTCTGAATGCTCTTTGTTTGTGGACGACTTTGCTTTGTGTATACGAGGTCGAGGACTTGCGTCCCTTGAGAGGCGCTTGCAGCTGTGTGTTGATCGAATCCAGGGGTGGGTGTCTCTCAATGGATTCAGATTCTCGCCCTCCAAGACAGTCTGTGTGCATTTTACTAACCAGACGAAATTTTTTCCAGAACCTAGCCTGAGCATTGCTGGTGTGCCAATTAAGGTGGCCGAAGAGGCAAAGTTTTTGGGGGTCATCTTTGACAAAAGATTGACCTTCTGCAACCATGTTAACTACCTTAGAACCTCTTGTTGGAAGGCCCTCGACATTCTTCGTGTCGTTGGTCGTACTGACTGGGGTGCAGACCGCATCGTCTTACTTCGACTGTACCGGGCCCTTGTTCGGTCCAAACTGGATTACGGCTCTGTGGTATATGGCTCGGCTTCCAAGTCTGTTCTGCAGCGTCTGAACACAATTCACCATCAAGGTCTGCGCATATGTCTGGGAGCCTTCAGGACATCTCCAGTTCCTAGTCTGTATGCAGAGGCAGGGGAGCCTTCTCTCAGGCTCCGCCGCATCCGCCTCATGCTCAGCTACGTTCTGAAGCTGAAGGCCCATCCGGAAAATCCTGCCTATGATTGTGTTTTTAACCCATCGTTTGCAGAGATTTACGATGCCCATCCGGGAGCTGTCCGTCCACTTTCCTTCCGTGTCCGACCTCATCTGCAGGCGGCCGGAGTGGACCTGGACAAAGTTTCGGAATCTCTGCAACACGTCACTCCACCCTGGCTACTACCAGTTCCTGACATCTTGCTGGACTTGACTGCCCACAAGAAGGATTGTACTCCACCAGCCATATACCAACAGAGCCTCAATGAACTCCTTTCAATTTTTCCTGGCTATTGTCGTCTTTATACGGATGGGTCCAAGTCTGAGGATGGAAGAGTGGCTGCGGCTGCAGTGTCCTCTCGCCATCCTAGACGCCCATTTAAGCTCCGTCTCCCTGACCATTCCTCTGTATTTAGTGCAGAACTGCAGGCCATTCTGCTAGCACTCAAGCATGCCTATCAGTCTCGGGAAAGGAACTTCCTGATTCTGTCTGACTCTCTTTCTGCCCTGCAGGCCCTTCAGGGCGCGGGAACAGACCATCCACTGCTGGTGCAGATTAGAGAGTTCTACGCGGACTTGATGAAGGAATGTTATGACATCATTTTTATTTGGGTCCCAGGCCATGTGGGCATCGAAGGCAACAGAATCGCAGATTCTGCTGCCAACAGTGCCCGCAGTGACCCTGTCCCTGACACACTGTCTGTCTATAGTGATTTTAAACCTGTGATTAGTGCGTACGTGGCCCGCGAGTGGCAGTCCGAGTGGGACAAAGAGGAAGGGAACAAGCTTCATGAAGCTCTTCCTAAGTTGTCTGACAGTCTACCTTTCCGCTGCGGCAGCCGCCGTGAGGAGACTGTCCTTGCTCGGCTCCACATCGGGCACACGTATGTTACGCACTCTTACTTACTTAAACAGGATGAGCGTCCATGGTGTTTTGCCTGTGATGAGCAGTTTTCTGTTCAACACTTTTTGCTGTATTGTGCTGACCTAATTGACACCAGATATAAACACTTTACAGCAGACTCCTTGAAGGTTTTGTTCCGGGATGTTCCCCCGGACAAAATCTTCAATTTCTTGCGAGCATGCAATATTTTTAACAAGATTTGAGCATTCATAGACTATGTGAATCTTTTTTATTTGCCCTTTTTGAGAGTCTGTAGACATTTCTTTTAAAGACGTGCGACATTTTAGCCTGAGATTTTTAATCTATATTTACATCTTGTCTTAAGACCTTGCTTTTAGTCTGGCTGACCAGATTTTTACCCATCCCGCCGTGAGATGGCCTTAGTCGCCTGCTCGGCGTTAAACCCAAATAACTAACTAACTAACACTTCAGTTGGAAGACGTGGAAGACACGCTTCCTACTGGCTCTCACCACGGCGGCCAGGGTCAGCGAGCTACACGCCTTTCTGCACGTCCATCATGCCTACAGTTCCGAACGGACGGCTCTGGGCAACTGCTGTCCGACCTGGCTTTCCTAGCCAAGACTCATTCTCCTTTGGCTGCCCCGCATATGATCACCATCCAGCCCTTGAGGGGTCCAGGCTCTACCCGAGAATCCAGACAACAGGACCAGGTGAGAGCCTTACATGTGTTCCTGCGGCGGACAAGCCGCTACGCAGGGGACGCACCCGCCTTTTCCTCCCTCTGTCCCCAGGTAGACATGACATCTCGGCCCAGACGATATCCTTCTGGCTCCGATGGGGGATACACTCCACCTACAAAGATCTTGCCCCTGATGCGGCCAAACGAATGAACATCAGGGCGCACGAGGTCAGAGCCATGACTGCTTGCCTAGCGCTTGACCGCAACTGCGCGGTCAGAGATATCATGGTGGCCGTGGAATGGCAAGCACAGTCGACCTCTTGGCTCCGATGGGCGATACGCTCCGCCTACCAGGTACAGCCAAATGCATGAACATCAGGGCACTTGAGGTCAGAAGCCATGGCCACAAGCTCACATTCGACCGCAACTGCGCAGTCAAGACTTGTGGCGGCGGTGGGCTGGCGATCAGAGTCGACCTTCGCCCGATTCTACCTGAGGGACCTCTCCAACCAGCGCGAGAACCTATTGCTGGTAGGAGACTTTTCGGCGGCACAACACTCCCTCCCGGCACCCCAGGTGCCGCAGGTATCTTGGCTAAAATTATCGGGAGGTTGTACCAGGGAGGGCGGGTCTCGATATTACCCAGGGGTTAGGGGCGTTCTAAGCGGCACCCACCTCCTCTTCGATATTCTTCCAACAGTTATGTCATTGGTAATGTGTTTTGAGGAAACAAATGAATTTTTATCTGAAATGTATTTTTTCGAAAATACTTACTGATGACATTACTCGGATGACCCTGCTGGCTCGCTAAGAAACAGAATGGCGATTCCGGTGGGCGCGTGGCCGGATGAGGATGGAAGGGAGGCTACCTGGGGTACTGCCTAGCTATAATGCCCCTTGTTGCCTCCCCTGCCATGTAGGCACACGACAATTTTGGCTAAATTAGGCTAGCTAGATAGTATTCCTAACAGTAATGTCATCGGTAAGTATTTTTTGAAAAAATACATTTTAGAGAAAAATTCATTTTTCCTTTTCTCGGACATTTTTTTTTGGGGTGGGGGCATTTTTATGTGAATAGTCATCCTGGCAACCATATTCCGATTGAAACAGAAGTAAAAGCTTTCTAGATTGGCCAGTCTAAAAATAGTATCCAATTAGCATTTTACTTCCATTTTCAATGTTTGACGCATGCGTAAAGCCCGCATTTTATGTCGGTCGAGCGTGAGGATTTTGTCGAGCTGTCGATCACTTGTTGTAATAGTTCCCAAGTTTTCACTCAACTATGCCTCCAAACCTCGCGCTGGGACCATACGGCGTTGAGGCGCGTCCCCTGGGTGGTGGATAGGGGGTCCCTCGTGAGAGGGGTGCACCGAATGAAATAAGGTGCCGTGAACCAACATGGTCTAAGGGAAGGTGACCCCGACAGAAAACCCCTGGTCCTCCTAGTAAGGGGGTTGGGCGTGGGGGTAGCTTCCCCACCCTGCAAAAAAGGAAATAGCTACAAAAACGCCGACGAAAAGACTAACAGTAATTCCTTTCCTGGAGGAGGAAGGTTCTTCTACTAGAAGACTTATGACGTCCTGTGGTGAAAGCCGGAAGTCTTCGGAAGCCACAGGACCGAGCCGCCTCTCTCTATCCAGGGATACAACCATGGGCACATGGAACGTCAAGACCATGTACCAGAGCGGCAAGGCCGCCCAGATAGCAGCGGAAATGCAAAAGTTCAACCTTTCCCTGCTAGGCATCAGTGAAGCCAGATGGACGCAGTCTGGCCAGAAAAGGCTTTTAAGTGGGGAGATGATTCTGTATTCAGGTCATGAAGAGGAGAATGCCCCCCATACAGAAGGAGTAGCACTCATGCTGTCACCAGTGGCACAGAGAGCGCTGATGGGCTGGGAAGCTCTTGGGCCAAGAATTATAACAGCAGCCTTTAGAACCAAGAAAAAGCTCAAGCTGAACGTCATCCAGTGTTATGCGCCCACCAATGACAGTGACGAGGAAGAGAAACAAGAGTTCTACGACCGACTCCAGAGTGCCGTGGACAAATGTGCGGAGCGAGACATCACCATCGTCATGGGCGATTTTAATGCCAAAATAGGGGAGGACAACACCGGATACGAAGAGGTGATGGGGAGACAGGGACTAGGCTCGGAGATGAGTGAGAACGGGGAGAGGTTTGTAGACTTTTGTGCTCTAAGCCGACTTGTCATTGGAGGCAGCATCTTCCCACACAGAAGAATACAAAAAGCAACTTGGGTCTCACCTGACCATACAACAGAGAACCAAATAGACCATATCTGCATTAGCAAGAAATTTAGAAGATCCCTTCAAGATGTTCGAGTGAGGAGGGGAGCAGATGTCGCCTCAGACCACCATCTGCTTACCTTAAGAATGAAGCTCAAGCTAAAGAAAAGCCGCACAGAGACAACAAGAAGACAGCGCTATAATGTAGGCCTCCTGAGAGAAACTGGAGTTAGAGAAGAGTTCAAATTGGTGCTGTCCAACCGGTTTCAAGCGCTACAGGAGCTAGTAAATGAAGAGGAGGCGGTCACCACAGAGCAGCAGTGGAAGGCAGTTAGAGAGGCGCTGAACTCAACCTGCAAAGACACTGTAGGGCTCAGGAAACACCACCACAAGGACTGGCTGTCGGCACAGACCTTGAAGAAGATAGAAGCGAGGAAGCAGAAGAAAGCAGCGGTCAACAACAGTCGCACGAGAGCAGCCAAAGTAAGGGCACAGGGGGAATACTCGGAAGCCAACCGCAAGGTGAAGAGGAGTATCAGGGCAGACAAGAGGGCCTACACAGACAGCCTGGCAGCAGAGGCAGAAAAGGCAGCAGGCAGCGGCAACATGAAACAGCTCTACGACATTACCAGAAGATTGTCAGGTAAGTATGGCCATACAGAAAGACCAGTAAAAGACAAAGAAGGTAAGCCTATTGCAGACAGAGCAGACCAACTCGACAGATGGGCCGAGTATTTTGAAGAGTTACTGAACAGACCTAGCCCACCCGACCCCCCCGACATCCAGCCGGCAGAGACCGACCTACCCATCAGCTGTGACAGACCCAGCCGGGAAAAGATCAGAAAAGCAGTGGCATTTTTGAAGAATGGCAAAGCAGCAGGGCCAGATGGCATCCCAGCGGAGTCTCTGAAAGCAGACCTAGAGACAACAGTTGAGATGCTGTACCCACTGTTTGGAAAGATCTGGGAAGAGGAGGTGATGCCAGCTGACTGGAAGGAGGGGTACCTAATCAAGCTTCCCAAGAAAGGCGACCTCAGCAAGTGTTCCAACTACAGAGGAATCACCTTGCTGTCAGTACCAGGAAAGGTCTTCAACAGGATCATCCTAGAGAGAATGAAGAGCTCCGTTGACCCCCAGCTGAGAGACCAGCAAGCAGGATTCAGGAAGAACCGATCATGTACAGACCAGATCGCCACTCTCCGCATCATCGTGGAACAGTCTCTGGAGTGGAGCTCCCCGCTGTACGTCAACTTTGTGGATTATGAGAAAGCATTTGACAGCGTGGACCGAGAGACTCTGTGGAAACTCCTACGACACTACGGTGTACCCACAAAGCTCGTCCGCCTGATCAAGAGCAGCTATGATGGCATGACATGTCGCGTGATCCACGAAGGGCAGTTCACCAGAGAGCTCCAGGTCAGAACTGGTGTCAGGCAGGGGTGTCTGCTGTCTCCGTTCCTCTTCCTACTGGCCATAGACTGGGTCATGAAGATGACCACAGAGCACAGACAAAGTGGAATACAGTGGACACTGTGGACACAGCTTGACGACCTCGATTTTGCAGACGACTTGGCATTACTGTCCCACACTCATCAACAAATGCAGGACAAGACCACGAGGCTTGCTGACATCTCGTCCCAAGTGGGCCTCACCATTCACAAACAGAAAACAAAGACAATGAGGCTGAACGCAACCAGGGAAGAACCAGTTTTGCTTGCTGGCACCCCGTTGGAGGAGGTGGAGTCCTTCACCTATCTCGGGAGCATCATAGACAAAAAAGGCGGCACTGATGCAGATGTCAGAGCACGAATCGGTAAAGCCAGAGCAGCCTTTCTCCAGTTGAAAAAAGTGTGGAGTTCCAGAGAGCTGTCACAACACACCAAAGTCCGGATTTTCAACTCCAATGTAAAAGCAGTTCTCCTATATGGAGCAGAGACATGGAGATTGACAAAAACCACAGTCAACAGAGTACAGACCTTCATGAACAGTTGCCTTAGAAGAATTTTGAAAATCCACTGGCCAGAGAAGATCAGCAACGTCAGACTCTGGGAGAGAACAGAGCAGATAACAGCAGGGAATGAAATTGGGCGAAGAAGATGGGGATGGATCGGTCACAGTCTGAGAAAGCCAGCTTCCAGTATCACTAGGCAGGCATTGTCATGGAACCCCCAGGGAAAGAGGAAAAGAGGTAGGCCGAGAAACTCCTGGCGTCGAGACCTCCAAGCAGACATCAAGAGACTGGGAACCACCTGGAGTAGAATCGAAGGAGAAGCACAGGACAGGAGTTGCTGGAGGTCTCTCGTCGACGGCCTATACCCGGGTAGGGGTGACAGGCGTAAGTAAGTAAGTAATGCCTCCAAAGCGAAAACACCACGAAACAGACGACGAGTCGGAGGAAGTGAACGTGAAGAAGGGCAAAAAGAAGTACTACCAGAAGTGGAAAGGGAGTATTCACATGACTTTCCTGAGCTCATAGAGTGAAAGAAACATGGCCCCACGCATGCTTTTTGTACCGTATGTAGCACAGACTTCACCATTACTCACGGCGGAGCGTTTGATTGTGAACGACACGTACAAACTGTGATGCACAAAAGTGCAAAATCTGCATCTTCTGGAAAGATATTGACGTTTTTTGGACAGCCGTCCATGTCATCTGATGCGTTGAATACAACACGAGCGGAAGCTTTGATGTGTAGGATGATAGCAGAGAACAATCTGTTGCTGTCATAAGCCAATTATCTTACGGCGATGTTCAGGGAGATGTTTCCAGACTCCAAGATTGCAGCAAGTAAGTCTTGACATTGTTGAATTATTAACTCTCTCTCTCACTCACTCTCTCTCTCTCTCTTTAGTTTTGACAATTCCTCTCTCTCTCTCTCTCTCTCTTAGTTTTGACAATTGGTTCACTTGATGTTTATATATTTTAGCACTGACCCGGCAGTGTGGAATTCATCTCTCTCTCTCTCTCTCTCTCTCTCTCTCTCTCTCTCTCTCTCTCTCTCTCTCTCTCTCTCTCTCAAATGACAGTTGGTTCACTTGATGTTAGTATATTGTAGCACTGTATTTACTACTATCAACCAGATCTATTGCTTGTTATTGCTATGCAGAAAGTGTCATCACACTCTGGTAACAGGCTTTTGTTTGGTTTGTTAACTAGGCATGCAGTGCTGTTGAAACAAAGCTACAGCTATGATTAAGGAACTGTCAGCAATGGCCATAATGGACCTGGCCAAACGGATGAACAGTCTGCCATGTAGCCTGGCCACAGACGGCAGCAATGACAAGGACAAGAAGCAGTTTCCATTGGTGGTGACCATTGAAGGAGAAGATGGCTTGGTCACTCTACAGTTGTTGGCTCTGTCTAACTGTGAGAACAATGCAACAGATGAGGTTTTTTCATACTGCTAATTGTGTATCATGCTTTCATAGTTTCTAATTTTCTATAAGATTTTTTTTATTTAGCTATCATTGTCTTATTTTGTGTTGCCATAGTTGTCACATGTTTTTGTGTTGTGTTAGGTAAAAACATCTTCCAGATGGTGAACCAGGAGCTTTCAGCTCACAAGGTTGCCTGGGAAAATTGTGTCGCATTTGGATCGGACAATGCCCCTGTCATGACAGGTGTTCACAAGGCTGTGGTTGCCTTCGTGCGACAGAAGCAACCAAATGTACATTTAGCAAGATGCTGCTTGCGTCTTGTGCACATTGCAGCTAAAAAAGGTTGTGCAAGTTTGTTAATTTATTTAGAGCATTTACCTCAGTTTGAGTATGCATTTGACATGATCTGTAGGCATAGTATTCTGATTCAGCGCTTTATTGTGCTTGTAGGTGCTGGTTGTTTGCCACCAGTGGAGGATGTGCTCACGGACATCTACTATTACCTGCAGCACAACGTAAATAGGCAGTCTGAGTTGAAAGAACTTCAACAACTCTATGATGTCAAACAGTGAAAAATCATCAAGCATGTGTGTACCCGATGGCTAAGCATTAAAAGGTGTGGTGAATTTTCTCCCCTTATTTTGGTAACTTGAATTTTGAAATATTCCAGACAGATTTAAAAGCATCTTCGTCTATTGTTCGACAAGCTGATTTGCAAACTTCTGCTGCTATTGTTACAGGTGTTTGGAGCGTCTGGTCGACAATTGGGACCCTCTCTTCCACTTCTTCCGACAAGAGAGCAAGAGAGAGAGAAGAGCAAAAACTACAAGGTTCAGCACATCTACAACTTTCTTTGCTCCCCAACAAACAAGCTTTTCTGCCAGTTCTTAAAGTATACACTACAGAGTACAGGTGTATGACAAGGTGGGTTTATTTTCTGCAAACTCAGCTGCCATTTGTGAAATGGTTTCCTTTGTATTGGAGAACTGAAGGATGTGTGTGCTTGGTACTAGTACAGTTTTGTGATTGTCACTAATAACATTGTGTTGATCATATAATTTATTTATGCAAATTATTTTTATATATATTTATTTTCTGGTGGGGCTGCAGAAAGAGGAGCCAATGATCCATAGGCTTCGACCCAACCTGTGTGAGCTTCTTCGTGATTTGTTTTCCCGGTTTGTCATCCCCACAGAATCTGCAAAGCTGGATGTCAGGCTGGTATGCATTGTCATATCATGTAGAACCTAACATAAATAAAATGAAGTAATTTTTGATGTTATTTTCTATGCAAGAAAAAAGAATGACACACAAAGAATAGGTTCTTGCAGTCATATTAATTGCTTGCAAAATTTGGTATGTTGTTTCCTTGGCACATCTATTTTGACTGAAATGCCAACTGAAACAGGCATGATTTGTTTTTGTCTGTTACGTGCAGTTCCAGGCGAAAGACAAGCAGAAGGCAGATGCAGATCTTCTCATTGGAACAGCAGCTAAGGACATGCTAGCTGAACCCAGGGAGGAGAGGATCCCTGACTTCTTCAAGGCTGTGAAGATGTATTTTGTCAATGTTTGTCAGTACCTTGTTGACAACCTCCCATTGGATGACAAAGTCCTGGTGAATGCAGCCGTGGTCGTCCCCCGTCAAAGGACATCTGTGACCTCTTCACAGCTCGACTACTTTTTGCAGAAATTTCCAATGCTTCGTGGGGATGCAGAGAGAGATCTTGTACTAGAACAATTTGCCCAGATGCAATGCTCTGAAATGGACATAGATGAGGTGGAAAGGGTGGACCAAACCTGGTTTAAGCTACAGAAAAGGTTCCCTGAGCTTGTGAGGGTCATGAAAGGCATCCTGACCATCCCTCATTCAAGCGCTCCATGTGAGCGTTTGTTTTCCATGGTTAGGAAAATCTGCACCGATCAGAGGCACAGCCTGCACTCTGATACAACAGAGGTACTCTTGGTATTGAAGACCCAACCAGCTGCCAAACTGAGTGATCCATCCCTGCAGCAGCTAAAAGGTGCTTATTACCAGAGTCTGAAGAAATAGGCTGTTCTCTGATTAGTGCACTGCAGGCTTCCCTCGTCATTGTGATTTATCAGTACTTGTAGGTACAGGCAGCCCCTAAAATACACAAATCCCTTGCAAATATGATATCAAGAAAAGAAGGTATTATTAAAGTTCAAGCAAAAATAAGAACAACCAAAAAAACAGCAAGTGTCTAGCTCAAATAGTTTCAGAGATATAAGGAAAAGAATTTTGCAAAAAATTGTCACGTCTGAGGCTGTTTTTGGGAAATTGCACGGCAAGCAAACTTTGACAATCCACAATTTCTTCAGATCTATTCTAAATTGGCTAAAAATCTGAGATTCTGTTTAAAGTATTGGTCAGTGTAAGCTCAATTTTTTTGGGTGTGATGGTAATAGTGGTTATTGAATGCCAGTTAGCCGAAGATGCCTCTCCAGCTAAAATCGGCTTGCGGCAAAAACAAGAATAATTTCAAAGTAACACAACTTTCACATTTCTTGTCCAATTTTAACATTTTTAAGTATTCTGTTAATATCTTTCAAAATGCTTTCGTTTGACATCCTACAACACGCTGATATGACAGCTTTTAGTGTTTTAGTTTTAAACCCCCCCCCCCCCCCCCCCCCCCCCCCCCCCCCAAAGCCATTTCTTAACTGTCAGATAGGTTAGGTTTCCCGGTTTGTGCTATTCTGCACAGGATCTGAAAACACTCATCCCCTGAAATTGAAAACAAATGCCATTACGTATTTTTTACTAAGTCACAGTTGCTGGACCACGAGTAAAAATGGTATTTAATGCTTTAATCCTTCAGAAATGTGCCCGTAGCTCACCACTCGCCTCTGCTTTGCGTAGCAGCCGACGCATAGCCCAGAACCATAACTTTACCGGAAGTTGAAAACCGATCGCCAGTGACCAATTTTAATTTTAAAATAATCAAATATCGGCTGGTTACTTTTTACTTTTAGCTACAATAATGCAAACTAAAATGCTCAAATAATACGTTTCAGCATAATAGCGATAAATATTCAGTCGGAAACCAAACAGAAAAAAATGTACAAACAGCGTTCACTCGTGGGGCCTACTCAGCTGAGGAAGCAGCTTGCACAGCGATCAAATTGCACGCGATTACATAAAATCAAACTTCATAACACTTATGAAAATAAATTGGCGTTGTATCAAAATGGATTTAGAAGACATTTACATTGATAATGATGTGAACTTATTTAGTTCATCGCTGATTTTTGACGAAATTATCAGTGCACTGGCGGTCGCCATTTTCGTACACAATTTCGGCATATTTGAGTACGGGTGACCTCGGAATTTCAACCAATGGACGCGTACCATACATGTAATCTCGTCGGAAACGAGATTTTAGAAAAGAAATATGAATGAACTTTTGAATGATACTATGCAAGCTATGCATAATATTTCGGCAAGAGGACAAATTTTGAGTTCAAAAGTTACAAATTGCAATAAAAGTCGTCATTTTAAAAAAAAGTCTTTCATATTTGGCACCATTGCAAAGCTCACGACGAGTACTTTCCAGTGACGTATACCATTGCGTTGTTCTATTTATAGTACACGTCCGGCGAGCATTTGAAACGACGTGACTGCAGTGAGCTTGTTTCGGGAAGCGAGCCACCCGTGCGATTTCGACGAAAACGGTCATTTTTAACAACTGTTTTTTTCACTAACGGTACAACATCCACACTCACACTTGGACTCAAACGAAAGAACGCAACGTTTTCTGCAAATACATACTAAGTTTATTGCATGGAAGCCTAAATTAAAAGAGCTAGACCTGTTTGAAGCAAAGAGGTTGGAGGGCAAAAGTCAGGTGCATGACCGTGTGCTATGTATAGGGCTGCCGGTACCTAGTACTTGTAGTGCAGTATGAGCTTGTATGCATCAGATTGTAAATTATCAGTACTTGTGGTGCAGTATGTGGATCAGGATATGAGAAATGACTCTTTGTCCATGTGTGGTACGACTTGAAATTATGAGTGGACAATAAATATATCTTGAATCTTGAGTGTTTTCTTGTCGCTGCTCTTTCGGTGATAAATCTCCCTCATAATTCACTCTTATCTTCCTCATAAGTCATTTGTAGGGTAAACAGGTCTGGCCTAGTGTGCAAAAGGCCATTGGCCCAATGGCCTTTTGCATACTAGGTGAGCCCCTCCTCAAAGAAGAAACAAAGAGTTTTAAAGTCTTATTCTTTTACAGACTATTACTGTATGTGTGCTCATCTGTGATTCTGGACTGTGCGGCTTAAGGTTGAAGGCCACAGTCTAGCACGATTTGTTTTAGTGAACCTCGAACCCTTGTGCACTAGAAACGTGTGGCGTGTCCACTGGAAAAGAGATGTTATGTCCGATTTTGTTACATCACATGTTACAAGCAAAGTTGGCGCTACATTGCTTGTGTTAATTATGAAACCCTTGACCCTGGAAACAGACATGCCATCCAAAGCCACTTTGTACAACCTGAAGTGCGAGGCTATATTTGACTTCGGGACCGGGCCTCGTAACCATTGCTTCTACAATCCTCATGGAAATAATATCCTTTGCAAACTTGCTTTGTTTTAGCAGCATGAATATACATGGGTGACAGTCTTCAGTCCTGGAGACTGATTCAGCTTGTTCAAAATCCCAGAAAGGTGAATTTCAGATTTTTCGTCCAGACAGAGCAGTCCTTCAGCCAGTCCTGTTCCATCTGCAAGAGGCATAAATTCTCATGAACCCCTGTGAATGCAGGGGCTCATGGGAATTTATGTCTCTTGCTGGCCATGGATCATGGGTCATAGTTAGCTCATGGACCATTTTCAGCTTATTTTAATTTGTCACATGAATTTAGTTCTCTGAATCTGCCAGTGTATACAGCAGAACCTGTTTTAACTCATTCAGCCCTGACGCACTACAGCAGGAGATGGGTCGACCATGATAATTCAACGGTAGTGCCAGATTAGCTGATCTGGCACTACCCTTGAATTATCATGGTCGATCCATCTCCTGCAACAGGTGCATAGTCGTTAGATGACGCCTTCAAAATGTGGGAAATACGTGCGTGGGGCTGAATGGGTTAAGCAACCACTGTTTGTGCAAGAAATAGGTGGTCTTCAAAGACTGGTGTTCTCGAGAGAGAAGTCTTAGAGGGCAATGCATGTCAACAGTTGTTAATTAATTAACCCATTACATACTGAGCAGATTTTTAACAAAATTGCTTAAACAGCTTATTGTCCTATTAAGGCTACATTACAGATTCCAAGATTGATCAACCATTTGAGTTCAAGGGTGGTGACAGAATAGTGGCCACGGCTGTGCAGAACCACACTTTTAGTTACGAGCGGACCGGGGGCCACTGAGTGCAAGATGCCATCTGTGGCAGTTTCCGGGCGTGGGGGCAAGTAATCATTAACGCGCGCCGCTTCAGGCAGAGTGAAAGAGCTATTCATGGTCCTAGTAACTATATTGGCATTTGCATGAATATCACTATCGTCTGTTAACTGAAATGTCTTTCTGACAACACTCTCGCTAAGGCTTTCTAACACATTTGCTTTCATGTACTTATTGCAGTGATTACCTATAAATGCCCGTCTGTGGTACGCCTGAACTGCAATGTTGTGACTGCAATGTCGAGTCTAGGTTTGCTGTGACTGGTCCTGATAAAAATGGTAAATGTAGGTTTGTATTAAGCTGTTTAATTTCCTCTTCAAGCTGGTCCACTGTGTCAAACAATTTTTATTGTTGATCTCTGATGTCTTCATTTGGAGTCTCTCCATACAGTTCTTGAAAAACAAGTTTTGTACACTCTGTTTCATACTGCTGTTTTATTTTGATTTTCTCATGAACTGTATGGAGGCCCTCAACATACATCTGAAACTCTGGGCTTGTGCTGTCTATATCAACTGTGTCTTCTTTTGCTAGGGACTTTGCTATGAATTTGTCTAACTCATGACAGTCTTTCTCAAGGAGATCATGGTGCTTTGTTTCCTCAAAAACATTACCGATGACATGACTTTGTGGAAATGTCTACTACTAGCTCAATTTTAGCCTACTCACCCGTTGTGTGCCCACACAACCCGGGAGGCACTCGGGGAACCCCCCTAGAGGGGCCGAGAGTTGTCTCCCGTTTCCCGCCCTACCGGATCCGGTCACGAGACCGGCTAGTCTTGCTACTTCGCTCGTACAGAGAAGACGTGTCTGGCCTTGCTCTCGCGCTGCTTCGACCGGTCTTCCTCTTGCCTACGCTCGTTGCCTCTTCGTGTGCTCTGCCGCCTTCTAGCGCTGACCTGCCTTCTCGTGGCCTGCCTCTGCTTGCGTCGTTCTGCTGCTCTCCTCTAGGCTGTGGAGGTGTATGGCTACCCTTCCCCCCGTTCCCGATTCGTCTCGGGAGGTAAGGTAGTGGTAGCTACCCACAGCCGGCCCTCGGGCCGAGAGCCGGCTACCGTTGGGCTTCCCTTTCGGCTTTGTTACTACGTTGGCGCCAGCTGTTGAGCTTACGTTCCGGCGCCTTGCACGACCTTTTTAACGAGTCTCCTCGAGGGACGTCGCCTTTCTCTCCTTTTTGTGCCTCACTGTTACGAGTAGACTTTGCCTTTTGGAGGCTAGGGTTTCTTTTTTCTCGTAGGGCTCCGTTCGTCTGCCTTAAAGGCCCTTTAGCCCTTGGCGAGTGTAGCCACTATTTCACGCGCCGGCGGTCACGGCGCTTGGAGTACCTTTGTTTGGGGCTAGGCTCCCTTGTCTGCTTTTGCGACCTTGTTGTGCCCTTTGTCTGTTGCAGGACCCAAATGCTTACCTGCTCTCAATGCGGCGACTTCCAGTGGCCGACGGACGACCATGCGGTCTGCCTCCCCTGTTCGGGCTGCGCCTCGGACCATCTCTGCGATGTCTGTGCGACCTGGCCGGAGATCCGTTGGTCTGACCTCTGGAGTTTTTATCGACGAGAGCGACCTCCGTCTGCTATCTCTCGTCCGGCTCCTGTTGACACTTCCGCCGCCCCTGTGGTAACGACCGCCCTTCCTCGCCTCGGCCTCTCGTAACGGATTGCTCGTCGGGACCCTGCGTTGTTCGCTGACCAGAGGACTGCCACTGCTGCCACGCCCGCTGACCCTTCCGGAGGGTCTGTTTGCCGGCAGAGCGCCCGCCTCACTGAGCCCGGCCTGCAGCAGTCCGCCATGAGCCGTCCCACGTTGACCGGCCTTCATCCTCTCTCTCTCCCCGATAAGCCCGCTGATCCTTCCGGAGGATCTGAACGCCGGCATAGAGCCCTTCTCACTGAGTCCGGCCAGGAGAGACGTCAGCCTCAACCTACGCGACACAGTCGCGCCCCCGACTCATCCCGTTCCACCGTCAGTTCTAGACACTCGCGCTCGCCCCTCGAGCGCCGCAGGAAGGATCATTCCCCCCGCCGGGATCAGCGTCGCTCCCCCCTTTGGACCGAGATTCCCAGCGACCCGTTAAAGGCCTCCGCTCTTCGGGGAGAGGTCTCCTCCCTCCTGAGGAAAGCCGCCATGGAGGTGGTACGCGTCCCCGACTCCCCAGCCTTCTACAGCCGCTTGTTCGTCGTTCCGAAGCCTGGAGGGAGATGGCGACCGGTTATCGATCTCTCGGCCCTGAACAAGTACATTATGGCCCCCTCCTTACGGAGCCTACCCGGCACCGGCCTCCACGTGGCGTGGGTGGGTAGTCCACTCGGTCCCTGACTGAGTGGGCTAGCAGACGGGTGCCATCTTTGTCCAGGATTAGGACTTGATGTCAGCAGATATGTTGTTCAGTCTTTTTCACTGGTCCGGTTTTTAAGGAGCTGTGCTTACCCAGGTCTTACCATGTTGGATTGGTCCTTAAAAATACGCGTGAGCTTTTGGTCCTTTGGATCCCAAGTGTTTGCCGTGCTTGGAGACCCGTGTCGGGGGAGAAGAGGATCCTGGTGGCTGAAACACTCCACTTTGGCCTTGACTTCTGCCTAAACGGGAGGCTAGTCGTACCGGCCTAGTCAATCGGCTCTTGTCACGTCGAGCCCTATCCCCCTGTTGACATGCGGGTTGTTATACGGAGCACCATGCTATAGCCTCTGATGCTGATTGGGTGCTTTACGCCAGTAATCCCCTGTATTCAGCAGTGTGATAGAAGGCGGTGGCTCAAACGGTTCAATCGGGCTTACCCCCTTGAGTATATCTTTCGGGCAGTCTCCATTGTGCGTCGGCTGGAGACCCGCCGACAATTGCACTTTCCCTTGTTGGGCTCGGTGGCGGGCGGGGACCCCCGGGGGATGAATATCTATCATACTATAATATGGAAAATACCAAAAAACCAAAACTGGCACCAAAGCGGCACATAGCCACTGACATTGACCTTGAAAATGATAGCGACTCTGATTGTGGGGAAGCGACGCCTCAGGTTTCGGCCGTCTCGCCTCGCTCTCTCATTATCCATAGCAAAGTTAAAGAGAAGCCTGTTTCCAAGCTGCACCCTTTCCTGGTGGGGGAGACCCTCAGGAGCCGTGTTGGCAGGCCTGAGGCCCAGCGCCTCAGGTCTGGTGACTTGTTGGTAGAGTGCCGTACCCGGGCACACTCCAATGGGCTACTGAGGCTCTCCTCCATCGGAGACACTCCAGTGGAGGTCACTCCCCACAAAACAATGAATTCCTCTAGAGGAGTGATTAAAGATCAAGCATTGGCCGAACTGTCTGAAGATGAACTTGTACGGAACCTTAAGTCACAGGGGGTGACCTACGTCAGGCGCTTCATTTCCAAACGAGGTGGTAGGGAGATCCGTCTCCCTACCATCATCCTGACGTTTGGCACCCCCACAGCTCCTACTACCATCTGGGGAGGTTACTACTCCCTAAAAGTGAAAAAGTACGTCCCTCTCCCCCTTCGGTGCTTTAAGTGCCAAAAGTATGGCCATGGGCAGAAGACATGCCGCCAGGCAGAGGCCCTATGCGCCTGTTGCACTAAGCCCGGACACTCTGCTGAGTCCTGCACAGCCATCCCCCTGTGTGTGAATTGCCAGGGGGCTCATATGGCTTCGGACAAGAAGTGCCCTCGTTGGATCTCCGAGTGCAGGATTCAGCAGGTGCGTGTGGAGAAGGGGCTGTCCTTTGCGGATGCAAAAAAACTGGTTGACGGTCCTGGTGCAGCTGAGGCGGCGCCAAACTCAAATAACAACTTTGTGTATACTTTCAGTGCTGCGGTGGCAGGCAAGCGCCCCACCAAAGACTTCTCTTGTCAAACCCCAACTTCTTGGTTGGGGGCGGAGCCTCGGATCCTCTCACCCCTGGAGAGTAATCCTCCTCCGGTGGTGACGAGGAACCAGGGAACGCAGAGGGCGGACGCTACCGGTCCGGTGGCACCGCCTTCTGCTGCCCCTAAGCCTCAGCCCCCACCCAAACCTGCTAGTTTGTCAACACCAAAGGTTTCTGGCTCTGGTCAGCCTTCTAAGGCCGCTAACTCTAGCGGCAGGAACACTGCCCAGGACCAGAAGTCAAAGAAATCTATGGGACCGCCGTGCGCACGGGCCCAGAAGGGGAACATTGATGTCCCCCTTCAAAACAAATATGCTGCTTTGGAGGAGCAGATGGAGGGAGTGGAAGTTGTCGATGCTGCGGCAGCTCCACCCCCTTCATCTCCTAGGAACCAGAGGAGGCCCGGGAGCCGGCCCCCCTCTGTTTCTCCGACTCCTTCCAAGGCAAAGGTCAAAGGGGGGAAAAACTCCGCACCCCCAGATAAGACATAATCATGGACTCTCTGCTTCAGTGGAATTGTCGTGGTTTTCAAGCTAACTTTGAGGAATTACGTCTTTTAGTCAAGTGCTATAACCCCTCAGTAATATCTCTTCAGGAGACTTACCTGAAGACTTCTGACCCTGTGTCTTTTAATGGTTTTAACGCTATACATAAAGGCTCTGATTCGGAGAGGCGCTCGGGTGGAGTGGCTCTTCTCATTAGTAGCCAAATTTTATGTAGCCCCGTTAGCATCGACACCTGTCTTCAGGCTGTCGCAGCTCGGGTTACCTTGAAGAAGACCATAACTATATGCAGTATTTACCTGCCACCATCCCTGCGGGTCTGTAGTAATGATTTTTTTAATTTAGTTGATCAACTGCCCCCTCCCTTTATTCTCATGGGGGATTTTAACGGTCACGCTCACCTTTGGGGTAGTGACCACTATGATGGCAGAGGTCAGATGTTAGAAGATGTTTTTTCTCAACTTAATCTATGTGTCTTTAACGATGGTTCACCTACATACTCTAACCCAGGTTCAGGAGCTAGTTCTGTTCTAGACCTCACTGTGTGTGACCCTTCTCTCATGCTGGACTTTGACTGGAAGGTTCACGATGACCTGTGTGGTAGTGACCACTTCCCAGTAGTCCTGTCATCGGTCAGCTGTGGGGAGGATCCGCCGGTGGGGCGCTGGAATCTTAAGAAAGCTAACTGGCCTCTGTTCGCCTCCCTCTGTCAGTCTCGTCTTACAGAGGAGGTGGTCATGTCATCTGAAGAACCTATTTCTTCTTTTACTACTATTTTGTTGGACGTAGCGGGTGAAACCATCCCTAAAACTTCCGCATCAGTCCCTCGAAAGCCGAGAGTACCATGGTTCAACGAAGAGTGCCGCAAGGCCCAAATAGCGCGCAAATCTGCTCAGCGACGTGCTTTCCGTAATCCGTCGCAAGTAAATATTTTAACCTTTAAAAGACAGAGGGCGAAAGCCCGTTACATTTTTAAACGTGAACGCCGTGCTTCCTGGAGACGCTTCGTCTCATCTTTAACTTCTCGGACTCCGTCCCAGAAAGTATGGAAGGCTGTTCGGAGAATTAGGGGCAGAGGTGGCTCGGCTTCTGTTGGCCATCTTAGAGATGGTGTCAGTTTGGTTACAGATAAAAAAGCTGTGGCCAATTTGCTTGCCTCCACCATTGCCCATAATTCTTCAACGGAGCATTGTTCACCTTTCTTCCAGAGAGAGAAGGAGAAACGAGAGTCTCGTATTTGTGATTTTGAGTCCGATAACTCAGAAGACTATAATGTCCCGTTTACATTATCAGAATTGCAGCAAGCTTTGCAGAAATGTAATGACTCTGCTGCTGGCCTAGATACCGTCCACTATCAATTCCTAACGCATCTGCCTGAGAGGTCACTCCTTGTACTTCTCAAGGCCTTTAACCATATCTGGAGAAGTGGTCATTTTCCGCCGTCTTGGCGCCAGGCTGTGGTTGTGCCGATCCCCAAGCCGGGTAAGGATCCTTCCGACCCGGGCAACTACCGGCCTATCGCTTTGACATCATGTTTATGTAAAACTATGGAGCGCCTGGTCAACGCCTGCCTGGTGTGGCATCTTGAGTCACAGGGTCTCCTCACAGACCTCCAGTGCGGTTTCCGGCGCTTCCGTAGTACAACTGACCATTTAGTCCGCTTTGAATCGTTTATTCGAGATTCTTTTGTCAACAAGCAGCATGTCTATGCAATTTTTTTCGATCTTGATAAGGCGTATGACACTACCTGGAAGTATGGCATAATGTCTGACTTGTTTGTCACGTAACGGATGTGACATGTTGTTCTATTTTTTCGCCAAGTCGTTTTTTTGTTAATAAATGTAGATCGCCGAATTCTGTAAATAGCCTTAGTTTAGGGAAGTTAATAAATGTAGTGTGAGCGTAATCGTAAAGCCCGTGCAGCAAGCTTAACACACGGCTTTACCAGCCAGTGCTGGCGCCTAGCACTTAGTTCGCTTCCAGCTGCCAGCGAGATAAGGCGCCGCGAGGTCACATTCCACTCTCGCCCGCTCATTCTATTTATATCGCTTGCTACTGTGGGGGTACACGGCGTGACCGGCGCTCTGCCGCTATAACAACTACCTACACATTTGTATTCATAACACATCTCTGCCTACAGTGACTGTTGTGGAAGCAACATCGTTCAAAAGTTGAAATTCTCACCTACACACTGATACCAAATATGACAACATTACGACTTGCACTTGTGTAGCAGGTTATGGTGAAAATAAAGAGAACGGGAATTTGTTGATGTACGATGTCGGTGTTTGTTGTGAAATTGACGAAGTTCCCACAGCCATAACACGAAGACGCTACTTTTCCCAACGAAACACACTTGCATGCATAAGGGTCAGCATGCCTACAGTAAGTATCACTTACCGGATTTTGGATTCATGGTGGGGGACGAAAGCAGGAGGGTGGTTAATGAGGTCACTGACAGGTCGCGTGTTGTGCGGTACACGGCGTGACCGGTGCTCTGCCGCTATAACAACTACCTACACATTTGTATTCATAACACAAATCTGCCTGAAGTGACAGTTGTGGAAGCAACATCGTTCAAAAGTTGAAATTCTCACCTACACACTGATACCAAACATGACAACATTACGACTTACACTTGTGTAGCAGGTTATGGTAAAAATAAAAGGAAAGGGAATTTGTTGATGTCGGTGTTTGTTGTGAAATTGACAAAGTTCCCACAGCCATAACACGAAGACGCTACTTTTCCCAACGAAACACACTTGCATGCATAAGGGTCAGCATGCCTACAGTAAGTATCACTTAGCGGATTTTGGATTCATGGTGGGGGACGAAAGCAGGAGGGTGGTTAATGAGGTCACTGACAGGTCGCGTGTTGTGCGGTACACGGCGTGACCGGCGCTCTGCCGCTATAACAACTACCTACTGGTTTGTATTCATAACACAAATCTGCCTGAAGTGACTGTTGTGGAAGCAACATCGTTCAAAAGTTGAAATTCTCACCTACACACTGATACCAAACATGACAACATTACGACTTACACTTGTGTAGTAGGTTATGGTAAAAATAAAGGGAACGGGAATTTGTTGATGTCGGTGTTTGTTGTGAAATTGACAAAAGTTCCCACAGCCATAACACAAAGACGCTACTTTTCCCAACGAAACACACTTGCATGCATAAGGGTCAGCATGCCTACAGTAAGTATCACTTGCCGGATTTTGGATTCATAGTGGGGGACGGAAGCAGGAGGGTGGTTAATGAGGTCACTGACAGGTCGTGTGTTCTGGCATTTCTCGCCCGCAGCCGTCTCGGTACTCCACAGACTGCTATTGCCATCCCGAAATACGATCAGTCCACAACAGGTCACAATATTCAACAGTGTTTTTAAACATACCTTGAGGTTTAACACATTTTCTGACACACTAGACATAAGAACCGTTTTACGGGGAGTAGACGTCGGCGGAATAAAAACTTGTATACCACTATCACCTTCATTAGTGCTGTTATCAGTGTCAGTGTTATGAGTGTCACATTCCGCGGATCGAAACGATCGTTTCTTTCTATGCCGGGAACCCCGCTTCGCTGGTCGTCCTCCTTTAACTAGCTGCATGAAGTGAACACACGCGACACATTCTTCAACACTCGTATTTGGATGGAACATGGTCCAAATGTGTTGTGATGAGGCAATATCAGACGCCGCATTTCGCGTTGTCTCCTCGGACACACACGTGTTTCAGTCAAGTCTATCCGTTTCATCCGACAATAGCAACTCCTACACATTGTTTTGGAGTGCATCATGTCTTTGTCTTCCTGGATATTAATTCCATAACACTTGTGGATTAAGTGTTCATAATTGATACAAAGAAATGACTTTTTATCCGTGTATCTCTTTTGTGATCTCTCGCCACATATTCTGCACAATGCATTAACTCTCATTGCATGGAACACACCTATGTGTACACAGACTGTACGCGTTTCATCAGACTCCATCATGATCAAAAGTTAAATCAAAAGTACATTGACTGTTAGTGTTACACTATTTCCCAAGAAAGAAACGTGGCTATCTCCTCAATAGTATCCGTGTAACTAAGCCCTCTCTTTCCCCAATGCCGGGAGTGTACAACACCAAGTCGGATGTCTGGAACTTGTCTGTCGACACCTGTCAGTGACCTCATTAATTACCCTCCTGCTTCCGTCCCCCACCATGAACCCAAAATCCATTAAGTGATACATACTGTAGGCATGCTAACCCTTATGCATGCAAGTGTGTTTCACTGGGAAAAGTAGCGTCTTTGTGTTATGGCTGTGGGAACTTTGTCAATTTCACAATAAATTCTCGTTTTCGTACATCAACAAATTCCCGTTCTCTTTATTTTCACCATGACCTGCTACACAAGTGCAAGTCGTAATGTTGTCATGTTTGGTATCAGTGTGTAGGTGAGAATTTCAACATTTGAACGATGTTGCTTCCACAACAGTCACTTTAGGCAGAGATGTGTTATGAATACAAATGTGTAGGTAGTTGTTATAGCGGCAGAGAGCCGGTCACGCCGTGTACCGCTCAGTAGTGCGATATAAATAGAATGAGCGGGCGAGAGTGGAACTCGCGGCAGCCTTATCTCTCTGGCAGCTGGAAGCGAACTAAGTGTCGGCTATGGTAAAGGCGTGAACAGTGAGCGAGTACAGCGGTTGCACGCTTTAGCCAAGTAGCTTTAACCGAACAGTGTTCAGAAGTAAAGTTAAACTGCAAGGTAGCAGTAGGATATTACAGTCAGTCAGCGGAGTTAGCCAGCGAAGTGAGAGTCTGGGTCAGGGTGCGGCCTCGTTTGGAGCCCTTGACAAGCTGTGTGAGGGTTGTTTTACCCTCCCTGCAAGACCACGGCCAGTGTTCCTGGGTGTGGGTGTCCCGAGAGACTTGTGACCACGGCTGCTGCTCAGCAGAAGACCCCTCCGGTTCGTCTTCGTCTTTGTTTGTCTCGTCCTGCCGGAGGACTCACCAGTGACAGGTAAACACTCATGCCATTTTCCTCAGTTAGCTGCTGTGCTCTCGGGTGGTTGAATGTGTACGTAGGTTCGGAAGTGTATGTTCGTCTAGTTTTTTAGTGATGTTTTAATTGAGTCTTTAACCATGTTTTTTAGGTTGGGTTGTAATGTGGTGGGTGTCGGATTTAGTTTATGTCGGCTGTCGCCGAGTGAGTATATTTAAAGGGCCATGTTGTAAAATGAATTAAAGTGGGTATCCTTTCAAATATATTGGTATTAAGTCCTAGATGTAATGTAATAAGATTGTCACGTTGGGCGGTTGCTGGTGATTATTTCATATCTTTGTATGTACATGTGGATATTTTGATAATGTTGGTTTTAGCAGTGGCAATGTTATTATACAAAAGTGGTTGTGCTAGCTTAATGTTAGTGTAATGGAGTAGTGCAGACCTGGCGAATGTTGAATGTACATAGGAATCCTTTTTATCCATGATTGTATATTTAATATGGCCAAGGCGGATATTAGGGTGAGACGAGACACAACTCACGTGGTTTGTGAGTAGGTGCGTGTCAAATAGGCCAGAATTAACTGTGTCGGCACTTTGACTGACAATGCGCCCTTTTCCAGTGCACTGGCTTCGAAGACTGGCTTCGAAGATTGGCTTCGAAGACTTCGTCCTTCGATCTCTTCATCTTCCACGACCAACGGTGACGCATCATCTGGAGTCGGAACGCCTTCGCTAGCCGGTCCTGTTGGACAAGTACGTTGGGCTACAGCGGGTTGATTCTACGTTCTGAGCGTCGGTCACAGGCGTGCGTGGGCAAGCGCGGCTACGGTGCTCTGTGGTGTAGGGGTAGTACTCTTACTTTACGAGCCACCCTGTCTAGTGTGGGACAGAGGACACTGTACAGAGACAAAGTTACCCACCTTGTATAGCTGTTGGCCATATTAGTCATTATCACCTGTTAGTCATATTCACCTGTTAGTCATTTTCGTCTGTTAGTCATATTCACCTGTTAGTCATATTCACCTGTTAGTCATTTTCACTTGTTATTTTTTATATGTTAATCTTTTTTATGTGTTAATACGTTATGAGTGCATGTGTGGGTATGTGTGAGTGTGTGGGGCGTTAGTGGGTTGGGGTGGGGGTTAGAGTAGGTAATAAAGGATTTGTTTGTTGTTTATCGCTGGCGTTGTGTTATTTATTTAGAGGGGGGTGGGTTTTCTCGAGTGTCTGCACTCATATTGTCCACGGCGCCCTGACTCCGTCAGGCGTGTCGTGACATTGTTGGACATGGGTTTTAAAGGGCACCTGCCCGTTTTTATTCACAATTTTTTGACTAACCGGTCGTTCCATGTCCGTGTGGGCTCCACCCTATCCGACTCCTTTGAACAGGAGACGGGTGTCCCACAGGGCAGCATTCTATCTCCTGTTTTATTTCGTATTAAAATTAATAACATTGTAAAGGCCGTCAAGGATGATTCTGAATGCTCTTTGTTTGTTGACGACTTTGCTTTGTGCGCACGTGGTCGAAGACTTGCGTCCCTTGAGAGGCGCTTGCAGCTGTGCGTTGATCGCATCCAGCGGTGGGTGTCTCTCAATGGATTCAAGTTCTCGCCCTCCAAGACTGTTTGTGTGCATTTTACTAACCAGACGAAATTTTTTCCAGAACCTAGCCTGAGCATTGCTGGAGTGCCAATTAAGGTGGCCGAGGAGGCAAAGTTTCTGGGGGTCATTTTTGACAAAAGACTTACCTTCCGCAACCATATTAATTACCTTAGAACCTCTTGTCAGAAGGCTCTCGACATTCTTCGTGTCGTCGGTCGTACTGACTGGGGTGCGGACCGTACTGTCTTACTTCGTCTGTACCGGGCCCTTGTTCGGTCCAAACTGGATTACGGCTCTGTGGTGTATGGCTCAGCTTCCAAGTCTGTGCTACAGCGTCTGAACACAATTCACCATCAGGGTCTGCGGATATGTCTTGGGGCCTTCAGGACGTCTCCAGTTCCTAGTCTGTATGCCGAGGCAGGGGAGCCTTCTCTCAAGCTCCGCCGCATCCGCCTCATGCTCAGCTACGTTCTGAAACTGAAGGCCCATCCAGACAATCCTGCCTATGATTGTGTTTTTAAACCATCGTTTGCAGAGATTTACGATACCCATCCGGGAGCTGTCCGTCCACTTTCTTTCCGTGTCCGACCTCATCTGCAGGCGGCCGGATTGGACCTGGACAGAGTTTCGGAATCCCTGCAACACATCACTCCACCTTGGCTCTTACCAGTTCCTGACATCTTGCTGGACTTGACTGCCCACAAGAAAGACTCTACTCCACCAGCCATATACCAACAGAGCCTCAATGAACTGCTTTCAATTTTTCCTGGCTATTGTCGCATCTATACCGATGGGTCAAAGTCTGAGGATGGGAGAGTGGCTGCGGCCGCAGTATCCTCTGGCCATCCTAGACGCCCATTTAAGCACCGCCTCCCAGACCACTCATCTGTATTTAGTGCGGAACTGCAGGCGGTTCTGCTGGCACTCAAGCATGCTTATCGATCTAGAGAAAGGAACTTCCTGATTCTGTCTGACTCTCTTTCTGCCCTGCAGGCCCTTCAGGGCACGGGAAATGACCACCCACTGCTGGTGCAGATCAGAGAGCTCCACGCGGACTTGATGAAGGAATATTATGATATCATTTTTATTTGGGTGCCAGGGCATGTGGGCATCGAAGGCAACAGGATCGCAGATTCTGCTGCCAACGATGCCCGCAATGACCCTGTCCCTGACACACAGACTGTTTATAGTGATTTTAGACATGTGACTAGTGCGTACATAGCCCGTGAGTGGCAGTCCGAGTGGGACAAAGAGGAAGCTAACAAGCTGCATGAAGCCCTTCCTAAGTTGTCCGACGGTCTACCTTATCGCTGCGGCAGCCGCCGTGAGGAGACTGTCCTGGCTCGGCTCCACATCGGCCACACGTATGTTACGCACTCTTATTTACTTAAACAGGAGGAGCGTCCATGGTGTTATGCCTGCGACGAGCAGTACTCTGTTCAACACTTTTTGTTGTCTTGTGCTGATCTAATCGACACAAGGTATAAACATTTCACAGCAGACTCCTTGAAGGTTTTGTTCCGGGATGTGCCCCCGGACAAGATCTTCAGTTTTCTGAGAGAGTGCCATATTTTTAATAAGATTTGAGCGTTTATAGATTATGATGTTTCTATTATTTTGACCTTTTTGAGAGTCTTCCGACGTTTTCTTTAAAGACCTGTGCGACATTTTAGCCTGACATATTTTTACGGTATATTTACATCATGTCTTAAGACCTTTCTTTTAGTCTGGCTGACCAGATTTTTACCCTTCCCGCCGTGAGATGGCCTTAGTTGCCTGCTCGGCGTTAAACCCAAATAACTAACTAACTAACCCCTCCTTACGGATGGAGACTGCCCGAGCCCTGAAAGCCGCGGTCCAGCCTCTGGACTTCGCAGCCAGCTTGGACCTTTCCATAGCGTACCTGCATGTCCCGATGCAACAGGCCTCCAGGAAGTTCCTCCGGTTTGCGATCGACGGCGTAGTATACCAGTTTCGCGCGCTACCGTTCAGACTCAACCTCAGCCCCTGGGTGTTCACCCGGCTGATGGACGCCGTAGTCGCCAAGGCCCGACAGTCATACTCCAGTCCGACGTCGAATTACCTAGACGACCTCCTCCTACGCAACCAGTCCGAGACCTCGCTCGCGTCGGACAGGGATGCGCTGCTGTTTCTACTGGCACACTTGGGCTTTATAGTAAACGACGGCAAGTCGGATCTCTCTCCGTCCTGCCGCTTCGTGCACCTGGGCATGGAATTTGCGACCGACCTCAACACGGTGCGCCTCCCGACCCCCGGATCCAGAAGCCCCACCCGGGTCTGCCCTGGGGGACTTGGGTGGGGTTAGGTATTTTTTAGTTCCCAGGGTCACCCTGGTCAGCCCCACAGGGTGAGTTTTTCTCTCTATTCTGGGGCATGTGTTTCTGTCTACCCTTTGTCCATTCACCTGTATTTGCCTTTTTAAAACTCTCCCTACTGTCTGCACTGCCTGTAGCTCTTGATATTGGATGTGTGTTGCTAAATGGTCTTAGCTTTATTTAGGCCCCATGTGTTAGGGTTATTTAATGTATTTGACCGGCTGGCGACATACATTCAATGTTCTGTTTAGTTTTTTTTTTCACAAGCAGTGCAGGCACGTCCTGAGAAAGCCTTGTTGCTGTCGGGACGTTAAGCAATGTACAATCAATCAATCAAACCGGATCCAGAAGATTGCGGATCTAGCCGGTCATTTAGCACGGCAGGACGTGGCCCCGCCAGAGTCTGGCTCCAGCTTCTGGGCCTGCTGAACGCCGCAGCGGACCTTATCCCCCTAGGTCGTCTCTACTCCCGGCCGATCCAGCTGCATCTCCTACTCCATTGGCGCCCGTCATCCGGCGACTTAACGACATTGGTTCCGGTGCCCCAGATGCTGCTTCCTCATCTTCGTCGGTGGACCGACCACTCTTGGGTAGCGTCGGGAGTTCCCCTGGCCTCTCCTCCACTCCAGACCTCGCTGTGTGTCGACGCCAGGCTCACTGGGTGGGGCGCTCATCTCCTTCCTCGGTTCCTCTCGGCTTTCGAGGCCCTGGCCCGCGGACCTAGCGCACACCCACATCAACTGGCTGGAGATGCAGGCTGTTTGGCAAGCCCTGCAGTTCTGGGAGGATCGCCTCAGGCACCAGGAGCTACTCATCCTCTCGGACAACACGACTGTGGTGGCTTACATCCAGAAACAAGGTGGCACTCGCTCTCCCGCCCTTTGTATGCTCCTCTACCGGATGATGCGTTGGTGCGAGGACCGGGGTATTACCATTCGAGCCTGACACATCCCCGGACACCTGAATGTCTTAGCCGACTCGCTGTCTCGCCGCAGCCAGCTCTTGCACACGGAATGGACCCTTCGGCAGGACATCTTTCGGATGATCTGTGCCCGGTGGGAGACTCCCCAGGTCGACTTGGTCACCACGAGGTGGAACCATCAGCTGCCTCTCTTCGTCTCCCCGATTCCCGATCCCCTTGCCTGGGCTGTCGATGCGCTCTCCATTCCCTGGGACGGCCTTGTGGCTTACGCCTTCCCCCCGACGGTTCTCGTACCCAAAGTCCTTCTCAAGCTTCGGGGCTGCTCGGCGGTCCTACTGTTAGTCGCACCGTTCGCCTGGAACTGCTCCTGGACCACCGACCTTCTCAGCCTCGCAACGGACCTGCCGCTTCCCGCCCCACGCACCATGCTCAAGCAACCACGTCAGCCGCTGTTCCACCCCTGCCCGGAGCGGCTCCTGCACGTCTGGAGGTTGTGCGGCAAGCCCTCGGAGCTAGAGGCTACTCGGGTGCAGCAGTGGAGGCAATCGCTGCGGCCCGCAGACCTTCGACCATTCGAGTCTACGAGGGAAAGTGGCGAGTCCTGTGTTCCTGGTGCTCCGAGCACGGCCTGTCCCCCACGGAACTGACTAATCCTCAGCTGGCGGACTTCTTCCTCTGGCTCTTCCGAGACATAGGCCTGGCCCCCATCACTGTGAGGGGTTACCTGTCCATGATCGCTGACACTTATCGACACCTTGGACACCCAGACCCGGGCGCCTGCAAAGACTTAGCCGACCTTATGGGACACTTCGGCATCCAGCGCCCAACACACCGCTCACTCCTTCCCCGCTGGGACCTGCCCTGGGTGCTAACGTGGTTGAATTCTGACAGATTTGAACCCTTACCTTTGGCCTGTTTCGCAGATGTGACACGAAAGACGTGCTTCCTGCTGGCCCTTGCTACCGCCTCTCGGGTGAGTGAGCTACACGCACTCTCGGCGCGGCCTACCTGCCTACAGTTCCGAGCGGACGGGTCTGTTCAACTCCTCACTGACCCTGCCTTCCTTGCCAAGAACAGGTCTCCTCTGACTGCGCCTCAGGTTATCACCTTACGGCCGCTAAGAACCAACCCTCTGTCCCAGGAGACCAGGCAACAGGATCCCGTGCGCGCCCTTAGAGTTTATCTGCGACGATCTAAAGCCTTCCGCAGAGGGCGTTCGCGCCTCTTCCTACCTCTGAGACCCAGCAGGAATGACATAACAGCCCAGACGATCTCTTCCTGGCTCCGCTGGGTCATACGCTCCGCCTATCAAGATATCTCCCCTCAGGGAGCGAAGAGGCTGCACATTCGCGCACATGAGGTACGAGCCATGGCCACGAGCCTCGCGTTTGATCGAAACTGCGCTGTCAAGGACATCGTGGCAGCTGTGGGCTGGCAGACTGAATCTGTATTCGCCCGCTTCTACCTCAGGGACCTGGCAGGCCAACGAGAGAATCTCGCACTGGTGGGGGACATCGCCGCGGCGCAACACTCCCTCCCGGCGCCACCGGCGCCGTAGGTATGCACTTCGCTAAAATTGTCGGGAGTTTGCGACCGGGAGGACGGCGCTGTTTACCATTAAGAAGTTTTGCGCGGCACCCTCCTCCTCATCGCAATTCTTCCACAAAGTCATGTCATCGGTAATGTTTTTGAGGAAACAAATTCATTTTTCTCTAAAAGGTATTTTTTCGAAAAATACTTACCGATGACATGACTCGGAGGACCCTCCCTCCTGCCCCACTTGCCGCTTTCGAGCGAAGTATCAGACTGGCCGGTCTCGTGACCGGATCCGGTAGGGCGGGAGACAACTCTCGGCCCCTCTAGGGGGGTTCCCCGAGTGCCTCCCGGGTTGTGTGGGCACACAACGGGTGAGTAGGCTAAAATTGAGCTAGTAGTAGACATTTCCACAAAGTCATGTCATCGGTAAGTATTTTTCGAAAAAATACCTTTTAGAGAAAAATGAATTTTTTTGTTATGCCTAACAGCAGGTGCAGGTAGGGAGGTGCAACGTTTGTCAGTTGCATGTCCCTAACCACATTGTCGAAGGCTTTTGCTTTCTTCTTTGGTTTTCCAGCCTGCTTAAACCTTATGTAATCACTCTTGATGTTGTTCAGATTTCTTTCTTGGACTGGTATCTGTTCTGCTGGGGATTTTTGTGTTTGTGTTTTAGAGATCTTACACCACAAACATGGATGCATGCTCGGAGCACCTGAAAGTCCAAAAATTTTCAGTAGGAAATCCTAGTCACCAAACATAAAAAGCCTGATTCTCTTTCCATTCCATGTCATGTTTTCCAGGCTGGAGATTTGGTGTTTTAGTGGACCCAAAAGTTTTCTCAGGTTTTCAGCACTGTCCTTGCACTCGACAATGGAGAGCAAGAATGTGTTTTCCTTTGAGTTGGGGTTTTCAACATTTGCTACTTGCAGTACAAGTTTAAAACTATCACCCCCATGGTCACCACCAATTTTAACCCAGACTTCTTCATTGGGAATGTTATCATGCCAAATGAGCTTTTGTTTTGCCTGGTACTGGTCAAGAAGGTTAGAGACAAAGAGTGGAATGTCTTCAACGGTGACGACAGAGATGTCTTTTTTTTTTTTTTCTGCCGTTTGATCTGCCATAAAAATAGAGAGCATTATTGTCAGTTCTAATGTTTCTACACATCGGCTCTTTCTGAAGCTGTCACTCTTGTCGTTCACTGCTTATCCTAATTCCAGCATCCCTCAGGAACTTTCTGTGTTGTCTGTGTTTAGCCCAACTTAACGCAATCCAGACCAAAAAGGTGACTGCCAAGCGTGTAATATGCAAAGAAGTACCCAACGGAGAAAGAAACACGCTTAGAAAAGACGGGTACAACACAATTTATTAATATTTCGGGTAAATACCCTTTGTCAAAATAGACAAACAAACAAACATGTTTGTTTGTTTGTCTATTTTGACAAAGGGTATTTACCCGAAATATTAATAAATTGTGTTGTACCCGTCTTTTCTAAGCGTGTTTCTTTCTCCGTTGGGTACTTCTTTGCAACTTAACGCAAGTTTGGCTCTCATTCTTACCCCTTGTTTTGCTGTCATTTGTACCTGCCCACATCCAGCTGTTTTAAGAATCTGTTCTCTAGTCACCTTTGTGGTGTGCTTTAGCTCTGTGCCCTGCTGTCGCACAGAATCATCTGCTGATGGTCCTGACACATTTTCTCTAAACTTTTGCAGTTGGTTTGCCCTTTTTTTTTCTCAATGGGGATGATGCTAAAGATGATGATTTTCTTGGTTTTACTATTTTCTTCAAGACTATGGGCTGTCCTCTAGTTTTACATATGACAGTCTGTTTGTCTCTGGACTTTTCCATTTTAAGTTTTGAGAAGTGAGTGTAATAGGCCTCCTCGTCTTTTGTAAATGGTGCTTGCAATTCCCCTTGTTGTCAAAGTGTTGTTTTGAAGAAGGGTGATGTTGCAGCATCTACCGTGGTTTTGACTGGTGTGGAAGGCAACAAAATGATTTCATTAGCTTGATTAGGCGTGTGAAATTCAGATTGTGACTTTGTCAGCTTAGTAGGTGTGGAGGTGCTGGGAGGTTGGAAACTGCCCACAGTAATATTACTGTCATTTGCAAAACATTTATGCCTACCACCACAGTCAGGTTTGACTGGTCAGCCACCCTTCCCTAGCTGTGCGAATTTACTACACACAGTGCAGTCAGAGCTGTTGAGTGATGGATCATAAGTTGTCCATATCTTGTTAGCTTGCTTAATTGCATGGTTTGCAGACTCAAGAGTGTGAGCAGATGATTTCTTTTTCAGTTTCATAAGTCTTTGGTAACATTTCACACAAAACGAATTTGAGTAAAACAGTCCATTAGTTTCATTAGCCTTTTGAAGTGAAAGGCTTTTGTGTGTGCAACAGTTTCTTCTGAATGTTTTAGTATTCCCACCATAACTGTACTGCCTCTTTTCCTTAGACTACACCATTTGGAACAAAGGAACCACGATAATATAAATGAGCAGACAAGAGTGTTAGTACCGGATACTGAACAGTATCAAAGAGAATACTGGAGGCTATAAGCAGAGCATAAAGCACAGGGATTACACAGTACCAAAAGTATTCCAGAATAGAGATTGAATGTTCAGAACTACTCAGTACTGTGAGGCTCCGATAACGTATTGTTCAGTCACACACAAACACGGTACCTGTTTTTATCCTCGGATTCCACCCTTAATAAAAGCGTAACCCGAATAACACCACCAACACAGGAACCAGCAGACAACAGTACACAAGTGTGTCAAACGGTTCCATGTAGAAAAGCGCTGAAGAGGAGATAGAGAAGATTAAACACAGGCATAACACACCACACATCAGTAGTCCATTAAAGAGATTATAGAAGGAATAGTTGACGCCAGCCAGTGATCTAATTAGTCTGCTCGTAGTGGGGAGTGGCGGGCGCAGCAGCAGCTGCTGGGCCAAACTAAAGAGTGCGAAACCTGGCAAACTACACAGCCGTGTGGCACCAAGCTATTCTGGCACCGCCCTCAAACTATCAGTCTAATTTATTTTAAGCAATAGTGTATCAGGATGAAAAGGGTTAACAATTGTCATTCAGATGGCTGTAGTCACCTGAATGCACGATTTGGGAAATGTGTAAAATGTTAACCCCCTTGTGCATGCAGCCACTGGTACCATAAATGGTACTGATGCTACCTACTTGCCTCCTTAACCTATTCACTCCTGTGTCTGGCTGGATTTGGAAATCTGGCGGGTCAGTTGGAGTTCTGGGACCTGAAGCAGCAGAAGGAGATTACCAAGTACAAGGCCAGTGATACGACAAGCTTGTTCTGGTCTCCGGATGGTGAACACATTCTCACTGCTACCACATCACCTCGACTCCGAGTAGGCAATGGGTCAGTTGCTTGTTTTTGGTGTGTTCTAGATGTCACTTTTACTAAATTTGTTTTGGTGGTGTTTGGTTGCAATGTCAGTTTTGCTGCATCTTCATTGCTGAAACTTTTTCATTTTGACCATTGTAAAGGCACAATAACTGACATTCAACTGTCGGGTAAATATGCAGTGCTGGCAGTGCAGTACCTGCATGCTGAGGGCCAGGAAAAAAAATTCCACTCTAGATCTCTGCGATATTTATTCTGGTTGTCCCTTTAAGAATGTCTAGACTAAAAGTAGTTTTTGTTGTTTTTTTTTTACCTCATTTTACATGCTTATTACTTTCATCATCATTGTGAACACGGTATTGGTGACTGCAGTCACAAAGATGTTAACATATGTAAACTGAAATTTCATGTTAATAGTGCCCAGTAGTAGTCTGGAAGAAGTGTCTGACACCCCTTTCAAATGTCTACATAAATGTTTTCAGCGGTTTTCACTTCTTTGATGCATACAGATTACATATACGCCTGATGACACTCTGTCATCCTTGAGCATTTCTCATTCAAATTAATTATAGAAAAAAATAAACTCACTGTTGGGTTTTAGCCTACGCGGTACGCCATACACCATCCTGTACCGAAAGCATCGGCAAGGCGCATAGAATCTCTTGAGCTTCGGCTTAGTGCGGAGGCTTATAAGAACCTACGTCTCTTGCTGACTCCTGCCGTGTATGCGAGCAGACAAAGTGACGATTGACACGCAGTTCCTGTGTCGGCGGGGATGGAGCTACAGGTAAACCTGTCGCTATCACCATAAAAAGAAATGAATGTCCTGCAGCTGCTACTGATATCTCCATAATAAAACTTTGGCAGGTTTTATAATGTTTTGGGTCCTGATCGTGATCCGTATCTTGTCAAACAATTTCAAAAACGTATTACACAGAATTTGATATATGATGATTGCATCTGAATTCACCATCAGAGTTGGTTTGACTGTGCGCAAATTCCAGTGAGCGCCTTTATTCGGTTTGCGAGCAAAAAAACACGAAACCCACCTAACTACATGAGACACAGATCCTCATGAGCCGCCGGAGATGAGAAGGCTCACGAGAATTACACATGAGACACAGATCCTCATGAGCCGCCGGAGATGAGAAGGCTCACGAGAATTACACTTACAGTTTCTTGCTGATAACCCTTTGTGCCTACGTTCCTCGGATGGCTTGGGTTCCTTGGGGGTTGAATTACCAAAGATCTCAGACCGCTAGCAACCAGGGGACAGTACGTAAACATTGTTCCACAGTACATCGCCTTCAGACATTATGACTTTTTTAGTGGATTTTTTCACAACACGCAAGAAAGACCCAATAGGTCAGCACAAGTTTATGTCTTTTTGTTGTATTTTCGCTGCAGATAATTTCTTGATTGACCATTAACTTGAACTCTGCAACAGCTGCCCATGCCCGTGACTTAGTGGCAGGGCCGGTCTGAACATTATCAGTCATGTGCTGCTGTCAATCTTTTCCATGCTATTATTTTAATTACTTTGTGTTCAAATTACGCTTTCTAAGTACCTTTTCTTTGTTGTTGTTAATATTATGAGGATGATCGTGACACTGATGTGTCAGTCATTATTTCAGGCAGTTTAGCGGCACAGCGGCACTCACTGAGTGGGCGCTGAGGCCGCCCCAGCCGGAAAGCTTACTATTCACAGTTCCGCCATTCAGTATTTCTTAGTTATGCCTATTATCAATGTCATGTTCTGAAATGTACTGAATAATACTGATGTCAGTATGTATTGTACATGCAAATCATTGTTGGAAGTGATCAGTTATGAAGTTTGGGCTAAAGAGAAAATACACTTGTGCCGGTGCGAGACGATACCGCTGCTGTGGAAAAAGTATGTAAACCCATACTAGTCATAAGTTCAACATCATGTTTTTTTGTACTGTTCAGTTCTAAAGCACAAACTATAGTAAAGAGCAGAAATGTGACTAAAACATGCATCTTCATATCGGTGCCAGCAGTCTGCACACGTTCCAACCACCAAATGCGGCCCAGATAGAAATCATAAAATTGTCTGACTGTGACAAGATGACCTGCATGAAGAACTTGAACAGATGCTTACCACTCAGTTCTAACACAGTCCTTATATGCACTGTCACCGTGATTGTGTGTCTACTTACACATCTTCTCTTCCCGCCGTGAGATGGCCTCGGTCGCCTGCTTGGCATTAAACTTAACTAACTTTTAACTACCCTCTCAGTCATCACATCATCTGAAACACAAAAGCATGACTACCCAAATTCTGAAACAATCATCACCTCTGAAAAAGGTCAGAAGATCCTTATATTCAACTTTTGGATTTTCACTAACCGTACTGGAGCAAAACTCTGGCCGCCCTTCACCAGCAACTCTCAGAAGCCAGAAATGACATGGAGAAGAACCCAACACCATTAACAACCGTCAGGCATAACCAACTGAAGGAGGACTTCAACACGGCAAAGACAAAAGAAATCTGTGAAAGCTGGCATTAAAAAACATCCTCACTCAGCCTGGACCAAAGCACTGGACAACTATGGCGTCTCACCAAGACTGAACGAGGATGCCACAACCACGTCTAGATCCAAAGCACTTGCGGAAGATGGCATGCTCCACACAGGGAAGAGAGCTGCAAACATCTTGCTGATGCCTTTGAGATGGACAGTACTCCAAAAATCCCAGCAAAAAGAAGAAGGGAAGTCGAAACACAGCTGCAGACCAAGCTTAAACACCAGACAAACCCCACTGCAGCCATGACTTCAGACCTCACTCTGTCAGAACTCAATGATGCGATCAGGAGACTCAAGACCAGGAAAGCCCCAGGGAAAGACGGAGTCTACAACGAAATGATCAAGTATCTTGGACCAGCTGCCAGAAGGAAACTGCTTGAACTCTTTCTTTGATGGAGAAAGGGCGTTTTTCCTTCAGCATGGAAGGAGGCCACCATTGCACCCATACCCAAGAAAGGAAAGGACCCAAACATGAAGTCCAGCTACAGACCTGTCAGCCTGCTAAGCTGCCTCGACAAGACTCTCAAGTGCATGATCAACAAGAGACTTCTGTGGCATCTGGAAACAACAACCTGATCACCAAAGAACAGACCCGCCTTCAGGAAGAACAGAAGTACTGAAGACCATCTCATCTACCTTGCACAGTCGATAGAAAATGCCTTCCAGGAAAAGAAGAAAGTAGTCGCCACCTTCGTTGACCTCTCCAAAGCATTTGACAAAGTGTGGAAAGAGGGTCTTCTTCTGAAACTATTGACGACAGGAGTTGCCGGGCGAATGTTTATCTGGATCAGGAGTTTCCTCAGCCACAGAACTGCGAGGGTCAAGCTGGGTGACAGCCTGAGCTACACCATCAAGATCAGGGAAGGTGTTCCCCAAGGAGGTGTGATTTCCCCCATCCTCTTCCTCGTCTTCATTAATGACATCACTGATGGCCTCTCCAGACACATCATGAGAGCCCTGCATGCTGACAAAGAAGTACCCAACGGAGAAAGAAACACGCTTAGAAAAAACGGTACAACACAATTTATTAATATTTCGGGTAAATACCCTTTGTCAAAATAGACAAACATAAGTAGATAATGTCTCTGTTTGTTTGTCTATTTTGACAAAGGGTATTTACCCGAAATATTAATAAATTGTGTTGTACCGTTTTTTCTAAGCGTGTTTCTTTCTCCGTTGGGTACTTCTTTGCATTTCACACGCTTGGCAGTCACCTTTTTGGTCTGGACTGCATGCTGACGACTTTGCCAGATGGAACGCCTCAGAGTCCCCTCCAACTGCTAAAGTCAGAATGCAAGAGGCCCTCAACACCTCCAGATGGGCGAGTGACTGGTGTGTCGCCATCAACAGTCCGAAGACAGTCTCCACTTGCTTCTCCCTCTCCAACTCCAAAGAATCCCTCAAACTAACAGTCAACAACCAAGATGTCCCCCAGGATGACACTCCCACCTATGTTGGTGTCATAGGCTTGGCTTGACTTCGCGAACGAAGATTTTATAGGAGTTGCCCACGACGTCTGCAGGCTTGTTCGTGGCTGCGGAGGCCAATCCGAGACAGGCAGGTTCGACCGCAGTGGCTGCAGGGGAAGGTATGGCCAGGGTTCTGAGCTGCGGCATCTCTGTTTTTTCTCCTGAGCCGCTTGTCCTTAAGGCTAGCTCTGTGAGAGTCCTCAAAGGAGACAGCTGCCTTGTAAATGGTGGAGCGCCAGGTGTCACGGTCCGCAGCAAGCGAAGACCACTGGTGGTGGTCGATTTGGCAGGCACTAAGTGACTTCTTGAGACAGTCTTTGTATCTCTTCTTTGGTGCCCCTCTGTCACGGTGTCCAGTAGCAAGCTCGCCGAACAGGGTGACCTTTGGTAGGCGATGATCCTCCATCCTGGAGACATGCCCCGCCCAGCGGAGCTGTGTCCGCAGCAGCAAAGCCTCGATGCTCACAGTTTCAGCCTGTTCAAGGACCTCGACGTTGGTGACATAGTCACTCCAGTGAATGCCCAGGATGGTACGCAGGCAGCGCTGGTGGAAGCGTTCGAGGAGTCGTAGTTGGCTGCGGTAGAGGGCCCAGGACTCGGAACCATACAGCAGGGTGGTGAGGACCACAGCTCTGTACACGCTGATCTTGGTGCCTGTTTTCAGCTGTTGATTGTGCCACACCCGCTTGAAAAGTCGCCCGAAAGCGCTGTTCGCTTTTGCCAGCCTGCTGTCAAGCTCCTTGTCCAGCTTGGCGTCCGACGTGATAACGCAGCCAAGGTAAGTAAACTGGTGCACTGACTTTAGTTCAGACTCGCCAATGGTGATGTGAGGAGGGCGATACACTGTCTTGGGTGCCGGCTGATGGAGGACCTCTGTCTTTTTCAGACTGACCTCGAGTCCAAAGAGCTGGGCAGCATCTGCGAAGCAAGACGTGATGCGCTGCAGGGCTCTCTCTGTGTGTGCAACGAGGGCAGCATCATCAGCAAAAAGCAGCTCACGAATCAGTTGGTCTAGGGTTTTCGTGTGGGCCTGCAGTCGTCTGAGGTTGAACAGGCTGCCATCGAGACGATACCTGATGTACACTGCATCGTCATCATCGAGGTCCACTGTGGCCTGCTTCAACATCATGCTAAAAAAGATGGTGAAGAGGGTCGGTGCCAGCGCGCAGCCCTGCTTTACGCCGTTGAGAATAGGGAATGGTTCTGAGAGGTCATTGTTGAGTCTGACCTGGCCTTGCTGGTCCTCGTGTAGCTGGACAATCATGTTGAGGAACTTTGGGGGACAGCCAAGTCGCTCCAGGATCTGCCACATGCCTTGCCTGCTCACAGTGTCGAACGCTTTTGTTAGGTCGACTAATGTTACGTACAGCCCTTTGTTCTGCTCGCGGCACTTCTCCTGTAGCTGTCTCAGCACAAAGACCATATCGGTGGTGCTCCTGTTTGCTCTGAAGCCACACTGGCTCTCTGGGAGTTGGTCTTCAGCGATGGCAGGTACCAGTCAGGAGCAGCCTTGCAAGGATTTTCCCAGCAATGGACAGCAGGGTAATTGCACGATAGTTGGAACAGTCAGACTTCTCGCCTTTGTTCTTGTACAGGGTGATAACGACTGCATCACGGAGATCTTTTGGTAGTGTTCCTTCCTCCCAGCAGCAGAGAAAGAGGTCATGGAGCTTGTTGTGCAGTGCTGTGCTTCCATGTTTCCAGATCTCTGGCGGTATTCCATCAATGCCTGCTGCTTTGCCACTCTTGAGCTGGTGGATGGCTGTGAGGGTCTCTTCAGCGGTGGGCGGTTCTTCCAATTCAACCTTTACTGGGAGGTGTGGGATTTGTAGGATGACTGCCTTGTCTGCAGCAGTCTCCAGCGCAAGCTCAGAGATCTCCAGAATGAGTGGTGGACCAGACTTGCACAGAGGACCCAGCTTTGTGCTGACAATGGTGACTACAGGGGCTTCTACGAAGCACTGAAAGCAGTGTATGGCCCCATGCACCTGGTACAAAGTCCCCTGCGAAGCGCGAATGGCCAGGCACTCCTCACAGATAATACCTCCATCTTGAACCGCTGGTCGGAATACTTTCAGAGCCTCTTCAGCGCTGAGCGCACTGTTCAAGAAGCAGTTGGTGTCATACTAGACAAGAAACTGACTTGGAATCCACACATCAAAGAGGCGGAGAGGAAGACCACGAGAAGACTGTCTCTCATGAAGAAACTGGCAGGCACCAAATGGGGAGCAAACAGTAACATCCTCAAGCAGGTGTACACAGGAAACATCCGTTCTGTGATGGAGTATGGCTCAGCAGTCTGGGCCACTGCTGCGAAGAGCAACATGAGCAGGCTGGACAGAGTGCAGAACACAGGCATGCGCATCATCACAGGTGGGCTAAAAACGACACCCATCCACACCTTAGAAACCACCACTGATCTTCACTGCCTAGACAAAAGACGGGAAGAGAAGGTCCTTGCTCACAGTGAAAAGTTGCAGAGACTGCCCACCCACTCAGTCCATCAGCAACTCTAAGAACAAACAAAGAACAGGCTGAAGAGGAGCAGCTTCAAACACCTCACAAAACAGCTCACAAGAGCTCACCAGGACACCATCTACAATGCCTCATTCATTCATTCATTATCTCCATTTTAACGTCCCACTGGCACTATACAGTGATCGGGGACTACAATGCCTCAAATGGTCGAGAACCTTTTCAAGCTACTGTGGACTGGAACACCTCCCTGGAAAACATGCTGTTTGTTACTGATGTCCCAGGAATAGCCAGCAAAGAATCTGTGTGTCAGATGACGTCAAACATTCTTTTTGTGTCAGGCGACCGTGCCCTGCATTCCGGGGTGGTTTATGGAACCAAAGCCACAATGGACGTAAACATAAGTATATTACTATAACAGTAATAGACTTATGGCATAAATTCAGACACAGCTTTGCAGCTGAATGCAGTACATTATTGTTGACCTCACAGTAGAAATTGATAAAGAATTGTTGATGATAAAGCTGCAGCTCTTCGTGTTATGGAGGCCCTCTTAGGATTATTTTACAAATAAAACTAAGTAATCAAAAGGCTTGTGTAGGCTCTATTGAGTCTATCCAACCGTCAAACTGGCAAGACATAAAACAGGGAGCACACGTCGGTGGGTGGTGGTGAATTAGAGCCTGGACATGCTTTTGACACACAGTTCTGGCTCCAAGGCAGAGCCTCAGAGCCAGAACGTGTGTGTTAAAAGCAAGTCTCTGCTCGTAATTCACCACTACCCATTGCTTGACTTATACTTTTGTCACAAAATGTGCGCTCTTTATGGCACAAAATAAGTATTACGGCATCTTTAGTGTTTTGGCAGCCATCTTGGTGGCCATTTTGAATAATATATGCATGTAAACAAACAGTAAAATTATAATTATGTCTTTTAATGTCACCTAAATCATATTTCCTGCTTATTTCTATAAAATCGAGCACTCTGTGTTGCATGGAACATGTTTTATGGCATTTTTTATAGTTTGGCGGTCATCTTGAATATATCAAAATGCTCAATAGTTACAGAGTGTCATCAGTTGGATCTGTAATCTATTGGTACCAAAGAATCAAAAACCGCTCGGATCCATTATGAGGTAATTTTTTTTAGATTATGCTAAAAATCACTAAATGGCAACCAGACTATAGGTTGAATATTTGTATTAGTAGTGTTTGTGTGTATGCTTTTTTTTTTTTTTTTTTTTTTTTTTTTTACATTGTCCATATGCATGTCCATGTGAATCAGCCTCATTGTTTTAACCTATTTAACCTCGAGGCCACATTTCCCAAACAACTATGTACCAGTTGCAGGAGATGGATCGATTATGATAATTCAATGGTAGTGCCAGATAAGTGTGGCACCTTACTGCTTACAGTACCGGTGGCTACATGCACAAGGAGGTTAAACAAACAAACCCTCTGGCTGTCGGTAGTAGAGAGCGCTTTTTGTCACAGTGACTCCTGCGACATTGCAGCAAACAGCCTTACGGACAGCCAAAAGGTTAACCCCTTGACTGCTGCTGTTTTATTGTTCGGTGTAAGTGATGCATCTTTTGTCAAGCAGTATTTTCAATTGCATTCAGGGGGGTTAAAGCCATAAGGTCCCAAGATCACATGCCAGCACACAATTCTGTTTTGTATGCTACAGCTACAAAATCTGGCACTACACGGGCAGCCTACTTGCCAACGTCCCAACAGATGAAGGACAAGAATTGTGGGCTGCGTTGTGGCGCCCTGCGCCACAGGGGACCTTCCCTGAAAGACCAGTTAGCTACAAAGCTGCAGAGCCAGGGCTGGCTTTACCGGAAAACAGTCAGTGCTTTTTTTCCCCCCCCCCCCCTCAAATGAATGGGTGACACTACAGTCTTCAGTCCTGGAGACTGATTCAGCTTTTTCCAAATCCCAGACAGCTGAATTTAACAGCTGAGTTTCAGCTTTTTTGATCCGACAGAACAAAACAGCCATACAGACATCCTGTTCCATCTGCAAGAGACATAAATTCTCATGAGCCCCTGCATCTGCAGGGGCTCATGATAATTTATGTCTCTTGCTGACCATAGATTGTGGGGCATAGTTATCCCGTGGACCGTTTTCAGTAACAGCTCAATGCTCATTATAAGTCTTATGAGTATATTTAAGTGAATGAACGAATAATATAACAATTAAGTTAATATTCATGATTTTAGAGTTTAGTTTGCTTCAAAGTTGTGTGTATGTGTGGTGCATACATGAATACTTTCGTTACTGTGAGTGTGTGTTTGTGTTATTCTTTTGTGTGTGTGTGGTTATGTGTGCTTGCATTTGAGTGACCTTTTTACGGTCTTGGGCAGAACCCAACCAAAATGCCACCCTGATAGGCAAGACATGTATCTGCCTCTTTTTTTCATATTACTACTGCATTACATTTGCATACATGTCAACCCCTTTCGGCCTTTGACCATAAGATTTGGCACCAAAAAAAACATAAAAATGTGTAAGAAACCATAAGAAAGTGCGTAAAAATGCAAACATGCCAAAAACGTTTCACCGCGTTCATTTATCCACACACACTGCACAAATTTAATCACTGGTGCTCTTTGTTGTACCCTGAAGTGCATTTCTTTGCCTTTTCGTCCCACACTCCAGGTTGAAGAGCCGAACCAGCACCACCACAATTCTTGTCGTTACTCTCATCAATGAGCATTGAAAATGGTCCATTTCTGCAGCTGTTGAACACACAAAAATGCAATAATTAAAACCATGCTTGATACTATTACGTTCATGCTATACGTTACATCAACTGAAATGGAAATTAATTAATTGAAATGGAGATTGAACAAGAAATAGAAAGTAAGAAACAGCACAAACCTGTGGATCACAGGATCTGTCAGCTCTTTGGAGAGGCACTGTTTGACGATCTGTGTTGCCTTGGTTCTTTTGCAGGCGAAGGTCTGAGCAACTTTTGAATAGGAAACATCTTCCGGATCAAATCAGTGAAGTGATCAGCAGTCGTTGATGGCAAATTATGTTTTGCCAAGAACTGGCAAAAAAGTACTTCTGCTTCTGTCACACACTTTTCGCTGTCCGCTTTACTCTTCTACTGTCGAAACTGCTGGTTGATCGGCACATGCTGCTTCATTTTCACAACATTTTCTTTGTGTTTTGCGGAATCAAAGTGTCGGACCAAATCGTACCTGCCCAAGGCCGACACCTTTACAGATCTTTTGCAAGACTTGCAATACGCATATTCAGTCCCATCATCAGAGCGAGTGATAAGATTTTTTAATTTTTTCTTATTTTTCCACTCGGGCAGGTATCTCCCGAAATAAGTACGGGCTTTTTTCGCTGGTTGCTTCGAAGTTTTCTCTGTCTCTTTCCTCCTGGAACCCATGTCGTTTTCACGCAAACGGAAATGAAAGTGACGCTGGACGCATGCGCGTTACATGAAATCCCGCCAAATGCACTTACCACGCAACTCGGGATGGCTGAAATGTTCTCCGATGAACCTTCACCCAAAATTTTTTGGGGACCGAACCGATTGGCAAAAATGTGTAAGATATGAGAGTTTTGCGTAAGACATAAAAACCCTCAAAAATGCGTAAGACTTATGCAAAATCTGTAAGGGTTGACATGTATGCATTTGTATGGGTGACAGTCTTCAGTCTTGGAGACTGATTCAGCTTGTTCAAAATCTCAGAAAGCTGAATTGCAGTTTTTGTTCAGACAGGACAGTCGTTCAGCCAGCCTATTCCATCTGCAAGAGGCATACATTTTCATGAGGCCCTGCTTATGCAGGCTATGGATCATGGGGCATTTTAGTCCGTTGACTGTTTTCAGTCATTTCAATTTTTTGCACTGTTTGCGTTAGGAATGATTAACATGGCCTTCTCCTTTTGGACGATTTGTATGTTGGTATGTGATTTTGGACCTTATGCCCTAGAACTGTCAGGATCAAAATCACAGACTGCGACCAGGACACATGCAAAAAGAGGTAGAGCTCAAAGGCCTTACAGCTCTAACATTACCCGCCAGCAAATGTAACCCTTTGGCTGTCAGTAGCAGTTTTTATCACTGGAGTTATCATCACAAAACTGTTAAATTTGAACAGAGCACTTTAACGTACATCCAAGGACAGTCGTTTTTCTTTGTAGCTTCATGCCCCGACGATCAAAGACAAGATGATAACTTGGTCGTTAATGTTAACAGAAAAGACAGAGGCGTACAGACCACCCCAGGCCAGAGGTACTACTGCTCCCACAATGAAACTCCATGAATATGAGCCTGCGTCCAACATCAAGCAAGCTCAGGCAGCAGCAGGTACAAGTATGATTGCTGTTGTGCATACACGATGGGGTACTGTAGTGTGGACTCTGATTGTCAATAAAGTTTAGGAAAGAATAGTAATAAAGACATTGTGCAGGGCAAAAAGTTGTGTGTACTTAAGATGGCTGAAGGAAACGTTTTATGTTGACTTTTTTTTTTTACCCCTTCGGCTGTTAGTAGGGCTTTTTTTTTTTTTTTTTTTTTTTTTTTTTTTTTTTTTTTTTTTAAACATCTTCCTGGAAAGAATCATGACAGATGCTCTGAAAGATCATGAAGGAACTGTCAGTATTGGAGGCAGAACAATCATGAACTTGCGCTTTGCGGACGACATTGATGGCCTTGCAGGAACAGAGAAGGATCTAGCTCAGGTGGTGGACCAAACTGATGACAAATAACACCAGAAATACTGTCCAGGATTGCGCAGACAACAACAGCACTGACAAGATTGAAGACCATATATATGGAAGGACAGAAATGTCATACTCTGCTCCAAGATCAGGCCTACCCGGCACCGGCCTCCACGTGGCGTGGGTGGGTAGTCCCCTCAGTCCCTGACCGAGTGGGCTAGCAGACGGGTGCCATCTTTGTCCAGGATTAGGACTTGATATCAGCAGATATGTTGTTCAGTCTTTTTCACTGGTCCAGTTTTTAAGGAGCTGTGCTAACCCAGGTCTTACCATGTTGGATTGGTCCTTAAAAATACTCATGAGCTTTTGGTCCTTTGGATCCCAAGTGTTTGCCGTGCTTGGAGACCCGTGTCGGGGGAGAAGAGGATCCTGGTGGCTGAAACACTCCACTTTGGCCTTGACTTCTGCCTAAACGGGAGGCTAGTCGTACCGGCCTAGTCAATCGGCTCTTGTCACGTCGAGCCCTATCCCCCTGTTGACATGCGGGTTGTTATACGGAGCACCATGCTATAGCCTCTGATGCTGATTAGGTGCTCTACGCCAGTATTCCCCTGCATTCAACAATGTGATAGAAGGCGGTGGCTCAAACGGTTCAATCGGGCTTACCCCCTTGAGTATATCTTTCGGGCAGTCTCCATTGTGCGTCAGCTGGAGACCCGCCGACAATTGCACTTTCCCTTGTTGGGCTCGGTGGCGGGCGGGGACCCCCGGGGGATGAATATCTATCATACTATAATATGGAAAATATCAAAAAAAACAAAACTGGCACCAAAGCGGCACATAGCCACTGACATTGACCTTGAAAATGATAGCGACTCTGATTGTGGGGAAGCGACGCCTCAGGTTTCGGCCGTCTGGCCTCGCTTTCTCATTATCCACAGCAAAGTTAAAGAGAAGCCTGTTTCCAAGCTGCACCCTTTCCTGGTAGGGGAGACCCTCAGGAGCCGTGTTGGCAGGCCTGAGGCCCAGCGCCTCAGGTCTGATGACTTGTTGGTAGAGTGCCGTACCCGGGCACACTCCAATGGGCTACTGAGGCTCTCCTCCATCGGAGACACTCCAGTGGAGGTCACTCCCCACAAAACAATGAATTCCTCTAGAGGAGTGATTAAAGATCAAGCATTGGCCGAACTGTCTGAAGATGAACTTGTACGGAACCTTAAGTCACAGGGGGTGACCTATGTCAGGCGCTTCATTTCCAAACGAGGTGGTAGGGAGATCCGTCTCCCTACCATCATCCTGACGTTTGGCACCCCCACAGCTCCTACTACCATCTGGGGAGGTTACTACTCCCTAAAAGTGAAAAAGTACGTCCCTCTCCCCCTTCGGTGCTTTAAGTGCCAAAAGTATGGCCATGGGCAGAAGACATGCCGCCAGGTAGAGGCTCTATGCGCCCGTTGCACTAAGCCCGGACACTCTGCTGAGTCCTGCACAGCCATCCCCCTGTGTGTGAATTGCCAGGGGGCGCATATGGCTTCGGACAAGAAGTGCCCTCGTTGGATCTCCGAGTGCAGGATTCAGCAGGTGCGTGTGGAGAAGGGGCTGTCCTTTGCGGACGCAAAAAAACTGGTTGACGGTCCTGGTGCAGCTGAGGCGGCGCCAAACGCATATAACAACTTTGTGTATACTTTCAGTGCTGCGGTGGCAGGCAAGCGCCCCACCAAAGACTTCTCTTGTCAAACCCCAACTTCTTGGTTGGGGGCGGAGCCTCGGATCCTCTCACCCCTGGAGAGTAACCCTCCTCCGGTGGTGTCGAGGAGCCAGGGAACGCAGAGGGCGGACGCTACCGGTCTGGTGGCACCGCCTTCTGCTGCCCCTAAGCCTCAGCCCCCACCCAAACCTGCTAGTTTGTCAACACCAAAGGTTTCTGGCTCTGGTCAGCCTTCTAAGGCCGCTAACTCTAGTGGCAGGAATGCTGCCCAGGACCAGAAGTCAAAGAAATCTATGGGACCGCCGTGCGCACGGGCCCATAAGGGGAACACTGATGTCCCCCTTCAAAACAAATATGCTGCATTGGAGGAGCAGATGGAGGGAGTGGAAGTTGCCGATGCTGCGGCAGCTCCACCCCCTTCATCTCCTAAGAACCAGAGGAGGCCCGGGAGCCGGCCCCCCTCTGTTTCTCCGACTCCTTCCAAGGCAAAGGACAAAGGGGGGAAAAACTCCGCACCCCCAGATAAGACATAATCATGGACTCTCTGCTTCAGTGGAATTGTCGTGGTTTTCAAGCTAACTTTGAGGAATTACATCTTTTAGTCAAGTGCTATAACCCCTCAGTAATATCTCTTCAGGAGACTTACCTGAAGACTTCTGACCCTGTGTCCTTTAATGGTTTTAACGCTATACATAAAGGCTCTGATTCGGAGAGGCGCTCGGGTGGAGTGGCTCTTCTCATTAGTAGCCAAATTTTATGTAGCCCCGTTAGCATCGACACCTGTCTTCAGGCTGTCGCAGCTCGGGTTACCTTGAAGAAGACCATAACTATATGCAGTATTTACCTGCCACCATCCCTGCGGGTCTGTAGTAATGATTTTTTTAATTTAGTTGATCAACTGCCCCCTCCCTTTATTCTCATGGGGGATTTTAACGGTCACGCTCACCTTTGGGGTAGTGACCACTATGATGGCAGAGGTCAGATGTTAGAAGATGTTTTTTCTCAACTTAATCTATGTGTCTTTAACGATGGTTCACCTACATACTCTAACCCAGGTTCAGGAGCTAGTTCTGTTCTAGACCTCACTGTGTGTGACCCTTCTCTCATGCTGGACTTTGACTGGAAGGTTCACGATGACCTGTGTGGTAGTGACCACTTCCCAGTAGTCCTGTCATCGGTCAGCTGTGGGGAGGATCCGCCGGTGGGGCGCTGGAATCTTAAGAAAGCTAACTGGCCTCTGTTCGCCTCCCTCTGTCAGTCTCGTATTACAGAGGAGGTGGTCATGTCATCTGAAGAACCTATTTCTTCTTTTACTACTATTTTGTTGGACGTAGCGGGTGAAACCATCCCTAAAACTTCCGCATCAGTCCCTCGAAAGCCGAGAGTACCATGGTTCAACGAAGAGTGCCGCAAGGCCCAAATAGCGCGCAAATCTGCTCAGCGACGTGCTTTCCGTAATCCGTCGCAAGTAAATATTTTAACCTTTAAAAGACAGAGGGCGAAAGCCCGTTACATTTTTAAACGTGAACGCCGTGCTTCCTGGAGACGCTTCGTCTCATCTTTAACTTCTTGGACTCCGTCCCAGAAAGTATGGAAGGCTGTTCGGAGAATTAGGGGCAGAGGTGGCTCGGCTTCTGTTGGCCATCTTAGAGATGGTGTCAGTTTGGTTACAGATAAAAAAGCTGTGGCCAATTTGCTTGCCTCCACCATTGCCCATAATTCTTCAACGGAGCATTATTCACCTTTCTTCCAGAGAGAGAAGGAGAAACGAGAGTCTCGTATTTGTGATTTTGAGTCCGATAACTCAGAAGACTATAATGTCCCATTTACATTATCAGAATTGCAGCAAGCTTTGCAGAAATGTAATGACTCTGCTGCTGGCCTAGATACCGTCCTCTATCAATTCCTAACGCATCTGCCTGAGAGGTCACTCCTTGTACTTCTCAAGGCCTTTAACCATATCTGGAGAACTGGTCATTTTCCGCCGTCTTGGTGCCAGGCTGTGGTTGTACCGATCCCCAAGCCGGGTAAGGATCCTTCCGACCCGGGCAACTACCGGCCTATCGCTTTGACATCATGTTTATGTAAAACTATGGAGCGCCTGGTCAACGCCCGCCTGGTGTGGCATCTTGAGTCACAGGGTCTCCTCACAGACCTCCAGTGCGGTTTCCGGCGCTTCCGTAGTACAACTGACCATTTAGTCCGCTTTGAATCATTTATTCAAGATTCTTTTGTAAACAAGCAGCATGTCTATGCAATTTTCTTCGATCTTGAGAAGGCGTATGACACTACCTGGAAGTATGGCATAATGTCTGACTTGTTGGACATGGGTTTTAAAGGGCACCTGCCCGTTTTTATTCACAATTTTTTGACTAACCGGTCGTTCCATGTCCGTGTGGGCTCCACCCTCTCCGACTCCTTTGAACAGGAGATGGGTGTCCCACAGGGCAGCATTCTATCTCCTGTTTTATTTAGTATTAAAATTAATAACATTGTAAAGGCCGTCAAGGATGATTCTGAATGCTCTTTGTTGACGACTTTGCTTTGTGTGCACGTGGTCGAGGACTTGCGTCCCTTGAGAGGCGCTTGCAGCTGTGCGTTGATCGCATCCAGCGGTGGGTGTCTCTCAATGGATTCAAGTTCTCGCCCTCCAAGACTGTTTGTGTGCATTTTACTAACCAGACGAAATTTTTTCCAGAACCTAGCCTGAGCATTGCTGGAGTGCCAATTAAGGTGGCCGAGGAGGCAAAGTTTCTGGGGGTCATTTTTGACAAAAGACTTACCTTCCGCAACCATATTAATTACCTTAGAACCTCTTGTCAGAAGGCTCTCGACATTCTTCGTGTCGTTGGTCGTACTGACTCGGGTGCGGACCGTACTGTCTTACTTCGTCTGTACCGGGCCCTTGTTCGGTCCAAACTGGATTACGGCTCTGTGGTGTATGGCTCAGCTTCCAAGTCTGTGCTACAGCGTCTGAACACAATTCACCATCAGGGTCTGCGGAATGTCTTGGGGCCTTCAGGACGTCTCCAGTTCCTAGTCTGTATGCCGAGGCAGGGGAGCCTTCTCTCAAGCTCCGCCGCATCCGCCTCATGCTCAGCTACGTTCTGAAACTGAAGGCCCATCCAGACAATCCTGCCTATGATTGTGTTTTTAAACCATCGTTTGCAGAGATTTACGATACCCATCCGGGAGCTGTCCGTCCACTTTCTTTCCGTGTCCGACCTCATCTGCAGGCGGCCGGATTGGACCTGGACAGAGTTTCGGAATCCCTGCAACACATCACTCCACCTTGGCTCTTACCAGTTCCTGACATCTTGCTGGACTTGACTGCCCACAAGAAAGACTCTACTCCACCAGCCATATACCAACAGAGCTTCAATGAACTGCTGTCAATTTTTCCTGGCTATTGTCGCATCTATACCGATGGGTCAAAGTCTGAGGATGGGAGAGTGGCTGTGGCCGCAGTGTCCTCTCGCCATCCTAGACGCCCATTTAAGCACCGCCTCCCAGACCACTCATCTGTATTTAGTGCGGAACTGCAGGCGGTTCTGCTGGCACTCAGGCATGCTTATCGATCTAGAGAAAGGAACTTCCTGATTCTGTCTGACTCTCTTTCTGCCCTGCAGGCCCTTCAGGGCACGGGAAATGACCACCCACTGCTGGTGCAGATCAGAGAGCTCCACACGGACTTGATGAAGGAATATTATGATATCATTTTTATTTGGGTGCCAGGGCATGTGGGCATCGAAGGCAGCAGGATCGCAGATTCTGCTGCCAACGATGCCCGCAATGACCCTGTCCCTGACACACAGACTGTTTATAGTGATTTTAGACATGTGGCTAGTGCATATATAGCCCGTGAGTGGCAGTCCGAGTGGGACAAAGAGGAAGCTAACAAGCTGCATGAAGCCCTTCCTAAGTTGTCCGACGGTCTACCTTGTCGCTGCGGCAGCCGGCGTGAGGAGACTGTCCTGGCTCGGCTCCACATCGGCCACACGTATGTTACGCACTCTTATTTACTTAAACAGGAGGAGCGTCCATGGTGTTATGCCTGCGACGAGCAGTACTCTGTTCAACACTTTTTGTTGTCTTGTGCTGATCTAATCGACACAAGGTATAAACATTTCACAGCAGACTCCTTGAAGGTTTTGTTCCGGGATGTGCCCCCGGACAAGATCTTCAGTTTTCTGAGAGAGTGCCATATTTTTAATAAGATTTGAGCTTTTATAGATTATGATGTTTTTATTATTTTGACCTTTTTGAGAGTCTTCCGACGTTTTCTTTAAAGACCTGTGCGACATTTTAGCCTGACATATTTTTAAGGTATATTTACATCATGTCTTAAGACCTTTCTTTTAGTCTGGCTGACCAGATTTTTACCCTTCCCGCCGTGAGATGGCCTTAGTTGCCTGCTCGGCGTTAAACCCAAATAACTAACTAACTAACTGCTCCAAGATCAGACTGATGCGCTTTTTAGTCATCTCAGTGTTCTTGTATGCCTGCGAGTCATGGACCCTCAAAGCAGACCTTGAAAGGAGGATACAAGCCACTGAAATGTGATGTTTTCAAAGGCTGCTTGGCATTTCATACAGAGATCACATCACGAACGAAGAAGTGGAAAGCAGAATCAGGCAAGCCATCGGGCCCTATGAAGACCTATTAGCCATTGTGAAAAAATGCAAACTGAAGTGGTATGGGCATGTCACGTGTTCAACAGGGCTTGCCAAAACAATCCTACAAGGCACTGTGCAAGGAGGATGAAGGAGAGGAAGACAGAGGAAAAGATGGGAGGACAATATCTCAGAGTGGACAGGACTGAGGCTGGGCGATACGCTAAGAATGGCAGAGAACAGAATGGAATGGAGGGAGCTGGTTGCCAAGTCATCAGTGGTGCCCCAACGGTCGGCAAGACTATGGGTTTATAGATAGATAGATAGATAGGGCTTTTTGTCAGGGTGATTCCTGCAGAAATCCCCATCGTAAGAAGCACTACCAGCAGCCAAATTAACCTATTTAACCCCAAGACCGCATTTCTAAAATTTGAAGGTGTCGCCTAAGGACTATGTACCATTTGCAGGAGATGGGCTGACCATGATAATTCAAGGGTAGTGCCAGATCAGCTTGGCACTACCCTTGAATTGTCGTGGTCAAGCCATTTCCCGTGGTAGTGTGTCGGTGCTAAATGGGTAAAGGCTGTACTCTATTGAAATCTGTATGCCAACCCATGCAACAGATGCCACCAACTATAAAGGTGTGTATTCGGAATGAATCTAAAGTTGTTATTTTCTACCATGTGCAGACAAGCCAGCCAGCAAGAACAAGAAAAAGCGTGATGCTCGTAAGGCAAAGGCATCACACGAAGTAAGTTTTCAGATTTTCACAATCCCTTGTACTCGAGTAAAGTACTCATCTGTTCCACTCCACCCTTCAGCAGGGGTGCTCATTGCTAACATTATTTTAAGAAGCATTTCCAGGGGTGGGATAGCATGAGAATTTCTGCCATGTCAACGCCTGGGGCAAAAGAGCAGTCACGTTTTGGTCACCTTGGTGGAAGATTACATGACTGCACAGTAATAGGTCATGGACACAATGAGCACAAAGCTAGCGAGCCGAAGGCACATTGGTCATTGCATAATGACATGATGTCTGGGGCAAAAGAGCAGTCACGTTTGGTCACCTCGGTGGAAGATTACATGACTGCACAGTAATAGGTCATGGACACAATGAGCACAAAGCTAGCCAGCCGAAGGCACATTGGTCATTGCATAATGACATGATGTCTGGGCTTTGTAAGAGTGTGGTTGCGGGCTAGGTTAAAGTGAGCTGTTGTTGACCTGTTGCGCGTTATGACTTTTCCGCACCAGTCTTGCCGTGGCTGCAAATTTCAGGTATTTTTGTTGTTTTTGGCTCATATATGCCAATATATGCGTTCAGCAGGTGACTGTAAAATCAATGCACTTTATATAGTAAACATTGTCTGTGCAATGCGAATGTGACTGTAAACAGCAGGTGACTGTAAAAAGGGGTGCCAGAGATTTTATTTTTTCTTTTTTCTTTCGTTTTATTGGGAGGGTGTGTGTGTGTGGGGGGGGGTGAGGTTGACAAACTTACCAGGTTTGTAGTCTGTATAGTCGTATAAGTTTAGAGATGTGTTTCATTTTATTCTTTTCTTTTCCTTCCTGACTGCATGATCCTGTACCTGCTTTTTCCATCAGAATATGGCGGATGGTGATGCAGCCACTATTATCCCCCCAATGTCGATCGGATCGTCTCCCCCTGCTGTAGCCGCCGGTGCAGCTTCATCCACTGGAGATCCTGAGCTCGACAAGAAAATTAAAAACGTCCGAAAGGTACGCTTGTGTCTCCTAAAATAAAAATTGCTCGGCTTGAAAAGAAATGACAGTGAATGGAAATTATGGTCTGGTTTGATAAAAGTCCTATCAAACTATCCCATGAGGCCAACACCAGCCCAGTAACATTTTGCTTACTTGGCAGTATTGATGTATAAATTGTTATACAATGCATCTTACTATGATGTAGCAGAGGGAGCTCCTTGGCGACAGTCTTCAGTCCTGGAGATTGATTCAGCTTTTTCAGAATCCCAGAAAGCTGAATTTCAGCTTCTTAGATGAATCAGCCTTCGAAAAGATGAGATGTTTTCGAAGGCTGCTTGGCATCTCATACAGAGATCACATCACAAACGAGGAAGTGGGAAGCAGAATCAGGCAAGCCATCGGGCCCTATGAAGACTTATTAGCCATTGTGAGAAAATGCAAACTTAAGTGGTATGGGCATGTCACACATTCAGCAGGGCTTGCCAAAACAATCCTGCAAGGCACTGTGCAAGGAGGACGAAGGAGAGGAAGACAGAGGAAAAGATGGGAGGACAATATCCCAGAGTGGACAGGACTGAAGCTGGGCGATACGCTGAGAATGGCAGAAAACAGAGAGGAATGGAGGGAGCTGGTTGTTAAGTCATCAGTGGTGCCCCAACGGTCGGCAAGACTACGGAATATAGATAGATAGATCAATCAGAACAGGCTTTCAGCCAGCCTGTTTCATCTGCAAGAGGCATACATTCTCATGAGCCCCTGCATTTGTCTCTTGCTGGTCGTGGATCATGGGACATAGTTCATGGACCATTTTAAGTCATTTTCAATTTTTGGAACTGTCACCCATGGCGCTCGTTCAAGAGTGATGCCCTGATTATTTGCCGTTTCGACTGGCTAAGTTATAATTCTTTTTTTTTGTCATTGTTGTCTAGCGTATCCTTTATTAGTTTTATCATACACGCATGTATTTTTTTCTCAAAATACATTACCGATGGCATTACTATATGAACACACTCTATAGCCTATAGATTTCAGTCTAAGCCAAGTTGTATCCCCTACACAACTGGGGAGGAGACACGGGAGATCCATGCATAGGAGCCCGGGTGGCCTCCCCTTACCACCCTATCCGGTCACGTGCCATTGGGCGAAAGCCCACCAGTTTCACTTCTAGCTCGACCGTGGACAGTCGAGTTTTTGGCCTTACTCTGTTTTGCAACGGTTTCAGACTTGTACTATCGATATCTACTGTGAACTTTTGCCTGGGCTTTTGCCTAGTTTAGTCTTTGTGACTTGCATCAAACTTATTCGTTTTCTAGAGTCTTACGAATTCAGTGGACTCAGCCGTGTGAGCTTTTCGACCGGTCTCGGTCTGTGACTTGACTTTCCGTGACCTCTGTCTTGTGAACTCTGGTTTCGTGCTCGACTAGTGACTTACGGGACACTTCTTCGTTTGCTTTCGGCCTGAGTTCTAGACTCTTCAGTGGCTTCTTCCCGGCTGAGAATCTGCCATCTTTGTGGGGATTTCCAGGGGTCCTCGGATGCGCCCGACGCCTGCCTCCTGTGCTCAGGCTGCTCTTTGGACAGGACCAGTGTCGTGTGTGCCGACTGGAGAGAGGACCGCTGGTCTCACCTCTGGGACTTCTACCGCTGCGACCTTCCGTCTCGGCCCCAGCAGGCTCCCCGGACTTCCCCGCAGGAGGTCTTCATTTCGTCTCCTCGTAGGGCGCCCCTTCGTTCCGTCGTTCGGGCAGTCCAGCCCGCAAGAAAGTCACTTTCTACATTAACCACGCAGATGCTCGCTCCCCGCTCTGAGGCTTCCGAGCAGGGCAGGAGAGTGTTAGAGTCACACCCTCACGCTCCGTCTCTCCCGAGCGTGGCCCAAGCGCCTTAGTTTTACCCCCCTCCCCCACCCCCCACCCCCCCCCCCCCCCCCCCCCACTCCGAATTGTCTGAGCGGGCCCGGCGAGTCGAGCCTATGTCCATGCCCCCCCCCCCCCCCCCCCCCCCCTCTCCAAGTATTCCGAGCGGGCCCGGCGAGATTTGCTCAAGCTCAGTGCTAAAGAGACGAAGAGAAAGAGAGAAAGAATTAATAAGAAAGGATGCTCTCTCTCACGCTCTGATTCGTCTGAGCGTGACCCGAGAGCCATAGACGTGCCGTCCCCCCGCTCCGAACTGTCTGAGCGGGCCCGGCGAGCCACATATATGTCACACACACACACACACACACACACACACACACACACACACACACACACACACACACACACCCCTCGCTTCGAAGCTTCCGGGCGGGCCCGGCGCGACACGTACACACTCCCCGCCCCGCTCCGATGTTTCCAAGCGGGCCCGGCGAGTCTTTCTTTCGTCCCCGCCCCGTTCCGATCCTTCTGGACGGTCCCGGCAAGACTTGGACACGCTCCCCCCCCCCCCCCCCCCCCCCCACGCACCGTTTCGGCTGAGCATGGCCCGCGAGCGCCTTTAATGCTCCCTCCCCACGCCGATTCTTCTGAGCGGGCCTGGCGGGACTTTTGCGCAAGATCAGGTCTGCCGGGTTGCTGACAAGCTCATCCCCCACTCGTGTTCTCCCGAGCGGGCTCGGCGAGCCAGGGATCCTCTACCGCCTCCCTTCGTTAGCTCGGAGCATGGTCCCCGGCACCCACGATCCCCTCACCAACGCGTTGTTGACGACTCTCGCAGCCCCCCCTCTACCCGCCCTTCGGCAGGTAGGGGGTTTCCGGAGCACTCCTTTGCCTCCGGATGTCGTTCGACCGTAGTTTCTCCTTCTCCACATCGCCCTTCCTTACAGGCTTCGCGTGCGGCTCCGCCTGTCCCTCGCTCGCTCTGCAGCCCACCGCTGGCGGCTGGCACTCGCTCTCGTAGCCGGTCGCCCCTCCATTTGGCTCAGCGCGACAGGCGGCGTTTGGATCTTGATCCTGACATCCTCAGCCTTCATCCAGGGGACTCAGCTTCAGAGATTTTCCTTCGGGACTCTCCAGCCGGCTCCCCTGCCCACCACTCAGCGGTGTCTTCGGTTTCCTCCGCTTACCCGGACCGCGGGCCTACACTGAGTTCCCAGACTTTTCGTTCCTTAGACGAGGCTTCCCGACTTATTTCGACTTTTCTCCTGCCTGATTTATGCCCCCTCACGCTGGGACCATATGGTGTTGAGGCGCGTCCCCTGGGTGGTGGATAGGAGGGTCCCTCGTGAGAGGGGTGCACCGAATGAAATAAGGTGCCGTGAACCAACATGGTCTAAGGGAAGGTGACCCCGACAGAAAACCCCTGGTCCTCCTAGTAAGGGGGTTGGGCGTGGGGGTAGCTTCCCCACCCTGCAAAAAAGGAAATAGCTACAAAAATGCCGACGAAAAGACTAACAGTAATTCCTTTCCTGGAGGAGGAAGGTTCTTCTACCAGAAGACTTATGACGTCCTGTGGTGAAAGCCGGAAGTCTTCGGAAGCCACAGGACCGAGCCGCCTCTCTCTATCCAGGGATACAACCATGGGCACATGGAACGTCAAGACCATGTACCAGAGCGGCAAGGCCGCCCAGATAGCAGCGGAAATGCAAAAGTACAACCTTTCCCTGCTAGGTATCGGTGAAGCCAGATGGACGCAGTCTGGCCAGAAAAGGCTGTTAAGTGGGGAGATGATTCTGTATGCAGGTCATGAAGAGGAGAATGCCCCCCATACAGAAGGTGTAGCATTCATGCTGTCACCAGTGGCACAGAGAGCGCTGATGGGCTGGGAACCTCTTGGGCCAAGAATTATCACAGCAGCCTTTAGAACCAAGAAAAAGCTCAAGCTGAACGCACGGCAGTTTACCCTTCTGGAAATCGCTCTCTTTAGTTTGGCTCTGACCCGGCCGTGACCCACTTCACTGATAAGTGCGCGCGAGTCACTGCAGGCTCAGCCGAGCTGCAGGCGGGAAGCGTAGCGCTCTTTGTTTCCTGTTGAAGGCTGTCAGGCATGTGACCAGTTTAGCCTGTTAATAACTTATTATTACCGTGGCTAAAAAGTTTCAATCGTAAATATCATTATGTAATACTATGCTTGAAAATGTCCTCTTCAAGCTCATGTAAGTTTCTTTTGTAATCAGCTTTGACTTCTGTGGTTATTACGTGATTAAAATGTGTGTAGTTCGAGGAACTTTCCTTCCGCGGCAGACAGTGCGAGTGTGTAAAAAAAACTGGGTTTCAGTGCCGGATGTATCACTATGTGTATGTGCCTTTATCTGATGCATTTATGTCAGTAAAGTATCGTGTGTTAAAGCCATGGAGAATGAACATTCCTTTCCAAGACATTTGGAGGCCGTGAATTCTTTGTGTAGACTTTGTGGTAGAAGACCGACGTCAAACAAATGACACTGATCGGCCTATCAAGTTTAGACGCAGGATCGTAGTGACCCTTCAGACACACTCATTTTAAGCCATTTTAATGACATTTAGCCGGAACTGAATCTCTGAACAGCAAATAGTTGAACCTCTGCTTTGTGTATTGTTTTTAAACTGTGTTAAAATTGTGATATTGTTAAAAACATTGACTGAATCGGTAAATTTGCCTACTTCATGTCGGCGTGCTTTGAATGGATTACCATTTTCACTTGGCCCACCAAACCGTCTGTAACAGGACTCAGGTATGTTGATTGAAGTTTTTAGCATGGGATATGCCAGTTAAGACATCTGTTGACATCACTGACTTTGTCTGAACTTTCAAAAAACTTTTGTTTATGAGCAGTGATATGATAAAAAGTTTGATAAACTAACGGAAGGCTGCATCTAATCCGTCTCCTAGTGATACTTTGAGCCAGTGCATGACACACATCCACGCAGATTACCCCAGCATGTTTGGTGTCCAAAGATAGTACAATTTCTCCTCTAAAAGACGACGTATGTTCAAATAGTCACTCACAACTGCAGGTGAATTAATTCCGGTTTACAGACATCATCTGTAATTTACAGCTTATTCGCCGATGTATGCAGCAGAGGCTAAGAGATAATCGGGGTCAAGCGCAGTAGTACTGTAAACAAAGACGGCTGCTGCGCTATTCGCATCCTCAGCGGAAGCGAGACTGCATAGCTGGCGCCTTATCAGTGATGGTATTTAGTGCGCTGATAGTAAGGGGAAGGAGGCTGCCTCGCTATCTCAGTGCTCCCGCGAAGCCGATCTCTAAGTGTGCTGGCGCGCGCCGGCGGGCAGCCAGCTGAAAACTAAAGAGCATAGGCTAAACTGCCGTGAACGTCATCCAGTGTTATGCGCCCACTAATGACAGTGACGAGGAAGAGAAACAAGAGTTCTACGACCGACTTCAGAGTGCCTTGGACAAATGTGCGGAGCGAGACATCACCATCGTCATGGGCGATTTTAATGCCAAAATAGGGGAGGACAACACCGGATACGAAGAGGTGATGGGGAGACAGGGACTAGGCTCGGAGATGAGTGAGAACGGGGAGAGGTTTGTAGACTTTTGTGCTCTAAACCGACTTGTCATTGGAGGCAGCATCTTCCCACACAGAAGAATACACAAAGCAACTTGGGTCTCACCTGACCATACAACAGAGAACCAAATAGACCATATCTGCATTAGCAAGAAATTTAGAAGATCCCTTCAAGATGTTCGAGTGAGGCGGGGAGCAGATGTCGCCTCCGACCACCATCTGCTTGCCTTAAGAATGAAGCTCAAGCTAAAGAAAAGCCGCACAGAGACAACAAGAAGACAGTGCTATAATGTAGGCCTCCTGAGAGAAACTGGAGTTAGAGAAGAGTTCAAACTGGTGCTGTCCAACCGGTTTCAAGCGCTACAGGAGCTAGTAAATGAAGAGGAGGCGGTCACCACAGAGCAGCAGTGGAAGGCAGTTAGAGAGGTGCTGAACTCAACCTGCAAAGACACTGTAGGGTTCAGGAAACACCATCACAAGGACTGGCTGTCGGCACAGACCTTGAAGAAGATAGAAGTGAGGAAGCAGAAGAAAGCAGCTGTCAACTACAGTCGCACGAGAGCAGCCAAAGTAAGGGCACAGGGGGAATACTCGGAAGCCAACCGCAAGGTGAAGAGTAGTATCAGGGCAGACAAGAGGGCCTACACAGACAGCCTGGCAGCAGAGGCAGAAAAGGCAGCAGGCAGCGGCAACATGAAACAGCTCTACGACATTACCAGAAGATTGTCAGGCAAGTATGGCCATACAGAAAGACCAGTAAAAGACAAAGAAGGCAAGCCTATTGCAGACAGAGCAGACCAACTCGACAGATGGGCCGAATATTTTGAAGAGTTACTGAACAGACCTAGCCCACCCGACCCCCCAGACATCCAGCCGGCAGAGACCGACCTACCCATCAGCTGTGACAGACCCAGCCGGGAAGAGATCAGAAGAGCAGTGGCATTGAAGAACGGCAAAGCAGCAGGCCCAGATGGCATCCCAGCGGAGTCTCTGAAAGCAGACCTAGAGACAACAGTGGAGATGCTGTACCCACTGTTTGGAAAGATCTGGGAAGAGGAGGTGATGCCGGCTGACTGGAAGGAGGGGTACCTAATCAAGCTTCCCAAGAAAGGCGACCTCAGCAAGTGTTCCAACTACAGAGGAATCACCTTGCTGTCAGTACCAGGAAAGGTCTTCAACAGGATCATCCTGGAGAGAATGAAGAGCTCCGTTGACCCCCAGCTGAGAGACCAGCAAGCAGGATTCAGGAAAAACCGATCATGTACAGACCAGATCGCCATTCTCCGCATCATCGTGGAACAGTCTCTGGAGTGGAGCTCCCCGCTGTACGTCAACTTTGTGGATTATGAGAAAGCATTTGACAGTGTGGACCAAGAGACTCTGTGGAAACTCCTACGACACTACGGTGTACCCACAAAGCTCGTCCGCCTGATCAAGAGCAGCTACGATGGCATGACATGTCGCGTGATCCACGAAGTGCAGTTCACCAGGGAGCTCCAGGTCAGAACTGGTGTCAGGCAGGGGTGTCTGCTGTCTCCGTTCCTCTTCCTACTGGCCATAGACTGGGTCATGAAGATGACCACAGAGCACAGACGAAGTGGAATACAGTGGACACTGTGGACACAGCTTGATGACCTCGATTTTGCAGACGACTTGGCATTACTGTCCCACACTCATCAACAAATGCAGGACAAGACCACGAGGCTTGCTGACATCTCGTACCAAGTGGGCCTCACCATTCACAAACAGAAAACAAAGACAATGAGGCTGAACGCAACCAGGGAAGAACCAGTCTTGCTTGCTGGCACCCCGTTGGAGGAGGTGGAGTCCTTCACCTATCTCGGGAGCATCATAGACAAAAAAGGCGGCACTGATGCAGATGTCAGAGCACGAATCGGTAAAGCCAGAGCAGCCTTTCTCCAGTTAAAAAAAGTGTGGAGCTCCAGAGAGCTGTCACAACACACCAAAGTCCGGATTTTCAACTCCAATGTAAAAGCAGTTCTCTTATATGGAGCAGAGACTTGGAGATTGACAAAAAACACAGTCAACAGAGTACAGACCTTCATAAACAGTTGCCTTAGAAGAATTTTGAAAATCCACTGGCCAGAGAAGATCAGCAACGTCAGACTCTGGGAGAGAACAGAGCAGATAACAGCAGAGAATGAAATTGGGCGAAGAAGATGGGGATGGATCGGTCACAGTCTGAGAAAACCAGCTTCCAGTATCACTAGGCAGGCATTGTCATGGAACCCCCAGGGAAAGAGGTAGGCCGAGAAACTCCTGGCGTTGAGACCTCCAAGCAGACATGAAGAGACTGGGAACCACCTGGAGTAGAATCGAAGGAGAAGCACAGGACAGGAGTTGCTGGAGGTCTCTCGTCGACGGCCTATACCCGGGTAGGGGTGACAGGCGTAAGTAAGTGAGTGATTTATGCCCGCCGTCTCCTCCAGTGAAGAGACAAGCTTACCGCCATGGTGGATGCACAGTTTTTTTGCCAAACGTTGCAAGTCGCTCCCTCAGCCAGCTGGCTTCCGGGATCTCGTGGAGGTGTTCTCCACACAGCTCCGCCACGACAACTTTGGGGAAAACGTTTTTGTTTTTTAATTCCCGGTGGCCCACGGGTATCAACATGAACTACCGCCAGTCTTGGTACGCGGGACACTCACAAGCCTTTGCCGTCCCTCTTCCCACCTTGGATTCGGCAGCCATCACACAGGTTGATGGTCAGACCAGAACGCCTGGTCCCGCCCGCTGGACAGGATCGCGTCATTAGTTCGGAACTCCCTTACGTGTTCCGGTTTTTGGGAGATGGCAACGCAAGCGGTACTGCACGGGTTGGAGGATACGTGGGACCTGGAGGCTTCGTCTCCGCTCCGTGATATTCATTCAATCCTTGTGGCTGCTAACTGGGCCGCCTACCATTCATCTACTAACGCCATGGCGGCGGCCGTCAACTGTGACCTTTGGCGTCGGGACACCCTCTTTCGACTCTGCTCGGATCTACCCAAGACCGTGAAGTCGCTACTCCGTCAGGCCCCCGTTGGCGGTTCGCAGCTGTTTGGGGATACTTGGCAGATGGTTAAGGAGGCGTCTAAGGATCTGTGGTCACGACCAGCCGCCACCCCCTCTACTTTTCGGTTTCGCGCTCCCCGCATGGCTGTGGGTCGCGCCCTGCGGTCTACCAGGCCCGCCTTTCGTGCAGCCGGCGGCGCCCGAGGTAGAGCTCACCCCCCCTCCCTTGAGGTCCCGCAGCAGTCCCTCCTGCCTCCCGCCCTTCCTGGTCCCGCGGCGCCCGTAAAGCGGTGCCCCCACCGACAGTTTTCGGGTCTCCTGTCGGAGGGTGGCTGTCTTGCTTCAGCGACCACTGGCGTTCGCTGTTCCCAGACCACCCTTGGATCCTCTCGACTGTCTCCACAGGCCTACAGCTGTCGTGTCAGTCCCCTCCGCCCCTCCGCAGGTCTCCCCTTTGGACCCAGGCTCCAGACGATCGGCTCAAGGCAGACGCTCTTCGCGGAGAAGTGGCGGCCTTGCTCAGCAAGGCGGTGACGGACATAGTCTCTTGACGCGACTCGCCGGCGTTTTACAGCCGACTTTTTGTCGTTCCCAAGCCAGGCGGCAAGTGGTGTCCAGTCATCAACCTCTCGGCGCTAAACAGGTTCATTGCGGCGCCGCACTTTCGGATGGAGACTGCCAGGACTCTTCGCACGCCGATGGACTTCGCTATTAGCCTCGATCTTTCGGACGCTTATCTGCACGTGCCCATGCATCTGTCCTCCCGTCGTTATCTATGCTTTGCCTTCGAAGGGATCGTCTACCAGTTCCGATCCCTCCCTTTCGGCCTCAACATCAGCCCCTGGTTTTTCATGAGGCTTCTCGACGCAGTGATGGCCAGCTTCCGGCAGCGATCGTTGAGTCCGGCCTCGATCGTTGAGTCTGGCCTCCAATTATTAAATTACCTACTACTGCGCAACCAGGTCGCCACGGCTCTGGAGGAAGACAGAGACGAGCTGCTCTCGCTCCTTCGCCGGCTAGGGTTTATGGTCAATCCGGGCAAGTCGGATCTCACCCCTTTGCGGCGGTTCCAGCATCTGGGGATGGAATTCCTAACCGACCTTAACTTGGTCCGCCTGCCATTGGCTCGGCGGCAGAAGATCGCCAAGCTCGCCTGTCAGATGGAGCTAGGAGCCTCCTTCCCGGCCCGGGTATGGCTTCAGCTCTTGGGACTGCTCAGCGCAGCAGCGGATTTATTACCCCTCGGCAGGCTCTATGCCCAACCTCTTCAGCTCCACCTCCTCCTTTGCTGGCGCCCCTCCTCTGGCACACTGACGGTTCCGGTTACCTCGCTAGTCCGGCCCCACCTCCAGAGGTAGTCGAACCTCGCGTGGTTGTCGACGGGCGTGCCTCTGCACTCCCCTCCAACACGGTGGTCCCTCTGCACCGACACGAGCCAGTCGGGATGGGGCGCTCACCTCTTACCGGACTTTGTCTCGGCCTCGGGATTTCGCGGACAAACACATCAACTGGCTGGAGTTGACGGCAGTGTGGTTGGCCCTCGTCGCCTGGCAAGAGAAGCTGACACACCAGGAGGTCCTCATCCTTTCGGACAACTCGACAGTGGAGGCCTACATCCAGATCCAGGGGGGCACTCGCTCGCCCTCCTTGTGCATACTCCTTATCATCTTTTGCTCTGTTGCAGGGACCGGGGCATTGCTCTTCGAGCCCGCCACATCCCGGGCCACCTGAACGTGGTCACAGACGCCCTGCCCCGCTGCGGACAGCTTCTCCACACGGAGTGGTCCCTGCGCCCAGACATCTATTGCCTGATCTGCTCGCGATGGGAGATGCCCCTAGTCGAACTGTTTGCCACCAGGTGGAACAACCAGCTACCGATTTTTGTCTCTCCCGTTCCGGACCCGCTCGCCTGGGCAGTGGATGCGCTCACCATCCCTTGGGACGGCTTGATCGGGTATGCCTACCCTCCGTCAGTACTGGTGCGGAAGATCCTACGGAAATTGCAGGGATGCTCTGTGGTTGTCCTGTTGGTGGCCCCCTTCAGCTGGACCAAGAGCTGGACCACGGACCTGCTCGCTCTAGCTACGGACCCGCCCTTGGAGCTCCCCACCCCGCCGTCGATGCTCAAGCAGCCCCGGCAGGCGCTCTTCCACCCGTGCCCGGAGCGACTCCTCCTACACGCCTGGAGGTTGTCCGGCAAGCCCTCACCGCTAGAGGTTTCTCGGATGCTGCAGTGGCCGCGATTGCGGCAGCCCACAGACTGTCTACCCGGAAGGTCTACGAAGGCAAGTGGAGGGTCTTCCAGTCATGGTGTGCCACCCAGCGGCTTCCCCCCACGAATTTAACTACCCCCCCCAACTGGCGGAATTCTTCGTGTGGCTCTTCGACGACCAAGGCTTAGTGCCTATTACCATCAAGGGTTATCGCGCCATGCTGGCGGACACTTAACGCCACTTGGGCCTCCCGGATCCGGGCGCTTGCAAAGATCTCTCGGACCTGTTGGCTCATTTTGAACTCCGACGTCCAGTCTCTCGTTCTCTCATACCTCGGTGGGACCTCGCCTGGGTTTGACGTGGCTAAATTCGGATCACTTCGAACCCCTACCTTTGGCACGGTTCTCTGACTTGATCCGGAAAACATGTTTTCTCCTGGCCCTCGCCACGGCATCCGCATGAGCGAGCTTCATGCGCTCTGTACGCCCCGCATGTTTGCAGTTTTGAGCGGATGGCTCCGCTCAGCTGCTCACTGACCCGTCCTTTCTGGCCAAGAATCGACCGCCCTCGGCTCTGCCCCAGATGCTGACCATACGTCCGCTCAGAGGAATGGATCTTTCCAGCGGGTCGCGGCAACAAGATCCGGTCTGGGCACTAAAGATTTACCTGCGTCGAGCAAAGCCGCGCCGCCTCGGTCGCTCCCGCCTGTTCCTACCACTTTCTCCAGGCAGGCTGGATATTTTGGCCCAGACAGTCTCATCCTGGTTGCGGTGGGTGATTCGATCGGCCTACAAAGACCTCTCCCCGGACGGGGACAGACGGTTACAGATCCGTGCGCATGAAGTACGAGCAGTGGCCACTAGTGTAGCTTTTGACTGCAACTGCTCAATAAAGGACATTGTGACGGCAGTAGGCTGGCGTGCAGACTCCACCTTCGCCCCCTTCTACCTCGTGACCTATCCAGCCAGCATGACTCCCTGGCCTTGTTGGGCGACATCTCCGCAGCCCAACACTCCCTCCGCGCGCCACAGACGCCTTAGGTACGTCCTACCTGAAATCGTTGGGAGTTCCTTAGTGGGCCTGCTGGGGTGTAAATAACTGAGGGTAACGGGGCGGCACCCGCCTCCTCTTTGTAATTCTTCCATATAGTAATGCCATCGGTAATGTATTTTGAGGAAACAAATGAATTTTTTTCTAAAATGTATTTATTAAAAAAATACTTACCGATGGCATTACTCGGATAGCCCTCCCTCCTGCCCCGCTTGCCGCTTTGGCTAAGTGTGAAACTGGCAGGCTTTCGCCCTATGGCACGTGACCGGATAGGGTGGTAAGGGGAGGCCACCCGGGCTCCTATGCATGGATCCCCGGTGTCTCCTCCCCAGCTGTGTAAGGGACACAACTTGGCTTGAAATCTATAGGCTATAGAGTGTATAGTGTATAGTAATGCCATTGGTAAGTATTTTTCAAAAAAATACATTTTAGAAAAAAAATAATTTCGTGTTTGAGGATTTTCTGTTGGCGTGTCCATTTTGTTATTGGCTCATGTGCGAAGCAAAAGTGAGTATGTTTTGGGCCAGTGGTCGTCTGTCTGTCATCTGTCGTCCGTCTGCCGTTGTCCATGGTAAACTTTAACGTTGGCATTTTCTCAGAGACTATTCAAGCCACAGTCTTCAAACTTGGCACAAGGATACTTTGTGGCAAGACCTTTCTAAATATACAAATTTCAGTGACCTCTCACAAAGGTCAAGGTCACACGGGATCAGGAAATATATTTTTAAAAAGCTATTTTTGGACATCATTTATTTTTTCTCAAATACTATTCACAACTTCAAACTCAAATGGTGCAAAGACACCTAATGGTAAGACCTTTATGCACACACTAATTTGGTTGATCCCTCGGAAAGGTCAAGGGTCACAATAGCTCAGGAAATGGGTCCAAAATAGCCATATTTTTACAAAAGATGTTTTTTCTCAAATACTATTCACAACTTCAAACCCAAACTTGGTACAAAGATACCTGATGGTAAGATCTTTCTATACATACTAATTTGGTTGATCCCTTGGAAAGGCCAAGAGCTCAAGAAATAGGTCCAAAATCGCCATATTTTGACAAAAGATGTTTTTGTTTCCTCAAGTGTCTACTACTTACTCAATTTCAGCCTAAGAACCTGTTGTGTTCCTACACAACCGGGGAGGCACTCGGGGAACCCTGACTAGGGCCGAGAGTTGCCTCTCGCCCCTGCCCATCCGGTCACGCACCACGTGGCCCAATCAGTCGTTCTACTTAGCTCGTGCTGTTCAGCGTGTGTAGCCTACAGGACCTGGACCGGTTTTCCCCAGTTCTTAAAGGGCCGGTCGCCTTTGGCCTTCAGCGTCCGGGCCCCCGCTCACTGATTCCTCGCTGGGACCTACCCTGGGTACTGATGTGGCTTAACTCGGACAGGTTCAAACCGCTTTCCCTGGCTCGGTTCGCTGATGTAACGCGGAAGGCCTGCTTCCTTTTGGCCCTAGCCACGGCGGCCAGAGTAAGCGAGCTACATGCGCTGTCGGCAAGTCCTGCCTGCCTCCAGTTCAGGACAGATGTGTCTGTGCAACTGCTCACAGACCCGGCCTTCCTCGCCAAGACCAGGTCTCCCTTGACTGCGCCCCAGGTGATAACCATTCGGCCGTTGAAAGAAGCAAGCTTTCCCGGGGAGACCAGGCAGCAAGATCCTGTGCGCGCCCTCCGCGTTTACCTATGCAGATCCAAGCCCATCCCTTGGCCCCAGGCAGAAACAACATAACAGCCCAGACGATATCTTCCTGGCTACGTTGGGTCATACGGTCGGCCTACCAGGACCTTTCCCCAGACGGTGCGAAGAGGCTCAATATACACGCCCATGAGGTTCGAGCCATGACCACGAGCGTCACCTTCGATTGCAACTGTGCTGTTGAGACATCGTGGCAGCAGTGGGCTGGCGGGCAGAATCAACCTTTGCCCGTTTCTACCTCAGGGATCTGTCAGGCCAGCGAGACAACCTCGCCCTGGTGGGGGACATAGCCGCAGCGCAACACTCCCTCCCGAACTTAGCTGAAATTGTCGTGAGTTTTGCGACTAGATGGATGGCTATGTCTTTAGCTTTCTCAGGGGGTAAGTTGGGCGCGGCACCCTCCACCTTTTCGCAATTCTTCCAGACAGTAATGTCATCGGTAATGTTTTTGAGGAAACAAATTAATTTTTCTCTAAAATGTATTTTTTCGAAAAATACTTACCGATGACATTACTCAGAGGACCCTCCCACCTGCCCCGCTTGCCGCCGGTCAGCTAAGTAGAACGACTGATTGGGCCATGTGGTGCGTGACCGGATGGGCAGGGGCGGGAGGCAACTCTCGGCCCTAGTCAGGGTTCCCCGAGTGCCTCCCGGGTTGTGTAGGAACACAACAGATTCTTAGGCTGAAATCGAGTAAGTAGTAGTCACTTCCCGACATTAATGTCATCGGTAAGTATTTTTCGAAAAAATACATTTTAGAGAAAAATTAATTTTTCTCAATTACTATTCACAATTTCAAACCCAAACTTGCTACAGAGATACCTGATGGTAAGACCTATCTATACATACTATTATGGATGACCCCACGGAAAAGGTCAAGGGTCACAAGAGGTTGACAAATATTATAAAATGCCAATGTAGTTATTATCAAAATTTTTGCAAACTTTTCAATCAGATTTGGCACAAAGGTAGCTGATGATAAGACCTTCCTATGTATCCTAATTTATTCTAATTTATTCAACTCATTGCAAAGGTCAAGGGTCATGGGGGTTTCTCAGATGTGTGAAAACTTATTAAATTTTGAGAAAACATGGATTTTGTTAGTGCAGACCTTTTCTTATTGTCAGATGTGTGGATCAGTCATACACATGAGCCATAAGGGCTTTGCCTTTCTTGTTTTTATTTTTCTTGGATATCTTGTTGCGCAAGTGTGTATGTTACTTTTGTTAGGAAATATGTATGTGTTGTAGGATGCAAGGTGTATGTATGTTAGTATGTCATTTGTATGGCGTCTTTTTTTAAAAAAATTGAATATTCATTATTATTATTAAAGTTGCCCTGACATCGTACGCTGTCTCCTGAAGAACCTTTGAGATGTTTGCGTTTGTGTGCATGTCTTTGCTTGCTAAAAGCTTTGACCCTTCTATCACCATGGGTGCATTTCCCAAATTTCAGAAGTGTTACTTAACGACTATGTACTAGTTGCAGGAGATGGATTGACCATGACCCTGAAGGCGCCAAGCTAATCTGGCACTACCCTTGAATTATCATGGTCCGTCAATCTCCTGCTGTATAGGTTGTTGTGGCTAACACTTAACAGGGTTGTTTATCAACTTCGTAATAATTTCCTGACCTACTTTCATTTAAAAAACATGTAGTCTTGAATGTTCACAGAAGTTTCGCTCACTGGGAGGAGAGGGGAGGAGTTTGTAGTGGCAGATGGTGTGGTTCGCGTGGCAAACATTGACCTGAAGGCGCCAAGCTAATCTGGCAAACATTTCCTCGATGCACCTTCTGATCCCTCACATTGACCTAAAGGCGCCAAGCTAATCTGGCACTACCCTTGAATTATCATGGTCCGTCAATCTCCTGCTGTATAGGGTGTTGGGGCTAACACTTAGGTTGTTTATCAACTTCATAATAATTTCCTGAGCCACTTTCATTTAAAAACATGGAGTCTTGGAACGTTCACATGTGACTTTGTATTGATGTCTTGATTGATTTGCTGCAACTTGAAGCCTTTGTTGTTTGTTGTTGAAATCTTGCAGAAACTACAGCAAATTGAGAAGTTGAAAGAACAACAGAGTTCTGGAAAGCAGCTGGAACTCAACCAGGTAATATTTTTAGACGTATTTAACTAGAAAGCATGGTGGCTGGATGGTGGAGGGTTGGTCCTACCAGTGGCAAAACCTCTTCAGCCCATACAGTCGTGCAGGGGTCCACTGCAGTCGTCATAGGGCTGAAGAAGTTTTGCTCACTGGGAGGAGAGGGGAGGAGTTTGTAGTGGCAGATGCCCACTCGGCACCGGCCTCCACGTGGCATGGGTGGGTAGTCCACTCAGTCCCTGACTGAGTGGGCTAGCAGAGGGGTGCCATCTTTGTCCAGGATTAGGACTTGATGTCAGCAGATATGTTGTTCAGTCTTTTTCACTGGTCCGAGCTGTGCTAACCCAGGTCGTACCATGTTGGATTGGTCCTTAAAAATACTCGTGACTTTTTGGTCCTTTGGATCCCAAGTGTTTGCCGTGCTTGGAGACCCGTGTCGGGGGAGAAGAGGATCCTGGTGGCTGAGGTTCCCTTTGGGTTGCGGCTCACTGGTGCCAACACTCCACTTTGGCCTTGACTTCTACCTAAACGGGAGGCTAGTCGTACCGGCCTAGTCAATCGGCTCTTGTCACGTTGAGCTCTATCCCACTGTTGACATGCTGGTTGATATACGCCTCTGCTGCTGATTAGGTGCTTTACGCCAGTATTCCCCTGCATTCAACAGTATGATCTAACTGTTGTCTGTCCAGCGCTGTGATTCCCCTTGGTTTGAGTACTGACAATTCTGCCAGCGCTAGCCTCACCTATCTGGTTTGTGAGTTGATCTAACTGTTGTCTGTCCAGCGCTGTGATTCCCCTTGGTTTGAGTACTGACAATTCTGCCAGCGCTAGCCTCACCTATCTGGTTTGTGAGTTGATCTAACTGTTGTCTGTCCAGCGCTGTGATTCCCCTTGGTTTGAGTACTGACAATTCTGCCAGTGCTAGCCTCACCTATCTGGTTTGTGAGTGATCTAACTGTTGTCTGTCCAGCGCTGTGATTCCCCTTGGTTTGAGTACTGACAATTCTGCCAGCGCTAGCCTCACCTATCTGGTTTGTGAGTATCACGTATAACTCGAGGCAAAATTTGTATCGTTACATTGTTGTGTAATGTTCTGTGCATCTACTGTGGGAAATCAGGGTATTTACCCGACCACATCTAGTAGCGCACCTTCATGTTTGTGTATGTATGTTTCTCCTGCCTACTTCCTAAGTTCCGGAGAAAGACATGGGTTATATAAGAGACCTGATCCATCCTTTTTGAGGATGGAAATGATTGTCTTATTCTATACCTGCGTATTTCTCTGTGGGCTGGCGATTGGGTGCCTGATAGGCGGGGGCAGGGGATCTAACTGTTGTCTGTCCAGCGCTGTGATTCCCCTTGGTTTGAGTACTGACAGTATGATAGAAGTCGGTGCCTCAAACGGTTCAATCGGGCTTACCATTTGAGTGTATCTTTCGGGCAGTCTCCATTGTGCGTCGGCTGGAGACCCGCCGACATTTGCACTTTCTCTTGTTGGGCTCGGTGGCAGGCGGGGACCCCTGGGGATGAATATCTCTACTATTATAATATGGAAAAAAACAAACAAAAAAAAAAAATTGCACAGAAGCAGCACATAGCCACCAACATTGAACATGACGATGACTCGGATTGTGAGGAAGCGACACCTCAGGCGTCGGCCGTATGGCCTCGCTTCCTCATTGTCCATAGCAAGGTGAAGGAGAAACCCGTTAACAAGCTGCATCCTTTTCTGGTGGGGGAGACCCTCAGGAGCCATGTTGGCAGGCCTCACGCCCAGCGCCTCAGGTCTGGTGACTTGCTGGTGGAGTGCCGTACCCGGGCACACTCCAGCGGGCTACTGAGGCTCTCTTCCATCAGAGACTCTCCGGTGGAGGTCACACCCCACAAGACTATGAATTCGTCAATAGGCGTAATCAAAGATCAAGCTTTGGCAGAACTGTCAGGTAATGAACTTGTACGGAACCTTAAGTCTCAGGGGGTGACTTACGTCGGGCGCTTCGCTTCCAAGCGAGGTGGTGGGGAGATCCGTCTCCCTACCATCAACCTGACGTTTGGCACCCCACCCCTCCTACTACCATCTAGGGAGGTTACTACTCCTTGAGAGTGAAAAAGTACGTCCCTCTTCCCCTCCGGTGCTTTAAGTGCCAAAAGTATGGCCATGGGCAGAAGACATGCCGTCAGGCAGAGGCTTCATGCGCCCGTTGCACTAAGCCCGGACACTGCCGAAGCCTGCACAGCCACCCCCCTGCGTGTGAATTGCCAGGGGGCGCATATGGCTTCGGATAAGAAATGCCCTCGTTGGATATCCGAGTGCAAGATTCAGCAGGTGCGTGTGGAGAAGGGGCTGTCCTTTCTGGATGCCAAAAAACTGGTTGAAGGCCCTGGTGCAGCTGCGGCTGCCCCAACCTCTAACACCTCAGTGTATACTTTCAGTGCAGCAGTGGCAGGCAAGCGCCCCACCAAAGACTTTTCATGTCAAACCCCAACTTCTTGGTTGGGGGCGGAGCCTCGGCTCATCTCGCCCCTGGAGAGTAACCCTCCTCCGGTGGTGAAGAGGAGCCAGGGAACGCAGAAGGCGGACACTGCCGGTCCGGTTGTGCCGCCTTCTGTTGCCCCTAAGCCTCAGCCCCCACTGTTAGTCAGTCAACTCCAAAGGCTTCTGGCTCTGGTCAGCCTTCTAAGGCCGCTAACTCTAGCGGCAGGAACGCTGCCCAGGACCAGGGGTCTAAGAAATCTATGGGACCGCTGTGTGCACGGGCCCAAAAGGGGAACACTGATGTCCCCCTTCAAAACAAATATGCTGCACTGGAGGAGCGGATGGAGGGAGTGGAAGTTGTCGTTGCTGATGCTGCGGCAGATCCACCCCCTTCATCTCCGAAGAACCAGAGGAGGCCCGGGAGCCGGCCCCCCTCTGTTTCTTCAACTCCTTCCAAGGCAAAGGAAAAAGGGGGAAAAAACTCTTCACCCCCAGATAAGACATAATCATGTACTCTATGCTTCAGTGGAATTGTCGTGGTTTTCAAGCTAACTTTGAGGAATTACATCTTTTAGTCAAGTTCTATAACCCCTCAGTAATATCTCTTCAGGAGACTTACCTGAAGACTTCTGACCCTGTATCCACTAATGGTTTTAACGTTATACATAAAGGCTCTGATTCGGAGAGGCGCTCGGGTGGAGTGGCTCTTCTCATTAGTAGCCAAATTTTATGTAGCCCCGTTAGCATTGACACCTGTCTTCAGGCTGTCGCAGCTCGGGTTACCTTAAAGAAGACCATAACCATATGCAGTATTTACTTGCCACCATCACTGCGGGTCAGTAGCAATTATATTTTTAACTTAGTAGATCAGCTGCCCCCTCCCTTTATTCTCATGTCATGGGGGATTTTAACGGTCACGCTTACCTTTGGGGCAGTGACCACTATGATGGCAGAGGTCAGATGTTAGAAGATGTTTTTTCTCAACTTAACCTATGCGTCTTTAACGATGGCTCACCTACGTACTCTTAACTCGGGTTCAGGATCTAGTTCTGTTCTAGACCTCACTGTGTGCGATCCTTCTCTCATGCTGGACTTTAAAGGTTCACGACGACCTGTGTGGTAGTGACCACTTCCCAGTAGTTCTGTCATCGGTCAGCTGTGAGGAGGATTCGCCGGTGGGGCACTGGAATCTCAAGAAAGCTAACTGGCCTCTGTTCGCCTCCCTCTGTCAGTCTTGTATTACAGAGGAGGTGGTCATGTCAGCTGAAGAACCTGTTTCTTGTTTTACTTTTATTTTGTTGGACATAGCAGGTGAAACCATCCCTAGAACTTCCACATCAGTCCCTCAGAAGCCGAGAGTACCATGGTTCAATGAAGAGTGCAGCAAGGCCCAAAAAATGCGCAAATCTGCTCAGCGACGTGCTTTTCGTAATCCGTCGCAAGCAAATATTTTAACATTTAAAAGACAGCGGGCGAAAGCCCGTTACATTTTTAAACGTGAACGCCGTGCTTCCTGGAGACGCTTCGTCTCCTCTTTATCTTCTAGGACTCCATCCCAAAAAGTCTGGAAGGCTGTTTGAAGAATTAGGGGCAGGGGTGGCTCAGGTTCTGTCGGCCATCTTAGAGATGGTGCCAGTTTGGTCAAAGATAAAAAGGCTGTGGCCAATTTGCTTGCCTCCACCATTGCCCATAATTCTTCAACAGAGCATTATTCACCTTTCTTCCAGAGAGAGAAGGAGAAGCGAGAATCTTGTGCTTGTGATTTTATAGCGGATAACTCGGAAGACTATAATGCCCCTTTTACGCTTTCAGAATTGCAGCAAGCCATGCAAAAATGTACTGACTCTGCTGCTGGATTAGATACCATCCATTATCAGCTCCTAACACATCTTCCTGAGGTTTCACTCCTTGTACTTCTCAAGGCCTTTAACCATATCTGGATAACCGGTCATTTTCCGCCATCTTGGCGCCAGGCTGTGGTTGTGCCAATCCCCAAGCCGGGTAAAGATCCTTCCGACCCGGGCAACTACCACATCATGTTTATGTAAGACTATGGAACACTTGGTCAACGCCCGACTGGTATGGCATCTTGAGTCACGTGGTCTCGTCACAGACCTCCAGTGCGGTTTCCGGCACTTCCGTAGTACAACTGACCATCTAGTCCGCTTTGAGTCTTTTATCCGAGATGCCTTTGTCAACAAGCAGCATGTCTATGCAATTTTCTTTCTTGACAAGGCATATGACACTACCTGAAAGTATGGTATAATGTCTGATTTGTCGGACATGGGTTTTAAAGGGCACCTGCCCGTTTTTATTCACAATTTTTTGTCTAACAGGTCGTTCCATGTCCGTGTGGGCTCCACCCTCTCCGACTCCTTTGAACAGGAGATGGGTGTCCCGCAGGGCAGCATTCTATCTCCTGTTTTATTTAGCATTAAAATAAATAAAATTGTAAAGGCCGTCGAGGATGATTCTGAATGCTCTTTGTTTGTGGACGACTTTGCTTTGTGTGCACAAGGTCGAGGACTTGCTTCCCTTGAGAGGCGCTTGCAGCTGTGCATTGATCACATCCAGGGGTGGATGTCTCTCAACGGATTCAGGTTCTTGCCCTCCAAGACAGTCTGTGTGCATTTTACTAACCAGACGAAACTTTTTCCAAAACCTAGCCTGAGCATTGCTGGAGTGCCAATTAAGGTGGCCGAAGAGGCAAAGTTTTTGGGGGTCATCTTTGACAAAAGATTGACTTTCTGCAACCATGTTAACTACCTTAGAACCTCTTGTCAGAAGGCCCTCGACATTCTTCGTGTCGTTGGTCGTACTGACTGCGGTGCAGACCGCATTGTCTTACTTCGACTGTACCGGGCCCTTGTTCGGTCCAAACTGGATTACGGCTCTGTGGTATATGGCTCGGCTTCCAAGTCTGTTCTACAGTGTCTGAACACAATTCACCATCAAGGTCTGCGCATATGTCTAGGGACCTTCAGGACATCTCCAGTTCCTAGTCTGTATGCCGAGGCAGGGGAGCCTTCTCTCGGGCTCCGTCGCATCCGCCTCATGCTCAGCTACGTTCTGAAGCTGAAGGCCCATCCAGACAATCCTGCCTATGATTGTGTTTTTAACCCGTCGTTTGCAGAGATTTACGATGCCCATCCGGGAGTTGTCCATCCACTTTCCTTCCTTGTCCGACCTCATCTGCAGGCGGCCGGAGTGGACCTGGACAAAGTTTTGGAATCTCTGCAACACGTCACTCCACCCTGGCTACTACCAGTTCCTGACATCTTGCTGGACTTGACCGCCCACAAGAAGGATTGTACTCCACCAGCCATATACCAACAGAGCCTCAATGAACTCCTTTCAAGTTTTCCTGGCTATTGTCGTCTTTATACGGATGGGTCCAAGTCTGAGGATGGGAGAGTGTCTGCGGCTGCAGTGTCCTCTCGCCATCCTAGACACCCATTTAAGCTCCGCCTACCTGACCATTCCTCTGTATTTAGTGCAGAACTGCAGGCAATTCTGCTGGCACTCAAGCATGCCTATCAGTCTCGGGAAAAGAACTTCCTGATTCTGTCTGACTCTCTTTCTGCCCTGCAGGCCCTTCAGGGTGCGGGAACAGACCACCCACTGCTGGTGCAGATTAGAGAGCTCTACGCAGACTTGATGAAGGAATATTATGATATCATTTTTATTTGGGTTCCGGGCCATGTGGGCATCGGCAACGGAATCGCAGATTCTGCTGCCAACAGTGCCCGCAGTGACCCTGTCCCTGACACACAGACTGTTTATAGTGATTTTAAACCTGTGATTAGTGCGTACATAGCCCGCGAGTGGCAGTCCGAGTGGGACAAAGAGGAAGGGAACAAGCTTCATGAAGCTCTTCCTACGGTGTCCGACAGTCTACCTTTCCGCTGCGGCAACCGCCATGAGGAGACTGTCCTTACTCTGCTCCACATCGGGAACACGTATGTTACGCACTCTTAATTACTTAAACAGGATGAGCATCCATGGTGTTTTGCCTGTGATGAGCAGTTTTCTGTTTGACACTTTTTGCTGTATTGTGCTGACCTAATTGACACCAGATATAAACACTTCACAGCAGACTCCTTGAAGGTTTTGTTCCGGGATGTTCCCCCGGACAAAATCTTTAATTTCTTGAGAGAATGCAATATTTTTAACAAGATCTGAGCATTCATAGACTATGTGAATTTTTTTATTTGCCCTTTTTGAGAGTCTGTAGACGTTTCTTTTAAAGACGTGCAACATTTTAGCCTGAGATTTTTAATCTATATTTACATCTTGTCTTAAGACCTTGCTTTTAGTCTGGCTGACCAGATTTTTACCCATCCCGCCGTGAGATGGCCTTAGTCGCCTGCTCGGCGTTAAACCCAAATAACTAACTGTAATGGCAGATGGTGGGGTTCGCGTGGCAAACATTTCATCGATGCACCTTCTGATCCCTCACATTGACCCCGTTGTGCATGCAACCATGCACAATTCAAATAACCCCCTTGTGCATGCAGCCAGTCTTTACTTTATTTTCTCAAAATCATTACCGATGACATTACTAATTGGAACCTTTGCTTAACTCATCAATTTTAGCCTAAAAACTTAATGTGTCCCTCATCCTAGGGGAGGCAATCACTGGGGTGCTCTTAACCTGGACACCCCGAGTGGCCTCCCGTACTACCGTATTTGGTGGCGCACTCACCCTTTCCTGCCAGTGACTTCACTTAGCTCAGTTAGGCAGATCCTCGGATTGGTTTTGCAGCCGCCACTCTGCTCCAGAGATGCAGGTTTGATGACAGCAAAGGGACCACTCGGGGGACAGCCGGTGGACGGAGACGATTTCCCTGCGTGACCGAAGCAGCTCTTCTCGACGTTTCGCGGACCATGGTTACAGACGTACGGCGGGGACTTCGTTCCGGTCGGCGCTCGGACCTACTACTGCTTATGTTTCACGGCACGCGGCAGATGAAGAGGAGGCTCTCAGTCTTCATCCGGAGGACTCGGTGTCAGTGCTGGGAGTCAACGACGATGACGCACTGACTTCACCTGGACGGCGTTCTATCTCCACTCATCGAGCTTTGGATGAAGCGGCTCGTCTCATCGCTGCCTTTCTTCTGCCGGAACAATGCCCTCCGTCTCCGCCGTTGAAGAACCGTTGGCTAAGAACCGCGTTCCTACATTCGTCCCACAAATTGTAACAGTCCGACCTTTCAGGGCGACGGATCTGCCACGGGACTCATGTCTACAGGACCCTGTCGGGGCCCTTAAAGTGTATCTGCACAGAACTAAGCCGCCAAGACAAGGGCGTTCACGCCTTTTCCTGCCCTTGGCTCCGGGCAGACGAGACGTTTCGGCACAAACTATCTCTTCCTGGATACGTTGGGCGATTCGTTCGGTGTACAAAGAGCTTGCCCCAGAACAAGCGAAAACGATGCGCATCCGGGCTCATGAAGTCCGAACAGTGGCAGCGAGTTGCTTTTGACTGAAACTGTGCAGTGCGGGACATTGTGGCAGCCATGGGTTGGCGGGCTGAGTCTACCTTCGCCCGCTTCTACCTAAGAGACCTATCCGGCCAGCGCACCAATCTTGGCCTTGTGGGGGACATCTCGGCGGCGCAGCACTCCCTCCCGGCGCCTCAGGCGCCATAGGTACGTCTAGCTAAAATTGTCGGGAGTGGGCGCGTAGGGAGAGGCCTCGATAGTCCACTTGCTTCGCGGGCTTTGGGTGGGGTTCCAAACTAGCCGCACCCTCCTCCTATTCGCACCCCCACCCGGGTCTGCCCTGGGGGACCTGGGTGGGGTTAGGTACTTTTTAGTTCCCAGGGTCACCCTGGTCAGCCCCACAGGGTGAGTTTTTCTCTCTATTCTGGGGCATGTGTTTCTGTCTACCCTTTGTCCATTCACCTGTATTTGCCTTTTTAAAACTCTCCCTACTGTCTGCACTGCCTGTAGCTCTTGATATTGGATGTGTGTTGCTAAATGGTCTTAGCTTTATTTAGGCCCCATGTGTTAGGTTTATATAACGTATTTGACCGGATGGCGACATACATTCAATGTTCTGTTTATTTTTTTTTTTTCACAAGCAGTGCAGGCACGTCCTGAGAAAGCCTTGTTGCTGTCGGGACGTTAAGCAATGTACAATCAATCAATCCTCCTATTCGCAATTCTTCCAATTAGTAATGTCAACGGTAATGATTTTGAGAAAATAAATTAATTTTTCTCTCCCTCCCTCCTACCCCGCTTGCCGCAGTGGTGCTAGGCTCAGTCACTGGCGGGAAAGGGTGAGTGCGCCACTGGATACGGTAGTACGGGAGCCACTCAGGGTGTCCGGGTTATAGCACCCCAGTGATTGCCTCCCCTAGGATGAGGGACAGTGAAAGTTCCAATTAGTAATGTCATCGGTATTTTTCGAAAAAATACATTTTTAGAGAAAAATTAATATTTTATACAAGTCTTCGTTAGCCAGTGTTGCCAGTGAATAAAACAGCATCTAAGTGTAAACAAACAGTGAAGCAATAGGTGATGTAAATGTTCTTTATAGAATGCGAGTCAGTTTGGGAATTTTAATGGTTAGCCCATATAACCCCATGGCCGCATTTTCCAAATTTTGGAGGTGTTATTGGAGATGGATCGATCATGATAATTATAGGGTAGTGCCAGGTGAGCTTGGCGCCTTCAGACACCAAGCTCATCTGGCGCTACCCTTGAATTATCATGATCAATTCATCTCCTGCTGCAGGGCATTTGGGGCTAAATGGGTTCAGGTTTGAAATTGTAAAACTGCGGAGAGGAAGGCCGTGTTTAGGTGTCGCCTAAGATTCTATGCCTAAAGTGATTTCTTTTTCTTTTATGAGCATCTCCCTCAGTTTTGACCAAATTTTAAATTTTTGCCTTTGCCAGTGGACACACTGTGTTTTTGAAATGATTGTAAATTCTGCATCAGAGATCCCCAGCCGTTGAAGAAACACGTCTACAAAGTGGTTTCAGCAAGTTACAGATCCTCATGCAGGAGCTCATGAGAATCCGTGTCTCTTGCAGGTTGATAGGGTTCAGGCTATCCCCTTGGTTAATTGCATGAAAGGGTTCAAGTTTGGAAATACAGAAATATCCATATACTCTTGGATTTTTTTCACTATACTGACGAGCAAAAGAAAAGTGATATTTTCAGAACCATCGGAAATACTTGTGTTTCTGATGGTTCCGAAAATGTCGCATTTCTTTTTCTAGTCAGTATACATTTCCATGTGCCAGATTTTGAATTTACACGTTTATGTCTGTCAGCCTGCCACCTTTTGTCCTTCAGTGTGTGTGCCTGTCTTGTGATTTTGTTCTGTATGGTGTACGGTCGAAAGATCCAGATTCACAGACCAGCACAGACATCATGTGATCTCTGATTCTTTTTCAGCTGGAGAAGCTGAAGTCAGAATCATCCCTGTTGAAGGAGCTGGAAGAGCTGGAGATCAGGGGTGACAGGTGATAGGTCAAAGACCAGAACGGCAGGAGCTTGCCACCTTGAAAACAGGCATGATTCACGCCTTTTAAGGTTAGAGGTGTCTGCTTCTCACCTTGAAAACTGCAGCGGTCACTCAAGTCATGTCTGTGATGAGTGAGATGAAAAATATATTTTAATGGAGGCAACACTGAGTAGTGTGGTTGTGCTGGTCTGTGATTTTGGACCTTCTGCCTACAGCTGCAAGGCCCCAAATCGCAGGCCAGCACAATTTTAGATGCACTTCTCATTTCATTGTGATTCAGATTGAATGTTGTGATGAGAGCGAGGCCAGAACACGGTAAGTGTGTGCCCTCTGATGTTCCAATGTCCTGAATACATGTACTGTGCGAGACATACACGCTCCAGTAGCAAAACGTCTTGGGCCCTCAACGGCCACAGTGGGCCCGTGCCTCCTGCAGCTGTTGTGGGCCCGAGGACCTTTGCTTACTGGATGGTGCTGTTCAAGGTCTTTAAGACTTTGTCCACTAGTGCCAGGAAGATCCAATAACAGCTTACTAAGTAAGCTGGTGTCGTATTCTGTCAACAATAGCAGGTAAAGTGTTAATAAAGCACATATCTTTCTAACTTTGGCCTGCTTTCTGTTTTTGTTAGCATTTTGGAGAGCCAATGCAAATTTTAAGCATTTTCTTGCAGAAAGGACACCCGTTGTTTTTGCCAAGATAAGGCATAGTGATTGTATATGTTTCTTCAGTTGTTTTGAAAAGACTTTCTTTGTTTAGTGTTATTCATTTGTATGTCGGTAGCAGTTTTAGTCGCGATGATCCCTGTAAAAATCATTGCATCTAAAACTGCTACCGACACGCGAAGGGTTAAAGGGTCAGGTCCCAAAGGTGTGACTTCAGTTTAGCCACAGAGCAGGCGGTGCTTAGCTTTTGTGCTTACAGCTAGGATTCAAACGACTAATCAGGACTGCGCACATTTATGTAGGCCAGATGATGTGTTTCTTTTTTGTTTTGGGGGTTACAAATGACAAAGGATTTGGTAGATTTTAATTTTTGTTAGAGTACAGGTAAGATTTTTAAATACCACCCAATTGCTTTTCTTTATAGTTAAAATCAATCATATTACACTGATCTGATTCCGAAAGGCATCAAACTTCTTATCAAGATGTTTCTTTCTGAAATGACAAACAGTAGTTGTTTTCATGAGATTTCCAATCAGGTGTCTTGAATGACCAATCAGGACTTGTCAGTGAAATGTCCAATCAGGAGGTGTCTTAAGATTACTGATAAAGCGGTATCTAATCGGGAGCTTTTGTCGTGAAGACAAAGGGCACTTATTTTTTATATCCTTGTTCAGAACATCGCACGGAACCTTCAGGCGCCTACCTAGGTAATCGGGCGCTACCCTTGAAACATCATGGACTCGTCTCCTCTAGAGTCCAGCAGAGTTGGGTTTGAACTAGATAATAGATGTCCAGTGCTTGTCACGTTTTCTCGTGTATAATTTGTGTGTATTTTTCTTTTGGTGGTGATGGTTCATTTATAAATGAACTTGGCGTTTAATGAGACTTGTATGATGAAAGTCAGATGAGTTATTGTTGGCAGTATGTGGGCAGTGGCATTTTCAAAATGCAAAGCACCTGAACCATGCATACCAGTATGGTTCAGTTTAGCTTTCTTCTCTCCTTTCTTTGGATTTGCTGCCAGTTTTGTGTTGAACTAAGATTTTTGTGTGTACGCAGAACGTACTGTGAAATCGACAGTTTGCGCAGCAACCCATTTAATGTCGCAAAATACTCGGGCGAACATATAACACGTTGCACATAAACAGGAGTCTGCAGCTATTTTCAAATGTGTTTCACTTGTGAGCATTAACCTGTTCACTGCTGATAAAATTTATGGTCCAGTTGTGATAAAATATGAAGACAAATATTTTCAAATAGCTCTGCAATCTGATGCTTGTAAATTAAAGCGATGCTTTTCACCACTGGTTTCCATTCATTTATTTCAGCAAGTATACGCACACTTGTATTTGTGAGCCAGTCTGTGTGATTTTGGACTTGAAGCCATAAGGTCCAAAATCACAGACCAGCCCTCAATTGACTACATACATGGACAGTTCTGGTGTGTGTTTTGGATGTTATAACTGAACAAAATCACAGACCTGCATACATTGGTCTACATACAAATACAGCAAAACCTGTTATGATCAACCACTTGCAAGAAAAAAAAAAGCATTTAAAAGATCACCTATCATTAAAGACCATTAGGTGGTTACAGCCAACAAAATGGTCTTTAACTTTAACCCTTTTACCTCCAAGGTTCCATTTTTCAAATTTGAGGTGTTACCTGTTGACTGTACCAGTTGTAGGAGATGGATTGACCATGATAATTAGAGGGTAGTGCCAGATTAGCTTGGTGCCTTCAGGCGCCAATCCAATCTGGCACTACCCTCGAATTATCATGGTCAATCCATCTCCTGCTGTAGGGACTCCAGGCTAAATTAGTTAACCCATTACATCCTGTGCCTGAATTTTTTTTTCACATTTGCTTATTGTCCTATGAGGGCAACACTACACATTAGGAGATGGATCAACCATTTCAGGTCAAGAGTGGTGCCAGAATATCTTGGTGCCTGATGCTATTCTGGCATCGCCCTTGACCTATCACAGTCAAACTTATTTCAAGCAATAGTGTATCAGGATGAAAAGGGTTAATGACAGGTGGTCTCTCGTAAGGGTGGTTGCTCAAAACAGGTTCTGCTGTATGGTGTTCACTTTGCCACAAATCATCAAATGGGTTCCGACACAGGACAGAAAGCATATTCAGGGAGTAGTGATTACAGTCAACGGTAACATGCTTTACGTGGGTGGGAGGGATTGGACATTAAATTACACATACACCTGTATCCATTTACCTGAAAACAAACTGTGCCCGTAACATGCGTTAACCACCTTGGGCATACATCCACTGGTACTGCAACCCCACCACTCCCTGAAAAAAAAAAAAAGCCAAAACCACAGGTCAGCTGTAGACCAAGAACCTCTTTGGCCTGCACGGATGTGAGGTTCTTTGCCTCCTTCTGACCCTATGTACATTTGTGTTCCTTAAATTGATGGGATTATTCAGCATTCAAGTTGCCTTACTTTCAAAGATAATTTTGCGTCCACTGGCAGCGATGGGGGTGTATACAGTACTGGTGGCTGCAAGCACAAGGGGACTGATATATATAGGAATACTGGAATGTTAAAACTTCCTCACAAATGGCCAAGATCAAATGACACAAAAAGTTGAAAAATATGTATGAAATATCAACAGGATGCACTCTTCACATGATGCACTCTTCCTTTACATGAAAAGAAAACCAAGTGGTCATGGAATAAGATATATATGCCATTGCCTTAACTCATGTGCGGCCAGCTGCATCCGGATGCGCAGCTTATGCCGTGCATCCGGATGCAGCTGGCCACGAAAGAGTTAATATACAGGCGTCGGTACCAGCACCAGTACGCACTAAGTTAAGACCCATCAGGCCCCCCACCCGGGTCTGCCCTGGAGGACTTGGGTGGGGTTAGGTATTTTTTAGTTCCCAGGGTCACCCTGGTCAGCCCCACAGGGTGGGTTTTTCTCTCTATTCTGGGGCATGTGTTTCTGTCTACCCTTTGTCCATTCACCTGTATTTGCCTTTTTAAAACTCTCCCTACTGTCTGCACTGCCTGTAGCTCTTGATATTGGATGTGTGTTGCTAAATGGTCTTAGCTATATTTAGGCCCCATGTGTTAGGTTTATTTAATGTATTTGACCGGCTGGCGACATACATTCAATATTCTGTTTATTTTTTTTTCACAAGCAGTGCAGGCACATCCTGAGAAAGCCTTGTTGCTGTCGGGACGTTAAGCCATGTACAATCAATCAAGACCCATCAGGGAATTCTGCATGTGTGTGTGAAGTTAATTTGATCAATTAACTATTTGTTTTTCGCACTGTGACAACAGGGTAAACAAAGTTTTCCTCCTGAACAAGAGATCCACCCATTACAATTTCTCCAGAGATGAGAGTAACATCACAATTTGATTACCCCCTTGCGCCTTATTTAATTACTGGCATCATCAAAAAACTTGCTTTCATTGTCACGTCACAGCCTTTTAATTGGCCTGGACACGCTGAGCCAAGGGGGTCAACATTTCATGGGTGGTGGCAGAACAGGTGCCTAACTGTTCTGGCACCACCCTTGAACTTTTGTGGGTGATCTATCTCCTATTGTACAATGCAGTATATCAAGCCATGATAAAGTGGAACCTATTTTGAGCAACCACCATTTTTGCAAGGAAAAGTGGTCTTGAATGACAGGCTCTCTTTCAAAAGAAGTCTTGAAGAGCAAAACGTGTCGCCTGTCGTTAAAGACCACCTTTTAGGTGGCTGCAGCCAGCTAGTTGTAGATCTTTAATGGCAGGTGATCTCTGCGAGTGATCCGGTTCCACTGTAACCAAAAATAACAGCATCAAGAGCATTTGAAGTTTGGCAGCCACAAACACCCCTGTCCCAGCAAATTTGACTTGGCCAATGCTGACGGCCTGGTAAAAAACATTTAACCAAAGTTCAAGTGCTGCCCCCAAAATTGTCTTTTTAACTGAAACAAATGTAGATTCGGTTTACTCTACTCAGAATGTTAGAACAGTGGAAACACGCGGACAAGTACCAGTACAATACACACATTTCCCATAAAAACTACTATCGGCAGACAAGGGAATATATTATACTCATGAAGTTCAACCACATCAATAAATAAAACTTTCTGCAAATCAGAAGTAGGTAAAAAAAAAACAACAACTGCGCATCTTTTGATGCAAACAGTAGATTAACCCATATACTGAGGCAAAAAGCTTCAAATTTGTACACTGCCATATGCAAGCTACATTATAGTAATTACAGAGATAAAATATAGCCCAATGGCTTTAGTTCAAGGGTGGTGCCAGAATAGCTTGGCGCCTAGAGGCGCTAAGCTATTCTGGCACTACCCTTGAACTATTTTAGTCAAACTTATTTCACACACTGGTGTATTCTCAAAGATAAGGGTTAAAAGCCCAGACAAACATACAACATTGCATGTTATTCCAGATGTTTCATTCACGGTTTCAAACAATTTTTACCTACTTCTGAATTCCTAACATCCACTGTATGTATTAACAAGAACAACCATGATCAATCGACAACATACATGTACGTTTTACCCTGCAAGTGTGCATACAGCCACAGCACTGAGGGATGCATGCGCCAGAGGATTAGTGCCACCCAAACACAACTAACTGTTCTGGACAATTCATCCTAAGACAAAAACAACAAACCAACCCTTTGGCTGTCAGCAACGTGTTTGGTCAAGGTGATTCCTGCATGAATCACCTTGACCAAACACATTGCTGACAGCCAAAGGGTTAGCCAGCTTGTGCATGAATCCATTGGTACTGTTTACAGTACTGGTGGCCACACACAAAAGGAGGTGATAACACACAATAGTTTCTGGCCTAATTATCTTCAAAAACGTCGTCATCCTCTTCTTCGCTGTCATGCCTCAGCCTGTACTCAGCCAGAACATAAAACATGATGGCCAGAACTAGAAGCGTCATGAGCAAGTACAGCTTGGCAGCCACACACATCCCAGTGCCCAAAGAAAAAGCTAGGGTCAGACCAAGGCTTTGCAGCATGCGTGAGTTGGCAAACGCTATGTCTGGTGCCTCCGTGCATGTTAAACACAGCAATGCTGCAACACAGAGTTAGAAATTATAAATTTGCAAGAAATGTACTGGAAATGAACACGTGTTAAAAGGGGCAATAAACTTTTTCAATGTTTGTTGTGTGATGAAAAAGCATTGGTACACCTTACAAATATATAATATTATGAAGTAATACAACCCAGATAACAGTTATCTACAAGTAACCGCTGGCCTAGAAACAATCCTAACATGGCCACTGCAAAGCACCATGCTATCAGGCAAATGCATCACAAATGGCATGAAGTTTAACTCATTCGTGGCCAGCTGCATCCGGATGCGCGGCATAACATGCGGATGCGGATGGCCATGAACAAGTTTATGCCTAGCCATAACTCCGATGACAAAGATAGGACAATAAATCAGTGACTTTAAACCAACTGACAAGAAAACTAAACGTGCGTGATACTAACTGTTGCACTGGGCCTGCCACACAGCGTCACACAATCCCCAAGCAGCTGCTAAGACGACAAACAAAACGGAGTTCTTGTCTGGAATCCAGATGAGAAATCCAATCATAAGCGCTATGTGCATGATTCCCCCAAATCCAAGCACCACCTGCAAAAGAATAGTGCAATATCAGATAGTGTTCCACTTTTATAATTCAGTTGGCCTCGGTGCATACCTGCCTCATTACCACACTGACAAGCAAAAGAAAAGCGACTTTTCTAAACTATCGGAAACACTGAAGTGTTTCCGATGGTTACCAAAATGTACACAACTGTAGGTGGACTGACAATGGCCAACGCCAGCCCTATGGCCGTCTTCTTGCGCAATATTTCACAATTTTTGGTGAAAATGTTGTGATCCATTATTTCAGTCCTTGTTTTTCCACACCACGTTTCTTTCTTTTGATGTTTTTTCCTTTGCTGCTTACTTTTTTAAAGTAATGTTAGAATCTTACCTCGCGAGGGATACGGTGAGAGACAAGAGTGACGATGACAGCCCCGGCCACATTAGCAATGCCCAAGGTGATCATGCAAAATCCGACAAACTCAACACCCAGGCTGCATGTCACAAAATACTGCAAAACACATGACAGTTGTGTCACAAGTAAGTTTATTTATTTTTTATTGCACACACGGATGAAAATTAAGCCAGAAACTGATGAAACAAATGATACCGTAAATCAGAAGTAGGTGAAAAACTGTGTGCCTTTGGATGCAAACAGTGGGTAGGTAGTCCAGACAAACATGCGATATTGCTCGTTTGTCCACGCTTTTAATCCACATCAAAACATGCAATTTTGACCTACTACTTGAACAAAGCAGTACAACCTTTCCCTGCTAGGCATCAGTGAAGCCAGATGGACGCAGTCTGGCCAGAAAAGGCTGTTAAGTGGGGAGATGATTCTGTATTCAGGTCATGAAGAGGAGAATGCCCCCCATACAGAAGGAGTAGCACTCATGCTGTCACCAGTGGCACAGAGAGCGCTGATGGGCTGGGAACCTCTTGGGCCAAGAATTATAACAGCAGCCTTTAGAACTAAGAAAAAGCTCAAGCTGAACGTCATCCAGTGTTATGCGCCCACCAATGACAGTGACGAGGAAGAGAAACAAGAGTTCTACGACCGACTCCAGAGTGCCGTGGACAAATGTGCGGAGCGAGACATCACCATCGTCATGGGCGATTTTAATGCCAAAATAGGGGAGGACAACACCGGATACGAAGAGGTGATGGGGAGACAGGGACTAGGCTCGGAGATGAGTGAGAACGGGGAGAGGTTTGTAGACTTTTGTGCTCTAAACCGACTTGTCATTGGAGGCAGCATCTTCCCACACAGAAGAATACACAAAGCAACTTGGGTCTCACCTGACCATACAACAGAGAACCAAATAGACCATATCTGCATTAGCAAGAAATTTAGAAGATCCCTTCAAGATGTTCGAGTGAGGAGGGGAGCAGATGTCGCCTCAGACCACCATCTGCTTACCTTAAGAATGAAGCTCAAGCTAAAGAAAAGCCGCACAGAGACAACAAGAAGACAGCGCTATAATGTAGGCCTCCTGAGAGAAACTGGAGTTAGAGAAGAGTTCAAACTGGTGCTGTCCAACCGGTTTCAAGCGCTACAGGAGCTAGTAAATGAAGAGGAGGCGGTCACCACAGAGCAGCAGTGGAAGGCAGTTAGAGAGGCGCTGAACTCAACCTGCAAAGACACTGTAGGGTTCAGGAAACACCACCACAAGGACTGGCTGTCGGCACAGACCTTGAAGAAGATAGAAGCGAGGAAGCAGAAGAAAGCAGCGGTCAACAACAGTCGCACGAGAGCAGCCAAAGTAAGGGCACAGGGGGAATACTGGGAAGCCAACCGCGAGGTGAAGAGGAGTATCAGGGCAGACAAGAGGGCCTACACAGACAGCCTGGCAGCAGAGGCAGAAAAGGCAGCAGGCAGCGGCAACATGAAACAGCTCTACGACATTACCAGAAGATTGTCGGGTAGGTATGGCCATACAGAAAGACCAGTAAAAGACAAAGAAGGCAAGCCTATTGCAGACAGAGCAGACCAACTCGACAGATGGGCCGAGTATTTTGAAGAGTTACTGAACAGACCTAGCCCACCCGACCCCCCCGACATCCAGCCGGCAGAGACCGACCTACCCATCAGCTGTGACAGACCCAGCCGGGAAGAGATCAGAAAAGCAGTGGCATTTTTGAAGAATGGCAAAGCAGCAGGGCCAGATGGCATCCCAGCGGAGTCTCTGAAAGCAGACCTAGAGACAACAGTTGAGATGCTGTACCCACTGTTTGGAAAGATCTGGGAAGAGGAGGTGATGCCAGCTGACTGGAAGGAGGGGTACCTAATCAAGCTTCCCAAGAAAGGCGACCTCAGCAAGTGTTCCAACTACAGAGGAATCACCTTGCTGTCAGTACCAGGAAAGGTCTTCAACAGGATCATCCTAGAGAGAATGAAGAGCTCCGTTGACCCCCAGCTGAGAGACCAGCAAGCAGGATTCAGGAAGAACCGATCATGTACAGACCAGATCGCCACTCTCCGCATCATCGTGGAACAGTCTCTGGAGTGGAGCTCCCCGCTGTACGTCAACTTTGTGGATTATGAGAAAGCATTTGACAGCGTGGACCGAGAGACTCTGTGGAAACTCCTACGACACTACGGTGTACCCACAAAGCTCGTCCACCTGATCAAGAGCAGCTATGATGGCATGACATGTCGCGTGATCCACGAAGGGCAGTTCACCAGAGAGCTCCAGGTCAGAACTGGTGTCAGGCAGGGGTGTCTGCTGTCTCCGTTCCTCTTCCTACTGGCCATAGACTGGGTCATGAAGATGACCACAGAGCACAGATGAAGTGGAATACAGTGGACACTGTGGACACAGCTTGACGACCTCGATTTTGCAGACGACTTGGCATTACTGTCCCACACTCATCAACAAATGCAGGACAAGACCACGAGGCTTGCTGACATCTCGTCCCAAGTGGGCCTCACCATTCACAAACAGAAAACAAAGACAATGAGGCTGAACGCAACCAGGGAATAACCAGTCTTGCTTGCTGGCACCCCGTTGGAGGAGGTGGAGTCCTTCACCTATCTCGGGAGCATCATAGACAAAAAAGGCGGCACTGATGCAGATGTCAGAGCACGAATCGGTAAAGCCAGAGCAGCTTTTCTCCAGTTGAAAAAAGTGTGGAGTTCCAGAGAGCTGTCACAACACACCAAAGTCCGAATTTTCAACTCCAATGTAAAAGCAGTTCTCCTATATGGAGCAGAGACATGGAGATTGACAAAAACCACAGTCAACAGAGTACAGACCTTCATGAACAGTTGCCTTAGAAGAATTTTGAAAATCCACTGGCCAGAGAAGATCAGCAACGTCAGACTCTGGGAGAGAACAGAGCAGATAACAGCAGAGAATGAAATTGGGCGAAGAAGATGGGGATGGATCGGTCACAGTCTGAGAAAGCCAGCTTCCAGTATCACTAGGCAGGCATTGTCATGGAACCCCCAGGGAAAGAGGAAAAGAGGCAGGCCGAGAAACTCCTGGCGTCGAGACCTCCAAGCAGACATCAAGAGACTGGGAACCACCTGGAGTAGAATCGAAGGAGAAGCACAGGACAGGAGTTGCTGGAGGTCTCTCGTCGACGGCCTATACCCAGGTAGGGGTGACAGGCGTAAGTAAGTAAGTAAAGTTGAACAAAGCCCATTTAGTACATGTATAACAGCAATGATCCAGATTTTTGTTTTTAAATTCTCCTCTTTTTCTCTAATATAAATACATCTTCACTTCTGTCACACACACACACTTCTGAAATGTAGACAACAGCAGAGGAAAAAGACTCTGTCAAGCTCTTACTTGCCAATGATTGAACTATGTTTGTGAAACCTGCTTGCTGCAGATCTTATTGCAGCATTTAGCTCTGGCAGCAACCCCCACTGAAATTGCTATATCGTCTTACTAATTCAGGACAACTAGAAACATAGTTTGTCGAGCAGACAAAAGTTTAGCTCTCATTTGGTAACTCCTTCCATAAAACAGTATGACATTAATGAACAAAAACATTTACCACTAGGGGGTTGACAAACAAAGAAAAATTTAAAAAAAAGTATAGGTATTATAACAGATGACAAATTAACTCCTTACGCCCTAAGGATGAAAATATCAATTTTTTTTCAAATATCCTCTGAGGTATATCAGTCCTGGAGACAGATCGACCATAATATTTCAAGGTTGGTGTCAGAATAGCTTGGCGCCTCTAGGCGCCAAGCTATCCTGACACCAACCTTGAAATAACATGGTCAATCCACATCCTGTCATAGTATTCTAGGGCTTTATGTGTTGAACTTTCCACATCCTGTCGTAGTATTCTAGGGCTTTATGTGTTGAACTTTCCACATCCTGTCGTAGTATTTTAGAGCTTTATGTGTTGAACTTTCCACATCCTGTCGTAGTATTTTAGAGCTTTATGTGTTGAACTTTCCACATCCTGTCGTAGTATTCTAGGGCTTTATGTGTTGAACTTTCCACATCCTGTTGTAGTATTCTAGAGCTTTATGTGTTGAACTTTCCACATCCTGTCATAGTATTCTAGGGCTTTATGTGTTGAACTTTCCACATCCTGTCGTAGTATTCTAGGGCTTTATGTGTTGAACTTTCCACATCCTGTCGTAGTATTCTAGGGCTTTATGTGTTGAACTTTCCACATCCTGTCGTAGTATTTTAGAGCTTTATGTGTTAAACTTTCCATTAGAGATCCTCCATCAAATTAACTTCCCTGGGCAGTGGCTCATCTCACTGAAGTTGGCCATTGACTGCCCACGCAAAGCTGCCAGTGGGCTGAAAGCAGCCAGCATCAGACTGATGACCTTTTGTGTACTGGGCTGGTACGTCAGTGGTTCATGATCCAAAATGTCTTGTTTTCATCCTTACGTCACGAGACTAATCTCTCTAGCGCAAACCGTACCATGCGACCAAACTACAAAAACCCTCGTAGAGACAAATGGTGGACTTTTTGTAGCCCTCTTTCTGATGCGTCTTGGATGATAGTGTTGTTCTATGAAAGATCACCTAAACATTCTAAAGTACAAAGTTCCTTAGTGTTGTTTGAAACAACAGGCACACTACTGGAGATGGCAACGTCATGAAATATTTAAAATTAAGTCATAGGTCTATTATGTATAAATGTATATTCCTTTGACTTCAGTCATGTCTGCCACACTACTGGTGACGGAAACAATTTTAAATTACATCATAAGTCTATTATGTATAAATGTACATTCCTGCACACGTCAGTCATGTCTGGTGTGATCCAGGTCAAAAGATTTCGTCTTGATTTGTTTTATGAAAATAGTAGAGGAATGAAAACAAATACGTTGTTGGTAGCAGGGGCTTTCCGCACGTACCCTTGTAGGCCTTCGGGAGGTCAAAGAAATCATTGTACCCCTCAGGCCTTCAGGGTACAATGGTTCCTTTGACCTCCCTCAGGCCTACAAGGGTCCATGTAGCAAACCTCTGCGACCAATAACTTATACTGTTTTCATCCCTACATCACACGACCAATCTCTTTAGCGCAAACTGTACCACATGACCAATCTACAAAAACACTTGTAACGAAAAATGGCAGCCCTCTTTGTGACGCATCTTGGATGTAAGTTTTGTTCTATAAAAGATCACCAAAACGTTCTAAAGTACAAAGTTACCTAGTGTTGTTCGAAACAACAGGCACACTACTGGAGATGGCAACGTTATGACATTTTTTAAATTAAGTCATAAGTCTATTATGTATAAATATGAATTTTTCCTCTAAAATGTATTTTTTCGAAAAATACTTACCGATGACATGACTATAGGAAGTGTCTACTACTTGCTCAATTTTAGCCTAAGAACCTGTTGTGCTACGACACAACCCGGGAGGCACTCGGGGAACCCCTAGAGGGGCCGAGAGTTGTCTCCCGTTACTGCCCATCCGGTTCCGAGTCACGAGGTGACCAACCAGTCGGAATACTTAGCTCAACAGCGGCAAGCGGGGCAGGTGGGAGGGTCATCCGAGTCATGTCATCGGTAAGTATTTTTCGAAAAAATACATTTTAGAGGAAAAATTCATTTGTTTCCTCAAAATACATTACTATATGGAAGAATTGCGATAAGGGGAAGGGTGCCGCGCCCAAACACCTCCGCAGACGGGTTAAGTTAGAGCCATCCTCCCTGCCGCAAACTCCCGACAATTTTAGCTGTGTACCTACGGCGCCTGTGGCGCCGGGAGGGAGTGTTGCGCTGCGGTGGTGTGTCCCACCAGTGTGAGATTGTCTCGCTGGCCTGCCAGATCCCGGAGGTAAAAGCGGCCGAAGGCTGATCCTGCCTGCCAGTCCACAGTCACCCCGATGTCCTTGACAGCGCCGCCCTGGTCGAAAGCGACACTCGTGGCCGTCGCTCGTACCTCGTGTGCGCGTATCTTCAGCCTCTTTGCTCCCTCCGGGGAGAGGTCCCGTTAGGCGGACCGTAAGACCCAGCGTAGCCAGGAAGATAACGTCTGGGCTGTACGCAGTACTGCCGGGGTTCAACGGCAGAAAGAGGCATGAGCGTCCCTCCGGACAGCTTTGGGTCAGCGTCAGCAAACGCGTAGGACGCGCACGGGAACTTGTTGCCTGGTCTCCGGGGGAAGGTCATATCTCTCAGCCGCCGGAAGGTGAACACCTGTGGTGCGGCCAGAGGAGACCTAGTCTGGGCAAGGCAGGCTGGGTCCGTGAGTAGCTGCACGGAACCATCCATTCTGAACTGCAGGCAGGCAGGGCGCGCTGACAGTGCGTGTAGCTTGTTTACTCGGGCCGCCGTGGCAAGGGCCAACAGGAAGCATGTCTTACGAGTCACCACCTTGAAGCGGGCCAAGGGCAGCGGTTCGCATCTGGCAGTGTGAAGCTACGTCAGTCCCCCGTCAACGTCCCAGCGAGGAAAGAGCGAGCGGGGCACTGTACGCTGCAGGCCGAAGTGAGTCCTAAGGTCGGCGATGTCTTTGCAGACGCCGGGGCCCGAGTGGCCGAGCTGCTAGTAGGTGTCGGCAAACGAGGACAGGTACCCCCTGATGGTGATGGGGGCTAACCCTTAGTCTCCGAAGAGCCAGAGGAAGAAGTCCGAGAGCTGGGGATTCGTCAGTTCAGTGGGGAGAGGCGCTGGTCAACGCACCAGGAGCACAGTACTCGCTATCTACCCTCGTAGACGCGTCTGGTCGAGGGTCTGCTGGCTGTAGTGAACGCCTCCACTGCTGCATTCGAGAAGCCTCTGGTGGCGAGGGCTTGCCACACAAACTCCAGGCGTGAAGGAGGAGACGTTCCGGGCATGGATGGAACAGCAGCTGGGGAGGGCTGCTGATCAACGTGCTCAGCGTGGGTAGCAGCAGGGGGAGTCCCGTGGCGAGGCTGGAAGGAGAGCGTGTCAACTGCCCAGGCAAGGGGGTTTGGAATGGGGGGGACGAAGAGGGGAAGCTGGTGAATCCACCTCATGGCGAATAGGTCGATCCTAGGTGTCTCCCAGTGAGCGCAGATCATCTGAATGATGTCCCTGTGTAGTGTCCACCCCGTGCGTAGCAGTGGCCGTGCCGGGAGAGAGCGTCGGCCAAGACGGTCAGGAGGCAGAGGATGTGTCGAGCTCGGGGGGAAGCTGCGGTCCTCGCACCAGCGCATCAGACTGTAGCGGAGCATGCACCGGTCGAGTGAGTGCGTACCGCCCTGCTTCCGAATGTAGGAACCACCGTCGCATTGTCCGAAAGGATGCGCCGCTCCTGGCACTGGAGGTGTGCTTCCCACGCGAAGAGGGCATGCCAGGCGGCTTGCAGCTCCAACCAGTTGACGTGTCTGTCCGCCAGCTCTGGAGGACAGGGTGGGGCGTCATGAAGAGCCGCGGTAGCAGGTGAGGCCCCCACATGGAGCGACTAGCATCGATGCAAGGGAAAGCTGAGGGGGGGGGGGAGAGGGGGAGAGGCAAGGGGGAATCCCGAAGGGTGTCACAAAGAGTCAGTCCAAGGCCGCAGAAGGGGACGAAGCATCCGAGTCACGGGCACTGGGGCAGCCATGTCTCCGGAGGTGTTGCTGTAACGGGAGGGCATGAAGACGATCGAGTGGGAGTAGATCCGCTGCTTCGTTCCGCGTAAGGGCGGTCCCCAGTCCGTCCGTCGGACGATCTGCTGCGGTTCACCCGTGCGGTCGCGTCAGTGTCCTCATCAGATTGCGCGCATCCGCATCATCCGCCGTGTGCTGAGATGTGGTCGTCTCGGTGTCCACGGGACACCACCTCCATCCATCGGTTGCTATCGAGTGGTCCCGCCGCTGAAGTCGAAGCTGTGTCTCCACATAAGCGCCGTCCCTGCCAATGACCCAACGATCTGGTGCGGTTCGCCGGCGGCTGCGTCGGTGCCCCTGTGAAGGCGCCTCCATCCAAGGATGTCCGAGAGCCCGGTGCTGACGTCGTACCGCGCCTGCGGCCGCGCGATCCCTGCCAGGCCGGTCCCAAAGTCTGATGCTCCTAGCTGGAGTCCTCGAAGCCGGTGTGTAGACGAGGTCCGTGCCGCGCCACGCTCGAACTTGTCCGCCGGCCGGTGAAGAGGAGAGGAAAGATGAGACATCAACACGAGTACGGTAACCGCCGTGTGCCGTCCCGCTGTCGTCAAACCTGCGTCTCCCGAGTAGAGCGGCGGCTGCCCAACCGGTCCGAGGAACTGCTGCACCTAGCTGGAAAGTCCGTTGCCGGGCGCGAGACGCTTGGACTAGTCCTCCAATCCGACGGTGAAGAGCGAGGAGACGAGATGTCAACACGATCACGGTCCCTGCCATGTGTAGACACCACACGCTGTGACCGTTCCTACGATTGCGAAGCTCAAACCCTTGGTAAGTATGTGCTTCAGGGTTCCGCCGACTAAGAGACCTCTCCATCGATGGCTCCTCAAACTGACCACACTGGCCCTCTCTCGAAGGAGGCTATCGTCGCCAGTGGATTGCCTGTGATGCCCCTCTCTATCTCTGGACCCTGAAAACTTACCATGTGGCTTATCACGTTGGCGTCTTAAAATCCTATCCCTGCTCCTTCCGCCTGGGTCCTGTTATTGCCAGGAGGGCTCCCGTGCGACCCAACGCAATCCCTGCAGGGGGACCAAGCTCTCCGAGGCCTTACTAAACATAGGGTGGCGAACCCCTGAGCTAGTCCAGGGGTGAGCGCGAGCATCTGGAGCTGCCGGAGGAGTGGGAGGGCTCCGAACTGCCCGAAGTCCTTGGACGAGCGGACACTGGTCTCTGTGAGCTGGGCTCAGTGAGGCGGGCTCTCTGCTGGCTAACGACTCCCCGTAACAGTCAGCGAGCTTTCCGAGTAGAGACAAGGACTGACAGTGGACACAGGACGGCGCGTGGTGCATCCCAGGAGGCCGGGCTCAGAGAGACGGGCGCTCTACCGGCTATGTGGCTCCCATAAGAACCAGCGGGCTTTATCCGGGTGGGCTCCCTCTGGGGAGCAGTCGCATTGAATGCAGTCCTGCTAGGAGTGCTGGGCTCCCGTGTCCGGCATGGTGTGCATCCCCAAGGGCTGTATGGTCACGCTTTTCTCTCTTGGCACTGGTCTCTGGGAGCCGGGCTCAGCGAGGCGGGCTCTCTGCCGGCTGAACGACTACCCGTAAGCGTAAGCAAGTGTACCAAGTAGCGACGAGTGTGACTGTCAGTGGACAGCGCAACATGGTCCTTCCTGTGCTCGGCAACAGGTGCGCGCGAGCGTCTGGAGGAGCTGGAGAAGCAGGAGGGCTCTGAACTGCCCAAAGTCCTCGGACGCGTGGACATTGGTTTCTGAGAGCCAGGCTCAGTGAGGCAGGCTCTCCGCCGGCTAAACGACTCCCCATATGAGTCAGCGAGCTTTCCGATAGAGACAAGCAAGGACTGACAGTGGACACGGGGCGGCGCATGGCGCATACCATGAGGCCAGGCTCAGTGAGGCGGGCGCTCTGCCGGCTATATGGTTCCCCGTAAGAACCAGCGGGCTTTGTCCGGGCAGTGTCCCTCCGGGGAGGGGTCGCGTTGAGAGCAGTCCTGCTAGGAGCGCTGGGCTCACATGTCCGGCATGGCGTCCGTTCCACAAGGTCGGTGCAGTCGCGTGCCCGTATCTTCAGCCTCTTTAGCATTTGGTGTTCCCAGGCGGTCACCCATCCAAGTACTAACCAAGCCCGATGTTGCTTAACTTCGATGATCAGACGAGAACCGGTGTATTCAACGTGGTATGGCTGTGGTCACCGCTCCGGGCACAGAAAGGGGCGCCTGGACGGGAGAAGGATCACTCACCAGCGCCGGGCGCTCGCGCCTGTAAGGCTCCATAACTGTGACTAACGCTGCTCGGGCCAGGTGGAGCAGATGTCGCAAGTGCGGTTGGAGGCGCAGCCAGTGCATGGGGGACAGACCTTGTGGTTGTCAGTCGGCCATTGACACTTGCTGCACTGCGCGCAGGCCAGCACCTGGCAACTGCAACACATATCACACGTGGGGGTGCGCGGGCGAGGGCACGTGGGGCCCCGCCAAGCCAAGGTGAGCATTCGACGCATAATGGTACAACAAAGGCACAAGCATGCAGGCAAGCGCCTGGTACTTCAACACCTAACAACATGAAGGTGAGTGGGCTCGGGCACGTGGGACCCCGCCAAGCTAAGGCGAGCATTCGTCACATAATGGTACAACCAAGGTACAAGCATGCAGGTAAGCGCCAGGTACTGCAACACCATCAACACGAGAGGCGAGTGGGCGCGGGCATGTGGGGCCCCGCCAAGCTAAGGCGAGCATTCGACGCATAATGGTACAACAAAGGTCCAAGCATGCCGGTAAGCGCCTGTTCCTGCAACACCTATCAGCCTAAAAGGCGAGCGGGCGCGGGCATGTGGGGCCCCGCCAAGCTAAGACCAGCGTTCAGCGCCAAAAAGTACAATGAAGGTTCGAAGAAAGGAAGTGCCTCTGCTCGAAACCGGCGCCCAACCCGGGGGCCGGCCGAGGGCTAGTACATCTACCTTACCTCTCAGTAGAAGCGGGGACGGTGGGGAGGAACCTCCATACTACCCTCAGCGCGCAAAGGCGGGTGGCGTCCCAGCAAGTCAGTGCCATGGAGTCCACGCAACTCAAGAAGGCGCAGAAGAGGGAAGCAGCAGAATGCTCAGGTGACGAAGCAGACCCACAAGGGCACAGGCAGAGTCGGCGCAAGCAGATAGTCCAAAAACAAAAAGTTCAGAAGACCGGCGAATGAACCGGTCGCAACAAGCAAAGTAAAAGTCCATAGGCTAGCAAACACGTCTGCACAGCGTGAGCTAAGTAGCATGACTGGTTGGTCACCTAGTGACTCGGAACCGGATGGGCAGTAACGGGAGACAACTCTCAGCCCCTCTAGGGGTTCCCCCGAGTGCCTCCCGGGTTGTGTCATAGCACAACAGGTTCTTAGGCTAAAATTGAGTAAGTAGTAGACACTTCCCTATAGTCATGTCATCGGTAATGTATTTTGAGGAAACAAATATATTCCTTTGACGTCAGTCATGTCTAGCTTGATCCAGGTTGGCAGATTTCTTCTTGATTTCTTTTATGAAACTTACTTTACTTACTTACGCCTGTCACCCCTCCCCGGGTATAGGCCGTCGACGAGAGACCTCCAGCGACTCCTGTCCTGTGCTTCTCCTTCGATTTTACTCCAGGTGGTTCCCAGTCTCTTGATGTCTGCTTGGAGGTCTGCCTCTTTTCGGTCTGCCTCTTTTCCTCTTTCCCTGGGGGTTCCATAATGCCTGCCTAGTGATACTGGAAGCTGGCTTTCTCAGACTGTGACCAATCCATCCCCATCTTCTTCGCCCAATTTCATTCTCTGCTGTTATCTGCTCTGTTCTCTCCCAGAGTCTGACGTTGCTGATCTTCTCTGGCCAGTGGATTTTCAAAATTCTTCTAAGGCAACTGTTTATGAAGATTTGTACTCTGTTTACTGTGGTTTTTGTCAATCTCCAAGTCTCTGCTCTATATAGGCGAACTGCTTTTACATTGGAGTTGAAAATCCGGACTTTGGTGTGTTGTGACAGCTCTCTGGAACTCCACACTTTTTTCAACTGGAGAAAAGCTGCTCTGGCTTTACCGATTCGTGCTCTGACATACTGCATCAGTGCCGTCTTTTATGTCTATGATGCTCCCGAGATAGGTGAAGGACTCCACCTCCTCCAACGGGGTGCCAGCAAGCAAGACTGGTTCTTCCCTGGTTGCGTTCAGCCTCATTGTCTTTGTTTTCTGTTTGTGGATGGTGAGGCCCACTTGGGACGAGATGTCAGCAAGCCTCGTAGTCTTGTCCTGCATTTGTTGAGTGTGGGACAGTAAAGCCAAGTCGTCTACAAAAGCGAGGTCGTCAAGCTGTGTCCACAGTGTCCACTGTATTCCACTTCGTCTGTGCTCTGTGGTCCTCTTCATGACCCAGTCTATGGCCAGTAGGAAGAGAAACGGAGACAGCAAACACCCCTGCCTGACACCGGTTCTGACCTGGAGCTCCCTGGTGAACTGCCCTTCGTGGATCACGCGACATGTCATGCCATCGTAGCTGCTCTTGATCAGGCGGACGAGCTTTGTGGGTACACCGTAGTGTCGTAGGAGTTTCCACAGAGTCTCTCGGTCCACACTGTCAAATGCTTTCTCGTAATTCACAAAGTTGACGTACAGCGGGGAGCTCCACTCCAGAGACTGTTCCACGATGATGCGGAGAGTGGCGATCTGGTCTATACATGATCGGTTTTTCCTGAATCCTGCTTGCTGGTCTCTCAGCTGGGGGTCAACGGAGCTCTTCATTCTCTCCAGGATGATCCTGTTGAAGACCTTTCCTGGTACTGACAGCAAGGTGATTCCTCTGCAGTTGGAACACTTGCTGAGGTCGCCTTTCTTGGGAAGCTTGATTAGGTACCCCTCCTTCCAGTCAGCCGGCATCACCTCCTCTTCCCAGATCTTTCCAAACAGTGGGTACAGCATCTCTACTGTTGTCTCTAGGTCTGCTTTCAGAGCCTCCGCTGGGATGCCATTTGGCCCTACTGCTTTGCTGTTCTTCAAAAATGCCACTGCTCTTCCGATCTCTTCCCGGCTGGGTCCGTCACAGCTGATGGGTAGGTCAGTCTCTGCTGGCTGGATGTCTGGGGGGGTCGGGTGGGCTGGGTCTGTTCAGTAACTCTTCAAAATACTCGGCCCATCTGTCGAGTTGGTCTGCTCTGTCTGCAATAGGCTTGCCTTCTTTGTCTTTTACTGGTCTTTCTGTATGGCCATACTTGCCCGACAATCTTCTGGTAATGTCGTAGAGCTGTTTCATGTTGCCGCTGCCTGCTGCCTTTTCTGCCTCTGCTGCCAGGCTGTCTGTGTAGGCCCTCTTGTCTGCCCTGATACTCTTCTTCACCTCGCGGTTGGCTTCCAAGTATTCCTCCTGTGCCCTTGCTTTGGCTGCTCTCGTGCGACTGTTGTTGACAACTGCTTTCTTCTGCTTCCTCACTTCTATCTTCTTCAAGGTCTGTGCCGACAGTCAGTCCTTGTGATGGCGTTTCCTGAACCCTACAGTGTCTTTGCAGGTTGAGTTCAGCGCCTCTCTGCCTTCCACTGCTGCTCTGTGGTGACCGCCTCCTCTTCATTTACTAGCTCCTGTAGCGCTTGAAACCGGTTGGACAGCACCAGTTTGAACTCTTCTCTCACTCCAGTCTCTCTCAGGTGGCCTACATTATAGCGCTGTCTTCTTGTCTCTGTGCAGCTTTTCTTGAACTTGAGCTTTATTCTTAAGGTAAGCAGGTGGTGGTGTGAGGCGACATCTGCTCCCCTCCTCACTCGAACATCTTGAAGGGATCTTCTAAATTTTGTGCTAATGCAGATATGGTCTATTTGGTTTCTCTGTAGTATGGTCAGGTGAAACCCAAGTTGCTTTGTGTTCTTCTGTGTGGGAAGATGCTGCCTCCAATGACAAGTCTGTTTAGAGCACAAAAGTCTACAAACCTAACTCCGTTCTCACTCATCTCCCCTAGTCCCTGTCTCCCCATCACCTCTTCGTATCTGGTGTTGTCCTCCCCTATTTTGGCATTAAAATCGCCCATGACGATGGTGATGTCTCAGTCCGCACATTTGTCCACAGCACTCTGGAGTTGGTCATAGAACTCTTGTTTCTCTTCCTCGTCACTGTCATTAGTGGGCGCATAACACTGGATGACGTTCAGCTTGATCTTTTTCTTGGTTCTAAAGGCTGCTGTGATAATTCTTGGCCCAAGAGGTTCCCAGCCCATCATCGCTCTCTGTGCCACTGGTGACAGCATGAATGCTACTCCTTCTGTATGGGGGGCATTCTCCTCTTCATGACCTGAATACAGAATCATCTCCCCACTTAACAGCCTTTTCTGGCCAGACTGCGTCCATCTGGCTTCACTGATACCTAGCAGGGAAAGGTTGTACTTTTGCATTTCCGCTGCTATCTGGGGGGCCTTGTCGCTCTGGTACATGGTCTTGACATTCCATGTGCCCATGTTTGTGTCCCTGGATAGAGAGAGGCGGCTCGGTCCTGTGGCTTCCGACTTTCACCACAGGACGTCATACATCTTCTGGTAGAAGAACCTTCCTCCTCCAGGAAAGGAATTGCTGTTTGTCTTTTCGTCAGCGTTTTTGTAGCCATTTCCTTATTTGCAGGGTGGGGAAGCTACCCCCACGCCCAACCCCCTTACTAGGAGGACCAGGGGTTTTCTGTCGGGGTCACCTTCCCTTAGACCATGTTGGTCCACGGCACCTTATTTCATTCGGTGCACCCCTCTTGCGAGGGACCCCCTATCCACCACCCAGGGGACGCGTCTCAACGCCATATGGTCCCAGCGCGAGGTCTTTTATGAAAACAAATACGTTATTGGTAGCAGGGACTTGCCGCACGGGCCTTTGTAGGCCTTCGGGAGGTCAAAGAAACCTTTGTACCCCTCAGGCCTTTGGCCTTTGGGGTACAATTGTTCCTTTGACCTCCCTCAGGCATACAAGGATCTGTGTAGCAATCCCCTGCGACCAATAACTTATATTGTCCGCCATCTATGCATACAGCAGATCAAGGGAGGTAGAAAGTGTGAATTTTACCTGGTTGTAGTCGGAGTACATGAAACCTTGCTGCATGCCACTGAAAAGCATGAGAGGGATGAGCAGTCGGAAGGTCCTGTGATGAACCAACTGTCCCACATGTTGTTTAATCAACTGCACACACAGACAATCATCGATCATAAACAGGGCTCCTGTTTTCACAACAGCTTAAAGGGTCTGTACACCCCCAGGTGTACGTTTTAGAGGGTACACAGACCCCCATCTCAGCATAATAAAGGGTCAGAAAATTTATGAAAATTTATTGATTTATGAAAACTGCAACATTTTGTATGTTGTTGTTGTATTTTAATATGTTCACTCTTTTCACTCTCTCTTTCTTCTTTTAAATGTGCTTACCCGTCCATCAAAAGACGGTTATTTGACATGACAAACCAAACTAAACCACAGGGGAAAGAAAACTACACATCCAAACCCCCTCCCAACAAACGCAATGAAGGGCAAAACAATGCAAGTCTACCGTGGCAGCAAGAGCAATGAAACGTGGCCATTTCTTAGAGACGTCATGATGTGTTTACACAAGGCCTTCAAAGACACACAGTACTTTCACGGGACAAAACAATCTAAGCCATAGGGGAAAGAACACTACACATCCCACGCTCTCCCAACACTGCAATCAACGGCAAAACAATGCCAGAATAATCTACCATCCAGAACCAACCCAAAAACCTCAGTGAACGGCAAAACAATGCTGGAATAATCTACCATGAACAAGTGGCCATAAAAACAGCAATGAATCGCAAAACAGTGCCTAAATAACTAACAAAAGGACACGAAATAACATACACACTGGAAAACAAGGATACAACAAATTACACCCAGAAATGCAATAAATATCAACAAAAATAAATACTAACAAAAGAGTAAAGCCACAGAACCCCCAACCAAAGTGAGGGCATGTGGTCAAGTTTGGACCACTGATGAGAGCAGTACATGACTGGCTTACCAAAGTGAAAACTTGCTTGAAATACACAAAGAAATGAGTGAGGAAAACCACATTTAGACCTGTGTCATGAAACTTTGTGTATGCGATTGTTCCAAAATTAGACTGACATTAACATGTCTTTTGGTGTGCGATGTTGAGCACCATTTTCTACAAACTGACACAGCCCAAAATCGAAAGTTTAAGCAAATCGATGCTGTATCCCATAATAGTATGAATGGCTGATGTCACAGCAAATAACACATTCAACATGAAATCCACAATTTCTGATAATATACTGAGACCACTCGTAACCTAACAGGTTACCCATCCAGTTATACTCGCGCAGACCCCGGTGTCAGTCGAATCTCAACACAGCCACTGCTAAGCAAGACAACTCATCATTAAAAACAGAACAACTAACACTGTTAAGGTACGCAAGATGGTGCAAGCCTGGTAAAACTCTGAAATATTCTATAAATTCTATATAAAATAGTTGACTGCTATGTGTAAAATGCAAATATAATTCCAAATGAAGAAAAACAAATGCTACGAAAAGACAATCAATAATAACACAATGTATTAAATTTTCAAAATAGATTTTTAAAAATGCAATTACATAATGCTCTATAATTATCTTTTGTTCATTGAGGCACCAAGTTGGCATCTCACCAAAGAAAAGATATATTGAGCATTGTACTGAAAGTTTCATAAACTGTGTTGTAATTGTCTTTTTTAAAATTTTAAGCATGTTTCTTTCTTCATTGAGGTTCTCGCTTAAATGCTCTACCCTGATGCACTGAACATATTACCAATAAGCAAAGGTCCTCGGGCCCACGACAGCCGCAGTGGGTTCGCGCACGATTATGTGTGGGCCCACTGCATCCGCCGTTGGCCTGAAGATGTTTTGCTACTAGAGTTGACCCCTTAATTCAAAATTTTCCAGCAGTCTTATGAAAGTTCTGGAGACAGATCGATGAGGATAGTTCAACAGTGGTGCCAGAATAACTTCGCGCCCCAAGTCTACGTCAATCAAATAACGTGGGTTTCATTGCTGTGTGACAGTAGAGGTCAAAAGTGGTATATAATTTGATCAAGAATGATTGACAAGCCCTTTGACCATCTGTGTGGCGTCAAAGACCACGACAGTCTATACGGGCTCATGATGATCTCTACACTCATAAGGATCAATGCCTCCATCACAGTGGACTGATTAGGGTTTTACTGTTGCATACCAGTACGTGGGAGGACAAGGGTTCGTATAATTATTTTGATCAAGAGTGATTAGTTGACAACGGCCCCCTACCATCTGTAGGGCGCCCAAGGAATCTCAGGGGTGACTCAGCTGTCTTCCCATGGCCTTCCCACCCTCCCCCAAAGCCCCAGCTCCCCCCCCCCCCCCCCCCCCACACTTCCACACACACACATTACAGGACCATTCTAGCTGTTCTGTGAGACCAGCATTCCACTTGACATCTTTGATGAGGTCACCCATCTGCAAGAGGCCTAAATCTTTAAGAGCGTCTGCCCTGCAGGATTCAGTTGAATGAGTGAGTTTAACCCATTTAACCCCACGGGCGTATTCCAACATTTTGGAAGCGTCACCTAACGAACATGTGCCAGTTGGGGGAGATGTTTTGATCATGATGATTCAAGGGTAGTTCCAGATTAGCTTGGCGCCAAGCAAATCTGGCACTACCCTTGAATCATCATCGTCAATCCATTCCCTGCTGTAGGGCACTGGGGCTAAATGGGTTAATCCAGCACAAGCCACTAAGTAAGGTGCTCTGCTACGGCTGCATGAGCACCTTGCTTAATGGAATGTATTGGACCAAGCTCACTCATGCAACCGAACCAAGATCCTCATGGAGATTTATGCCCCTTGCTGCCTCCATCAGGTCCAACGGAGTGGTTCGGAAAGGGACGGTGACTGCAAAGGTCATAGACTATCCAAACAAACATTATAGAATTAATCAGTACTGCAGAATGTACAAGAGTTACACAAGGCGTCTGGATTGAATGAAAACAGACCCTCACCACGAGTCAACATTATGATATATGCCATCTACGTAGAAACGAACAAACAAAAAAACGTAGGTCCACATGAACTGGCCGTGTGCACTCTTCAAATGCGAGCAAATTCGCAGCAATAAAATTGGGCCCATTAAGCCTTTTCATCCTGATACACCCATTGCTTGAAATAAATTTGACTGATAGTTCAAGGGTGGTGCCAGAATAGCTTGGCGCTTAAGGCGCCAAGCTATTCAGGCACCACCCTTGAACTAAAACAGTTGATCTATCTCCTAATCTGTAATGTGGCCTTCTTTGGACAATAAGCAAATTTTACAAAATCAGCTTCAGAATGTAATGGGTTAAGCACCTTCAGTAGCGTACCCATCAAGTCAAGCTAACCTCGGTCTGCATACCAGGATTCTATGACTTTTCAAAACTGAACTCTCTTGGATTTTGAAAACCCTTAAAAATATGTATACACATGTGCCCTTGTTTTTTGAGGTTGTGCAACATTGTGGTAGTGATGCCTCAGTGTGTGTGTGTGTGTGTGTGTGTGTGTGTGTGTGTGTGCACGCGCCTCAGAGAGTCACATCACAGAGTAACAGAGAGAGAGAGAGTGAGACATCACAGAGATATCTTGTTCAATGCAAAACATGTTACATGTTAAAAATAACACCTCAAAGACCTCCCATCAACGCGCTCCATTTAACACAATTTCCCTCTTGGGGCGTGCTTACCCTGATCAGACGTAATTGCATTGAACATGGCAATAGAAACCAAACAGGCTCAAGTCTCCGAGAAACACCGCTCCCATCTCAAGTGAAGTATCAGGGAAAAAAAACATGCCACCTTTATTCTCTGTAGAACATGCTTGACAAAAATGAAAGGAAACAAAAACATGTCCATGGAACTAGTAAAACTTGGATGAACCTGTTTTATCCTTCCCAGACAAACCTGCATCAGACAGTGATTTCACCCCTTCACTGCCAGTGGATGCAAAATGATGTATTTGAAAGCAGGGCAAACTGAACATGGAATAATTTCATCAATCCAAGGAATACAGAAATAACGAGTCACCAAGATGCAAAGAACCACATCTGCAGGAGCTCCTAAGGGTCTTAGCCTCCTGCAGTTGTTTGGTGCTTGCACTTTTACAGCAGTGAGGGGTAAAAAAAAAATGTTAACTCATTCAGCCACTACCCTTGAATTATCATGGTCGACCCATCTCCTGCTGTTGTGCGTCAGGGCTGAATGGGTTAAAATGTTGTAAAACTCTTTATTCAGACAAGCCCTCAGGCAAATCTCAATACATCTGCAAGAAACAAATTCTCATTGTCTCCTAGCAACAGGGCGATATCAGTCTTAGCTGTTCCTCGGGAGGGGAACGGGCTCATGTGAATCTATGCCCTTTGCTGGTTGAGATCAACTCCAGCTGTTCCTCAGACTGAGGGTGTTACTTTGGGATGGGCAGACTAAAAGTTCGTGCAAAAAGGAAATGGAAGGATAGGGGAGAAACAAGCATGTGAAGACCAGGAGAAAGGTATAAAAAAAAAACCAGGGTAATGGTAAAAAAAGATCCATGGTGAAATCATGGTCAGGAGGGTTGGGGTTAACGAATTACACTCAAGGAGCACGAATAACATCTCTCAAGGAAAGCCCTCGTTAAAGAAATAGGCTGAGGATGTCTTTAGCCCGCATTTACATAGGAAAAGAACCACAGATAATCAATCGCCTTCCATTTGTGAGAGGCACAGATTCTCATGCGCCCCTGCAAGTTTGCAGGGGTGCAAGATGTCTCCCCCAGGCCCTATTGACGTTCTAAGACTAAGGCGGGATGTGCCACGCTCTGTCTGGCAACAGGGAGGGAATGTCTTTAACACGCATTTACATAGGAAAAGCCCCCAGCACAAAGCTGACAAGACCCACAAGGAAAGGAACAACGTGAACATCACAGCCACGCGGCCTTCCATCAATGCCGTTTTTGTGTGATCAATATATGTTTGGCACTTGTCGGCTGCTGCACTTGATTGCTTTTAAGGCGGTGTAGTGGGAGCCCAGGGGGACCGCGGGAAAAATTTGTCCATCAGCCGAGCTCCTTCCATCTGCTGGGGGCAGATTCTCATGAGCACGAGCAGCCTGTGAGACCAATTCACATCGATGTTATCTGATGAGGTTGTATGTCTTTGTGGTGGTAGCCCAAAGGGGCCGCAGCCAAAATTTGTCAATCGGCCAAGAGGGCAGATTCTCATGAGCCCATGTGGCCTGTAAGACCAGCTCACACAGATGTTAACTGATGTGGTTTTAAGGCAGTGTTGGAGTGATGGCCCATGGGAATGGCCAAAGTTTCTGCCAGACCAGCTAGACCAAGCCAAGCTCATCCTGTCTGCAAGAGGCATAGATAATAAGTCTCTGCAGCAGGGGCTCATGATAATCTATACCTCTTGCTGGCTCCATCTGATTTCTAAGCTGAGGGTCTGTGTTGAAAACATACTCCATAACTAATGGAGCTCATGAGAATCTATGCCTGTTCACATCCTGTAAATGATGAGGGCACTACTCTGTGCGGAAGACAGACCCCACAACAGTATGTGCATCTGTGCAGCTCAGACAAAGCAAGTCGGGGAACATTTTCAATGTCGACGATCTTGGGCAGTCTGAGGAACATGGATACACAGTGGCTGCAGCAAGCAGCATATATCTATGTCTCTTTCAGTAAAATCATGTGCAGCTGTGTCAAAGCCATGCCAGTCTTTGGGGGACCATTTAAACCCCCCTGCCTCCATGAATGTCAGGACAATCTGTCAGAGGCCTACGCTCGCCTGATCACCACTATTGGATAAACTGTCCTCCTGGCATGACATTTGTTCCTCACACCCTTTCCACGCTGGACAAATTAAACACTGCATCAGCATCCCTCACGTCCCCCCAGCTACCGCCCCAATTCAGAACTGAGTGAGTGAGTGAAATAAAAACATTGTGCTCTGAGATGCCACAACAGATGGACTCACCATGGTAGCTAGTTCACGGGTGGTGCCAGAAAAGCTTGCTGTATGATTCCATGTCTTCCCAAATGACCACTTAGGTAATGGCATTTTAACTGAGTAAGAGGAATTCACACTTCAAGCTCTTACACACATAATGAGGGGGATCTGAGTTCAAGTCCAGTGGTGCCAGAATAGCCTGGGGACTTGTGTTCACCCAAAGACCAGATCGTTTATGGCATCAAGTGAGTTAATTGACGGTTCAAAGGTGGTGCCAGAAAAGCTATTCTGGCACCACCCTTGAACTATCAAGACTGATCTGTTTTCTTGAAATGAATTGGAATGTACACAGCCTTCACAGGACCACTCCCAATTTTGAAACTGCCACCTTAGAGCTCATGTGTGACAACACACAAATCCATGCAACAACTTCCACATTCAATAGGCTCGGGAAGCTGACGTCATCATGCTATCTTGAGAGGTTAGGCGACTCATCGGGAAATCGCTGACAGGACAATGTCAGGAAAGTCCTTACATGCTATAGGCAATAACAGCAAGTCTTGCCATCACAGTAGGAAACTGCTAACCAGAATCTATTTTTGTTTGTTTCCAAAGAGGAAGAAACATGAAGAAAAACGTGTTGAAACACTACTTCGCTGCTATCTGAAGTCTATCGCCAGGCTAGCGTGTCCTCTCAAGATGGCCGCGTGGCTGCCCACACTGCTAGGCAACCCGGGGAACTTCCGAAGCCCTATAGGGACAAATTTAACTCTCTGACAACAGCCAGCAAGAGTCATAGTCTCATGAGCGACCAACAAGAAGCCGTACGGATGGCGGGGCTCATGACAATCTATGCCTCTTGCAGATGAAACAATGTTGTACAAGTGAATGTAGGAGCTACTACTACTAGTACTATCTAACTTGCTTAAAGTACCATTACGTGTAAATTTGAAGACACGTTTCAGCACCATTTGTGTTTGTTATGCCTTGTCGACACAGCTAATGAACTATAACAGCAGTTGGGACACACAGCAAAAGCACACGCGTAATCACTCTTATTTATTCTGCTCCGACGTTAGCATATCAATCTATTTTTAGCTGTTTCTTGTACTGATAAGAGTTGTATTTATAGAACGGAGTGCAGTCATTGTCAGTTTACTTGATATAAAGACGACATGTGCTGAAGCGAATTGTCCTGTGTCTAAATGAACCATAACTAGACCTGTGTGTAGCGTTTTCTAACCATCTGTGGTAGTGGGTCTTTAACTCATTCAACTCCGACACACCACCCCACGGCAAGATATGTATCATGCGTGATAGTTCAAGGGTTGTGCCAGAATAGCTTGGCGCCCATAGGTGTAATACAGTCTTCAGAGGGCGACTTCAAAATTTGAGGATTTCGGTCGTGGAGCACAATGTGTTAACCTCCCGCACGCACCATAGAGCGTATATAAAGGGAGTGGCGGTTCCAGCCTCGCAGCGTGCGGCGTCGCGTAGGCAGCGGCCGCCATCTTGAGAGTTCCGACGCCAGCGTTTCTGGCACTAGGCAGCAGAGACAGTTCACGTTTGCATTCACATATAATGACGGGCTGAATCTCATTAACGCATCGAGGCTTGACATGTACAGAAGATAGATCGACCATGATGTGAAGAGTAGTGCCAGAATGCTCTACCGCCTACCACTATTTCAAGGGCTGTGCCAAAATAGCATGACACTTAGAGTGATCGCGACCATATTCAAGAGTGGTATCAGAATAGCTTAGCGCCTACCATGATAGTTCAAGTGTGATAGCAACATAGCTTTGGCGCCTCAGTAGTGATACTGTAATTAAGAGTGGCACCAGAATAGCTTCAGTGGCACCTAGAAGGATCGACCATGTTCAAGGGTGGTTCCAGAATAGCTCAGCGCCAAACCATGATAGTTCATAGGTGGTGCCAGAATACCTAAGCTCCTAAATGCACAAACTTTTGAACTGTAATGGGCTATGTCCCACCTGTACAAAAATAAAGTCTTCGGTGTACAGCTCCCAAATGTGCTGTTCTGACATCACCATTGAACATTTTGTATTGTTTAGTCGGCTAAAAATACGATACTTTCATGGTATAAGTTGAAAATGTTCGCGTGTCATACCGTTCTGTCTGTTCATAAAGATAGGTATGAGTGTGTAAATCCTACGGAAGTCACTGAAACACTGACAGTGAATGTCAGATTCTTTTTACATTATTTTTAGAGTTCGGCACGAAAGACTCAGAAAGCGTCTGCATAATAAAATAATCAGCTCCATTTTCAGAGTTCATGTTCGTCGGTTTGTCTGTCCGTATTTCTGCCTCTTCTGTCTATCAGTCAGTGTCTCTGCCTCTTGTGGCTGTCTGTTTCAGCCTCTGTCTGTGTTTTTGTTTCTTCTGCCTCTGTCACTGTGGCTGGTGCAGTGATAATCACATTATTATTAGTATTCTAAAGACAAAGAGCATGTTAGTTACTACACGTCCGAAACACCAGCATGGCCTACCACCTTTAACACTCTCCTTATATAGCCTGCCTGTAGAACAAGTAACTAGGCATCGCTTATTAGGCGTTATAGTGGACAACCAATTAAGCTGGAAACCGCATACTGACTCTGTATGCAAAACAATCTCCAAAAATATATTTCTGTTATCAAAACGATCATCATCATCATCAGTCCCTTGCCCGAACTGGGCGTTGGGGGGACTGAAAGGCAGCAGCAACAGACAGTGCTCTCCACTGAGTTCTATTTTGGGCGGTGGCAAGCAAGTCTGGCATCTCGAGTTCGGTCCATTCTTTTATGTTTGCGACCCAACTCTTTCTCTGACGACCTCGCCGACGACTTCCTTCGAGAGTGCCTTGGAGGATAGTCTTGGACAAGGTGTTGTGTCGGGTCACGTGGCCAAACCAAGCAAGCTTGCGCCGTTTCACGGTTGCCAGAAGGGGTTCATGTGGGCCCACCAGGGAAGTGACGATGCTCCGTACATATTCGTTGGTCTTGTGCTCGCGGTACGAGATGCGGAGCAACTTCCTCAGGCACTTGTTCTCAAAGGCCTGGATTTTCTTTTCTGAGTCTGCAAGCAGTGTCCAAGTCTCACAGCCGTAGAGTAGAATAGACACTACGAGGGACTTGTAAAGCCTGTACTTGATGGTGAAGCTGATGGAGTTACTTCGCCATATCCTGTCCAGCCTGGCCATTGCGGATGTTGCTGTACCTATCCTGATACGGATCTCTGCTACGCAACTACCGTCTTTGGACAGGGTGGCTCCCAAGTACTTGAAGCTATTGACCTCTTCTAGCTTCTGGCCGTTCATGTGAATGTTGCTGCTGCTGTCGCTTGTGGTGTTGATCATCACTTTGCTTTTATCCGTACTGATCTCCATGCCATAAGACCCTGCGCTACTTGAAAGTTTGTCTGTCAGGTTTTGGAGCTCACTATTGCTGCCTGCCATGAGGTCAATATCGTCTGCGAATCGAAGATTGCACAGGGATCTGCCACCAATAGAGATTGAAGTATGGTGGTCGTGGAGGGTTTCCTGCATGATCTTCTCCAGGAATATGTTGAAAAGGACAGGAGAGAGCAGGCATCCTTGACGGACACCGATCGTCGTCCTGAAGAACTCGCCTGACTGATTGTTAACTATATGGCATCAAAACGATGCCATATAGTTAATACAGATATCCGTTAACTCTTTTCCATGCACATATTAAAACGATGTAGAGATCCAGGAACACCTAGCAAAAAAAAGAGCCGCCCATCAGGCTCACCTAGCCCAGCCTTCCTGCCCTGTGAAGAAGTCTGCCTTCCGCCTCGTCTGCAGCAGTCTCCAGCGCAAGCTCAGAGATCTCCAGAATGAGTGGTGGACCAGACTTGCACAGAGGACCCAGCTTTGCGCTGACAATGGTGACTACAGGGGTTTCTACGAAGAACTGAAAGCAGTGTATGGCCCCATGCACCTGGTACAAAGTCCCCTGCGAAGCGCGAACGGCCAGGCACTCCTCACAGATAATACCTCCATCTTGAACCGCTGGTCGGAATACTTTCAGAGCCTCTTCAGCGCTGAGCGCACTGTTCAAGAAGCAGTCGTCCTACAAATCCCACACCTCCCAGTAAAGGTTGAATTGGACGAACCGCCCACCGCTGAAGAGACCCTCACAGCCATCCACCAGCTCAAGAGTGGCAAAGCAGCAGGCATTGATGGAATACCGCCAGAGATCTGGAAACATGGAGGCACAGCACTGCACAACAAGCTCCATGACCTCTTTCTCTGCTGCTGGGAGGAAGGAACAATACCAAAAGATCTCCGTGATGCAGTCGTTATCACCCTGTACAAGAACAAAGGCGAGAAGTCTGACTGTTCCAACTATCGGGGAATTACCCTGCTGTCCATTGCTGGGAAAATCCTTGCAAGGCTGCTCCTGAATCGACTGGTACCTGCCATCGCTGAAGACCAACTCCCAGAGGGCCAGTGTGGCTTCAGAGCAAACAGGAGCACCACCGATATGGTCTTTGTGCTGAGACAGCTACAGGAGAAGTGCCGCGAGCAGAACAAAGGGCTGTATGTAACATTTGTCGACTTAACAAAAGCGTTCGACACTGTGAGCAGGCAAGGCATGTGGCAGATCCTGGAGCGACTTGGCTGTCCCCCAAAGTTCCTCAACATGATTGTCCAGCTACACGAGGACCAGCAAGGCCAGGTCAGACTCAACAATGACCTCTCAGAACCATTCCCTATTCTCAACGGTGTAAAGCAGGGCTGCGTGCTGGCACCGACCCTCTTCACCATCTTTTTTAGCATGATGTTGAAGCAGGCCACAGTAGACCTCGATGATGACGATGCAGTGTACATCAGGTATCGTCTCGATGGCAGCCTGTTCAACCTCAGACGACTGCAAGCCCACACGAAAACCCTAGACCAACTGATTCGTGAGCTGCTTTTTGCTGATGATGCTGCCCTCGTTGCACACACAGAGAGAGCCCTGCAGCGCATCACGTCTTGCTTCGCAGATGCTGCCCAGCTCTTTGGACTCGAGGTCAGTCTTAAAAAGACAGAGGTCCTCCATCAGCCGGCACCCAAGACAGTGTACCGCCCTCCTCACATCACCATCGGCGAGTCTGAACTAAAGTCAGTGCACCAGTTTACTTACCTTGGCTGCATTATCACGTCGGACGCCAAGCTGGACAAGGAGCTTGACAGCAGGCTGGCAAAAGCGAACAGCGCTTTCGGGCGACTTTTCAAGCGGGTGTGGCACAATCAACAGCTGAAAACAGGCACCAAGATCAGCGTGTACAGAGCTGTGGTCCTCACCACCCTGCTGTATGGTTCCGAGTCCTGGGCCCTCTACCGCAGCCAACTACGACTCCTCGAACGCTTCCACCAGCGCTGCCTGCGAACCATCCTGGGCATTCACTGGAGTGACTATGTCACCAACGTCGAGGTCCTTGAACAGGCTGAAACTGTGAGCATCGAGGCTTTGCTGCTGCGGACACAGCTCCGCTGGGCGGGGCATGTCTCCAGGATGGAGGATCATCGCCTACCAAAGATCACCCTGTTCGGCGAGCTTGCTACTGGACACCGTGACAGAGGGGCACCAAAGAAGAGATACAAAGACTGTCTCAAGAAGTCACTTAGTGCCTGCCAAATCAACCACCACCAGTGGTCTTCGCTTGCTGCGGACCGTGACACCTGGCGCTCCACCATTTACAAGGCAGCTGTCTCCTTTGAGGACTCTCGCAGAGCTAGCCTTAAGGACAAGCGGCTCAGGAGAAAAAACAGAGATGCCGCAGCTCAGAACCCTGGCCATACCTTCCCCTGCAGCCACTGCGGTCGAACCTGCCTGTCTCGGATTGGCCTCCGCAGCCACGAACAAGCCTGCAGACGTCGTGGGCAACTCCTATAAAATCTTCGTTCGCGAAGTCAAGCCAAGAGAGAGATTAAAACGCATTGTGACTACAGTTCTACCGTCTGGGATGGATGCAGCGAAGTTCACATGAAAAAAGTTAATTCCTTGTATCGTCGGGGCATTAAATTATTACTTCCCGGTCATACTTCGACTGACGAAAAATTAAAATCTCTCAAGTTGCTAACATTGAATAAACAGTTTGAATTTAATCGCTGTGTTCTACTGCACAAGATCATGCACGGAAAAGCCCCACCCTACCTAAAAACTCTATTTTCTGACAATAATAGGAAAAACACAAGAAATAGTTCGATCCACCTTCCAAAAATTAGATTAGACATCTGTAAAACCAGCCGTTCCTTTTCAGGTGCTAAAGCGTGGAATATTTTACCTCCACACCTGAAATCATTTGTAAGATTAGCGTCTTCAAAGATCGCCTCCATAAATATTTACTTCAGAAGTAATAGTATGTTCGGCTCCATTATTATGCTACTATTCGTATAGTTAGTGACAGGTTTCCTATTACCTAATACTCTTCTACTGTTGCTGCAGATTATGTAGTAGTTCAATTGTCTGCATTAACATGTCAGGTTCATACTTGTACATATATATTTTTTATTTTTTAATTTTTATTTAAATTTTATTTTTTTTTATTCTGAGGGTGGGATGGGGGGGGGGGGGATGGGTCTTTTTACTTATATATGTTTTATCTTTTGCTGTATCGTCTGGTGTATTTTTGTATGTGTAGAGTAGCAGGGCAGTTTGGAAGATAACTTTTTATCCTGAATAAAAACGTTCCATCATCATCTGTCTGTCTATCTCTCTCTTTCTCTCTGGCTCTCTCTCTCTCTCTGTCTGTGCGTGCGTGCGTGTGTGTATGTGTGTATGTGTCAGTGTGTGTGTGTGTGTGTGATGGCGGGTGTGTGCGATTGTGTGGGTGTCAGTCCGGGAGTGTTATGCAGTCGGTGTGCGTGCAGGAAGAAGGCAGTCCTAAGAACTTGTTTTTCATTTCATCCACAGTATGCACATAGTGTATATGATATGGGGCAAGAGAGCTGGATCAGTCACGTAGGGACACAGAGGTGTAAAAACAGGGGACTAAAGATACGACTGATTTCCATAAGCGACTGGCATTCCGGCTGCCGAGCCAAATGGATCGACCACTGAAGCAGAGTAGAGAGCAGAGCAATACTTTTGGCGCGATTCCTTAGAAATATGGCACCAAGATAACATTCAAAAACTTTAGTGGATCTTCCGCAAGCATAGCACAGTCATAGTCCTGTCTAAACTTACGTAAAGTAAGATCAGTAACCGGTTGCCGTGCGGGCCGCCGTAAGGAAACACTGAAACGCTTTTAGACCACTTGGTTAGTTTATAATGTGTGTATTATTTTGGAAATGCACGCCAAGTACAAGTCTGTACAGTTCACACGCCTGGCATTCCATTATCCTTATCTCTGACAGGTGTTAAAAGGCAGCAGTATATACAGGCTATAGCATAAACACAGTGCGGAGGTAGCGGTTAGTGGAACCCGCAGTATCAGTGGCGGGCGGTCCCTACGCTGATAAGTGCCAGATAGCCTCTCCCTATATATACGCTCTATGGCACACACCCGTGGTGACAAGGAATACTGCAGGAGCGATAAGAATCTAAAACTCATGCAGATGGAAGGTGCCAGGCAGCTTCAGACACATGTTTGCGAGGGAGGGAGTTATAATTCTGACATGAACTCCTGAGGCCTGATTGTGTGCGAGATTACAAACGATCTCTGGCTTTTCACTCGCTGTGGAGACAATAACAGAAATGGAAGAAAGTTTCACATTTACATGAATGTGACAAAAACCATCTGTGCTCTGTCTGTGTCATTTCAAGCAAGGAAGTTTATTGTTTCACGCTGCCTGGAACTCGGCATCCGATCAGCTCTATTGTAACCTGCACCAGCATGGGATTTGTGTGGATAGAATAATGCACCCCTAGGCAGACGCTTTCCTTCATAGATCTAAATACACACGAGTTTTGTTCTTAATTCCGAGTCAGATCAAAAACTGTAGGTGAGTAGGTAATGCCCACTGAGAGCAAGGGAATGCAAGTAGTATAGGAACTGTTTCGCTTGACCACCACAACCACTGAAGCATGCTTCCTCACAACAGTCATACATACAGTTAACTTCAACTGACTGGAAGTGGAACTTGACAAAATAGTCAGAAGTAAATAGACGATTTTGTAAATCGGAAATAGGTTAAAAAAACAACTTCACGCCCTTTGACACAAACAGTGGATTTTAAGCCTGGACATCACATGTTTTTAATCCACCCTTGGCATAAAAAAACACATGCAACTTTCAACTACTTCTGATTTTTTTCTGATTTTTTAAAAACACAAAAAACACATGTTCTATTCTATTTGGTCTTAAAATAGATTCAGTCTATTGAGCCAGGCATCCCACTGTGGGAGATGGATAATCATGACAGTTCAAGGCCAATGCCTGATTATCCTTGAGCCTTTATCAGGCGGAAACATGCCTTTATCAGGCACAAACCTTGCACTATCAGTATCATGGTAGACTTTGCAACTGGTGTGAAATAATACAAGTGTACCTCTCAAACTTGGCCTCAGTGTTAGATCAGATAGGGTTATACTTATGTTTCGATAAAACAAACCAAACATTGTGTCCAGCATACATTTTAGGCAAAGTGCCAACGTCCACTTTTACTGACAAAGGGCATTCATCTCTAGTTCTACCGAACTACTCATCCTATTACTGCATACCACTGTCCTGGCAAGGAAAAGTCTACCAAGCCGACATTGGCTGTGGTACGTGTGTGGACCAACAGTGACCTATGTCGGCCAAATGGGGTAACGGGTGGTTCCAAGTGCCAGTAAAAAAGGTTGTCACACCACCAAATCCATGGAGAAGCACACATGGACGCACATTCAATCAACTGTACATGAAACGAGGGTGCCAGAAGGAAATAGAAAATAGAAGGGAGGCACTTGGAGTGTCAGACAGGCTTATACAGACTTCACGCGCTAGTTTGCATGAAGATACTATTAGTGAGATATAGATATGTACAGCACAACCTGTTTTTCCCCACCACCTATGACATAAAATGAGAGAACACCTGACATTAGGTGGCTGTCTTTAATGACCGGTAAAACTTTTGCCTTTCAATACTTCTCTTGAGAGAGCACCTATCTTTTAAGATTTTTTTTTTCTGCCCAAAAAGTGGTGCCTCAAAACATGTTCTACTTCAGCAATGTTTTTGGAATAAGTTTTGAAAATAAAGAGCTGTTGGAGAAAAGATAAAAACATAGTTGCATATTTGAACCTTTGTGCGTGCAGACACTAGTGCTGTACAGTAATAGTGGCAGCACACACATGGGGGGTTAATACAGTACAATAATTCAATCATCTAACTGTAGTTTAACCCTTTGGTTGTCAGTAGCGGTTTATGTCATGACGATTCCTGCAGGAATCATCGTGACAAAAAACGATACTGACAGGCAAAGTATTAATGAGAATATTTGCCTTTCACTGATGGAAAAAGGCTGCACAAGTTCATGGGTGCAAACACACACACACACACACACACACACACACACACACACTATCTCTTTCTCTCAAACACTGTGCTTAGATCATCTTTCTGTCCACTTCTTTTCCCCCTTTATCACTGTTCGATCACATTTTCAAAAAGTTTGTTTTCATTTCATTTCAATTTCATGGCACGCAGAGGCAAAAAAAGTTCAATAACCCATCCTATCTTCATGGTGATGATTCCTGGACACCCAACATGACAGGTTCACGTGACGAGTTAACTAGGAGGGAAGGGTTCCTATTGCCAACGCCACCCATCCACATGAGGCACAGATCCTCATAAGCCCTTGCAACTTGCAGGGGCTCATGAAGAACCATGCTTCATGCTGCCAAAATGTACATCTTTCTTAAATTCCCCAACACTCAACATGACAGGAGTGGAGTTATAACCAAGTTAGGAAGGGTTCCTGTGTTCAATGCCAACATCAGTAAAGGCATAGATCATAATGAACCCCCGAACAAACAATGTTTTTTTTTTTGGTTTGTTTTTTTAATTACTTTTTGTAAGTTGGGTTTTTGTAATTAGTTATTTTTGTACAATTAGATTTTGTTAAGGGGCTAGAGCTGTAATTTCTGAGGTTAGGCGCTATACAAGTACTCATTATTATGTTTCCTGTTGAGGTAGTTTACAGATCTATGTTCGTCTACTGAAAGCCATTATCAGTTATTAAATCTGTACAGTCCTACAAAATGCTTTTTTTGCCACAGATTGAAATACCTGTAGTATATTTTGATGTTCATATAAGCATATCTTCCTGGCCAGTTATACATATATTTCCCTAGTGAAGGGGGCCACCAAACATCAAATCAATGGTCTGGGCGCAAAACAAGTGCCATAACAAGCTTACCGGTACACCAGATCACGGTACACCAGAATGTTCATGAGAGTCTATGCCTCTTGAATGTGACCAAGCGCTCTTGGGACTGGGGGGACCAAAATCAGAGCATGCAAGCAAAGACCAACCGCCAGAATAAAGGCACGAAGGCGGCCAGCAAATAAATGCCTTGAATGGCCATCCTGCTCCATCTGCAAGGGTCATAGATTCTCATGAGCCCCTGCAGTTGCAGGGGCTCATGAGAATCTGTGCCTCTTGATGACCACAATCAGCGCCCGCTGTTTCTCAAATTGGAACCGTTATTTCAGCTCAAGCATACGATGGAACGACACAGGACTGCACTCAAGATGATGGCTCAAATTAGAGGGATAGAGTTACCAAATTACTTTCTGATCAGGGGCTTTATAATACTTCCGCCATACCCCCTTTGCACTTTCAGTGTCAACTTGTGCTCACATTTCAGTTCATTTTACAAAATTTGGTCGACATTTTCTTGTGAGCTGACATTTCCGTGGTAATTTCAGTAGACAGGTTTATGAAAGAAAGTTTAGTAGACACTGTACTTTAGGAGACATTCTTCAGGAGGCTTTTTTACTTTATAACAGTCACCTTTCAAGACCCATCGGCTCAGATTTCAGTAGCCATCACAGAACATATTTTGCAGACATCTCATACTGTAGTATCATCGACTACCAGTAAGATCAAAGTGCAAATACCAAGTGCAAAATGGTAGTGCTTGATTATTTTATATAGCTCAAAGGTGGTGCCGGAATAGCTTGGCACCTTAGGTACCAAGCTAAGCAGGTACCAACCTTGCGCTATTGATTAGACTCCTGCAGTTGCCGATGGGGGGAGGGGGGTGAAATGGAAATCCATTGGAAGCAGCTGCTACTCTGGTGTCTGGATCAATTAATTTCGGACAGCCTTGGCTGAATTCATCTCTCATTCTCGCCTTGAATAGCCTCTCTCTCTCTCTCTCTCACACACACACGAACACATGAACACACACAAACACAGACCAACAGAACGACTGAATGTATAATTCTTGTCATGAGTCATTTCTAACAGGTCAAGAGTACGACTGGGTGTCCAAAGAGTGTGACATGGGTCTCTGATTTTGAACTTAAACATATGAGCATCATTTTGCATTATTGTGATGTGTTTAGTCTTAAGTAACATGCCCCCCAAAAAGAATTTCCCCATGAGCAGTCGTTTGGGTGTAATTAGCGAAAAACCGTTATGGTTTGTACATAACATTTACACCGTCACACATTTATAAAACACATTTTCTAGCTTTCACAGAGTAGATTCATGCTGTATAAAATTATCATGTTGTTCTTTCCTTACTAGGTTATGCTTAAACTTCAAAGAAAGTTTGATAGGGTGAATAGATACACAATGGTGCAACACTGAAATTGTTTGAACATAACTTTACACTCAGCTATACATTTAAGCAAAATAAAAATGCATAAATTATATTAAAAAAATTGTGTGTGGTATTAAACACACAATTTCAATTGCACATTGATGGATTCTAAACTATCCTAATTGAGATAAGTCAAAAGTGTGAACAGAGTAGCTATAAACTATAAAAGTGTGAACAGAGTAGCTATAAACTATAAAAAAAATTGGACAACTTGCTTATGAACAAATATTTTGAAATCCTTGACAACACAGCGAAGAAAGTCAATTAAGATGGTGTGTTTTCCCTTTATTGTGTACTAAACTCTTGTAGATTACAGAATAATTTAGGAAAAATACACCATTCACAACATAGAATGAAATGAAGGCTAAAAACAAGAAACACACAATGCTTGAACATAACTTTACACCGTGACGAACAAACTTGAGGCTCTTTAACTAACATGCATAAATCCAAAAATAACAAAACACTACTCAAGTGATGTGTTTTTAACAAATACAAATTTATTTATCCCAAAATTGTGTCTAAACGAGTAATGAAAGCAGCAAATACATATTGTAATTGTTTGTACATAACTTTACACCACGAGCTTCAACTTTCAGCAAAAAAGTGCCTCCACAAATGGACAAGAACCAGAAAATAAAAATCACAATCACCTGTAGCTTTCTACTACACTACAGAACAGCAGTGATGTAATTATCAGGTTTGAAATTGATAATACTAGGGAATAATGTGTGAAAATGTCAAGTTTGAACATAACTTTACAATCAAACATGTCAAAATAAACGATAAAAATGGAAAATTACATCAAATTATGTGGTCAGTAAACCCCAGCATTTACCAGTTTTAATAATTATGTCTACAATGTTTAATGCAAGTAGCAAAACAAATCTGTATATATGTTTGTACATAACTTTACATGGGGTTCAAATCTCTGCACAATGTGGTTCCACAATGTGAGAAAACACCAAGTGAAAAAAGTTTAAACTTTCAATACATTTTAGAACACCAACAATACATTTAACACTCCTGAACACTGACGTTAGTTAGCCATTGCTCATGCTTGCTATGGGCCGTGTGACATCGGAGCCTACCTTTTGCCCAAACACCTCCGCAAAAAAACACTTTTCTGTACCACTTTCAAACAAATATAATCTAGCACCAATTGACCTAAGTTTACCACGACCAATGGTTTTCAGCAGACCACTGGCACAGAAAGTACTCACTTTAGTTAGCTTCATACTTGAGCTAAACATGACAGAAACAAATTAATATTGATCAAACCCAACCACTCTCCACTTGCGTGCACTGTTGGAGAGTGGCAGGCAATCTACATTCGACGCTACAATCATATCATCCCCTACTTCTTGGATGTCATCTATTTCAGGGTAAACAAATAACTCCTTGTTTTGTCTGGTGAGGCTTGAGGAATTTGACCCTCAGAGGATCTACTCCGACAATCACTCTGAAACAGAAAAAAGAGACTGCTTTATTTAGGTTGCATAATGATCAGTGCTTTCTTGAAGCAGCCCATAACAAGCTTCCTGCTGATCAAGTTTCCTAAGGAAACTTCAAACTCCTTTTCTTTATTGGCCAGTGACAACCAGTCCGACTTGTTTCGGGCCGTACCTTACAACCTTTTATAATTTTTTAATGTCTCCATCTCAACTTAAATGGAGCTAAAACATGTTCAAAATCCACATTTTTATGGTTTCAAATACTTTAAAAAGATTTCTGGCTGCTATCATTCGTAAGCACAAGTATGCTGACATAATCTTGCTGACCAGGGTACAACCTGTCGGGGTACTGCACCACATGTGTTTAGCATCCATTTTCTAGGTGCTTTCACTGCTGGGAAAGACCCTTTAGCCTCGGAAACTTTTGATTCAGGAACAAATCCCGAAGAACTGAAACAGAGAGGGTCAAATAATTTCAATTTGTGCCCATGTTTGCGATTTGTTTTTAGCTAGCATCAGCCTAATATGTCTGGTTATTTTTCAACAGATTTGTACTAAAATGGCTGGTTATTATTAAATTAAGATATATCATGGTAGCTATCAAGCTTGGCCAGCACAACAAAGAGTAAAAGGCATGATCAGACTGTAACTTGGAAGAAATGTGTGAACCAAACATAACTGTGGTTGAACATAACTTGACAACACATGATGTTGTCATGTTATGTACAAACTATTTAAAACAGAAAAATGTATATTCTGGGTTTAACAATTTATATTTTAGTACCCAAGCTGTATTTTGATAAATAACAACTAGCAAAGTGGGTATCCAAAAGACAGTATACTAGGAATTGTGCTACAGTAATGAACATAACTTTACACTTTACATGTCAGTGTAGTTTGTCAAGTTATGTTCACAGTCATCTAGCTAGAATAATAGTTTGTACATTAGTTACAATATACAAAATAATCAAACCAGTCTTCCACTTTAAAAGCGACTGTTACTATGAAGGAAAATGTTAGCTGAGCACTGTTTTAACTGTACATAACTTGACAACATAATTGTTGTCAAGTTATGTTCAAGGCATTTCTTAAAAATTGTCATTTCTTGGGTGCAGAAAAGTTTTTTTTAAAAATGCACAGACTATCTGTACTTATCATAGAACACTAAACCATACAAAAATAGCAGGAAGCACAGTGTAACAGAACTTTCCAACCCAACCACCCTAAGTGTTATGTCATGTTAATATGTTCAGTCCAATACTGCCAGAACAGGGTTATTCTTACTTAATCTTATGTTACATAACAAAGAAACAATAATATAAAGTACATAAAGACAATGGGAACATTATTACAGCTTAAGATAAGAAAAACAACCATTTTTTGATTGAAGGTGCTATGTCTGTTCCCTTTTGTCACTGCGTCATGTTATGTACAAACGCTATAATTCAGCAACTCATAATCTATGACCCGAAGTATAAATCAAATTAGCACAAAATCTCTTCCTACCAACAAAAATTGGTAAAACAAAATGTATGACTTGTCCTTCCCCCAAAATGCAAAACTCATGGTTTGAACATAACTTTACATAAAGATTTACCTGGCCAAACTGTGTAAAGTTATGAACAATCAAACAGCAGGAGCAAAAGACATTTACTCTATTTTTTATATCAGGAAGGATAAAGACAACAATACTGAATCCACAAAAATGTGTGATAGGTAGTGTTCTTTTTAATCTTTGAAAATAACGCTATAATTGCCTGAACATAACGCTGACAACCTTCAACCATGTGTAAAGTTATGTACAAGCGGACACAACCGCAAGGTGACGGTAAACGGTAATAATTATTGTTTCAAAGTGTTTCTGCGCTACAAAACTAATCCGAACATACATTACCTGTTCTGTTTTATCCTTTGAATTATTGAATATCGCATTCAGAAACTTGAACATAACTGTTACAACCAAAACTAAACCGTCATCGTCGGATGGGGGCAAATTCCATCAAGTAATGTTTTCTTTCTTTGTTCAAAACACGCCGTCATTGAGCTGATTGATTTTAAATTTGTTTGCGTCAACATTCATTTGAAGTAATTAAAAAAACAGTACACTTACATTGCTTTTTTTAAACATTTATGGTGCTCAGTCATCAATTTTGCATGAACATAACCATTTACAACCAAAACTTACCTTCAACTTTGTCGCTTCCCTGCTCCATCGATGTCACCTGTACGTATCAGGTACGTAGGACTGACCAAATGCAAATCTCAAAATGGCCGACGATTCCAGAAAATCACGCGCATTGATGATAGCGAGATTTTTTCCCGTGATTGAACGTAACACAAAATTTACAACTTTTGGGTTGAAGAAGTTTAAAACGCAGCCTTCGTTCAATTCTCAAAAGGATTTCGAATTTGTTTACGGTAATCAGAATGAAGAGTAATGTTGTCTAGGATATGTTAATTAGGTGCATCAGGGTACGTTTTTTGTGTTCCGGTTCACAGCGAGATTTGCACGTGTGAAATTGATGACATGCGTTATGTTCATTCTAGCCTTTACTTGCCCTCAAACTACTTTAAACTTAGACACATGTAAAACTCGACGATATGGTAACAAAATAGTAACTTGCATTGGCTCTCTATAGGCCTAAACTTGGTTTCGAAACTCTATTTCATTCCCCGGAATTTTTTATCTGAAAGCGAACACACGTGAGTGATGTCACGTTTCGAAATTTTGGCTTCCGCCGCTCGATCGCACAAAACAATGAATAACTCTTTTATCCCATCGGATATATGCAAAAATGACACAGGATTAGAAGGTATGTTCAATTTCTAACCAGTTGAGATATGGTTGTGTGAGATGCATGCCCGATTTTGAGTTTGAAGGCTTTGTTTTGTCAGTCAGGTAGCGAAACCGGCACTCGACGCCTAGTCGTACTCTTGACCAACAACAAAAAACCAAATGAACATTGCTGATCATACTATTCTGTGAATTTGATCACCCAATGAAATGCTATCCTTCAAAAAAAAATTCACAAAGACAACATATAGACCCTGAAAACTGTAAAAAGATGCAAAACAATTTAATATGAACATCAAGGTTTTCTTTTACTTTATTAAAGGTGGTACAGTGTACAACTTTTTGGGAAGTGGAAAACAAAATGTTAACTCATTCAAGACGTGTCGCCTCCGGATACACGGCTTAAGCCACGTATCCAGAGGCGACACCTCTTGGATGAGTTAAACATATATTATATATACCTGCACACCACTGCTTTCTGGGTCTGCCTGAGCTCCAATTCGGTCAAGAAGCAGCAGGATTAGACAGAAGCCACAAAAGGCCATCACCAGATAGGCACACATCAGCTTCCATAATACTGGCCATAGGTCACTGCGGTCTGCAAGGATAAGGACAGAGATTAGGTCTGGCATTGGTCATTGACATACAAATTTACAATGCCCTGTACTGTCACACGGAAGACAAGCTGAACAACTGACCTATTACTCTTTCAGCCCTGACACTTTAAAACAAGGTACTGATCAACCATGACAGTTCAAGGGGGTTGTCAGAACAGCTTGGTGCCTCTATGCACCAATTAGCTATTATTCTGGCAACACTCTTGAACTATGTCGGCTGATCTTTTGCCTGAACCATCGTGAACGGTCTTCAGAGGGCAATTTACAAATTTGGAAATTTACGAACGAGGGCTCAATGCGGTAAAGTTGTGATGGATTGGTTGCTTAGTGTGTCTGTGCAATATTTCAGTCAGATTGCAGGGGCTCATTCAAGATAATCTATACCACTTACTGACCAAGATGGTTGCATATTGCTAGCAATATGTATCATGAGAACTACATGGCGATGGCACTAAGATCGCTAGCATTACATGCTGAGTGATATCGCCATCACTAGAAATATGTGTCACTATGATCGCTAGGACTAATTGTCTATAGCACTACAATGGCTAGCACTACAAGTTGCTACCACTATGTGTTGCTAGCTCTACTTGTCCATAGCTCCCTGATATATAAAGATATGTCGCTGCATAGTTCCAGCGCAAGCAGGCCCAAAGGTCGTAGCGCTATTGAGTGTAGCGTGATAAACACATAGTGTTATTGACACGTATTGCTAACCACCACAGTTCTATCAACACGTATTGTGCTCGGGCTAAGTATTGCTAACAGGATTCAGCCACCAAGATCAGCTTCGGTTCTTCCTCAAACTGAGAGTGTTACTTTGGCTTAAGCATTTACATTGTTAAACCAATCCTCCCTGGGGTGTCTGAATGTATTCTAGTTTTAGACCATAGTCTAGATCTATCCTACAATCAATAGTTTTAAATCTTACTCTTATTTAAGCATGGACTGTTGGGAATTGTGAGAACTTTTTGACGTGGAAAACTGTTGAGATCTCAACATGCAATATGTGAGGAGCAAAACACCCTTCTTTTGTGAGTTGCTATCCTAAATTTAACCCCGATTGTGCATGCAGCCACCAGTATTGTAAACAGCAGCAGTGGATGCATGCATAAGACGGCTAATCCACTTCAGATCACAAGCCAAAGACGAAAAACAGACACTTTGTGAAAAAGATTGAAAATCAAAGAGCAACACCAAAAAATAAAAATAAATGACATAGTGGCCTTTGAAAAGTGAATGAAAGAGGGGGGGGGGGGGGGGGGGGGGAGGGGAGGGTTGTGAAATCAACAGCAAAGAACAGACCATGGATACAATTTTAAAAGTGTTTTAAACATCAGCTGTATTTTAAAGACACAATACCTCCAAAACAAAGAATGAAAGATTACCTGCCATTGAAAGACACACTACTGCTAAAATAAAGTTTGCTCTCAAAGCAAATCCTTATTTCATCAATACTCTTCTATCAAAGGCATACAGCTATCATGACGTTTTAAGGGTAAAAATGTATCTGTATGGCTCTCCGCACTGCATTGTACCTCAGGAGATCTATTGATTTTACAAAGACTACGGAAGCTGAAACAAGAGACCCTGTGATGGCTCCATCACGCCTCTCTCTGATCAGAGACTGAAAAGAACTATTTTTGACAAGTTTGTAATGTACACCAAGCACTTTTTGGACAGTGCTGCCACTCTGGCAGTAAATGTAATAAACCAGCATAAGAATCTAAAGATGACTCGACCTAGCCTTACTGAAGGTTGCAGTAGCTCACAAGGACCAATGCTTCTATGCACCATTTACATGTGTTCCTTGAAGTAGAGAGAATCATATCCTTAGACTATACTTAGTATTAACTATTCCAAATCAAAGAAATGTTCTGAAAAGGGATATAAAGAACTACATGTACACTTCTTTTGTGAAATTGTGGCAAACATTAGAAGGATCATATACTAGCAATAATTGTTGTTAATCTGCAAACATTTTGCTTCTGAAAGGCAAAGACAGCATTAATTTTGATGCCTTTTTTCAAACAAATTAAGGTTGTGGTGCACAAAAATGTGCTGAACAGCACATCTCAGGATCATTATCTGACACAGTGCAGTAACTCTTACTCTGACATATGTTTTCATACTTACTTTCTTTCATGTTCGATAAAAAAAATGTTACTTCAAGTTCTCAATCTAAAAGAAAAATGAGAGCATCCTCTTCTTATTCAATGCACTGATCGAGGTACAAGACACACCCCTATTTTGCTTACTATACTTTTACTAAACCCTAAAATTCCCTCTTAAATTGTACTTTTTAACAAGAAAATATAAACTGCAAAAAAATGTATGCAAATAGCCATAATATGATGAATGCATACAACTTAACAAGTGACCTGATCTGCCAAGTTAGACCTTTTGCTCTATAGCCATAAGGTAAAAAATCACAGATCAGCATACAATACATGCACAAATAACAATAGCACAGATCTCACTCACCTCAAAGCATTTCATTTCTGACAAGGAAAACAAGAACTGAGGCCACATCTCCATGAGACACAAACAGAAACTCAAAGGAACTGTGCACAGCTGCTCTGTCGAAAAACAATGTACATCACATGGTCACGATGGGAACATGCTGAAACACACTAGTAAGAAGAAAAATTCTGGCTACTGCTACTGTAGCAACACAAATGGCTTTTTTTCCCAAGCACAAAGAACAATCAAATTTTAATACACTTACACAAAACAACTTGCTTTTTAAAAAAATTTAATTTGATACATTTGTTTTGTGAGTGGAGCAAATGGGTGGGTTTAGGAAGCTGTTTTTCCTTTTTTTGGAAGTGAAACAGATCTTACCACAAGTTTGCCCAAACTCCTTTTCCTTTCTTCTTTAAGTTCTTATTCTTATTGAAAAGTATAAATTATAACTAAAGTTTCTGCAATCATTAGCACTACAAGTTGCTAGCAGCTCACTGAGTCGCTAGCACTACTTGTCAAAAGCACTATGTAATCACACATTATATCACTGCATAGTTCCAGCGCCCCTAGGTCCAAAGAGCTATTGAACATAGTGCAATAAACACATAGTGCTATTGAGACATTGTGCTAACCGCCACAGTTCTAATTATCAAGGAAACAGATCATACATTCCAAAATATCTACACAGAAAATATTCAAAAGCATTTAACCTTCTGGCTGTCACAGTGTCAGTAATGTGTTTTTGTTAAGGTGATTCATGCAAAAATCACCTCAACAAATTGCGCTACCAACAACTGGTTACTCAAAAATAAAACAAAATATATATATGTACAGTAAATAAAGCAAGTAATAATGCATGCATTGCTATAAATAAATATGGGAGGGAAATGACAACAGCTTTGATACTGGCTGACTAGACTGAAATAAAATACATTACAAAAACTAACCCCTTTGTGTATGCAACCACCCATACTGTAAACAAAAGTGCCTACTGCATGCACAAACGGGTTGATATCACCAAAAGCAGGCAAAATGACACAAACTGATGCACATACCATAGGGCTTGCCTGGAAAGACACTGATGTAAACGTCTGTCTGGCACTGGTAGAGTACTCCACACTGTGACACCTGATCCTGTGTACTGTCCATAGACATATTATGGGCAGCAAAAACTGCTGCCATTTCCATCGCCATCTGCTGTTGAACTATGTGCGATCTCTCACTCAACAACAGGGAAGAGACGAGATTCCCCCAAATGTGGGTTGTCTGGAAACAGGCCAGGAACAGAGCATGGAAACGAAACATCTTACGATCAAGCTGTTCCCGAGTAGTATTGGCCGAATCCATGGCCAGTTTTAGAAGATAGGAAGTCTTTGCAGTCCATAGCAAGCCATGGCCAAAGCCAGCCATGATAGAGGCGGGCACTAAAGTGTAGAAAGTTGGGTAGAAGTTTGCACCAAACCACAACAAGAAGCAGAGTGAGCCCAGAGTAAGTGTCCATTTGGCTGTAAAGATGTTAGTCCATAGTGGAGCCAGAACGCAGGTGAGAACCATGGTGCCATGAACGCAGCTCATGGCCACAATACCCAGTTGGTTCTCTGCATTCAGTGACGACTGCAAGTTCTGAACTCCACGAAATGGTGAAAAAATCAACACAAAGCTCACACACAATATGATTAGATTTTTCTTAGGCCCACAAATTCCTGTGGCAGAGACCTCACTTTCCGTCCTGAAGGGTTCTACACAGCTACTAGAGGTAGTAGCACCTGGTTCAGTAATAGTGATACTTGGTGCATCCCGTGTCATTTCCACCTTATTCTGTGAATATGCCAGTAGTTGTACGTCTTTCTTATAGTGCTGTGTAGCAAACTGTTGGTTGATATGGTTTTGAGTTTCACATAAAGAATCATTCCCACCTCCACTACTCTCAACTCTCACATCCACATGATTACCAGTAGGTTCTGCCGTCAGCCTGTTGAGCTCCACATGGTTATCAGCATTACATTTATCCTTTGTGGCCTTGACGTAACTCTCTTTGCGCACTTTACTCAACACGTTTTCAATGTAGTCCTCTTCAGGAGGGGCAGCATCAGCGGTACCACTATCCCCATCACGTCGTATAGCATATCTGTAGCTCTCACTGCGCTGACGACTGTGCTGAGTTGCAAATGTGTAACTAGGCCTGCGTGGCCGGTACATACCAAAGCCCATCCCAAGGCCACTGTAATCCCAGGGTGACAGAGTGTTGTGTGAGTTGGTACTCATGGTGCAAACACCACACTTTCTTTTGTGATCAACTACACATCTGAAAAACATGTTAATGACAAACCTAAGCATAATGCACTAAATGTAAATTCATTCATAGGCACGTGTACCATAAGCATTTTAATTTATACTTTTTAAACTCTTTGGGCTGTTGGCAGTACTTTTTGCTGGGGTGATTCAGCAGGAATCACTTTGACAAAAGTGCTACAGACAGCCAAACGATTTTAACCACTTTGCAATAATTCTTTATTTTTGAGCACTTTAGGTGAAAATTGAGAACCATCAAAAACATTTGATAGTATAGGGAGTGTATTGTCTGGGTGGTTTTTATTGTTTATTTTTAATGTAGTGAAATTATTATTAAAATGAGGCGGTGAAAATATCTGAGTAGATAGTATGTACCAACAAAAATATCATACCACCAATGACCCTATCCTGCAAAGCTGTTTTTTTTTGCTTTCCATGCAGTACTGCAAGCTTGTGAAAACAAGTATTCCAGTTTCCACTTGTTACTTAACTCATTCTACCCCAGACACACCACAGCAAGATCTGGATTGACCATGATAGCTCAAGGGTGATGCCAGAATAGCTTGGCGCCTATGGGCGCCAAGCTATTCTGGCATCACCCTTGAACTATCATGGTCGATCTGTGTCCTGCACTAGAGAAGTAGAGTGCAGTCTTCAGAGGACAACGGCAAAATTTGGGGATTTCGGTGTTGGGGTAGAATGAGTTAAAGTACCCCCAAACACACAAAATCAATTATTACTGATGGCTATTCCTCTTTCAATGATGACGTTAAGAGAAGAAAAAAAATGGTATAAGTATTGCCACTATTGCCATTAAGATGGTAGAAAACTTACATTTCAATAGCTGAGTAAAATCAACTGATCAATCTAGATCCAGATATGCATCACTCCATAACCCGGCATATGAGGACACTGTTGTTTTGAACGTTGTCAAAACATTGAAGTCTATGCATCTCCAGAGTGGCTATATCTCGAATGGCTATGTGCGATGCTGCCGCTGAGCGCGCGTTCTTCCTTCTAAACACCTCTCGCGACGCAGGAATAACAGCACTTACACTTTTACTGCCAGGAGCGGCGACACGAAGCCGTCACTGACACGGCACGTAACAAACGAACCAATTCTCAGACAGGATTAACTCTGTCTGAGTTTCTTTGCTACTGTGTTTGTATTGAACCTCACAAGAAACGTACCAAGTCGGGAAGACACCTCTCCTGTAACGAAATTACCTCTTATGAGACCATCAGACAGGCCTTAGGTGGAAATCGAATTTCGCAGACGACTCTTCTCTTGTATCGGTGTCTGTCACAGAACCGCAGCAAAAATATATAATTTGTAACAATAAAATTGTATCTCGCACAACAGCTAATGTACATTTAATAGCATGCACATAAAGGATGGTATAGTATAATTTTCCAAACTTTTCAAACCAATGTCAATTATGCACCAATGGTGTCTTACCACATAGCAAGCTTTTAGCCCGAAACTGTTAGTATGGCTGCGTCCATGGGATCGTGTACGTGTTGACGATTCACAGGTCCTCATACATGTTTCTTCAAAACCTATTGGGGTCACGGTGTGTACTTGGCTGTCTGTACTTTTACTAATGTATCTGTATGTGTCACCAAATGCTCATAGAGTCTTTATTTTATAATGATTATCGTTAGTGTATTTACCGGCAGTCAGCTGTGCTCTCAGAGCGCTAACGGGAATGTGTGAATTTTCAAGTCAGTCCCGGGGTGTTATTTCCTTTCTTGTGCAGTCATCAGACATGTTTTATAAATGAAACCAACATAAACTGCAACTGTAAGATTTGAGCATAGTTATAGCTTTTCTAGTTTTTGAGCAATGACATTGAAATTATACACGTGTACTGTACCCAACTTTTAGTATCTTATTTTTTGGAAAAGCCCCCCCCCCCCCCCCCACCCCGCCGGGGGGGGGGGGGGAGGTGGAGGGAGAGGGCAACGGGTAGTAAAAAGCCTCAAGTTATCACCTGTCTCAGTTGCAATGTACTTGCTAAGCAAAACATTCTTCCCTGAATGTGGCTTTGGCCAATCACGTTTCTCAAAACAAACTTACCCAACTGTTTATTCAGTCAAAATCCTTAGGCACAAAAAAAAGTAGTTAAATAAGCAATTTAGGGGGTTACACAATGAAAACAGCTGTTTGCAGGTGTTATGTGACACCTTTAGTTCTAGTTTCATGCTAGGACATAACTCAAAAGTATTAACGAGACAAGTTGGATAATATCATTGACAGAAAGTTTGAAATGCAGGCACCCTCTGTATGCTGCATATGTGATGAGCCAAAATGGTGCAACCTCAAAAAGCCAGATAAATAAAATCTGAGGGGGTTGCAGAACAGAACAAAAAAATTATGTGCACACTTTGTGTCTGACCTGTTGAACAAATTTCATACAAAACAATATGAAGAAATATCTTTGACGTCAACTCCCTAATCAGTGACAAAAACAACTGGCAAACCCTAACTCTTATTACAATAAATAATATCTTGTTGTGAGGAAAATAGTGAATTGAGTTGGAGCATGCAAAATTGGTGTATCAAATTGAGCTCAAACTTTGTAAGATACAGTACATATTTGTGCAGGTAGAGTTAGGACAATAGGCTGTAAGGCCTCTTGTGTCCTTTCAGTGTTTTTCAACTTTAAAAAAAAAATTAAAAAATTATTTATGTTGTGCACAATGTGCTAATTTTGTCAAATAAAAACTTACAATCTCTTAAATAGGATATCATGTTGGGGTTTAAATATACTGGTTGGGGTTTAAACCCCAGAGACCGCTACGGTAGCCAGGCAGGCCTAGCCGGAGGCACCGAAACAGCAACTGGCCCCCAACACCTGTCTCCCTCTCCCCCCACCCCACTCACCCATGATCCTTCCCCAGCTTAATCCTGCACCAGAAGTAAGAATTAAGTTGTTTTTTTTTTTTTTGCGCACCACCAGCAACCCAGCAATAATGGTCAATTGGTTGACCGTGGCAGGGAAAGAAGAAGTAGAAGAAGAATGTACCCGGAAAGCTTGTAAATGAATTTAATTCTGGACCTTCCTTTTTAACCTGTTATGTGAGTGAATTCCAGAATTTAAAAAAATATATAAATTTGTGGATACATGCCATAAATTTATTTGTTCTGCAGTGTTACATTTCACTTTGCACTGTTTCTTGTTTTATCTACAGGTGGAAATAGTAGTAAAGTGGACCTAAATTGGACAAGCAACTTCATAGCATTACAAAGGAAGCATGCCACTAATCAAAGTGGTGTGACATCAGCAACTATAACAAAGTAGTACATCGTTCTGGCTCACTTTTTCTTTGCCAGCAGCTGCCACATGTCTATTGAAAATGTTAAATGTTTAGGGCTTAACGCCTTTTGTTCACCACAAAGGTGATTTTCCAAAACGGGACACCGAATTGTGTCTGAACAAATTTTGACCCCAGCTGGATTTGAACCCATGACTGTCGGTTGAGAGTCAAACTCTCCACCACCGAGCCACCCAGCTCCCCAGATGTCTAATGAGATTAAGCAGCCACTTTGAACATTTTTCACTTTTTGGTTTCCAAGCAATAATCTCATGGTTACCATAGTCCCTCATTATTACTATTAGAATCAAAATAGTAACTTGCACTACTACCAGTAGCTTCCACTATGATTAGTATGAGTCAAAATGCAACTGTGCCAAAGTCAGAAACAGTCCACTGTCAGCTCGTTTGCTTTTTACTTTTAAGTTTTACAGCCCATTTTTGTATGCTATGCCTGACACTACTAATTACTATTGTGGCCAGATGAAAAGAAAACAGAAATCTTTATCAAGCAACCAAAACCTCCCAAACGATCTTCCCCATCTAGTTTCATAAATTAAGCTCACTGCACATGCTGTACACAGGTCTCTTACTCCCACTGCAATGCCTGGGGGAGGCAAAGGTTCTTAAGCCGACATCAGCCTTATGTGGCCCACGCACACCTAATGTGGGCCCAGGAACCTTGTGCTTACCAAGTGTTTTTTTTTTTTTTTTTTTTTTTTTAAAGTCAATTAAAATGCAGGACCACATTAATGTGTTAAAAAATAACATGGGCTGACTACAATAAACTGTCTTAACTGTATTTTATTTTCAGCTCTGCAGCCATGAAGATCACCTGCCAGTCTTTGGTGCTGATGCTGCTGTGCCTGACATGGCACAGAGTAGCAGGTCGACAGAAACCTGTTACTGTGAAACTGGATGCTAAATGGGCTTCCACTCCTATTCTGCTTGAAGTCAGGTACACAACTTTGGCTCTTTAGAGACATGTCATACTGATGTTTGGCTAGTGATGTTAGTATTTATATATATGTGGCTAACTCTCAGAAGGTGCCCTGGATGACCCTCTACTCACATAACACATCAAATCTACTAAAGTTTATGTGACCAATATCTAACAAACAAGTGTGTAAAAACGTTTGATGAAAAAAATAAAAGTAGTTTTCATACCTAGATGGATGATGAACGATCTTTTTTACTCTTTCCTGTGGCAGAATTGAGCATAAATGGCCATGAACAACGCATTTCGCTTGGGTAGGTCACTTCTCAGTACAACTGTCAGCATACAACTCGCTTCTGATAAAAAAAAAATCAAAACGTGAGTGAAAATGATAAAAAATGAATCACTCTTTAATACTACAACACCTGCCTCACTCTCTTGGGGTGTTTTATGCCACTGCGGTGTACGCAGAGATTGTCTGTCACTTGTTATGTGTGGTGTCACAATTGATGTGCACATTACTGTAACTGCTGCCCGGCTCAAAAGTGGGATTGGCATGAAACGAATGATTTTAAAAAAAGATGGAAAAATTAATGAGTCTCAGTGAAAACAGGTCACGTTGATTAATTTAGACCTGGTTTTGAGTGTGCCAAAGTTGTTTGGAAAACGCCGAAGTGGTGAAAAAGCAAGATGGGATGAACCATAACCCACAAAATCCCTTCTGTATGAGAGCTGTCCTCGCTGTCAATGGTCTCTACCTTTTGTCTTTGACCTGATTTTGATGTTGAATTATCTCCTATTGAAAAAGTCTCGCAGATCTGCCAATGCGTCAGTGAGTTCTATAAGGGGTGCAGGACATACGAGTCATTGATTTGTTAAATGCCATTTGTCATGATGTAATTGTAAGTTTTAGTTTTTACGTAATTTTATATTTTACGTGATATGAGTTTCACTTTCGCTTCATAGGCTTGAGAAAATGGTGACAAAACTAGAACTTCACGGTACAATTTCTGTCTTGCTATAATTTGTGTGAAAGCAGGTTGACTTTAGCTAGCTACATGATAATTTGATATACTAAGTACGCGGGTTATCTGCATGCTCTTCTGCGCGTCGATGTGTGTGTGTTACTGGGTGCATGCGCGCACGCTCCAAACATCTCCAAGAGGCATAGATCCCCATGTGCCTGGAGGGCGCATGATGATCTATTCCTCCTGGAGATGCGCGCATGTTTGTGTGAGAGAGGGAGAGCCGTGCACGCGAGAGAGAATGACGTCATGTTTAGAGTATTATGTCAGTTTTTGCGTGGTGACGGAGTTGGCTCTTTTATATCACCGCCACTGTCTGACTTTCTCTAGAAGTAAATAATTTTGAGTGTTTTAATTCTTTTCTGAAAATAATTATTTGTTACTAAAGGAGTTGAAAAGATACAAAGCTGACTAACAAACTCATCCAATGTCTTTCTCCAAACTAGCTATATGCTAAAGTTCAAGTAAATATGACAAAAATTATGGACTGTAATCTGAGTCAACCGACTTCCTATAAACGGTTGTTTATGTCTTCAATGAGACATTCAATTGCAATATATGCTCGGAGGCCCTCTTAGTCTTAGCCACCCACTTAAGAAAGTATTTCGCCAAGTTTCAAGCTTGTGTGTACAGAAATATCGGAAATTCTCTTGTTTACATACATACGCACACACATATACATACGCACATACGGCGCTTCGCGCCAAATGTACGTTCATCAGCGTGGTTAGCGTAACTAGACATGACGTAATTTTTATCTTGTTACTTCAATTGTTAGAGGTTTAGCCTGCCTGCCTTTGACATCATGGACATGCTATTAAATTTGCCCCACCGCGACCCGTCCTAAAAAGACCCTTCTATAAATAGATAAATAGAAGGGACTTAAAACGGGGCTTTCATTGCACCAAATCTGCATTTTTTCAATCCGGAAAGACGGCGGCACACACCCATGTTGTTTTTTCAAGGAAGATCATGGCAGTTTTACACAGTGGTAAGTTCTTTATCAGCGTCAGCTAAACAATTCTGTCACAAGTAACACAATATTGATACGTGAAACATGAAATTACATTCTTAGATCAGAATGGCAGTAGTTGCTTTGGATTCTTGCAATAATGAGTTCAAATTCTTGAACGTCGCTTTTGGTGACTCAAACACTGGCTTATGGTATGAGCAGAAAAAATATTGACATAATATATATATTATATATGACGTCATGTTACAAGAAAGATGATTTTATGAATTCATCTGACCCACAACGTACACTGAAATTATTTTATTAATCTCTCTTTTTGTGCTAAATTTTTTTAAAAAGGATTACATCTGACTTAAATTTTCAGTTACAGCGCATTGATAAGTACTACAAGGCGCAGTGGACTGATAGCAAGACCTACATTTGCCAGGTGGGTGATTTTGTTTAACTCTGAAGATCCTAGAACAGTGGAAGGTGCAGTGCGGTAGACTAGTGACGCCACACCTTCTATGATCTTATAAATTTCCATTATAAGCTACTAAACAAGGTATGCTTGATTCTTAATTAGTTCACTGTAATGAACTGCGTAGGATAAAGGTTCACCATGAAAAGAACAATGCCAGACTAGTTTGGTTCCTGAAGTGAATGGTCAGTTAATCTTTCAGGATTCTAAAAAAAGAGCCTGACAAGTGTTCCTAACAAAACAGAATCACGTTGAACAGGGCCAACAGAGTACAATTGATATTTGTGCTGCTTTCCAATAATAATAATTACGGTATTTATAATGCACTTATCTTATAATGATTATAACTCTAAGCGCGCACTCACAACTCTCGCACGCATGCGCACGCTTTAGACAACGACTCACGTACCACAAACAGTGAAATACATTACGACAGTCAGTTTGGGGTGGGGAGTGTGGTGGTATAGTGCTAGAACTGTTGAAAGAGGTGAGTTTTGAGGGCAGACTGGAAGGAGGAGAGAGAGAGTGTTTCTGATGGAGAGAGAGTGGGAGAGTGTTCCAGGTGAATGGACCGTATACTGAGAAGGAGCGGGGGCCGAAAGTGCTGAGTTTGGTGTGGGGGATGTGGAGGCGGAGCGGAGGGAGCGGGGAGGAGTGTAGGGGTGAAGTAAGTTTGAGGGATAGGCAGGAGCACAGTTGTTCAGGGATTTGTAGCAGAGAGACAGAATCTTGTATTGGATGCGTTGGGGGATGGGAAGCCAGTGAAGGAGTTTGAGCAGGGGAGTGATGTGGTCGGATTTTTTCTTTCTGAGGACGAGGCAGGCAGCATTGTTCTGGACACGCTGGAGTGTGAAAGTGGTGGAGTGAGGGAGGCTGGAAAGGAGAGAGTTATAATAGTCGGTGTGAGATAAGATGAGAGAGACAGCAAGTTTGGTCGCAGCTTTGGTGGTGAGGTATGGTTAGTCAGCTGTCAGAATGCCCTCAGAGATACTGGACAGGTTAAATATAATCATCTGTCATGTAAGGGATTGATCTGCATTACCATGGATGACAGTCTTCAATCCTGTAGACTGATTCAGCATTTTCTGAATTTCAGCTTTTTGGTTCAGACAAAACAGTCCTTCAGCCAGCCTGTTCCATCTGCAAGAGGCATACATTTTCATGAGACCATGCATATGCAGGGGTTTATGAGAATTCATGTCTCTTACCTACTTACGCCTGTCACCCCTCCCCGGGTATAGGCTGTCGACGAGAGACCTCCAGCGACTCCTGTCCTGTGTGTCTCCTTCGATTTTACTCCAGGTGGTTCCCAGTCTCTTGATGTCTGCTTGGAAGTCTCGACGCCAGGTGTTTCTGGGCCTGCCTCTTTTCCCCTTTCCCTGGGGGTTCCATGACAATCCCTGCCTAGTGATACTGGAAGCTGGTTTTCTCAGACTGTGACCAATCCATCCCCATCTTCTTCGCCCAATTTCATTCTCTGCTGTTATCTGCTCTGTTCTCTCCCAGAGTCTGACGTTGCTGATCTTCTCTGGCCAGTGGATTTTCAAAATTCTTCTAAGGCAACTGCTTATGAAGATCTGTAGTCTGTTGACTGTGGTTTTTGTCAATCTCCAAGTCTCTGCTCCATATAGGAGAACTGCTTTTACGTTGGAGTTGAAAATCCGGACTTTGGTGTGTTGTGACAGCTTTCTGGAACTCCACACTTTTTTCAACTGGAGAAAAGCTGCTCTGGCTTTACCGATTCGTGCTCTGACATCTGCATCAGTGCCGCCTTTTTTGTCGATGATGCTCCTGAGATAGGTGAAGGACTCCACCTCCTCCAATGGGGTGCCAGCAAGCAAGACTGGTTCTTCCCTGGTTGCGTTCAGCCTCATTGTCTTTGTTTTCTGTTTGTGGATGGTGAGGCCCACTTGGGACGAGATGTCAGCAAGCCTCGTGGTCTTGTCCTGCATTTGTTGATGAGTGTGGGACAGTAAAGCCAAATCATCTGCAAAATCGAGGTTGTCAAGCAGTGTTGACAGTGTCCACTGTATTCCACTTCATCTGTGCTCCGTGGTCCTCTTCATGACCCAGTCTATGGCCAGTAGGAAGAGGAACGGAGACAGCAAACACCCCTGCCTGACACCGGTTCTGACCTGGAGCTCCCTGGTGAACTGCCCTTCGTGGATCACGCGACATGTCATGCCATCATAGCTGCTCTTGATCAGGCGGACGAGCTTTGTGGGTAGACCATAGTATCGTAGGACTTTCCACAGATTCTCTCGGTCCACGCTGTCAAATGCTTTCTCGTAATCCACAAAGTTGACGTACAGCGGGGAGCTCCACTCCAGAGACTGTTCCACGATGATGCAGAGAGTGGCGATCTGGTCTGTACATGATCGGTTTTTCCTGAATCCTGCTTGAATTCTCAGCTGGGGGTCAACGGAGCTCTTCATTCTCTCCAGGATGATCCTGTTCAAGACCTTTCCTGGTACTGACAGCAAGGTGATTCCTCTGTAGTTGGAACACTTGCTGAGGTTGCCTTTCTTGGGAAGCTTGATTAGGTACCCCTCCTTCCAGTCAGCCCACATCACCTCCTCTTCCCAGATCTTTCCAAACAGTGGGTACAGCAGCTCTACTGTTGTCTCTAGGTATGCTTTCAGAGCCTCCACTGGGGTGCCATCTGGCCCTACTGCTTTGCCGTTCTTCAAAAATGCCACTGCTCTTCTGATCTCTTCCCGGCTGGGTCTGTCACAACTGATGGGTAGGTCGGTCTCTGCTGGCTGGATGTCTGGGCGGTCGGGTGGGCTGGGTCTGTTCAGTAACTCTTCAAAATACTCGGCCCATCTGTCGAGTTGGTCTGCTCTGTCTGCAATAGGCTTGCCTTCTTTGTCTTTTACTGGTCTTTCTGTATGGCCATACTTACCCGACAATCTTCTGGTAATGTCGTAGAGCTGTTTCATGTTGCCGCTGCCTGCTGCCTTTTCTGCCTCTGCTGCCAGGCTGTAGGCCCTCTTGTCTGCCCTGATACTCCTCTTCACCTCGCGGTTGGCTTCCGAGTATTCCTCCTGTGCCCTTGCTTTGGCTGCTCTCGTGCGACTGTTGTTGACAACTGCTTTCTTCTGCTTCCTCACTTCTATCTTCTTCAAGGTCTGTGCCGACAGCCAGTCCTTGTGATGGTGTTTCCTGAACCCTACAGTGTCTTTGCAGGTTGAGTTCAGCGCCTCTCTAACTGCCTTCCACTGCTGCTCTGTGGTGACCGCCTCCTCTTCATTTACTAGCTCCGGTAGCGCTTGAAACTGGTTGGACAGCACCAGTTTGAACTCTTCTCTCACTCCAGTCTCTCTCAGGAGGCCTACATTATAGCGCTGTCTTCTTGTTGTCTCTGTGCGGCTTTTCTTTAACTTGAGCTTTTGTTTCCTCAAAATCCATTACCGATGGCATTACTGTATGGCATATACCTCTTTACTTACCGATTTCAGCCTAAGCACCCTTGTGTATACCTACCCAACAAGGGGCGTAAGCGAGAGAGAGAGTTGTAACCATGTAACCAAGTGACTGGGTAGTCTCCCCTCCCTCTATCCGGTCATGCGCGTAACTTACCCCCAGTCGTACCCTTTGCTCCGCACAGGATGGTCACCGGCTTCAGCCTCTCTCGTTTTGGATGTATTTCTCTTCTCTCTTCCACTTAGTGGCTTATAAACAGGATGACGAGGTAAGGCCTCGGGTTATGCCTACGAGTAAACGGGCAGTTTACTTCTCGTCGGCACCTCCCTTGGAATTTTTTCGTTCGTTTGCGGGCTTAGCCCTCGACCGGTCGTGAGTACTGTTCACGGGCCTTTCGTGTACGGCCCACATGTTGTTTCTGAATGGCGTCTGCTTTGTGTTGCAGTGTACAGCTTTGCACCTGCTTGCGCTGCAAAGGCTGTGTTACGGACAACCATACGCTGTGTCTTGTTTGTTCCGGCTGCTCCTCTGCTCATTCCTGCGCAGTTTGTGCAGCTTGAACGGAACGCAAGTGGTCGCAGCTGTGGGAATCTTTCAGTGTCGCCGCCCTGGGGCTTCGGAAGCTACCACGCCGATGGGGAAAGACAGGTCAGTGTGTAGCTTTGTCCTTCCGGTAGCCTCCGCCCCCCTCCTATCTCCGCGCCGGCGGGCGACTTCGGCGATAGTGGGGCCCTCTCCTCGGCGCTTGTTGGACTCCGTACCGTTGCCCTCTCACAGTGATAACCGGCTGAGTCCAATCCGTCTCACATGGCCCTTCGCAAGGGGTGGCTGAGAGACCTTTGCCACTCTCGCATGGTCCCCCGCTAGGGGTGGCTGAGAGACGCGGCGCGCGGGACTCCCTCCCGCCTTCGCTAGCTTCCGTCGACACGCTTGACGGACCCGGTACCGTTGCCCTCTCACTTGATGGCCGGTAGAGTCCTTCCGTCTCTCATGGCCCTTCGCAAGGAGTGGCCGAGAGACCCTTGCCAGTCTCGCATGGTCCTCCGCAAGGTGTGGCCGAGAGACAGGGCACGTGGGCCTTCCTCACGCCTTCGCTAGCTTCCCGTCGACACGCTTGACAGACTTGGTACCGTTGCCCTCTCTCAGTGATGGCCGGTAGAGTCCAATCCGTCTCGCATGGCCCTTCGCAAGGGGTGGCCGAGAGACCTTGCCAGTCTCGCATGGTCCTCCGCAAGGGGTGGCCGAGAGATGGGGCACACGAGACTCCCTCCCGCCTTCGCTAGCTTCCGTCGACACCGCCCGTCAGCCTTTGCTCGCCCTTGCAGATTCCGTCTTCGGACTGGCGCGCCTTTCCCGCGCCATCTCGAAAGGAGCCCGTCCCCGTGACGTCGGTCTCCTTCCCCCGGTGCTGTCAGGGCTCCCGGCCGTAGCCGGTCCCCTCGGGCTTTGTTTGTCTCAACCGTTCGTGCAGTCCTCGGTAGGGGCCCTCGGCGCTTCGCTCGGATGCTTCCCCTCGGCCTTTCTTCGGAGCTTCCTCCTTACACTTGTAGGAGCCCCGGCTAGCACTACAGTAGTGCCCGGTTCCCGACAGCACGTGTGTTCTGCTAGCTTCCGCCTTCCTTAGCTCGCCGCGCCGATGTTCGGATGCTGATTCTCCACTTTGGGACAAAGTTTCAGTCTCTCCTGTGTTGGGGTTGATGACGTTCTCAGCTTCCGGAGGATTCCGATCCCGCCATTTCTCACTGAATCCTAGCCCTCTTATGCTCTGGTCTTGGATGCACCAGGGGGTCTTTTGGGGCGACTGACACTTCGCATGCTCTGACGAGGCAGCGTGTTTGTTCGCATCTCTTTCCTTGGAGAGCTGCCTTCTGTCTCCCCCTCTCAAGAGGACACCCGCAGCTGCGGTGGTTGTTCCTCTACAAGCAAAGCGTTTGAAGTCTTGGCTTCAGCCTCCGGGATTTCGGTTCGGGTGGAGCCGTTTACGATCGCCTCGCCCTAGGCAAGCTCCCGTGATTGTGGCTCTTCGCCGACACGCAGTGGCCCTCCGGCGTCGATGTCAAGTTTCGGCAGGCATGGTACGCGGGACCTTCTCTAGTTTGCCTGGCCGTTTGTTTTCCTCCCGGTCTGGAGAAAACTGCCACCCTGGCACGTATTCTGGCGTGTGCAGTTTCTTGGTCTTGCCTTCTCAGGCGGCAGTGAGAAGTATGGAGGAATTTTGGGAGCGGCCGGATGAGTCTCATCTTCGCGACATTCCATCCTTCACCATCACAGCTTCGCGCAGTTCTCTACGTTGCGACGAATTCTTGGCGGCCGCCGCGGTTGCGACCTTGAGACGGCATGCCGTGCTGAAGGGCCGTCCGACGTTCCTGCGACCTCCGTCGCTCGGCTGCGCCATGCCTCCCTTGGGGGTACCCTTCCCTTGGTCCTACTCGGCATCGGGTCGAGATTAGGACCTTGGATCCAGCGCCCCTAGTTCACTCCCTTCGCGTCCCCCAGCCCAGCGTGGGGACAGGGAGCGCGCATTTCGGTACTTCAGACCTTCTTCCGCCGACGCTGCCCCGCCGACCCCTCCCATTTCAGCGACGAAGTCCTAGCCAGCGACTTGTCGCAAGTTGAAAGCACAGCTGTTAAATGTCACCCGAGTGAGTCACGCAGCTAAAACATAACAATGCCACATACCCTGACACTGTTGGAGTAGGCAGACTGAGAACAGCCCCCTCCCATTTGGCCAAAGGGCATACAGCAAACATAGGAAGGGTCATGCACTCGTGGCGTTATCTATGCATGTTAATGTAACAGAGAAGTAGAGTTCGCCTTTGATGTGTGATGTGAGTGGTACTGACAGTTCGTAATCACAGTATATAGAAGAGCATCCCCCTTCCTGGTTATCGACGTAGATAACAAAAAGTATAAGCAGGATTCAAGGGCTTAAGGAAATATTTAGAAGTAAATGTACTGCCATTTACCATTTTACGTCTGTATTCCTGAAGCTGAAATATGCTGACGGTGGTTTCAAATACACTTGCCTGTTAAATCTCCGGCAAGACCCATGTACCGTTAGGTTTTACAACTGCACAACCTTTTAGTCTGAAACATCGTACTTTACAATGAATTCCAAGGTCTCCCTGTAAATCAAAGATTGTATCATAGTTAGCTTTTAAATTTTGCTGTCGTGTGGATTAAATCGAAGGTTGCTATGTTTTGTCATTTGTTAGTTACTGTTGTTTTTCTCAGTGGTGTGCAACAAACTCAAGTTTTTACTTTAAATGGTCCATTGCTGACCATTTCGTGATCCGTGCCGGAGAGTGATCGCGTGGTGATTATTTAACCGCTGGGAGCGAAAGCCCGCACAGTTTTCGTTCACTTACCTGCCTCACTGACCTCGTAATTATTGGACGTGTTGTGCATGGCTTATGTTTTTATGGTCAAAATGACCAGCACTTTCCAGAAGTCATCGCCCAATCGGTATATAACAATGTGTTTGCTGCGATTGACGAAAACGCTCGGGTTTCAAGCAGCGACTGCTGTCCTTCCTTTGGGTGTGGCGAAAATAGAGGAATACATGTTTTTGTTGAATCTCAACACTTGAGTCCGTCAACGCCTACCAACGATAAGAATGACATTGCAGAAGCCATTCAAATCACTATACAGCAAAGCCATTCGGATGTGTGCCATGGCGTGACCATGCTGCAACCAGGCACACTAGACCAATATAGCACTGGCAAACAGATCAAAATCTATAAATTGAAAGATGCTCTGTACTCAGGGCAGCTACGAGCTAAAATTGTTTATGACAAACGCATGTCGAACGAAACTGGCGATACAAATGATCAAGAGAGGTGCAAGTCATGTTCTCAGTTGGAAGCAGAAGGAGCTTCTGTGCATTGGAAAACGTTAGATACGACAAAGGAGTGGAAATACTTCGTGCCATTACAGTTTCAGTTCCTTCTGGAGACGTTTATAAGCAAGATGTCTGTGGAAAAACAACAGACAGGGATGCATTCATCAGGAAAAAACTGCGGCGCCTGTATTTGGCATTTCATGGACTCTTGAATCTCAGGGACAGGAGCTATTGTGGTGTTCTGAAAGACGTTCTCACTGATCAACTGACATACGGCTACCACTCTGCATCGACAGTGTTTTCAATAACATCGCAAGCAGGACTCACGAGAAGCATGAGGGATGCTGAAAGACGTCTGAAGAGAGAGGCAAACGACACCGACTGTCATTTCAACACATACCTCCGTCGATATGACATGCAGTACTGCACAGCAGCCGGGATCCTGAGACGACAGGTTAGTCTTCGAGACTGTTTCCTTGTATTGTGTTTGGACAATCTGGTACGCCTCACGTTTCACACAGACCCTGGTAGGGGCGACTCCAGGTCATCCCAAATTTGCACAATCCCTGTGACTCTCAAAGGGCTCCCTAAAGACTCTGAGGTAGTGGACAGCTGGCACGAGGACGGTTGTCAAGGTATTACCACTAACTGTCGATGCATGCAGCCGACCCACCTCACTACTGCCGATGTGGTTTTGCTCCGGACGTCAGCAGAGGAATCAGCCCAGTTGTCCAATTTCGCGACGAGTATGGTCTTTGGTCTGTCTGCAATTTGGCAAGAAGTGAATGTCGAAATGGGTGGAATCATTCAGAGAGCAGTTGATCACAACCCCAGCGTCATTGGCGTTGAGAGTACACAAAGGGGAGAACTGAACGGTACGTAAACTGTTGCCTCTGTATTTCTCTCTTTCGGTCAGTTTGTCTGCTCGTCAGGTGGTGTGTGTTTGTTTGTTTTGTGTGTGTGTGTGTGTGTGTGTGTGTGTGTGTGTGTGTGTGTGTGGAGACAGACACTACACCATCGAAAAGCCCTTTTGTCAGCCACACGTTATGTGTTATATGTTACACATTTCTTGTGCAGATGCCGTCTTTGATGAGTCCCTGGATTCTTCGTTTTCGGAAACTTCTGACCTGCTGAACATATCTGGAATTGAAGAATTTTGCATCGAGGAAACAAAGGCAGAACAAGAAATTGCTATTCTCAATCAGAGCTTAAAAGAACTTCTTGTAAGCGACAACGCGAACAGTACAAATCACGATCTTACAGAAGCTGCGTCTTCTCAAAATAAAGTTCCAAATGCTACAGTTACCCTCCTCAACTCTGGCTTTCGCATTTACCATCCACCGCCTCTTCTGACGCGTCACCCACCTCCGTACATCGGCAAAGACGACGATATCTCCAAACTGAGAGAAATAATCTCCGACGCCATCAAAAAGAGTGGGAAAGATGCCACTTTCCTGAGAGACAAAAGTCGGATTTTATGCGCACCAGACCACAAAATCCCTCGCGCTGGGACCATACAGCGTTGAGGCGCGTCTCCTGGGTGGTGGATAGGGGGTCCCTCGTGAGAGGGGTGCACCGAATGAAATAAGGTGCCGTGAACCAACATGGTCTAAGGGAAGGTGACCCCGACAGAAAACCCCTGGTCCTCCTAGTAAGGGGGTTGGGCGTGGGGGTAGCTTCCCCACCCTGCAAAAAAGGAAATAGCTACAAAAACGCCGACGAAAAGACTAACAGTAATTCCTTTCCTGGAGGAGGAAGGTTCTTCTACTAGAAGACTTATGACGTCCTGTGGTGAAAGCCGGAAGTCTTCGGAAGCCACAGGACCGAGCCGCCTCTCTCTATCCAGGGATACAACCATGGGCACATGGAACGTCAAGACCATGTACCAGAGCGGCAAGGCCGCCCAGATAGCAGCGGAAATGCAAAAGTACAACCTTTCCCTGCTAGGCATCAGTGAAGCCAGATGGACGCAGTCTGGCCAGAAAAGGCTGTTAAGTGGGGAGATGGTTCTGTATTCAGGTCATGAAGAGGAGAATGCCCCCCATACAGAAGGAGTAGCACTCATGCTGTCACCAGTGGCACAGAGAGCGCTGATGGGCTGGGAACCTCTTGGGCCAAGAATTATAACAGCAGCCTTTAGAACCAAGAAAAAGCTCAAGCTGAACGTCATCCAGTGTTATGCGCCCACCAATGACAGTGACGAGGAAGAGAAACAAGAGTTCTACGACCGACTCCAGAGTGCCGTGGACAAATGTGCGGAGCGAGACATCACCATCGTCATGGGCGATTTTAATGCCAAAATAGGGGAGGACAACACCAGATACGAAGAGGTGATGGGGAGACAGGGACTAGGCTCGGAGATGAGTGAGAACGGGGAGAGGTTTGTAGACTTTTGTGCTCTAAACCGACTTGTCATTGGAGGCAGCATCTTCCCACACAGAAGAATACACAAAGCAACTTGGGTCTCACCTGACCATACAACAGAGAACCAAATAGACCATATCTGCATTAGCAAGAAATTTAGAAGATCCCTTCAAGATGTTCGAGTGAGGAGGGGAGCAGATGTCGCCTCAGACCACCATCTGCTTACCTTAAGAATGAAGCTCAAGCTAAAGAAAAGCCGCACAGAGACAACAAGAAGACAGCGCTATAATGTAGGCCTCCTGAGAGAAACTGGAGTTAGAGAAGAGTTCAAACTGGTGCTGTCCAACTGGTTTCAAGCGCTACAGGAGCTAGTAAATGAAGAGGAGGCGGTCACCACAGAGCAGCAGTGGAAGGCAGTTAGAGAGGCGCTGAACTCAACCTGCAAAGACACTGTAGGGTTCAGGAAACACCACCACAAGGACTGGCTGTCGGCACAGACCTTGAAGAAGATAGAAGCGAGGAAGCAGAAGAAAGCAGCTGTCAACAACAGTCGCACGAGAGCAGCCAAAGTAAGGGCACAGGGGGAATACTGGGAAGCCAACCGCGAGGTGAAGAGGAGTATCAGGGCAGACAAGAGGGCCTACACAGACAGCCTGGCAGCAGAGGCAGAAAAGGCAGCAGGCAGCGGCAACATGAAACAGCTCTACGACATTACCAGAAGATTGTCGGGTAAGTATGGCCATACAGAAAGACCAGTAAAAGACAAAGAAGGCAAGCCTATTGCAGACAGAGCAGACCAACTCGACAGATGGGCCGAGTATTTTGAAGAGTTACTGAACAGACCTAGCCCACCCGACCCCCCCCGACATCCAGCCGGCAGAGACCGACCTACCCATCAGCTGTGACAGACCCAGCCGGGAAGAGATCAGAAAAGCAGTGGCATTTTTGAAGAATGGCAAAGCAGCAGGGCCAGATGGCATCCCAGCGGAGTCTCTGAAAGCAGACCTAGAGACAACAGTTGAGATGCTGTACCCACTGTTTGGAAAGATCTGGGAAGAGGAGGTGATGCCAGCTGACTGGAAGGAGGGGTACCTAATCAAGCTTCCCAAGAAAGGCGACCTCAGCAAGTGTTCCAACTACAGAGGAATCACCTTGCTGTCAGTACCAGGAAAGGTCTTCAACAGGATCATCCTAGAGAGAATGAAGATCTCCGTTGACCCCCAGCTGAGAGACCAGCAAGCAGGATTCAGGAAGAACCGATCATGTACAGACCAGATCGCCACTCTCCGCATCATCGTGGAACAGTCTCTGGAGTGGAGCTCCCCGCTGTACGTCAACTTTGTGGATTATGAGAAAGCATTTGACAGCGTGGACCGAGAGACTCTGTGGAAACTCCTACGACACTACGGTGTACCCACAAAGCTCGTCCGCCTGATCAAGAGCAGCTATGGTGGCATGACATGTCGCGTGATCCACGAAGGGCAGTTCACCAGAGAGCTCCAGGTCAGAACTGGTGTCAGGCAGGGGTGTCTGCTGTCTCCGTTCCTCTTCCTACTGGCCATAGACTGGGTCATGAAGATGACCACAGAGCACAGACGAAGTGGAATACAGTAGACACTGTGGACACAGCTTGACGACCTCGATTTTGCAGACGACTTGGCATTACTGTCCCACACTCATCAACAAATGCAGGACAAGACCACGAGGCTTGCTGACATCTCGTCCCAAGTGGGCCTCACCATTCACAAACAGAAAACAAAGACAATGAGGCTGAACGCAACCAGGGAAGAACCAGTTTTGCTTGCTGGCACCCCGTTGGAGGAGGTGGAGTCCTTCACCTATCTCGGGAGCATCATAGACAAAAAAGGCGGCACTGATGCAGATGTCAGAGCACGAATCGGTAAAGCCAGAGCAGCCTTTCTCCAGTTGAAAAAAGTGTGGAGTTCCAGAGAGCTGTCACAACACACCAAAGTCCGGATTTTCAACTCCAATGTAAAAGCAGTTCTCCTATATGGAGCAGAGACATGGAGATTGACAAAAACCACAGTCAACAGAGTACAGACCTTCATGAACAGTTGCCTTAGAAGAATTTTGAAAATCCACTGGCCAGAGAAGATCAGCAACGTCAGACTCTGGGAGAGAACAGAGCAGATAACAGCAGAGAATGAAATTGGGCGAAGAAGATGGGGATGGATCGGTCACAGTCTGAGAAAGCCAGCTTCCAGTATCACTAGGCAGGCATTGTCATGGAACCCCCAGGGAAAGAGGAAAAGAGGTAGGCCAAGAAACTCCTGGCGTCGAGACCTCCAAGCAGACATCAAGAGACTGGGAACCACCTGGAGTAGAATCGAAGGAGAAGCACAGGACAGGAGTTGCTGGAGGTCTCTTGTCGACGGCCTATTCCCGGGTAGGGGTGACAGGCGTAAGTAAGTAAGTAAGACCACAAAATCGCAAATAACTTGTTCCGGCTGATGGAGGAGGACGCCCGATTCAAGATAATCCTACCTGAGTTCCCTGTCCTTCATCTTCGAAAATCAAAGATTGTCAATCTCTTCGGTGCTTACAAGGAGGCTGGACTGGAGACACTAGCCCGGTTCCTGCAGGACTGAAGAGGCAGACTTCAACCGAGTTGTGAGGCCGGAAAACATCGACAGCTGCACAAGACTTGTTAGGAGACTAGCAACAGCTATCCACATCGCCTTCATTGTAAAGTTCCTAGAAAGCTTGCTGCCAGAGAATGCCAAGGAACTGTGTAGTGAACTTGGACAGAGCCAAATCCAAGAGAGGTGGAAAGTCCAATATGAGGAGTTCGTTGATAGAAAGAAGGATGAAAACGCCACTTTTGCCCTTCATGTGGACATACTAAACCATTGCGAAGAAGTTTTGGCCATTGCTCTCGCTGAAAGGATCGGTGGACAGCAGGGCTACCAGTTACTGTTGGCTGTAGTGAAGAGGTCTCTCTCGTTCTCTTTTCTGAACGGTGCCTCGGCCTATGCAGGATTCTGTGTGCAGCTACTCATCGAACATTATAGCGCCGGGACATTTCATTGCAGAATGAAAGAGACATTATATTTCAACACCCTATCGACCCAGCAGCATGAGGAATTTTGGTCTGGACTCGCAGAGAGAAATGGATCACAGAGCTGCTTTGAAAGGATTCCATCCGAGAGGAACTGTGCCTTCCATCTTGCCACGCATGTCCCTGGTGGACTAGTTTGAAGAATTAGAAGAAATGAGGACTAACAGTGAATCAACACCTGAAGACGCAACTTTGTCAGATTTTGACATTACTTTGAAGTTAACAGACACAGATCTCCAATACATAATTCCAACTGCAAAGATGATTATCAAAACTGTCAATCTGTCTGCAGACGCGGATCCACAAACCCCATTTAATGCGTATGCACAAAATCCCGTTCCGTTGACACTTGCTGCTTTGGACAGGAACACACAGGAAGCCAGAGAATATTTAATTTGGCGGTTTCTTGTCGCCAGAAAGATGCTCGGAGCAACAGAAGCTGACTGTCCTTCGATCAACTCAGTACGCGCCCCGAAAGAGCTCCTGGCAAAGCTGAAGTCAACGAAAAGCGTCACTATCAAGCGAATGACTTGCAGAACATCAGCGCTTTCTTCCACCTCCGAAAAACGAGAGAAGAAGAGGCAGCTTACGGTTAAAAAGGAAACCAAGAGCATTCAGTGCTTTTCTTCTGAAAGGAATACTTGTCAGGCGATTCTCCGGCCAGATTGTTCCAAATCAGACACCAACAAGGCTGTGGGCATCAAGAACGCCCTACTTTCTGTCCTTGCCGAAGAAGGGGGGGCCACACCCTTGTTTCCTTGAACGCCAAGATGCTGCCATCAGAAATGGCCAGTCGAACCAGTATCGCCATCGTCGATTTTTCTGGCGTCAACTTCAAAACTTTCGCTGGATCTGGAGTTGCATACTTAAAACACGTTGAGCAAAATATCTTTTCCAAGATTTTTAGGAACTATAAAACATTGCGACGTGTCATCGTGACCGAAGAGAAGTACTCGTTCACGCCGGATGATTTGAAAGCTGCAACAAGACAACGCCGACACAGAGAGATGAAGAGTACCATTGCTCACCTGAAGGATCCATCAGAGATGATTGACAGCAGCACATTTGACAGAACAGCACTCACGTCGACGTCTAGTGGTAAACAAGCCATAAGTACGTACCTCGCAGCAAACATCGGCCAGATGGATATCAGAAAAGATGTCATCATCGACATTGACAGCGAATATCATACCGCCGACGCCTGCGGAACAAAGTTTGCTGTGCCTCTTCAATCCATCTTCAGTGCAGACGGCTACCAGTCATCCATTCTTTTGCAGTCTGTCCAGCAAAGAAAAGGCGAGGCTGAGATGGCGCAGCTGGACTGGCTGGTTGATGTTGTGCCAGACCTCAGACCAGGAGAGAGCATCATTTCTTTAGTGACCTCTGCAGACATAGACACTATTCCAATTCATCTCTTTGTCGTCAGCAACAGGTGGCCAAGGAAATCGGATGGTTCATTCATACACCCTGTTCATGTCGTGCTACAGAAGACCAAGGGACTTTACGACACCTACAACATCACGGGTATCGTTGAAACACTAGAGAAGAAATATGGAAAAGGCGCTGGGATGAAGGTTGCCATAACCTTGTGCATGGGTGGTAATGATTTCCTGCCGAAATTTTTCAATATTTCTCATGCAAAGCTACTACAGACGGTCTTATTCCAGGGTTACTATCACACATTGTTCCCCTTTGTGGCAGATGGTGATAAAGGCTATTACACAGGTGGATCCATCGACAAAGAAAGGTACTTGGAGTTGATGAAAACCTTATACTGTCCGCCGCGCTGCAACCCCTCTCAACTGTCAGTTGAGTCGGTCAGACAGTACAGTATTAAAGACCCCAAAAAGTCTACCTTCAATAACGAACAGTTGTGGATGCCACCAGTACCAGTGTTACATCTCATCGCAGATCTCATCGACCTACAGATCGCATATCTGTTCACTGCCGGCGACCACGCCTCTAGTTTGCCAGATTTCCTGTCTTCTGGATGCCTTGTCAAACGAGCTGATGGCCAAGTAGACTACAACTTTGACTCCGAAATGAGAGTTGAAGACAAGCAGGACCTTCTTCAAATCCCAGAAGCTGTCCTTCAGGGCTTGATTCTTCGGGCCAGCAGACAAGGATCGAAACGCCGCATGCAAGACACCCCACAAAAAGGCGAGCGTCGAAAGATAAAGCCAGTGACATCTACTCCAAAGGTACTCTATCACTGCTTAATTTTGTACCAAGAGTTGCGAATAAAAAACTTATTATACGTGTATACGACGAAACAATAACACGAGAAAGTGTCACATCAGCCAGAAACACAATAACGTGTACACTACACTAGACTAGCAAACACAGAAATATGGGTATTATTTGGTTGGAAATGACATATTAAACCGAATGTAATCATAATAGCAATAAAGAATTGTCAAAGTTGGAACATAGCAAAAGTAGTGTGCCTTCAATCGTTACGGTTCCAAAAGGTTTATTCTAACGTCGATTGAGCCATGACAGTTATTGTAGCTCAGTTGTACATGATCATACAAGAAGATTTTGTTCCAGCTAACGACTGCCTTTGTTCTTATGTTTAAACTTTTATAATTGCAGAAACAGTAACAAGTAGAACATATGGAGCTGGACAGCAGCGAGACAGGGAGTTCTTCAGACGCAACATTGAACTATGGACTTTTGTGAATATAACACTGAAGATACTGAATTAGTAACAAACGTTGCACTCATACACCGAGATATGGCGGTTTACGGCATAATGGTGGTCACCTTTCATCATAACCCTTGGACCGAAGCACTCAAGACATCATGTTTTGAAACGGTTGTTCATAGTTGAGTTAAAGTGTTAGTTATGTATTCAGTAATGCGTTAGTTCATGTATTGGTTTTCTTACTTCTTTCTCGGCGGTTTTATTGCGCTACTATAGTGCGTCGGATCCGCAGCGTTTGTGTCGGGCATTATGTCATATTATCGGTACATAACAACCTGAATGATGTACATCAACATTGTATTGTATTGTGCTCCCGCTTATGCGATAGAGTCGCTAGGTGTGAACTTTGTGATGAAGGGGTTACCGCCCAAACGACGCTAATGAAAGCGCAAGTTATATATGACCTCTACTAATTTGGTCATAGTCATGCCCGCTTTTCAAGGAATTGATACCAGATATAATAGTGTTGATATTTGCTTTGATTTGTGATGACATGTCGTATTGAAAAGTATTGCAAAATGTTTTCTTTAACATATGCTGTAGACCGCTGGTGCTCATGCACAATATTTTAAGCACTCTTACTTGTGTGAGTGTGTGCATGTATGCGTGTGTACTTTCATTAACGTCATTGGTAAGCATGATCAAGTACTCTGATCAGTTTTATACATCGGTGAACAAACTGTGTGCACGGCGAGGTTTTCGTTTTTTGGCTGGAGAGGACCGATCGCCGGGTTGGTTGGTCTCTCTTCAACTCAGTCTAATGCTGTCTTTAGAAGTACTGAACTGAGGAACACAGCTGCATATTTCAAGATGCAATAACTGTGAACTGAACTGAACCCTCATGAGAATTATGCATGTGCCTCGTTCATATCAGAAAGCTTTGCTGCAGACGCAGATTCAACAGCAATGATTCTCTCACTATAGTGAGCACAGCTGTAAATCAGTCCTGGCACAATTAATGTAACAAACGCCTCCTCTATAAATTAATTATCTGCTTATGAGAATCTATGCTGTTTAAATGCGGAAGGTGGTGGCTGCCCGGCACTAGCAGGCCTTAGTTTACTGATTAAACTCGACGGGCTTGCGGCTGGTGTTTATGTTAGCTGTCAAGTGTTGCGGAGACGCGTGTAGGGGAGGAGGGGATGCGTTTCCCCACTCATCCAGCTGCAGTACTTTGTCGCTAGACTGCTCCAGGGCCTCCAGTCAGGAGGCTTTCTTTGCAAAGCGACGCGTGGCGTTTGCTGCTGGTGGAGGTCCCTTGGATTTTTCACGCGGTCTCGGAGGGGCTCCATATCTCGTTGTGAGTCCCACTCCGTTGAGACGTTCACCACTGTGAACTTTCAGTCCTTCCAATCGAGACAAGGCGGGCGCGCTTCAAGAGGAATCGCAACCCTTTTTCGGAAGACGGCCTCAGAGGTGGTGGTTCGCCACGTCTCACCAGCATTCTACAGCCGGCTTTTCGTTGTCCCGAAGCCTACCCGGCACCGGCCTCCACGTGGCGTAGGTGGGTAGTCCCTGACTGAGTGGGCTAGCGGACGGGTGCCACCTTTGTCCAGGATTAGGACTTGATGTCAGCAGATATGTTGTTCAGCCTTTTCACTGGTCTGGTTTTTAAGGAGCTGTGCTAACCTAGGTCGTACCATGTTGGATTGGTCCTTAAAAATACTCGTGACTTTTTGGTCCTTTGGATCCCAAGTGTTTGCCGTGCTTGGAGACCCGTGTCGGGGGAGAAGAGGATCCTGGTGGCTGAGGTTCCCTTTGGGCTGCGGCTCACTGGTGCCAACACTCCACTTCGGCCTTGACTTCTACCTAAACGGGAGGCTAGTCGTACCGGCCTAGTCAATCAGCTCTTGTCACGTTGAGCCCTATCCCACTGTTGACATGCGGGTTGCTATACGGAGCACCATGCTATAGCTTCTGCTGCTGATTAGGTGCTTTACGCCAGTATTCCCCTGCATTCAACGGTGTGATAGAAGGCGGTGGCTCAAACGGTTCAATCGGGCTTACCCCCTTGAGTATATCTTTCGGGCAGTCTCCATTGTGCGTCGGCTGGAGACCCGCCGACAGTTGCACTTTCCCTTGTTGGGCTCGGTGGCGGGCGGGGACCCCCGGGGGATGAACATCTCTACTAATATAATATGGATAAAACCAAAAAACCAAAACTAGCACAGAAACGGCGCATAGACACCGACATTGCACATGACAGTGATTCAGACTGTGAGGAAGCGACGCCTCAGGCGTCGGCCGTATGGCCTCGCTTCCTCATTGTCCATAGCAAGGTGAAGGAGAAACCAGTTACCAAGCTGCATCCTTTTCTGGTGGGGGAGACCCTCAGGAGCCGTGTTGGCAGGCCTGACGCCCAGCGCCTCAGGTCTGGTGACTTGCTGGTGGAGTGCCGTACTCGGGCACACTCCAGCGGGCTACTGGGGCTCTCTTCCATCGGAGACACTCCTGTGGAAGTCACACCCCACAAAACTATGAATTCGTCAAGAGGCGTAATCAAAGATCAAGCTTTGGCAGAACTGTCAGAAGATGAACTTGTAAGGAACCTTAAGTCTCAGGGGGTGACTTGCGTCAGGCGCTTCGCTTCCAAGCGAGGTGGTGGGGAGATCCGTCTCCCTACCATCATCCTGACGTTTGGCACCCCCACCCCTCCTACTACCATCTGGGGAGGTTACTACTCCCTGAGAGTGAAAAAGTACGTCCCTCTTCCCCTCCGGTGCTTTAAGTGCCAAAAGTATGGCCATGGGCAGAAGACATGCCGTCAGGCAGAGGCTTCATGCGCCCGTTGCACTAGGCCCGGACACTCTGCTGAGTCCTGCACAGCCACCCCCCTGTGTGTGAATTGCCAGGGGGCGCATATGGCTTCGGATAAGAAATGCCCTCGTTGGATATCCGAGTGCAAGATTCAGCAGGTGCGTGTGGAGAAGGGGCTGTCCTTTCTGGATGCCAAAAAACTGGTTGAAGGCCCTGGTGCAGCTGCGGCTGCCCCAACCTCTAACACCTCAGTGTATACTTTTAGTGCAGCGGTGGCAGGCAAGCGCCCCACCAAAGACTTTTCATGTCAGACCCCAACTTCTTGGTTGGGGGCGGAGCCTCGGCTCCTCTCGCCCCTGGAGAGTAACCCTCCTCCGGTGGTGACAAGGAGCCAGGGAACGCAGAAGGCGGACACTGCCGGTCCGGTTGTGCCGCCTTCTGTTGCCCCTAAGCCTCAGCCCCCACCCAAACCTGTTAGTCAGTCAACTCCAAAGGCTTTTGGCTCTGGTCAGCCTTCTAAGGCCGCTAACTCTAGCGGCAGGAACGCTGCCCAGGACCAGAAGTCTAAGAAATCTATGGGACCGCTGTGCGCACGGGCCCAGAAGGGGAACACAGATGTGCCCCTTCAAAACAAATATGCTGCACTGGAGGAGCGGATGGAGGGAGTGGAAGTTGTTGTTGCTGATGCTGCGGCAGCTCCACCCCCTTCCTCTCCGAAGAACCAGAGGAGGCCCGGGAGCCGGCCCCCCTCTGTTTCTTCAACTCCTTCCAAGGTAAAGGAAAAAGGGGGGAAAAACTCCTTACCCCCAGATCAGACTTAATCATGGACTCTTTGCTTCAGTGGAATTGTCGTGGTTTTCGAGCTAACTTTGAGGAATTACGTCTTTTAGTCAAGTTCTATAACCCCTCAGTCATATCTCTTCAGGAGACTTACCTGAAGACTTCTGACCCTGTGTCTTTTAATGGTTTTAATGTTATACATAAAGGCTCTGATTCGGAGAGGCGCTCGGGTGGAGCGGCTCTTCTCATTAGTAGCCAAATTTTATGTAGCCCCGTTAGCATCGACACCTGTCTTCAGGCTGTCGCTGCTCGGGTTACCTTAAAAAAGACCATAACCATATGCAGTATTTACCTGCCACCATCACTGCGGGTCTGTAGCAATGATATTTTTCACTTAGTAGATCAACTGCCCCCTCCCTTTATTCTCATGGGGGATTTTAACGGTCATGCTCACCTTTGGGGTAGTGACCACTATGATGGCAGAGGTCAGATGTTAGAAGATGTTTTTTCTCAACTTAACCTATGTGTCTTTAACGATGGCTCACCTACATACTCTAACTCAGGTTCCGGATCTAGTTCTGTTCTAGACCTCACTGTGTGTGATCCTTCTCTCATGCTGGACTTTGACTGGAAGGTTCACGACGACCTGTGTGGTAGTGACCACTTCCCAGTAGTCCTGTCATCGGTCAGCTGTGAGGAGGATTCGCCGGTGGGGCGCTGGAATCTCAAGAAAGCTAACTGGTCTCTGTTTGCCTCTCTCTGTCAGTCTCGTCTTACAGAGGAGGTGGTCATGTCAGCTGAAGAACCTGTTTCTTGTTTTACTTCTATTTTGTTGGAGGTTGCAGGTGAAACCATCCCTAGAACTTCCACATCACTCCCTCGGAAGCCGAGAGTACCATGGTTCAATGAAGAGTGCCGCAAGGCCCAAACAATGCGCAAATCTGCTCAGCGACGTGCATTTCGTAATCCGTCGCAAGCAAATATTTTAACCTTTAAAAGACAGCGGGCGAAAGCCCGTTATATTTTTAAACGTGAACGCCGTGCTTCCTGGAGACGCTTCGTCTCATCTTTATCTTCTAGGACTCCGTCCCAAAAAGTCTGGAAGGCTGTTCGAAGAATTAGGGGCAGGGGTGGCTCGGCTTCTGTCGGCCATCTTAGAGATGGTGCCAGTTTGGTCACAGATAAAAAGGCTGTGGCCAGTTTACTTGCCTCCACCATTGCCCATAATTCTTCAACAGAGCATTATTCACCTTTCTTCCAGAGAGAGAAGGAGAAGCGAGAATCTTGTGCTTGTGATTTTATATCGGATAACTTGGAAGACTATAATGCCCCTTTTACGTTTTCAGAATTGCAGCAAGCCATGCAGAAATGTACTGACTCTGCTGCTGGATTAGATACCATCCATTATCAGCTCATAACACATCTGCTTGAGGATTCACTCCTTGTACTTCTCAAGGCCTTTAACCATATCTGGATAACCGGTCATTTTCCGCCATCTTGGCGCCAGGCTGTGGTTGTGCCAATTCCCAAGCCGGGTAAGGATCCTTCCGACCCGGGCAACTACCGGCCAATAGCTTTGACATCATGTTTATGTAAAACTATGGAACGCTTGGTCAACGCCCGACTGGTGTGGCATCTTGAGTCACAGGGTCTCATCACAGACCTCCAGTGCGGTTTCCGGCGCTTCCGTAGTACAACTGACCATCTAGTCCGCTTTGAGTCTTTTATCCGAGATGCTTTTGTCAACAAGCAGCATGTCTGTGCAATTTTCTTTGATCTTGAAAAGGCATATGACACTACCTGGAAGCATGGTATAATGTCTGATTTGTCGGACATGGGTTTTAAAGGGCATCTGCCCGTTTTTATTCACAATTTTTTGTCCAACAGGTCGTTCCATGTCCGTGTGGGCTCCACCCTCTCCGACTCCTTTGAACAGGAGATGGGTGTCCCGCAGGGCAGTATTCTATCTCCTGTTTTATTTAGCATTAAAATAAATAACATTGTAAAGGCCGTCAAGGATGATTCTGAATGCTCTTTGTTTGTGGACGACTTTGCTTTGTGTGCACGAGGTCGAGGACTTGCGTCCCTTGAGAGGCGCTTGCAGCTGTGCATTGATCACATCCAGGGGTGGATGTCTCTCAATGGATTCAGATTCTCGCCCTCCAAGACAGTCTGTGTGCATTTTACTAACCAGACGAAATTTTTTCCAGAACCTAGCCTGAGCATTGCTGGAGTGCCAATTAAGGTGGCTGAAGAGGCTAAGTTTTTGGGGGTCATCTTTGACAAAAGATTGACCTTCTGCAACCATGTTAACTACCTTAGAACCTCTTGTCGGAAGGCCCTCGACATTCTTCGTGTCGTTGGTCGTACTGACTGGGGTGCAGACCGCATCGTCTTACTTCGACTGTACCGGGCCCTTGTTCGGTCCAAACTGGATTACGGCTCTGTGGTATATGGCTCGGCTTCCAAATCTGTTCTGCAGCGTCTGAACACAATTCACCATCAAGGTCTGCGCATATGTCTGGGAGCCTTCAGGACATCTCCAGTTCCTAGTCTGTATGCAGAGGCAGGGGAGCCTTCTCTCAGGCTCCGCCGCATCCGCCTCATGCTCAGCTACGTTCTGAAGCTGAAGGCCCATCCAGAAAATCCTGCCTATGATTGTGTTTTTAACCCGTCGTTTGCAGAGATTTACGATGCCCATCCGGGAGCTGTCCGTCCACTTTCCTTCCGTGTCCGACCTCATCTGCAGGCGGCCGGAGTGGACCTGGACAAAGTTTCGGAATCTCTGCAACACGTCACTCCACCCTGGCTACTACCAGTTCCTGACATCTTGCTGGACTTGACTGCCCACAAGAAGGATTGTACTCCACCAGCCATATACCAACAGAGCCTCAGTGAACTCCTTTCAATTTTTCCTGGCTATTGTCGTCTTTATACGGATGGGTCCAAGTCTGAGGATGGAAGAGTGGCTGCGGCTGCAGTGTCCTCTCGCCATCCTAGACGCCCATTTAAGCTCCGTCTCCCTGACCATTCCTCTGTATTTAGTGCAGAACTGCAGGCCATTCTGCTAGCACTCAAGCATGCCTATCAGTCTCGGGAAAGGAACTTCCTGATTCTGTCTGACTCTCTTTCTGCCCTGCAGGCCCTTCAGGGCGCGGGAACAGACCATCCACTGCTGGTGCAGATTAGAGAGCTCTACGCGGACTTGATGAAGGAATATTATGACATCATTTTTATTTGGGTCCCAGGCCATGTGGGCATCGAAGGCAACAGAATCGCAGATTCTGCTGCCAACAGTGCCCGCAGTGACCCTGTCCCTGACACACAGACTGTCTATTACTTACTTACTTACGCCTGTCACCCCTACCCGGGTATAGGCCGTCGACGAGAGACCTCCAGCAACTCCTGTCCTGTGCTTCTCCTTCGATTCTACTCCAGGTGGTTCCCAGTCTCTTGATGTCTGCTTGGAGGTCTCTACGCCAGGAGTTTCTCGGCCTACCTCTTTTCCTCTTTCCCTGGGGGTTCCATGACAATGCCTGCCTAGTGATACTGGAAGCTGGCTTTCTCAGACTGTGACCGATCCATCCCCATCTTCTTCGCCCAATTTCATTCTCTGCTGTTATCACACAGACTGTCTATAGTGATTTTAAACCTGTTATTAGTGCGTACATAGCCCGCGAGTGGCAGTCCGAGTGGGACAAAGAGGAAGGGAACAAGCTTCATGAAGCTCTTCCTAAGTTGTCTGACAGTCTACCTTTCCGCTGCGGCAGCCGCCGTGAGGAAACTGTCCTTGCTCGGCTCCACATCGGGCACACATATGTTACGCACTCTTACTTACTTAAACAGGATGAGCGTCCATGGTGTTTTGCCTGTGATGAGCAGTTTTCTGTTCGACACTTTTTGCTGTATTGTGCTGACCTAATTGACACCAGATATAAACACTTCACAGCAGACTCCTTGAAGGTTTTGTTCTGGGATGTTCCCCCGGACAAAATCTTCAATTTTTTGAGAGAATGCAATATTTTTAACAAGATCTGAGCATTCATAGACTATGTGAATTTTTTTATTTGCCCTTTTTGAGAGTCTGTAGACGTTTCTTTTCCAGACATGTGCGACATTTTAGCCTGAGATTTTTAATCTATATTTACATCTTGTCTTAAGACCTTGCTTTTAGTCTGGCTGACCAGATTTTTACCCATCCTGCCGTGAGATGGCCTTAGTCGCCTGCTCGGCGTTAAACCCAAATAACTAACTAACTAATCGTTGTCCCGAAACCCGGCTGCACGTGGCGCCAGATCATAGACCTCGCGCCCTCCTTCCGGATGGAACATTCGGTTTGCGGTCAGCCTCGACCTCTCCAACGCGTTGCTCATGTTCCTTACATCCTGCTTCGCGTCATTACCTTCGCTTGCCTTCGCCGACGTCATCTTCCGGTTCGGGCTCTCGCTTTTGGTCTCAACCTCAGCCCGTGGGTTTTACTCAGTTTATGGATGCGATAGTCGTCAGGCCAGGCGGGTTTCCTCGAGCCTGACGTCCGACTACCTCGACGATCTGCTCCTCAAGAACCAGGACTCAGTCACGCTGGCGGCGAACAGAGACGCTCGCTGGCGGCGGACAGAGACGTGTTTCTAGCCATACTTCGTTGTCTCGGATTCCTCCTCAATGGGCCTGCCCGGCACCGGCCTCCACGTGGCGTGGGTGGGTAGTCCACTCGGTCCCTGACTGAGTGGGCTAGCAGACGGGTGCCATCTTTGTCCAGGATTAGGACTTGATGTCAGCAGATATGTTGTTCAGTCTTTTTCACTGGTCCGGTTTTTAAGGAGCTGTGCTTACCCAGGTCTTACCATGTTGGATTGGTCCTTAAAAATATGCGTGAGCTTTTGGTCCTTTGGATCCCAAGTGTTTGCCGTGCTTGGAGACCCGTGTCGGGGGAGAAGAGGATCCTGGTGGCTGAAACACTCCACTTTGGCCTTGACTTCTGCCTAAACGGGAGGCTAGTCGTACCGGCCTAGTCAATCGGCTCTTGTCACGTCGAGCCCTATCCCCCTGTTGACATGCGGGTTGTTATACGGAGCACCATGCTATAGCCTCTGATGCTGATTAGGTGCTTTACGCCAGTATTCCCCTGTATTCAACAGTGTGATAGAAGGCGGTGGCTCAAACGGTTCAATCGGGCTTACCCCCTTGAGTATATCTTTCGGGCAGTCTCCATTGTGCGTCGGCTGGAGACCCGCCGACAATTGCACTTTCCCTTGTTGGGCTCGGTGGCGGGCGGGGACCCCCGGGGGATGAATATCTATCATACTATAATATGGAAAATATCAAAAAAACAAAACTAGCACCAAAGCGGCACATAGCCGCCGACATTGTCATTGAGAACGATAGTGACTCTGACTGTGAGGAAGCGACACCTCAGGCGTCGGCCGCCTGGCCTCGCTTTCTCATTATCCACAGCAAAGTTAAAGAGAAGCCTGTTTCAAAGCTGCACCCTTTCCTGGTAGGGGAGACCCTCAGGAGCCGTGTTGGCAGGCCTGAGGCCCAGCGCCTCAGGTCTGGTGACTTGTTGGTAGAGTGCCGTACCCGGGCACACTCCAATGGGCTACTGAGGCTCTCCTCCATCGGAGACACTCCAGTGGAGGTCACTCCCCACAAAACAATGAATTCCTCTAGAGGAGTGATTAAAGATCAAGCATTGGCCGAACTGTCTGAAGATGAACTTGTACGGAACCTTAAGTCACAGGGGGTGACCTACATCAGGCGCTTCATTTCCAAACGAGGTGGTAGGGAGATCCGTCTCCCTACCATCATCCTGACGTTTGGCACCCCCACAGCTCCTACTACCATCTGGGGAGGTTACTACTCCCTAAAAGTGAAAAAGTACGTCCCTCTCCCCCTCCGGTGCTTTAAGTGCCAAAAGTATGGCCATGGGCAGAAGACATGCCGCCAGGCAGAGGCTCTATGCGCCCGTTGCACTAAGCCCGGACACTCTGCTGAGTCCTGCACAGCCATCCCCCTGTGTGTGAATTGCCAGGGGGCGCATATGGCTTCGGACAAGAAGTGCCCTCGTTGGATCTCCAAGTGCAGGATTCAGCAGGTGCGTGTGGAGAAGGGGCTGTCCTTTGCGGACGCAAAAAAACTGGTTGACGGTCCTGGTGCAGCTGAGGCGGCGCCAAACTCAAATAACAACTTTGTGTATATGTAGCAGAGCGCCATATGCCTCTGGCCCCATGTAGCTATTTTTAGTCCACGTCTTAGGTTCCCCGTTCAGCCACTAGCCGTGACGGCACCACTTGCGTGGCGCAGCGAGTCTTCTGTTGTAGTAATGGTTTTGTAACTTGTGTCTTTTGCTTATTTTTTGAAGCCTCATAGCTTCCGTTCTAGTAAACGTAGAAGGCTGTTTCAATAGTCATTAGATTCAGCACAGTTCCTGCTTTTAGAATATCTATTTGGTTTTGTACGATCTGTAACCTGTCTTAGTTAGATTTACGTTTTTCATGCTTTTTCACGTTTCACTTGGCTTGTGTGACAGTCATTAAAAAATCATATTAAATTCAGTTTAGCGTTAAGCTTTTCCTAATTTAGTTCACTGAAAAGCCCTTTAAATTCTCTTTCGGAAATGCTAAGATTTATTAGTATTGAATGTATAGTTCGCTAGTTATCAAAGTTTATTCAGGTTGGAACTAGCACAGTTTTCGCTCTTTTCTTTGTCTGGCCGAATCGTTTCGGCTCCGCGAGAGAGTTGCTCTCTAAGCGGCCCGCGCTATGCCTATTTAAAGCCGAGCATCCGGCCGGCTTGTAGCAGACGACTATTTGCTTGTAGCAGACGACTATTTGCGTACCATTTAGTATCAGTGCGTGTAGTTAGTACCGTGCCGGCTTCACGTCGAGTATTTGATCGTTTCTGGAAACTGGACTGCGGGTCGAATGCCCTGTAAGTAGTGATTATTTTGTGTACATATTCATTGTGTGTCTTTGCTAGTGATGATTTTCTTGATGTTTGATTCTTCATTGTTGTCAGACCTCGCATTTTAGGAAGCCAGTTTTGGATAATGTGTTTCCGCTTTTTTATAATATGTTGCGATCCACATTGTAACTTTGGGGTGGTTTCTCTTTTGTTCACATTTGTAACGTCAGTGCTCGAAGTTGGAGAATGTAGCTTTGGCTCGATCATTATTACTGTCTTGTGGGAACGATCGAGAGTTTGTGTAGGTTATCTAGTCTTTGAAGAGCCTTTCGTTAGAAATAGTACCATGACCGGTCGTGGCGTGGCGATAGCGTCACCGCCATGATCGAGTGCGTTTAGATTTGAATTTTAAGTCATTACAGTGTGATTGTGGGGATCACCGCAGTTTGTAGCGCCGGTATTACTTGCGTCAGAACTTGAATCCAATTCCGATTTAAGGAGAACATAGTTATTCGAGGTTGACAATCTTGAGGTATCAGCATCGCTTTGTTAAATTTATGTTAGTTGCTTTTGTATTCATTCTTATGTTGGGCTCCCTTGCCATTTTGACTCTATGCTCTGTCTTCTCTCTCCTTTGTCTATCGCTTTGCTAGTACTCCCTACCTGTGCTACTCATTGACGTCACTACTATCCGCCATGTTTGTTTATGCATTGCCATGCATTTGTTACTTGCCATTTACCCATGAGATTACGTAGTTACTCATTGATTTTGCTTATTCCTATGTTTGCGTTGGTCATGCATCAGCGTGTGAACATGTTTTACCAAAGATGCAGGTGCGCGCCCCTATGATCCCCGATCATACGGGAACGCTTCTGCGGCAACCATAATCACACCGTACTCGGCCGCGAACCCCTAGGATCCTTGATCCTACGGGAACGTGGCTGATAATACGGGTAATAGTTACTAGTTGTATTAATGATAATTCATCGGTTATGATTTGGTGGTTTAGAATCGGGAGTAACTCGATTCTGCTAAACGCAGTTGCGCGCCCCTAGGATTCTGAATCATACGGGAACGTGACACTTTTTATTCGTTGCATGCAGGTGCCCACCTCTAGGATCTCTATGCCTATTGGAGGGCATCTGTCATGCTACCGCTAGTACAGTCATTACGTATGTACTTGTTTGTGGCCATATTTACGGTAGCGTACCTCTATGATTCCAAATCATAGTGGCTCGCTTCTGTAAGACTATATTGAGTTTATTGGCCTCCTAATTTGTGTATTTTAGTATTTAGTCTTTGCCGAGTAGAGATTTAGTGGTTTTATTTGTACAGCTTTGGAATAGTTCGTTTGATTAATTATTGGTTTGCTATTGGTGCATGACATTTTCCGTTTCCTTAGATTTTATATTCTTTAACATTGTTTGCTTATATCCTTTTATTTTTATTTTTCAGGTATTGCTTTTTGTTGGTCATGAAATAAAAGAATGAGAACCATGGACAAGAGTTAGCTCCCTTTTGTCAAATACACCCACACTACCTGCACATCATCACATCCCCTCGGCTCGGTCACATATACTTTCAGTGCTGCGGTGGCAGGCAAGCGCCCCACCAAAGACTTCTCTTGTCAAACCCCAACTTCTTGGTTGGGGGCGGAGCCTCGGATCCTCTCACCCCTGGAGAGTAACCCTCCTCCGGTGGTGACGAGGAGCCAGGGAACGCAGGGGGCGGACGCTACCGGTCCGTGGCACCGCCTTCTGCTGCCCCTAAGCCTCAGCCCCCACCCAAACCTGCTAGTTTGTCAACACCAAAGGTTTCTGGCTCTGGTCAGCCTTCTAAGGCCGCTAACTCTAGCGGCAGGACCGCTGCCCAGGACCAGAAGTCTAAGAAATCTATGGGACCGCCGTGCGCACGGGCCCAGAAGGGGAACACTGATGTCCCCCTTCAAAACAAATATGCTGCATTGGAGGAGCAGATGGAGGGAGTGGAAGTTGCCGATGCTGCGGCAGCTCCATCCCCTTCATCTCCTAAGAACCAGAGGAGGCCCGGGAGCCGGCCCCCCTCTGTTTCTCCAACTCCTTCCAAGGCAAAGGAAAAAGGGGGGAAAAACTCCGCACCCCCAGATAAGACTTAATCATGGACTCTCTGCTTCAGTGGAATTGTCGTGGTTTTCAAGCTAACTTTGAGGAATTACGTCTTTTAGTCAAGTGCTATAACCCCTCAGTAATATCTCTTCAGGAGACTTACCTGAAGACTTTTGACCCTGTGTCCTTTAATGGTTTTAACGTTATACATAAAGGCTCTGATTCGGAGAGGCGCTCGGGTGGAGTGGCTCTTCTCATTAGTAGCCAAATTTTATGTAGCCCCGTTAGCATCAACACCTGTCTTCAGGCTGTCGCAGCTCGGGTTACCTTGAAGAAGACCATAACCATATGCAGTATTTACCTGCCACCATCCCTGCGGGTCTGTAGTAGTGATTTTTTTAATTTAGTTGATCAACTGCCCCCTCCCTTTATTCTCATGGGGGATTTTAACGGTCACGCTCACCTTTGGGGTAGTGACCACTATGATGGCAGAGGTCAGATGTTAGAAGATGTTTTTTCTCAACTTAACCTATGTGTCTTTAACGATGGTTCACCTACATACTCTAACCCAGGTTCAGGATCTAGTTCTGTTCTAGACCTCACTGTGTGTGATCCTTCTCTCATGCTGGACTTTGACTGGAAGGTTCACGATGACCTGTGTGGTAGTGACCACTTCCCAGTAGTCCTGTCATCGGTCAGCTGTGGGGAGGATCCGCCGGTGGGGCGCTGGAATCTTAAGAAAGCTAAAGCTAACTTTACTGTCACTGCTCAAATGAGTCATAAGTGACATTTCTATATCATCTCTGCTTATTATGATCATTTTGTTCACATCTACACTGAAACTTTTGTGTCAGTTTGTATTAGTATTGCTCAATGAATCCGTTCCAATGAGTTAAAAATATTTTGTTTGATCCAGGTTTGTTGGGTATTTGCATTTTACTTGTGTCACGTGACGAGTCAGCCTTTGTTGCACATTACCTTTTGTCGCAAGTAACATACTGATGTGAAAAAATTTGCTTTAGAAGTTTGCAGACTTCGTTTCAGAGTTCCATCTTTATTTTTACACTGAGTTATCAATGCAGACAAAGTCATAATCTGAATATCACGATGCTTTTTTTGTCAAAGCAAATGTGTGAGAGTGAAAAAAGAGTCACCTATGACTGATGCAAATGGGTTGTCATTTTGCACATAATTAGGTCATTTTTTCCTGTTTTGCAGAAATATTTCATTGAGGGCTACCCAGAGGAATGGTTTTAATCAATTATAGTTATCATCTAACCTATAGTTTAGGCAAAATGAAAGAATTTGTCGTCACATGTTACAAGAGACATAGTTTTACTTCTAGCTTTTAAATCTCAGTTTCTCATAAACCACTCATAAAAACTCAACAGAACTGAGAAGCCAAATACAAAACAAACACAGAAAATCTGGTCAGATTGTTTTCAACCCATGTTTATTTTTGGGTTGTCTGCATGGCACCTTTTGAGAGTGAGTCATATGCTGCGATAGCTTGCAGCATGTCTGGAAAACTAACGTTCTGTGTCCGTTTGTGGCATGTATTGAGTGAGTAAACCGCTATTACTTATTGTGCACTGCAAGAGAAAAATATGATCTTGGCTTGTTTAGAAAGCAGTATTTATGTTTAAGTTATTCGATTAAAGTAAAAAACAAACACAAAGCAAGACAGCAGACTTTGCTTCTGACATTAACAGTATCAAATACAACAAAGGTGTCATGAATACATTATAAGACTTTTAGAGATCCCAACAACACTTTCTGATGATGCAGTGACTTTCTGCTAGCAAAATTGTATGTTTAACAATAAGAAAAATTGAGTCCCCTGTAAATATGTTTGTTTTCCAAATGCTCTGTGGGTGATCATACAAAGGCTTTTCCTCATCGTAGTTCATTGCTTTGCATTCTTTTCAGTGAGTTTCTTGCCAAAGAATCCAATGACTACTTCTGGTTGTTTGTTCGTGACGTTATGCAACAGAAGCAGCCACTAGCAGGTAAAAAATACTGTGATTTCTGGACTGTGAGGCTACGGTTGAAATTCCCAAAATCGGAGCTGCGCTCTGGAGGCTCTTCACCACTTCTCCTGAACTGGTAAACAGCCTACAGGGCATAACTTCTATAGCTTAACCACCCTTGAGTTGTTATGGTCGTTGCATATTATCATTGTTTATCTTGAAGTTGAAGACTGAATGGGATATATGTAGAACTTCGCCATGGTTTGTGTGTGTACAGTCATACAGTGGCCATCTTTATATAGTGGTCACCTGTTTATAGCAGCCAATCTCCCCACCCAGGTCTGCCCTGGGGGACTTGGGTGGGGTTAACTACTTTTTAGTTCCCAGGGTCACCCTGGTCAGCCCCACAGGGTGGGTTTTCTACCCAGGGCGGGTTTTCCCCTATATTCTGGGGCGTGTCTACCCTTGGTCCATTCCACAAGCAGTGCAGGCACGTCCTGAGAAAGTCTTGTTGCTGTTCGGACATTAAGCAATGTACAACCAACCTATAGCAGCCAACCAAGATGTTTATATATCTCCCCTTCATTTTTGGCTCACGTTCTGGGCCAGTGGTCTGCCATCATCTGTGGCAAACTTTAACATTGGTGTTTTGTCAGAGACTATTCAAGCCACATTCTTCAAACTTGGCCCAGGAATACTTTGTGGCAAAAGCTTTCTAAACATACCAATCTGAGTGACCTCCTTTTAATTAAGGTTAAGGTCACAGAGTATCAAGAAATAGGTAACAAATTGTAATATTTTGACAAAATAGATTTTTTTTCTCAAATACTATTAACAACTTCAAGCCCAAACTTGGTGTGAAGATACCTGATGGTAAAACCTTTATTTGCATACTAATTTTGATGACCCCTCAGAAAGGTCAGGAGATAGGTAAAAAATAGCCATTTTGAACTGAATTTTTTTTTTTTTTTTCTCAAATACTATTTACAACTTCAAACCCAAATTTGGTACAGAGATACCTGATAGTAAGACCTTCCTATACATACTAATTTGGATGACCCCTTGAAAGGTCAAGGGTCACAAGAGTTCAGCTAACAATGTGAAAAATAAGCAATCCAGACCAAAAAGGTGACTGCCAAGCGTGTAATATGCAAAGAAGTACCCAACGGAGAAAGAAACATGCTTAGAAAAGACGGGTACAACACAATTTATTAATATTTCGGGTAAATACCATTTGTCAAAATAGACAAACAAACAAACAGAGAGATTCGCCGCTACTTATCTTCATTGGCAGAAGGAATGTAGCAACTCCCAAAGGGTATTTACCCGAAATATTAATAAATTGTGTTGTACCCATCTTTTCTAAGCGTGTTTCTTTCTCCGTTGGGTACTTCTTTAATGTGAAAAATGTCTATTTTTAGTAGAATTTTAATTTTTATCATGATTTTTACGAAACGTTTCGAACAAATTTGGTAGAAAGGTAGCTGATGATAAGATCTTCTGTGCATACTAATTTGGTTAACTACCTATACTCAGGAAGGTTAGGGTCATGGGAGGTTGACAAAAGTGAAAAATGAGTAAATTTTGAGAAAACGTGGATTTTGCGGGTATGAATGCCAACCCTTTCCTTATAATATGTTAGAACACTTGAACAATTTGCTCATTTCAGTGACCTGTTGGAAGGTCAAGGTCACAAGGTCATTATGTGGATCGGTCATGCACATGAGCCTTGAGGGCTATGGCATTCTTGTTACTATACAGTAATAAAAATAATAATAATAATAATGATACAAATAATAATCATTATAATAATCATAATGAGTACTTACATAGCACCTGACTTAAAAAACTACAGCTCTACAAAAAGCTAATTGTACAAGAAAATAATCTTTAATGACAAAGACCCTTTATGAAATGGTCACTTGTCTGTAGTGGCCACATTTCTCCTGTTCCTTAGGTACTGTTGGTGTTGCAGGCAGGTTTTACTGTACATTTATATGTATTGATCTCTTTGTATTTGGAGATTAGACTAGCCAAATACTGGCACACTTTATTACACGTCAATGAAGCATGGGCACCTAATTAAAAAAACTGAAACACCTTTGTACCTGACTTGCGAAGTCTTGTGTCTAAAATACTCTGGCACATTGACTATGTACTACACCATATTGTTTTGCATTATCAACCCTTTCACTGCCAGTTGACATAGATTGTGTTGCTGCAATCTTTGTTAATTCTACGTCAGAGAAACCCAGCCATCCAGGAGCGCACATTCAAAGAGGTGTCAACAAGAGGCATAGATCTCATGAGCCCCCGCGACTGCGGGGGCTCATGAGGATCTATGTCTCTTGCAGTTGGATAGTTTGTTTTTTTTTCGACAGTGAAGGGATCATGTTTTGTGTGTGATACTTATTTTCTGGAATGTGTGCTTACAGATACAGATCAAGGGATGTACAATCTAGCCCTGCAGCTGGCTGCAAAACATGTCAGTCCATTGCAACTGAACCTACTCAAGCTAGTCCTGTCTCTCAGGGCCTTTTCTCCTGCAGTGCAGACACATCAACAGGTAAAGTTGTTACCAGTGTTACAACTTTGTATCGTTACCAGATTTGAGAGTTCCGCCACTAGCAAATGCATGTATTTGGCTTGTGGAAGGACTGGTACTAGTGTTATGATTATAAGTTTGTATTATATGTTTCCATCATTCTTTTCCTGTTCTTTTGTCTTGCATAACATATTTTTGTGTTGACCTGTTCTCGCAGATTGCTCAGGAGCATCCTGCATCGTTTGAATGCAAAGCATTTGTGGAGGTCAGAGGTCAAATTACCTGCGACCCACAGAAGTTATCTGACCTGCTGTCTGATGATGGGTGAGTGAATTTTCCCCTGTTTTGTGGAGGGTGCGGGGGGGGGGGGGGGGGGGGGGGGGGGGGGGGGGGAGCTCGTGTGGAAAAAAAAATGTTTTAGGCTGGGCTGGTCGTCATCCATCTGTCTTTGGGCATGCGGTGTCTGTGGTAAACTTTAATGTTGGCATTTTCTTGGAGACTATTCAAGCCACAGTCTTCAAAGATACTTTGTGGCAAGACCTCTCTAAACATATCAGATTCATTGATCTTTCACAAAGGTCATATGGGGGGGGGGGGGGGGGATGGGGGGGTAGATTTAGGTCATAATTAGCAGTATTTTGACAAAAATTGATTTGTTTTCTCAAAATACATTCCCGATGACATTACTATTAGGAAGATATGCCTAGCTTACCCAATTTCAGCCTAAAAACCTGTTGTGTTCCTACACAACCAGGGAGGCAACTCTAGGGGGCCGTAACCAGGGACCCTGAGTAGCCTCTCATTCCTGCCCATCCGGTCACGTGCCACATGGTGTCACGCCAGTCTATTTGCTTACCTTACCGTGAACGCTTGTGTTCTAGCCTACAGGTCCTTTGGCTGTGTACGGTGTGACCGGTCATTTTTGGATTACGTATGTTCCTTGGATTACTTGTGGTTCCTCTTCGTGGCCTTGGATTTACGTGGTTGCGGGCATGGTTGTATGGTTCCACTGGGATTACTGTGTGCCTTCTGGGACTTCTCTGTCCCGCCCGGTGTTTTCTGAGGGGCTTTTGGCAGGTTCCATGCCAGGAGAGGAGACCAGACGCGCCCGTTCGCACCTTGGGGAGAGGATGACACATCGGGCCCGTACTTACTCTGCAGGTCCCAGGACTTCATTTACCACTGGTTCCAATGCCTCCCCTCGAACCTGGCCCGCCCGCTCCTCGGAGGAGACCGGCCAGCAGTGCGCCCACCTCATTGAGGCTGGCCTACAATTTCACAAGGCGGTGACTGACACGTTTAGCCCTCACGCATCTCACGGGAAGAAGCTTGCCCGCTCCCCCAGGGAGTCCGGCCGGCAGTGCGCCTGCCTCATAGAGGCCGGCCCGCAGTGCGCCCGCCTCATAGAGGCCGGCCCCCAGCGATTCCCGTCGCCCCTTCCCACGACCGCTGACGCAATAGACAGGAATGAAGAATGGCCAGGAAGACCGGGGACTGAGGCTGGCCCACAGAGACTTCCGTCACCCTGTCCCACTATCACTGGCAGACCTGGTAAGCTGCATGACGCTAGGAGCTCCTTGCGGCCAACGGCCATACCATGTTGAATACTCCAGTTCTTGTCTGATCACTGAAGTTAAGCAGCGTCGGACTCGGTGAGTACTTGGATGGATGACCGCTGGGGTACTACAGTGCTGTTGGCACACGCTCCTCTGCCTCTAGGGACCGTGATGTGCAGCGCGACGGCCAACACAGCCCCGACCCTCCTCGCACTCCGCTCGCTCCGCCACTTCTCACGCCTCAAGGCCTCACCCACCCACACGCTACGTACCGGCATGCCTCTCCCTGCCGGCCCTGGCGTCCGTCACCTTCCTCCTCAGGGCACTCTGGGAGGAAATTGCTTGGTCGGACCCGACAGACTCGCCCACCTCATCGCAGTCGCTCCCCCCGGGACAGGCGGCCCGCTCGCACCAGCACCGTCTCGTCCAGTCACCCCCCTCGGCGCGCCTCACACTCTGCTTCTCCCCTCCATCAGCGAAGGAGCTCCCGGGCGAGTCGTTCCCACCTTCCCCCACCACCGGACGTAGAGACGATGCTAGTGAGGCCCCCGGCTCCTACGCCTCCTCCCGCGCGGCTGGTAGTCTGCTTCCCCTCGCACGGCAGTCCTCCTGGAATGGTTCCCGGACCCCCGCCGGTCGACTCGCCCCTCTCGCCTCGCTCGCATTCCCCGGACAGCCCCTCGTTGCCGGCGGCCCTCCTGGCTTCGAGGGCAGAGCCTCTCCGGTTATTGGATGAAGCAGCTCGTCTGGTTGTGACCTGTGTTCCCTCGGAGGCCTGCCCGCCGTCCCCCCCTAACCCCCCCCCCTCCCCCCCTGCCAAGAGGATGGCCTCCGCCTTCGTCGATGCCACCCGCCGACTCGTTCAGTCGCTCCCCCAGCCCCTGGGCTTCTGGAACCTCGCAGATGCCCTCGCCACACAGCTGCAGCAGGGTGCCTCCCGTGAGGCTGACTTCTTCTCCGACCAAAGGTGGCCCTCGGGGCTTGACATCGCCTTCCGCCAGGATTGGTACGCAGGGCTTTCCCAGGCTTTCTCCTGTCCCCTACTCACAGTGGATCCGCTGGCGCAAGTACAGGCAGGTGGCTCCGGGCTGTCGCAGCGTAGCATTCCCCGCAGCTTGGACAAGACTGCGTCCCTATCCGCAATGCCTTGGCAGACTCGGGATTCAAAGACCTTGTGACACAGCAGTCGTCCGTCACGTCTAGGAACGCCTGGCTCCCGTCCATCTCGCCGACTTAGGTGACCTCCTCCCCCGTGCGGTGGCAGCTACTGGGTGGCGTATCACTCCTCCGTCTTTGCCATGGCCGCCACATCGCACTGCTACCTGATGCGTCGGGATGCTGTGTTCCTAGACTGTCGAGGCCTGCCTCCCGAGGTGAAGACGCTGTTCCGTCGTGCCCCCCTTGGCAGCTCCCTCCTCTGTGGCCCCCCTGGCAGGCGGTAAAGGACGCGATTAAGGACCTCTGACCCAGCAGCGCCGCTCCCTCCCGCTTCTGGCGGCCCGCAAGGTCGTGGGCTGCGTCCTGCTTATTGTCAGATTCTCAGCTCGCCAATAGAAGAGAGGGAAGGAGAAGAGAGGAACCGCGGCGGCGCTCACCCCTGTGGACCAGAATCCCTCCGGATCAGCTCAAGGCTGACGCTCTTTGCGGCGAGTTGCCGCTCTACTACAGAAGGCCGCCGCGGAAGTGGTCACACGGCTTGTCTCCCCAGCATTCTACAGCTGCCTCTTCGTGGTCCCTAAGCCCGGCGGAAAGTGGTGCCCCGTCATCGACCTCTCGGCGCTGAACAAGTACATCGCGGCCCCGTCGTTCCGCATGGAGACAGCCGGGGCCCTCATGGCGGCCGTGCAGCCCATGGACTTCGCCTTCCATCTGGACCTGTCAGACGCGTCTCTACTCATCCCCGCGTGCCCCGCCTCCTGTCGTTTCCTGCGCTTCGCCTTCGATGGCGTGGTTTACCAGTTTCGGGCGCTACCATTTGGCCTCAACCTCCGCCCGTGGGTGTGCTCTCGCATCGTGAACTCCGTCATTGCCAATGCCAGACAGTCGTCCTCAAGTCCGACCTCTTACTACTTGGACGACCTCCTCCTGCGGAACCAGTCAGAGGCCTCCTTAGGGACGGACAGAGATGTGCGGCTCGTGTTGCTGACCCGGCTCAGCTCCCTGGTCAACTCGAACAAGTCGGACCTCACGCCCTCCCGCCGGTTTGTGAATCTAGGCTTTCAGCTTCTGACCGACCTTGACAAGGTGAGACTTCCAGTGCCCCGGATCTGGAAGTTGGCCTCCTTGGCCTGGCAGGTGTCCCAAGAGGAAGTGGTCCCCCCCAGAGTTGGCTCCAGCTCCTCGGCCTGATGAGTGCGGCGGTGGATCTCTTACCACTCTCCAGGCTGTGCTCTTGCCCTATCCAGTTGTGTCTGCTTCTCCACTGGCGGCCGTCCTTCGGCGATCTCGTTACACTGGTGCCAGTTATCCCAATGCTCCAACCTCATCTGCTCCGCTGGGCGGACCCCGCATGGCTCGCGTCAGCAGTACCCCTCGCCTCACGCCCCCCCCCCCCCCCCTCTTGTCTCCCTGCGCGGATGCAAGTTCCGCCAGGTGGGGCGCACACCTTCTACCGATGTTCCTTATGGCGTCCGGCCGCTGGCCACCGGACCTCGCAGACAGGCACATCAACTGGTTGGAGCTGAACGCGGTTTGGAGAGCCCTCATCGCGTGGGAGACACGTCTCCAACACCAGGATCTCCTCATCCTCTTGGACAACTCCTCGGTCTCCTACATCCAGAAGCAGGGCGGGATGCGCTCCCTCTCCCTCTGCATCCTACTGTATCAGGTCCTCTGTTGGTGCGAAGACCGTGGCATCTCCCTCCGAGTGCGACACATCCCGGGCCACCTGAACGTCTTAGCCGACTCTCTCTCTCGACGCGGCCAGCTCCTCCGCACAGAGTGGACACTGCGCCTGGATATCTTTCGAATGATCTGCGCTCAGTGGGAGACTCCCATGATCGACCGCTTCGCCACAAGATGGAATCGTCAACTTCCCCTCTTTGTCTCCTCCATTCCGGACCCCCTTGCCTGGGCAGTCGACGCGCTCTCCACCTCTTGGGACGGCCTCAGCGTTTACGTTATCCTCCGACAGGGCTAGTCTCCAAGGTCCTGCTCAAGCTCAGGGGAGGCAATGCTGCAGTGTTACTGGTGGCACCCGTTCTCCTGGACCAAGTCTTGGACCAACGACCTTCCGAGTCTCGCCAAGGCCCCCCCCCCCCCCCCCTACTGCTGCCCACCCCACGCACGATGCTCAAGCAACCCCGCCAGAGGTTGTTCCACCTGTACCCAGAGCGTCTTCTCCTTTATGCCTGGAGATTGTGCAGCACGCCCTCGCCTCTAGAGGTTCTCGAGTGCAGCAGTGGAGGCTATCGCTACAGCCCGCAGACCCTCGACCAGACGCGTCTACGAGGGAAATTGGCAAGTCCTACGGTCCTGGTGCGCCAACCAGCACCTCTCCCCCACCGATCTGACTACCCCTCAGCTTACCAAGTTTTTCCTCTGGCTCTTCAGCGAGCAGTCCTTAGCACCCATCACCATCAGGGGTTACCTGGCCATGATAGCGTACACTTATCGCCACCTGGCCGCCCGGACCCCGGCTCCGGCTAGGACCTCGCCGACCTCATGGCCCACTTCGGCCTTCAGCGGCCAGTCCCCCGCTTGCTGATCCCACGCTGGGACCTACCCTGGGTGCTTACGTGGCTGAATTCGGACTGATTCGGACCGCTCCCCCTGGCCCGGTTTGCAGACATGACTCAGAAGACCTTCCTGATGGCCCTCGCCATGGCTGCCCGAGTATGCGAGCTGCACGCGCTCTCTGCCCGCCCTGCCGGCTGGCAGTTCAGGACGGATGACTCCGTGCAACTCCTCACTGACCCTTCCGTCCTCACCAAGACTAAGTCTCCCTTGACTGCACCCCAGGTGATCACCATTCGGCCGCTGACAGGGTTGAACTTCCCCAGGAGACCAGGCAGCAAGATCCTGTGCGTGCCCTGCGCATCTACCGGCACCGATCCAAGCCCGTCCGGAGGGGACTGTCACGACATGCCTGACGGAGTCAGGGCGCCGTGGACAATATGAGTGCTGACACTCGAGAAAACCCACCCACTCTAAATAAACCACACAACGCCAGTGATAAACAACAACAAATCCTTTATTACCTACTCTTACTCTAACCCCCACCTCAACCCACTAACGCCCCACACCCTCACACATACCCACACATGCACTCATAACGTATTAACACATAAAAAAGATTAACATATAAAAAATGACTAACAAGTGAAAATGACTAACAGGTGAAAATGACTAATATGGCCAACGGCTATACAAGGCGGGTAACTTTGTCTCTGTACAGTGTCCTCTGTCCCACACTAGACAGGGTGGCTCGTAAAGTAAGAGTACTACCCCTACACCACAGAACACCGTAGCCGCGCTTGCCCACGCACGCCTGTGACCGACGCTCAGAACGTAGAATCAGCCTGCTGTAGCCCAACGTACTTGTCCAACAGGACCGGCTAGCGAAGGCGTTCCGACTCCCGATGATGCGTCACCGTTGGTCGTGGATGAGATCGAAGAACGACGAAATCTTCGAAGCCAGTCTTCGAAGCCAATCTTCGAAGCCAATGATCGAAGCCAATCTAAGAAGCCAATGATCGAAGCCAGTCTTCGAAGCCAGTGCACTGGAAAAGGGCGCATTGTCAGTCAAAGTGCCAACACAGTTAATTCTGGCCTATTTGACATGCACCTACTCACAAACCACGTGAGTTGTGTCTCGTCTCACCCTAATACCCGCCTTGGCCATATTAAATATACAATCACGGATATGAAAGATTCCTATGTACATTCAACATTCGCAAGGTCTGCACTATTCCATTACACTAACATTAAGCTAGCACAACCACTTTTGTATAATAACATTGCTACTGCTAAAACCAACATTATCAAAATATCCACATGTACATACAACGATATGAAATAATCACCAGCAACCACCCACCGTGACAAACTTATTACATTGCATCTAGGACTTAATACAGATATATTTGAAAGGATACCCACTTTAATTCATTTTACAACATGGCCCTTTAAATATACTCACTCGGCGACAGCCGAATATAAACAACTAAATCCGACACCCACCACACTACAACCCACCCTAAAAAACATGGTTAAAGACTCGATTAAAACATCACTAAAAAACTAGACGAACATACCCTTCCGAACCTATGTACACATTCAAACACCCGAGAGCACAGCAGCTAACTGAGGAAAATGGCATGAATTTACCTGTCACTGGTGAGTCCTCCGGCAGGACGAGACAAAACAAGACGAAGACGAACCGGAGGGGTCTTCTGGTGAGTAGCAGCCATGGTCACAAGTCTCTCGGGACACCCACACCCAGGAACACTGGCCGTGGTCTTGCAGGGAGGGTAAAACAACCCTCACACAGCTTGTCAAGGGCTCCAAACGAGGCCGCACCCTGACCCAGACTCTCACTTCGCTGGCTAACTCGCTGACTGACTGTAATATCCCTCTGCTACCTCGCAGTTTAACTTTACTCTGAACACTGTTCGGTTAAAGCTACTTGACGAAAGCGTGCAACCGCTGTGCTCGCTCACTGTTAAGCTTGCTGCACGGGCTTTACGCTTACGCTCACACTACATTTATTAACTTTCTAAACTAAGGCTATTTACAGAATTTGGCGATCTACATTTATTAACAAAAAAACGACTTGGCGAAAAAATAAAACAACATGTCACATCCGTTACGTGACAGGGACGGTCCCGCCTCTTTCTGCCATTGTTCCCAGGCAGAACAGACATCTCGGCCCAGACGATATCCTCCTGGCTACGCTGGGTCATCCGGTCCGCCTACCAGGACCTCTCCCCGGAGGGAGCTAAGAGGCTAAGGATCCACGCACACGAGGTTAGAGCCATGGCCAAGAGCGTCGCCTTCGACCACAACTGTGCCGTCAGAGACATCGTGGTGGCTGTGGGCTGGCAGGTGGAATCAACCTTCGCCCGGTTCTACCTCAGGGGCCTGGCAGGCCAGCGAGAGACCTGGCCCTGGTGGGGGACATCGCTGCGGCGCAACACTCCCTCCCGGCGCCGTAGGCAAAGCTTAGCTGAAATTGTCGGGAGTTTGCTCCGGGGAGGGCGGGTCTGGCTAAGCCCTTATACAGGGGGTAATATTGTGGGCAGCACCCTCCTCCTCTTAGCTATTCTTCCTAATAGTAATGTCATCGGGAATGTATTTTGAAAAAACAAATGAATTTTTCTCTAAAATGTATTTTTTCAAAAAATACTTACCGATGACATTACTCGGAGGACCCTCCCACCTGCCCCACTTGCTGGCATAAGCATTTCCGACTGGCGTGACACCACGTGGCATGTGACTGGATGGGCAGGAACAGGAGGCTACTCAGGGTCCCTGGTTACGGCCCCCTAGAGTTGCCTCCCTGGTTGTGTGGGAACTCAACAGGTTCTTAGGCTGAAATTGGGTAAGCTAGGCATATCTTCCTAATAGTAATGTCACTGGTAAGTATTTTTTAAAAAAATACATTTTAGAGAAAAATTCATTTTTTTCAAATAAGATTTTCAACATCAGGTCCAAACGTGTAACAGCGATACCTGATGGTAAGACCTTTCTATGCATACTAATTTTGATGACCCATCAAAAAGGTCAAGGGTCACACAAGATGAAAGGTCTATAGCCACCTGACCCAGGCAATAAAGAGTTAATAGTTCGCAAGATTTTCTGTGTAAATATTCCGTTAGTTGTACAATAATGCTGTGCAAATAGACACTTATGAGGTTTTCATTTTGTCAGATGAAAGACTTTCCTCCTTTGCAACACTGGTAAGTTCCCTTGACACAGACCTGGGGCAGTAGAAGATCTATGTTGCGTGTGCCTACTCACACAGATTGTGAATAGAAGGGTAGAAATGTCTTAGTTGAGACAAAATGACATTGAAAACACTTTGTATTGGCAAATGTTAGCAATCCAAGTTGGCATATTTCTGGATTTAAAACGTTCATTTTGTTGCAGGATCAACTCTCCTGTGTACAAGTTCGACCATGTGTATCCCAGTGCATTGTCTACAAGCCCACTGGTCATTTTGTACGGACAGCTTGGCACGACAGAATTTATGACCTTGCATAGATTACTCGTAGAAAAAGCCACAAAGAAAGAAATTCAGTACGTGCTTCGGCACTTTGTACAGGTAGGCTTCTAAATCATCTTTGGTGTGTTGTTATTCACAGCATTACATTTTGTGAGCAAGAGGCATAGATCATCATGAGCCCCTGCAGTAGCAGGGGCTCATGAGGATCTGTGCCTCTTGCTAATGGAGAATTGACTTATTGCTAATGCAGATATTCACTTAAGATTCACCAGCGAGCACTGAACGTTCCAGGACTGAAGTAGCCACTGGGACTATCGTTCCAAAATTCTGAATTTTTCCTGCGGCATGAACCGTTATTTGTGTTTCTGTTGTGAACTTTGCATTTACTATTTGGGCTCTCAGAAACATGACTTTGAGTGTAGTTTAGTCAATTTTGTTAACTCTGTGGCAGAAACCAGTAGAGAAGCCTGTACGACTTTCAGGCTATGGTGTGGAACTGGCCATCAAAAGCACAGAGTACAAAGCCAAAGATGATACCAAAGTTGAAGGTGAGACTTTCGACCGACCACTACAGCAGAACCTGTTCTGAGTGACCACCCTGTTGAGAAATCCCCTGTCATGAAAGACTATCATTAAGGTGGATGTACCCACCGATATTATGGTCTTTCATGTCAAGGAACACTTTTTGTCCTTCAAAAATTATCCTGACAAAGCACCAGTCTTTTAAGACCACTTTCTTCTTGTAAATAAGGTGGCTGCTCAAAACAGGTTATACTGTAACTGTCAATTCATATACGTCTAAGAATAACTCGCAACTTTGGGATGCATCTAGTTTAAGACTGTTCAAGGAAAGTCCCTCTAGGCATCAAGCTTATCTGGCACCACCTTGAACAATCATGGTCCATCCATCTCTGTTTGTTGCGTTTTAACCCGCATAAGCCCACGGCCGCATTCCCCAAATTCTGGAGGTGTCACCTAACAACTATTAGGTACTCCAAGCCTTCTTTGCATGACTAAGCGTGACCTAAATTTCACCCATTTTCCATCACTGATGTTAACCAAAATATGCTGCATATATCAATAAAATGTATACTGGGTTGTAGTATGGTGTCTACTCTTTGTGTGCATGTGTGTTTCTGTGCTTATTTTTACATGTTTAGTACTTTATATGTGTTTTACTGGGGTAGCTATCGTTCATGACTTGCAGCGGTGGCACAGCGTGCGTGCATTGTTCACAGCACACATCGACTTTTCAATCGCCTCGCGCATCGTGTTGAAGCGACACAGGCTAAAAATAGCTAGCCAGTTAGGTAGAGTAGAGCTAGCCCTTCATTTTCATATAATTTATTTTTGCATACGATCACAGAAACGTATTCAAATTTCAAGTAGAAAAGTTTTAACGTAATATTCTCACTCTTCTACAAAACAGACAGGAGCGAAAAATATAATAATGCCTAAAATTGTCAATGATTTTTCTATATTATTGCAAAGTTTTGTATATATTCATTACTTTGACTCTGCATGCGAAGCAAAAGAGTGAACATGCTGCCTCTGTGTACGGCGTGTTCGGAGAATGGCGTGCACAAACAATAGCGGGACTGTAGTTGTACCATGTGCTCGGCGAATATATATCATCAGATTTAACCAATCTACCGACTTCAGATGAACATATCGATATGTAATATCATTTTTTTTTATTGATCTGTACATTGCTAGGTTTTAGATTTGCTTTTCAATTGTATTCAGTGTTTCTTTTGAGCAAGCAGCGGTGCTGTCTTGCGAGGTAAAGAAAGCGTGTTGGGTAACTTATCATCGGAAATACTGAATATAATTTTCTCTTTCACAAGAAAGTATGAATTAAACATTACTTTTATAAAAGATGTTAAGGTACGTTTATATTTTAAGTCATTATCTTCTGGCGGTCGTAGACTTTGAGATAAAGTTTTTTTTGTGAAGTCACGTGACCTGCTTGTTTGTTTTTTCAAAATACATTATCGATGGCATTACTATCTGGAATACACTCAATTGCCTATAGATTTCAGCCAAAAAGTTGTGTAACCCACACAACTGGGGAGGAGACACCAGGGATCCACGCACCGGGGCCCCGGGTGGCCTCCCCTTACTACCCTATCCCTTCATTTGTAGGGCGACCCTGTCAGTTTCACTCATAGCTCGACCGTGGACGGTCGAGTTTTTGCCTTACTCCGTTCGAAAACTTTTTTCTACCAGAGTTTGATAGTTTTTTGGCCTTCGTTTGAGGGTTTTTCATAGCCTTGGACTCTCTACTTCATTGACTTCTCTCCTACTCGTAGTTTGTGGACTACTGTGTTTGAACTGAGCGCCGTCCGGTTCGGACCGGCTTTGACTTTCAGTGAGCTTTGCCAGTGACCTTGTGGTTGGCTTCCGCACGTGACTTTGTGAACTTGGTAGGAGTGCGACTTGACTTTTAGCCTTCATACGGGTTTATCAGTGACGCTATGGCTACTCCTGTGTTGAAGTCTTGCCGTATTTGCGGGGACTTTCAGTGGCCCTCCGACGCCCACGACGCCTGCTTGCTGTGCTCGGGCTGTTCATCGGACAGGACGTGTGACGTGTGTGACGAGTGGATGGAAGACCGGTGGTCGCAGATGTGGGACTTCTACAGGCGCGACCGGCCCTCCCGGATGCTTCAATCTCCCCGGAATCCTCCACAGGTAGTCGTCGCTATGTCGGCTCTTCGGGCACCGCTCCGCTCTGCTCGAGGGAGCGGTCGAGGCGAGTGGAGCGTTCGTCAACCACCCCCGCTCTGGGTCTCCTGAGCAGGTGCAGTTGAAAGAACGCAAGCGTAGTAAGAATGAGAGAAAACGTACTAAGAGAGGTTCTCTCTCACGCTCCGAAGCGTCGGAGCGTGACTTGAGGCCCTTAGCAGTGCTGCCCCCTCCTTCGGTTAATTCCGAGCAGGCTGGGCCAGCTTCGCTTTCGTCCCTCCCCCGCCCGGTCTCGTCTGGGCGGGCCAGGGGTGAAGTTGACACTCGTCCCCCACGCTCCGAGGCGTCTGAGCGGGGGTCGCGTGCTCAGAAATTGTCCCCTCCCCGCTTCGCTTTTCCTGAGCGGGCTTGGCGAGACTCTAGAATGTCCCCCCCCCCCCCCCCCCCCCCCCCCCCCCCCCCCCCCCGCCCCGTTCTGACCAGGCGGGCACGGTGTGACATTACAGCGCGTCTCCCACGCTCCGAGGCCTTGGAGCGGGGGCCGCATACACGATTTTTGTCCCCTCCCCGATCCGCTTTAACTGAGCGGGCTAAGCGTGACTCGTTACGGCCCCCCCCCCCCCCCCCACCCCGTTCCGACCAGGCGGGCCCGGGGTGACCAGACCGCTACGTCGCTAGACCGGTTTCGTTCGGAGAGTGCGGAATCTAGCTTCACTGCCGACCATCCTTCCTTCGCGGTCCCTCTGTCCCCGCGACGCTCCGCCAGCGGGCGTCGTGGGCGGCCCCGTCTATCTCTCGCGCGGCGGTGCGGCTTTCTCGGAGCCGGTCGCCCCTTTTGGCGCATTCATGAGAGGGACGGTCTAGTTCTTCGGAACCGGATGTCCTCAGCCTTCATCCTACGGATTCGGCTTCGGCCATCTTCCTGCGGGATTCGGCGGTGGGATCCCCTTCCCGCCTGTCAGCGTTCTCGTCAGCCTCCTCCTACTTGGACGTCGTCGGCCCTTCGCTCGGATCGCAGACTATCAGCACCTTGGATGAGGCCTCCCGGCTTATTGCGAAGTTTCTCCCGCCCGACTTCTGTCCTCCTTCACCCCCGATGAAGAGACAGGCTTCAGCTATGGTCGACGCACAAAGGCACGTCAAGCACCGCAAGTCCCTTCCTCAACCTGCCGGCTTCCGGGACCTCACAGATGCGTTCTCCGACCAGTTACGACAAGACAACTTCGGCGACGCGGGATTCTTCTCCGACTCACGGTGGCCTGCAGGGATTAACTTGAGCTTCCGCCAGCCCTGGTACACGGGACATTCTCAAGCCTTCGCCGTCCCTTTCCCAGTGGTGGATACGGCGGCCCTAGTCCAGGCGGGCGGCCGCAGATTTGTCTTGAAAGCTTGGCCTCGTCCGCTCGACAGGATCGCTTCCTTAGGGCGATATTCGCTGGCGTGCTCAGGTTTCCTGGATTTGGCTACCCAGGCGGCTTTGCAGTGCCTGGAGGGAACTTGGGATCTACAGGTGCCGTCCCCTCTCCGCGATGTGCAGTCCTTCCTGATAGCGCCCAACTGGGCCGCCTACCACTCCTCCACCAACGCCATGGCGGCGGCCGCCAATTGTGATCTTTGGCGACGGGATACCCTTCTGCATCTCTGCGTGGATCTCCCAAAGTCGGTGAAGACCCAGCTTCGACAGGCCCCCCCTAGGTGGATCTCAGCTTTTTGGGGACAAGTGGTAGTCAGTTAAAGACTCGTCCAAGGACCTGTGGCCCAGACCTGTCTCCACTCCTGCAGCGAATCGCTTTCGCGGCCCCCGCCCGGCCGGGGGTCGTGCCCGGCGGTCTTCTATACCCTCCTTGCTTCCAGTCGGTTCGGCCAGAGGTAGGGCTCTCCCTCCTCAGGCCCTCAGCCCTTCCCCGCCTCCCGCCCCTCTTGGTCCCGCGGCGCCCGTAGTTCCGGGCGCGGCCGGGCCCGCTGACTTGCCCCCTCTCTCGCCCCCGTCGGCAGTTCCCGGGTCTCCAGTCGGTGGGCGGCTGTCTCTTTACAGCGACCTTTGGAGGTCACTGTTCCCAGACGACCCCTGGATCCTTTCCACGGTTTCTACAGGCCTCCAGCTATTGTTCCGGTCCCCTCCGCCTCTTCGCAGGTCCCCCATGTAGACCCAGTCTCCACTCGACACCTTTCAGGCGGACGCTCTGCGCAGAGAAGTTTCAGCTCTCCTCGACATAGCAGCGACGGAGGTGGTTTCGCGTCAGGACTCACCAGCATTTTACAGCCGCCTCTTTCTCGTTCCCAAACCAGAAGGCAAGTGGCGCCCAGTCATCGACTTGTCGGCGCTAAACAAGTTCTTTTCGGCCCCTCGGTTCCGGATGGAGACAGCCAGGATCCTCCGAGCGGCCGTCCGACCGATGGACTTCGCGATCAGCCTCGATCTGTCCAACGCCTATCTTCACGTCCCGATTCATCCGTCGTCTCGCAGGTACCTGCGGTTTGCCTTGGGGGAGTCGGTTACCAGTTCTGCGCCCTTCCCTTCGGCCTCAACATCAGTCCGTGGGGTTTTACGAGGATCCTCGACGCGGTGATGGCCTTCTTCCGCCAACGATCCCTGAGCCTGGCCTCCATTTACTTGGACGACCTACTACTGCGAAATCTGATAGCCTCGGCACTCCAAGAGGACAGAGACACCTTGCTTTTCCTCCTGCGTCGTCTCGGGTTTCTTTTCAATCTGGGCAAATCGGATCTTTCCCCCTCTCAGCGTTTTCTACATCTGGGGATGGAATTCCTGACCGATCTCAATCTAGTCCGCCTGCCTCTGGCCCGGCGGCAGAAGATCGTTGATCTAGCGCTTTCGATGGAGGTAGGGGCCTCCTTCTCAGCCAGGTTCTGGCTCCAACTTCTGGGCCTGCTCAGTGCGGCTGCGGACTTGCTTCCCTTGGGCAGGCTTTATGCCCGCCCTTTGCAGCTACATCTCCTACTACACTGACGTTCTTCGTGGGGCTCCCTTGCGGATCTTGTACCGGTTACTCCTCTGGCTCGTCCACACCTCCAGAGGTGGGCGGACATCGCTTGGCTGGCTACGGGCGTGCCTCTTCGCTCACCTCCACCCCGGTGGTGTCTCTGCACCGACGCGAGTCAGGCCGGCTGGGGCGCGCATCTGTTACCGGACTTTGTCTCGGCCTCGGGCCTTTGGCCGCGGGGTTTGGAGGACAAACACATCAACTGGCTGGAGCTGAAGGCAGTTTGGCTGGCCCTCAGTTTCTGGCAGGAGACCTTGACCAACCAGGACGTTCTCGTTCTCTCAGACAACTCGAAGGTGGTGGCTTACATACAGAACCAGGGGTGCACACACTCGCCCTCCCTGTGCATTCTCCTTTACCATCTCCTCCTCGGGTGCAGGGACCGGGGCATTACTCTACGGGCTCGCCACATTCCCGGTCACCTGAACGTGATCGCGGATGCCCTGTCCCGCCGTGGACAGCTGCTCCACACGGAGTGGTCCCTACGCCCGGACATCTTTCGCCTGATCTGCTCCCGGTGGGAAACGCCTTTAGTGGACTTGTTTGCCACCAGGTGGAACAAACAGCTCCCAGTCTACGTCTCACCAGTCCCGGACCCGCTCGCCTGGGCGGTAGACGCACTCTCCATCCCCTGGGACGGTCTGATCGCTTACGCCTACCCCCCGTCAGTCCTCGTTCTGAAGGTTCTGTGGAAGCTTCTGGGTTGCTCCGCAGTCCTCCTTCTGGTGGCCCCCTTCAACTGGACCAAGAGCTGGACCACTGACCTACTCGAGCTAGCGACGGACCCGCCGCTGGAGCTTCCTACACCTACGACGATGCTCAAGCAGCCCCGCCAGCAGCTTTTCCATCCGTGCCCGGAGCGCCTCCTCCTTCACACCTGGAGGTTGTCTGGCAAGCCCTCGCCGCTAGAGGTTTCTTGGATGCAGCGGTGGCGGCTATTGCAGCAGCCCGCAGGTGGTCTACGCGGCGGGTATATGAGAGCAAGTGGAGGGTCCTTTAGGTCTGGTGCGCCTCCAGAAGTCTCCCTCCCACACATCTAGCCACCCCGGAGCTGGCGGAGTTCTTCCTGTGGCTTTTTGACGAACAAGGCTTAGCACCCGTTACCATCAAAGGTTATCGCTCCATGATCGCGGACACTTACCGCCACCTGGGCCGGCCAGACCCAGGCGCTTGCAAGGATCTGACGGACTTGCTGGCACATTTTGAGCTCCGACGACCAGTTTCTCAGTCCCTAGTGCCTCGGGGGGTTCTCGCCTGGGTACTAACGTGGCTGAACACGGACCGCTTTGAACCTCTGCATTTGGCTAGTTCTCAGTTTGACCAGGAAGGTATGTTTTCTGCTGGCTCTCGCCACGGCGTCCCGAGTGAGCGACCTTTACGCACTCTCGGTACTTCCCTCCTGTTTGCAGTTTCGCTCGGACGGTTCTGCACAGCTTCACCGACCCATCCTTTTTGGCAAAGAACCGCCGCCCTGCGGCGGCCCCTCAGATGCTGACCATAAGGCCTCTCCGTGGTACGGACATGGCCCCTGAGTCGCGTCAAAAGGACCCGGTGCGGGCGCTTAGGATTTACCTGCGTCGCTGTAAGCCGCGACGCCGGGGGCGCTCTCGCCTCTTCCTCCCACTGTCCGCAGGTAGGCCAGATATTTCGGCCCAGACAGTGTCGTCCTGGCTGCGGTGGGTGATTAAGTCGGCCTACCAGGACCTCTCCCCGGACGTCGATAGACTTCTTCACATCCGGGCGCATGAAGTAAGAGCAGTGGCCACCAGTCTTGCCCTGGACCGCAACTGCTCGGTCAAAGATATTGTTACGGCGGTCGGCTGGCGAGCTGACTCCACATTCGCCCGCTTTTATCTCAGAGACCTATCCGGCCAACGTGACTCCCTGGCATGGGTGGGCGACATTTCCGTGGCCCAGCACTCCCTCCGCGCGCCCCTGGCGTCTTAGTTACGTCATAGCTGAAATCGTCGGGAGTGCTCTCTGTCTCTCTCTCTCTCTGGGCCGACGGGTGGTTGGGTTTGCGGTTATAGGAACGGCACCCTCCGCCTGTTCGACATTCTTCCAGATAGTAATGCCATCGGTAATGTATTTTGAAAAAACAAATGAATTTTTTATCTAAACTGTATTTTTTGGAAAAATACTTACCGATGGCATTACTCAGACTGCCCTCCCGCCTGCCCCGCTTGCCTCTTTTCGCTATGTGTGAAACTGACAGGGTCGCCCTACGAATGCCGGGATAGGGTAGTAAGGGGAGGCCACCTGGGGCCCCGGTGCGTGGATCCCCGGTGTCTCCTCCCCAGTTGTGTGGGTTACACAACTTTTTGGCTGAAATCTATAGGCAATTGAGTGTATTCCAGATAGTAATGCCATCGGTAAGTATTTTTCAAAAAATACATTTTAGAAAAAAAATTCATTTTTCTGTCTGCTACGTGTGATGAAGTACTTTCTTTTTGAGATCAGTGTGTAGTTTCTGTCCGTGATTTGTATAGACAAGCAAATTTCATGCAACGAGGCTTTTTGGCCCAGCGCTAGAAGTGGCCACTTAGTTTGTACCAGGCAAAGTGAGAAACTGGGTCACATGTGGTGCTCGCGCGCTGCCTCAGCGAGGCTCTCTGCTGTCAGGCTGTCTGATAAGCGGGCTTTTTGATAAGAACAGTGCAGCAGGGAAAATGACTACCTTTTGTTTTTCATGACTTTCTTATTTACCGTTCAAGTGTGTGATGCAAAACTTTGTTTGTTTAAAAGCGAACATTCTGCCCAACACACTGACACCAAACACACTATAGTTGTGACAAACCAGTAGCCAGCAGGATAAGGTGCAAATAAAGAGGAAAGAACGGATTTCATGTTCTGTGTTGAGTTTTTTCACAAAATAGATGAAGTTCCAACATCAATAACACAAATACAATACAAACTACATCAAAACGGACTTGCATGTGCTAGAAGTAACATGTCTAGAGTAAGTATGACTTACCAGATCAGAGATACCGTGAAAGGGGCCGGAGAGCAGAGGGTGATAATGAGGTCACTCTTAGTGCCAGTACTCTCGCAGGCACGTAGCAGTAGCACAGATCTGTCTATACGATAATTACACCGCTGGACTTGCTGAGTTACAATTTCAACACTGGACACACAGTTCTTTGGCACTACTTTCAGTTTTACCCCAACACCCTACAGCAGGAGATGAATCGACCATGGTAATTCAAGGGTAGTGCCAGATTTGCTTGGCAACATCAAGCACAAAGCTAATCTGGCACTACCCTTGAATTATCTTGGTCAATCCATCTACTATAACTGGTACTCAGTCGTTAGATGACGCCTACAAAATTTGGGAAATGCATCCATGGTATTAAATGGGTTAAAGAAAACTGCTGTGTCGTAAACAAGATGATCTCACTCTTGGATAGTTTCTCAGGACGAAAATGTTTAATCTGGAAAAGTCTGCTTTGAACATGAAACGGACCACCGAAGCAGCACAGAATAAGGAAATTGAATATACCTATGCACATCAGTCTGCTTGACACACCAAAACGTCCTCTGACAGCAACTGCGACCAACTTAGTGACTAAGAAAATAAAAAGATTAGCTTAATTGTCTGACAGAAAGTGATAGAAATCCGAAGATGTGATATAAAATTTTAAAAAACAAACACCGCCGTGTGTGTGTGTGTGTAACGACAGCATAACAATCACTTGCTTCCATTTACTGTTTTCTTTTCTTCACATTTGGCATGACTGAGTACAACACAGGTGACACTAGTGTCATGTGTTCTGTCATGAGTAATTTGAGCTTCTCCGCTTCCTTTTGTAAGCCGTATGTCCTGCTCTTAGAATGTTTATTGTTGCGTGCGTCTCTTCGCCTCCTTGCTCTCCATGGAGTGCCAGTCCAAAGCCCCATTGTGCGGTAAAGTCTGCACAGTGGCATTCAAGTATGTGCTGTTTTGGGATTATCTTTACTGCTGGAAAGAAGATCATGTAGTTGTCTAAAGAAGATCATGTAGTTGTCAATGCTGTTTTTGATTTCTTGGATGCCAACATCTGTCCTTCTGATTGGTAGTTTATGTGAATCATCCTTGTGAACTTTGGAATACAGTTCATTTAAATTGATGCAAACTCTCACATAAACATGTTACGACGGATAATAGGTCCTATAGCTAGAAAAGGACTAAACAAAGTCACGTTCATTTAGCAAGCACTCCGACGTCACAAAAGCAGATAACGCACAAGAGAGTATGACTGTCACATATTCCCATGATTGACTGCCTGAATGTTTTTATCCCACTAAAAACCTTGCAACAAGAATCTCTTGTTGTGGGTGAAACTAATGCTAATAGCAAGGAATGCGGCATCTTGGATACCACTTGTCTTCTGGCTATCGTCTGTCAGTGTTCTCATTAATCCCTTCTCTGCTCCCACCTCTCGGCCTTACAAACCAGACCATTTAGTGTCAGTGGGCCGTATGTCTGCAGTCTTGTTAACTATGTATAAAGCATGTAATGTCTGACTAAGTGCTTTGCTATAGATGAACATTACAAAAAGACTTAATAAAGTACATGAAAGAAATGATAACATTGATCCGTGCTACTGTTTCGTGACTGAGAGTACTGGCACTAACAGTGACCTCATTATCACCCTCCGCTCTCTGGCCCCTTTCATGGTATCTCTGGTCTGGTAAGTCATACTTACTCTAGCCATGTTACTTCTAACACATTGTTACGATTGTGGTTGTGTTGTCCTGTGAGAGCATACATGTGTTAATCGTAGGAAACGATCCGATATTTATTTGAGCTATCATGGTTACGATTCACGTACCTTTTTAGTAAGTTTTTCTTTCGTTCGTGCGTAGAGTGGAATTCGCTTTGTTATGATACGCTAAGTTTAACCGGAAGCTTCTAGAAAAGTCGCACGGAGAATAGCGTTCGATCTTTGTTTTACGTAGATTCGTGGAGTATAGATTAGAACCTTTGAGCAGGTCGCGCTGTTTTGTGGCCGCGTACGTGTGTCGTCAGAAGAGTAAAAAACGTTTTGCTACATTGTTTCATAGACGACTCATAGTTGTTTACTGTTCGCGTGAAGTTGGCAGCCAGTCAGTACGGTTTTTGAAAGATCGTGTTAGTTCTGGAAGATTCCGACTAGGTCGTGAACTGCCTGCCATACTTTTGAGAGATGTCATTTTACATTAGGATTTGAAGCTGAATTGAGCAGCCAAATTTTTGTAGCCTATTGTAGTTATTCCAGAAAATTCTTTCTTTATTAATATTTATGAGTTTCAGTTACGGGTTCCATTCTGATTGGTTGCGTTGAATGATTTTCTTGGATTATTCTAGAAAGTTGTCTTACTATATAACGTTGGTGCTAGGAAACTCAACACTTTCGGCCCCCACTCCTTCTCCGTCTACGGTCCATCCACCTGGAACACTCTCCCACTCTCTCTCCGTCAGAAACATTCTCTCTCCTCCTTCCAGTCCGCCCTCAAAACTCACCTCTTTCAACAGTTTTAGCACTATATCACCACACTCCCCACCCCAAGCTGACCGTCGTAATGTATTTCACTATTTGTGGTACGTGAGTCATTGTCTAAAGCGTGCGCATGCGTGCGCGAGTTGTGAGTGCGCGCTTAGAGTTATAATTATTATAAGATAAGCGCATTATAAATACCGTAATTATTATTATTATATACATTGTCTTGCATTGTCAGTTGTAAAGACAGTTTATCGTAGGTACCTGGCCCGTATAGGGTGTACATTGTGAGAGACGCAGCGTTGTATGAGAAACATTGTGTCGTCAGTGTGGACATTTGCAGAAGAGACTTTGTATCAGTGTTGGTGCATTTGGAAATGCATTGTGTGGAGATCGCATCGCTGAATTAAAATATTGTTGGAACTGTTTCTCCAGTATTGTCTACATCCTTAAGCCACATGTGACGGGTTGCAACTGAATGAGGTTTATTTAAAAGAACCTTATGTGCGTGCGTTTGGTGTGTTTATCATACTACTACTATGATTCTACCACGTAACACACGTACAAGTCCGTTTTCATGTAGTTTGTATCGTATTTGTGTTATTGATGTTGGAACTTCATCTATTTTGTGAAAAAACTCAACACAGACAGTGAAATCTGTTTTTTTCTCTTTATTTGCACCTTATCCTGCTGGTTACTGGTTTGTCACAACTATAGTGTGTTTGGTGTCAGTGTGTTGGGCAGAATGACCGCTTTTAAACAAACAAAGTTTTGCATCACACACTTGAACGGTAAATAAGAAAGTCATGAAAAACAAAAGGTAGTCATTTTCCCTGCTGTACTGCGCTTATCGGAAAGCTCTCTTATCAGACATCCTGACAGCTGAGAGACTCGCTGAGGCAGCGCGTGAGCACCAGATGTGACCAAGTTTCTTGGCTTGCCTGGAACAAACTAAGTGGCCAATCTGAAACGCCCGTGGCAAGTGTTAAAATTATAATCTAACAATTTAAATAGTTGAAATTGCACGTGATCAATTTTGTGTTGTTTGTCAATTTTTATATGCGTTTTTGTTTTTTTTAATTGAGTGATGACAAAACAATTTTCCTCTTTGTTTGAGTATATCCTGTTCCATTATACAGATCTCATTATCCTTTTCATTTTGATATTGAAATGATGTTTCTATCTTAATTACAACCCAAGATATGATTTTTCTTGTGTTTGTTAATTTTCAGCCATCAAAATCAGTGATTTTACTAAGTTTGTGGATCATTTTCAGCAAGATGCCCTTGTTCAAGAGCCTTGAAAAAGACTAGGCTGTCGCAGATTACTAGCAAGAGTTGATTGTAGTAGAATTTAGTATCATTATCACTATAAGGTTGGTTCTGTGACATTCCAAAAATGCCAAATCATTCAATTTTACTGTCGCAAAAAAGGCATGCAAAAAAAAAAAAAAGCAAACAAATTAATTCATAACTTTTGATCTAATTATCCGATTATTTTCAACTTGATATCATTGGAATTAGAAAAATGAGACCTATCTGTAAAACTTATTTACATATGTGATTATGTAACTTAAAAAATCACTTTGGAGTACCTACAACTATGCACCAGCGGCAGGAGATGGATCGACCTGAAGGCGCCAAGCTAATCTGGCACTTTCTTTGAATTATCATGGTTGATCCATCACCTGCTGTAGGGGATTTGGGCTAAAAGAGTTAAACCAAATACAGTAATCTTTGCTTACAACATGGTTGGGTATTTAAAAAAATTTGTGAGTAGGCACACTTAATAGATGTGTCGTTTCACCCATGAAGAAATTATCCTGAATGAGAAGAGCAGACACACCTTTCTTATGACATTCAAACTTCGTCAGTTGAGTTAGTCCTTTTGTGCATCATTATTGTAAGACATTTATGAAGAAGATACTGCGCTTCGCTAACATTTTACACCATGAAGATGACATATCCATATTTTTAGAGGTCTGAGGTCTACACAGTTGTGGAGACAGATTGAACATGATAGTTCAAGGGTGGTGTCTGAATAGCTTGGTGCCTGTCATGGTCGATCACATCCTGTCAAAGCATGACAGAATTTTTTGGGATCAAGAAACTGTGGGCTGCTGCATGTTTTCGTTCTTTTCTTACATTACCTGTTCAGTATTTTGTATATTTATAGCCACAAAACGTATACAAGTAGACATTTTGAATTCCTGTTTGTTATGTATTGATGTGACTTGTAATTCACTTTTCCGTATATGTACCACACCATGAACAAACAGATAGTGAGTATGCATACCTCCGCACAAGCACTCGACCAGAGCACTTCCGTGGCCCCAGGGCCGCATTTCCCAAATTTTGGAGGTGTCTCTTAAGAACTATGTACCAGTTGCAGGCGATGGATTGACCATGATAATTCAAGGGCAGTGCCAGATTAGCTCGGCGCTGTGCTAATCTGGCACTGCCCTTGAATTATCATGGTCAATCATCTCCTGCTGTAGGGCATTGGGGCTAAACGGGTTAAATCCTATGTTGATTCACATTGTTACCTGTAGCTGTATGGAGGACTGTGGGAAACTGGATTCTTGTGTCATTTATTATTTCATTGTTTTTTGGAGGCTAGAATATTTTTGGGATTGATGCTTTTGTTTTTCATCCCTTTCACTGCTGGTGATGATACGGCTCTGTGGAAAAGTCATGTAACTATGCATCGTTTCTGTCCAACGGAAGCGCCACTATTATACAAGGAATTAGTATGCTGTATCATTTTGATTTTGGGTAGTTTTTTTAAGCAATGTAGTGGTTTGTTTCTGTTCTTTATAGTGCAAAAGTATGCTGAGTAATTTTTATTTCAATTTTACTGTTGCTTCAGAAGTACATTTGCTGATCAGCATTCTCTCCCATTCCATGTCTAACAGCACTGATGATAGAATTAGCAGAAAAACTAGAAGCATTTTTCAGTTGCGTTGATTTGTTGTGGATCTTGTTTTCATTACTAAACCTTTTTCCTGCAACAAAAAAATAAAACCACACACACACACAAAAAGCTCAATGAGATTCATGAATTATATTAAACTTGTAACAAGGAATGACATTAATGGTAATGGTGATATCATGGGGTACTTGCCCAAAAAAATAGAGATTTTATAAATAAACTGTTATGGATGAAACATACCACAGTAATAAGCAAAATCACTTTTATAGTCTGTTATAAGTAGCAAAAATCAAAAGTTGAAAAACGCAGAGCTCATGACGTTTCAAAAACATTTTGTGTTTTAAATTTAAAGTAAACTTACCAAATCAGAATTTGTTACATTTGTCAGAAGCAGATAGAGTATAACCTGTTTTGAGCAACCAGTGTCACCTGTCATTAAAGACTATCATTTAAATGGCTGTAGTCACCTAAATGATGGTCGCTGAAAACAGGTTTTGCTGTAAGATGAAGTATTTTCATCTCAAAGTTTAGCACACAGATTTGTCCTCTTGCCAGTATCAGCAGCATTTCCCAGTAAGCAAAATGTCCTCGGGCCCATGACAGCCACGGTGGGCCCGCTCATGCCTGTGCGCGGGTCCACTGCGGCCGCCGTGGGTGTGATGACATTTTGCTACTGGGGTTCTCGTGTCCACGTTGATGACATTCATTTTCATTATTTGCAGGCGGTGCCGAAGGAGACAACGTGGACGTGGAAGAAGAAGGGGCAGAGCTTCAGGGCTTTGTCTTCTCCAAACTCAGGTACAGCAGAACCTGTTTTGAGCAACCACCCATATGAGAGACCACCTGTCAGTAAAGACCATCATTCAGTTGGCTGTAGCCACTAACCCTAACCCTGGCTGCTGTAGCCACCTGAATGATGGTCTTTAATGACAGGTGGTACTTTTGCCCTTGAAAACTTATCTTGAGAGAGCATCTGTCTTTAACAGCAATTTTTTCTTGTGAAAAAGAAAGATCTGCTGGAAACAGCTCCTCCTGTAGCAATTTTACTTTCTGTCCAAGTGTTTCCATCCATATGAGGCACACCACAATTTTCGGTATTAGACAGCTCCTCCTGTAGCAATTTTACTTTCTGTCCAAGTGTTTCCATCCATATGAGGCACACCACAATTTTCGGTATTGTAGTCAGCACATAGGTGACAGGCCAATTAATGACTTCGCAGACTTCGTCAGTAAAGGAGTATCTGCTGTGGGAGATGGATCAGCCATGATAGTTCAAGGTAGTGCCAGGTTAGCTTGAGGCACGGGAAAGTGAATAAAGAAAGCAGCATGAGTTTTATGATGTATTACCAGTAACTTAAATTCATACCAAGGGTAGTGCCAGATCAGCGTGGCACCTGGACATTACCCTTGAACTATCATGGTTGACCCATCTCCTGCTGTGCTGTCTTTTGCTTAATAGTTAACTGGTCTTATTGTTCCAATTGCCAAAAATTAGCCATGTGGTGTCATGCTGGTTTCAGAGAGCTGCACCCAGAGTTAGACAAAGACCTGTCTGAGTTCCGCAGTCACCTTCTGGAGTCTGAAAGTGAGCTGGCCCCCCTGAAGGTCTGGCAGACGCAGGGTGAGTAATTCACTTAGCTCTTTAGTATGTGCGTGAAAGTATGCAGACGGAAAGATGGAAGTCGTAGATTCAAAATCTTACAAGTAAAAATTTGTGAATGTTCAAAATCTAACATTTTCTTTCAGTAAAAATCTGAATTTCATGTCTAGATTGCAGGGGGGAACTCTAAAAAATGCTTAAGAAAATGTGAGATTGTTTTTGGCACCCCATCGGTGCATAAACATCACATTCTGTCAGGATTTTTTTTTTTCGCAATTGACGAACTTCACCCAAGCTAGTGATCTGGGAATTGATGAATGGACATGGGTCAGAGGTAGGTGGGTGGGTGAGTCGGAGTTGCTGTTTATTTGGAGAGTCGTGTGCTTCAATATTAGTATTTGAAAATTAAACATTGATTTGGTGGTGGTGGTGGTGGGTGGGGGGGGGGGGGGGGTGGGGGTGGGGGGCTGTTTTTGTTTTTTACCATTAATCTACCAATTTTGACCAGACGAAATCACGCAGCCAAATTTATAGTAACTCGAGACAGACTGGACAAACACAGACAAGCTCCTAAACGTTAGGGCTTATTCTCCTCCAATTATGTTTGTCCACAGACCTGAGTTTACAAGCAGCTCAGCAGGTTTTGAGCGCAGACCCCTCGGAAGCCTTGCAGCACCTGGTGGAGATCAGCCAGAATTTCCTGTCACTGTCCCGCGTTCTCATCAAGACGTCCGTCTCTCAGGAGATGAAGAAAGAAATGAAGCGGAACCAAGAGGTAGGACGAACAGTTTATGGTGCACAGCAGAACCTTTTTGAGCAACCATCCTGATGCGAGGCCATGTGTCATTAAAGATCATCATTTAGGTGGTTGAGGTCACCTAAATGACAGTCTTTGATCCCTTAACTGCCGGGGCAAGGCGAACACTACCCATCTGCAAGAGCCATAAATCCTCATGAGCCCCCGCGGTCGTGGGTGCTTATGAGGATTTATGTCTCTTGTTAGTCCTATGTTGTTTATGCCTATTTTTGGTCCCCGTGGTATTGTGTTCTTCACGCTAATGTCAGTCAGTGTGCGGTGATTTCAGACGTGCGTTTCAAGACAGCAAAGGGGTTAAGGACAGGTGACAAAGTGCCTGTGAAGACTTCTCTTGAGAGAGCACCATTCTTTTGAGACCACTTTGTTTCCTCAAAAACATTACCGATGACATGACTGTCAGGAAATAGTCTACTTGCTTACCAATTTTAGCCTAAGACCCGAAGGGTCCCCCCAGGAGGCTCTCGGGGATCCCTAACAGGGACGAGAGTAGCCTCCCATGCCCATCCGGTCACGTGCCATGTGGTGCATCCTTTAGCCAGTTGTCTACTTCGCTGTTAGCGTACGCACGCGTTTTGTAGAGCCTAGACCCTGACCTTCCGAGACTGTGTACGGTGCGACCTTCCCTCACCGGGTCTTCCTCTGCTTTGCGGGGCCTCCTTCTTCTCTGCCTAGCTTCGTCTGTGCCTCGTACTGCTTGCTAGGCCTGGAGCCGTCTAGACTCCCGTCGCAAGCGGTGGTTTGTGCTTCGACGCTCCGCCCTCCGCCATGGAAAGGTAAAGTCTCGGCCGCTTCCTACGTCTTGCCCGGCTGGGCCGGACGTCGGTCTCGACTCGAACTACTCTTTGTTTTCTTCCGCGTTTCGCAGTAAGTTTCACTCGTTACCTATTTCGGAGCTTTGAAGGGCGGGGTTAGTTACCCGCCGCCGGTCGCCTTTCCTGTTTGGGTATGTGTTGCAGTTACCAAGTGCGCACCTGTCCCCATTGCGGCGACTTCCAGTGGCCTAGTGACCGGCACACAGTGTGTCTACCGTGTTCCGGCTGCTCCTCTGCCCTTGTCTGCGCTGTCTGCTCTTCGTGGCCGGAGGATCTTTGGTCTGAACTCTGGAAGTTCTACCGGCGCGAGCGGCCCACGCCTGTCCGCGACTGTCCGCCTTCCTTGGGACCTACCGCGGCACGCCGGGACTTGTTCAAGCTTCCCTCTTCGGACTTGGGGAAACGCACGCCTCGTATTCCTGGTAAGGCTGTTTCTGCTACGGTGTCCGCACCGACCTTGCCCGCTGGCTCCCCCGGCGAGTCGCCTAGCCGGCTACGTCTGACGAACCGCAGGGCGCGACCCCCGATGTGAAGTCGCAGCTCCGCCGTGCTCCTGTTGGCGCCCCGCTCCTTTTCGGCCCTTCCTGGTAGTCCCTGAAGGAAGCTAACAAGGACCGTTGACCCAGCGCTCCCCCTCCTCGCTTTCCGCCAGCCCGCAAGGCCGTGGGTCGCGCCCTGCGGTTCGTCAGACCCTCCGTGGCGGGCCCCCCCCCCCCTCCGCTGCCTCCCGGCCCCGCGCCTCTACTCGTGCGCCCGCCCTTGGCCGCGCACGTCCTGTCCGCCCTGCCGCCCTGTCCTGGCCCAAGCCCGCCCGCCGCCCTGGGCGCGGGAGGGCCCTCTGACTACTTCCCGCCTCCGCCCCCGCCGACCGCTTCGGGGTCTCCTGTCGGCGGGAGGCTCGCCCTGCATGGCGCCGCTTGGCGTTCCCTTCTTCCGGACGACCCATGGATCCTCTCCACTGTCTCGGACGGTCTCCTCATCTCCTTTCGGTCCCCACCTCCGCTTTGTCGCTCCCCCTTGTGGACCGAGATCCCGTCCGACCGGACCAAGGCCGACGCCCTTCGCGGGGAGGTCTCCGCTCTCCTACGGAAAGCTGCGACAGAGGTCGTCGCCCGGCACGACTCCCCCGCCTTCTACAGCCGTCTCTTCGTAGTCCCCAAGCCTGGAGGCAAGTGGAGGCCGATCATCGATCTCTCCGCCTTGAACCGGTTCATTGCCGCCCCGTCCTTCCACATGGAGACAGCCAGGGCCCTTCGTGCCGCCGTTCAGCCCATGGACTTTGCCGTCAGTCTGGATCTGGCCGATGCTTATCTGCACGTCCCCATGCATCCCGCTTCCCACCGATACGTACGCTTTGCCATCGACGGGACCGTTTACCAGTTTCGGGCCCTCCCGTTTGGTCTCAACCTCAGCCCGTGGATCTTTACGCGGATCATGGACGCCGTAGTTGCCAGAGCCCGATGGTCATCCTCCAGCCCGATCTCCAACTATTTAGACGACCTGCTTCTGCGGAATCAGTCGGTGGTCTCTCTACTCAAGGACAGGGATGCTCTTCTCCTCCTGTTATCTCGCCTGGGCTTCCTGGTCAACGCAGACAAGTCGGACCTCTCGCCCTCACGCCACTTTGTTCACCTGGGGATGGAGTTTGCGACCGACCTCAACCTGGTGCAGCTTCCCGAGCCTCGGATCCAGAAACTCGCCGATCTAGCCCGGTTGATAGCTCAGGAAGCAGCTGTCCCCGCCAGAGTGTGGCTCCAGCTCCTCGGCCTGATGAGTGCGGCGGCAGATCTCCTTCCCCTCGGTCGTCTATACTCCCGTCCTCTCCAACTGCATCTTCTCCTCCACTGGAGACCGTCCTCCGAAGATCTCTCTACCCTGGTGCCGATCTCTCCTATGCTGCAGCCCCATCTGCTCCGCTGGACGGACCTTTCTTGACTCGGCTCCGGGATCCCCCTCACCTCGCCACTGCCCCATCTCTCTCTCTGCGTCGATGCCAGTCTCGCCGGTTGGGGCGTGCACCTTCTTCCGAGTTTTCGCTCAACGGCCGGCCGCTGGACCGCGAACCTGGCACATCAACTGGCTGGAACAGAATGCAGTTTGGCAGGCCCTCCGCGCTTGGGAATCCGATCTTCGGGCACAGGACCTCCTCGTCCTCTCCGACAACTCCACAGTCGTTGCATACATACAGAAGCAGGGAGGGACCCGCTCCCCCCGACCTCTGCATCCTCCTCTACCTACTCATTCGCTGGTGCGAGGACCGCGGCATTTCCCTCCGAGCGCGTCACATTCCAGGTCACCTGAACGTCCTGGCCGACTCCCTTTCGCGGCGGGGTCAACTTCTTCACACGGAATGGACCCTGCGCCGGGACATCTTGCGCCTGATCTGTGACCATTGGGAGACTCTCCTCATCGATATCTTTGCCACGAGGTGGAACCACCAGCTTCCCCTCTTCGTCTCCCCGATTCCAGACCCTCGGGCTTGGGCAGTCGATGCGCTTTCGATCCCTTGGGACGGGCTTGTCGCTTACGCCTACCCTCCGACGGTCCTGGTCCCCAAAGTCCTGCTCAAGCTCCGGGGATGCAACACAGTCCTTCTTCTGGTGGCCCCGTTTTCCTGGACCAGATCGTGGACTACCGACCTGCTCAGTCTTGCCACGGACCCTCCCCTCCCGCTTCCCACCCCGTGCACGATGCTCAAGCAGCCCCGCCAGCCGCTCTTCCACCCCTGCCCCGAGCGTCTTCTCCTACACGCCTGGTGATTGTGCGGCACGCCCTCTCCGCTAGAGGCTTCTCGAGTGCGGCAGTGGACGCTATCACTACAGCCCGCAGACCTTCCACCAGACGTATCTACGAGGGAAAGTGGTGGGTGCTACGTACCTGGTGCTCTGACCGTCGCCTCTCCCCCGTCGACCTGACGACTCCTCAGCTCGCAGACTTCTTTCTCTGGCTCTTCCAGGACCAAGGTTTGGCTCCCATCACGATCCGCGGCTACCTTTCTATGATTGCCGACACCTACCATCACCTCGGCCGTCCCGACCCCGGTGCCTGCAAGGACCTGGCCGACCTAATGGCGCATTTTGGCTTGCAGCATCCGGTTCCCCGCTTGCTAGTTCCGCGCGGGGACCTCCCCTGGGTCCTCACCTGGCTGAATTCAGACCGTTTTGAACCGCTCCACCTGGCCCGCTTCGCGGACGTGACTCGGAAGACCTGCTTCCTGGTGGCCCTCGCCACGGCAGCTCCTGTCAGCGAGATCCATTCTCTCTCGTCACGACCTTCTTGCATGCAGTTCCGGGTGGATGGCTCCGTTCAACTGCTCCCCGATCCTTCCTTTCTCGCTAAGACTAGATCTCCCTTGACGGCAGCTCAGGTCATCACTATTCGGCCGCTTAAAGGGCCCGACTTCCATCGGGAGACTCGGCAGCAAGATCCGGTGCGTGCACTTCGTATCTACCTGCGTCGCTCCAAGTCCTTCCGGAGGGGACGGACTCGTCTCTTTTTGCCGCTGTCCACCGGCAGAACCGACATCTCGGCCCAAACGATCTCCTCCTGGCTCCGCTGGGTCATACGGTCCGCCTATCGCGACCTCTCCCCACAGGGAGCTGAGACACTCAGGATCCACGCCCATGAAGTTCGCGCTATGGCCGCAAGTCTCGCCTTTGACCGCAACTGTGCTGTTAAGGACATTGTGGCTTCAGTGGGGTGGCGGGCTGAATCTACCTTCGCCCGCTTCTACCTCCGGGACCTGACAGTCCAGCGCGACAACCTCACACTGGTGAGCGACATCTCTGCGGCACAACACACCCTCCATGCACTTCGCTAAAATTGTCGGGAGTGTGTGATCAGGAGTGACAGGCCGTTTTCGTCCCTGGAGAGGTTCTGAAGGGATTGTGTGACACCCTCCTCCTTTTTGACATTCTTCCTGACAGTCATGTCATCGGTAATGTTTTTGAGGAAACAAATTAATTTTTCTCTAAAATGTATTTTTTCGAAAAATACTTACCGATGACATGACTCTGAGGTCCCTCCCTCCTCCCCACTTGCCGCTGGTAGCTCCGTAGACAACTGGCTAAAGGATGCACCACTTGGCACGTGACCGGATGGGCATGGGAGGCTACTCTCATCCCTGTTAGGGATCCCTGAGAGCCTCCTGGGGGGACCCTTCGGGTCTTAGGCTAAAATTGGTAAGCAAGTAGACTATTTCCTGACAGTCATGTCATCGGTAAGTATTTTTCGAAAAAATACATTTTAGAGAAAAATTAATTTTTCTTGCAAAATGTCACTAGTCTCAACTTTATGGACCATATGGCGTTGAGGCGCATCCCCTGGGTGGTGGATAGGGGGTCCCTCGCGAAAGGGGTGCACCGAATGAAATAAGGTGCCGTGAACCAAGATGGTCTAAGGGAAGGTGAACCCGACAGAAAACCCCTGGTCCTCCTAGTAAGGGGGTTGGGCGTAGGGGTAGCTTCCCCACCCTGCAAATAAGGAAATAGCTACAAAAACGCCGATGAAAAGACAAACAGCAATTCCTTTCCTGGAGGAGGAAGGTTCTTCTACCAGAAGATTTATGACGTCCTGTGGTGAAAGCCGGAAGTCTTCAGAAGCCACAGGACCGAGCCGCCTCTCTCTATCCAGGGACACAACCATGGGCACATGGAATGTCAAGACCATGTACCAGAGCGGCAAGGCTGCCCAGATAGCAGCGGAAATGCAAAAGTACAACCTTTCCCTGCTAGGTATCAGTGAAGCCAGGTGGACGCAGTCTGGCCAGAAAAGGCTGTTAAGTGGGGAGATGATTCTGTATTCAGGTCATGAAGAGGAGAATGCCCCCCATGCAGAAGAAGTAGCATTCATGCTGTCACCAGTGGCACAGAGAGCGCTGATGGGCTGGGAACCTCTTGGGTCAAGAATTATCACAGCAGCCTTTGGAACCAAGAAAAAGATCAAGCTGAAAGTCATCCAGTGTTATGCGCCCACTAATGACAGTGACGAGGAAGAGAAACGAGAGTTCTATGACCGACTCCAGAGTGCTGTGGACAAATGTGCGGAGCGAGACATCACCATCGTCATGGGCGATTTTAATGCCAAAATAGGGGAGGACAACACCGGATACGAAGAGGTGATGGGGAGACAGGGACTAGGGGAGATGTGAGAACGGGGAGAGGTTTGTAGACTTTTGTGCTCTAAACAGACTTGTCATTGGAGGCAGCATCTTCTCACACAGAAGAATGCACAAAGCAACTTGGGTCTCACCTGACCATACTACAGAGAACCAAATAGACCAGATCTACATTAGCAAGAAATTTAGAAGATCCCTTCAAGATGTTCGAGTAAGGAGGGGAGCAGATGTTGCCTCAGACCACCATCTGCTTACCTTAAGAATAAAGCTCAAGTTAAAGAAAAGCCGCACAGAGACAACAAGAAGACAGCACTATAATGTAGAACTCCTGAGAGAGACTGGAGTGAGAGAAGAGTTCAAACTGGTGCTGTCCAACCGGTTTCAAGTGCTACAGGAGCTAGTAAATGAAGAGGAGGCGGTCACCACAGAGCAGCAGTGGAAGGCAGTTAGAGAGGCGCTGAACTCAACCTGCAAAGGCACTGTAGGGTTCAGGAAAAACCATCACAAAGCACAGACCTTCAAGAAGATAGAAGTGAGGAAGCAGAAGAAAGCAGTTGTCAACAACAGTCGCACGAGAGCAGCCAAAGCAAGGGCACAGGAGGAATACTCGGAAGCCAACCGCGAGATGAAAAGGAGTATCAGGGCAGACAAGAGGACCTACACAGACAGCCTGGCAGCAGAGGCAGAAAAGGCAGCAGGCAGCGGCAACATGAAACAGCTCTACGACATTACCAGAAGATTGTCGGGCAAGTATGGCCATACAGAAAGACCAGTAAAAGACAAAGAAGGCAAGCCTATTGCAGACAGAGCAGACCAACTCAACAGATGGGTGAGTATTTTGAAGAGTTACTGAACAGACCCAGCCCACCTGACCCCCCAGACATCCAGCCAGCAGAGACCGACCTACCCATCAGCTGTGACAGACCCAGCCGGGAAGAGATCAGAAAAGCAGTGGCATTTTTGAAGAACGGCAAAGCAGCAGGGCCGGATGGCATCCCAGCGGAGTCTCTGAAAGCAGACCTAGAGACAACAGTAGAGATGCTGTACCCACTGTTTGGAAAGATCTGGGAAGAGGAGGTGATGCCGGCTGACTGGAAGGAGGGGTACCTAATCAAGCTTCCCAAGAAAGGCGACCTCAGCAAGTGTTCCAACTACAAACACCTTGCTGTCAGTACCAGGAAAGGTCTTCAACAGGATCATCCTGGAGAGAATGAAGAGCTGCATTGACCCCCAGCTGAGAGACCAGCAAGCAGGATTCAGGAAAAACCGATCATGCACTCTCCGCATCATCGTGGAACAGTCTCTGGAGTGGAGCTCCCCACTGTACGTCAACTTTGTGGATTACAAGAAAGCATTTGACAGTGTGGACCGAGTGACTATGTGAAAACTCCTACGACACTACGGTGTACCCACAAAGCTCGTCCGCCTGATCAAGAGCAGCTACGATGGCATGATATGTGGCGTGATCCACGAAGGGCAGTTCACCAGGGAGCTCCAGGTCAGAACCGGTGTCAGACAGGGGTGTTTGCTGCTCCGTTGCTCTTCCTACTGGCCAAAGACTGGGTCATGAAGAGGACCACAGATCACAGACGAAGTGGAATACAGTGGACACTGTGGGCACAGCTTGACGACCTCGATTTTGCAGACGACTTGGCTTTACTGTCCCACACTCATCAACAAATGCAGGACAAGACCACGAGGCTTGCTGACATCTCGTCCCAAGTGTGCCTTACCATCCACAAACAGAAAACAAAGACAATGAGGCTGAACGCAACCAGGGAAGAACCAGTCTTGCTTGCTGGCACCCCGTTGGAGGAGGTGGAGTCCTTCACCTATCTCAGGAGCATTATAGACAAAAAAGTCGGCACTGATGCAGATGTCAGAGCACGAATCGGTAAAGCCAGAGCAGCCTTTCTGCAGTTGAAAAAAGTGTGGAGTTCCAGAGAGCTGTCACAACACACCAAAGTCCGGATTTTCAACTCCAACGTAAAAGCAGTTCTCCTATATGGAGCAGAGACTTGGAGATTGACAAAAACCACAGTCAACAGAGTACAGATCTTCATAAACAGTTGCCTTAGAAGAATTTTGAAAATCCACTGGCCAGAGAAGATCAGCAACGTCAGACTCTGGGAGAGAACAGAGCAGATAACAGCAGAGAATGAAATTGGGCGAAGAAGATGGGGATGGATTGGTCACAGTCTGAGAAAGCCAGCTTCCAGTATCACTAGGCAGGCATTGTCATGGAACCCCCAGGGAAAGAGGAAAAGAGGCAGGCCGAGAAACACCTGGCGTCGAGACCTCCAAGCAGACATCAAGAGACTGGGAACCACCTGGAGTAAAATCGAAGGGGAAGTACAGGACAGGAGTCGCTGGAGGTCACTCGTCGACGGCCTATACCCAGGGAGGGGTGACAGGCGTAAGTAAGTAAGTATGGATTTTCGGACCGACTTGAACCTGGTAGACTTCCTCAACCACGGATCGAGAAGTTGGCGACTTTGGCTCTGCAGATATATCGTGCCATGGCTGCTCCAGCATGGATGTGGTTGCAGTTGTTAGGCCTCATGAGCGCTGCTGCAGACTTACTTCCTCTCGGTCGGCTCTACTCACGACCGCTTCAACTTCATCTACTTCTCCTCTGGCGACCGTCTTCGGGGGATTTAGAAGCCTGCATACCTGTGTCTTTCCTGGTCCGTCCATATCTCCTCCGATTGACATACACCTCTTGGTTGGCATCAGGAGTTCCCCTAGCATCCCAGCTACCCTACCTGTCGATTTGCACGGATGCCAGTCTCTCTGGTTGGGGGGGCGCTCCTCCTCCCGGATTTCCACGAGACAGCGGGCCTTTGGCCACCGGATGTAGTGGGCAAGCACATCAACTGGTTGGAGTTGAAGGCGGTTTGGCTCGCTCTCATCGCCTGGGAGACACGTGTCGCACCAGGCGGTCTTAGTCCTCTCCGACAACTCGACTGTTGTGGCATATATTCAGAAGCAGGGCGGGACGCGTTCTCCCTCTCTGTGCATCCTTCTGTTCCAGCTCCTCGTGTGGTGCCGGGATCGGGACATCTTACTGCCGGCGCGTCACATTCTGGGACGGCTGAATGTGCTGGCAGATTCTCTGTCCCGTCCGGACCAACTTCTCCATACCGAGTTGACTGTCCGTCCCGACCTTTTTCGCATGATTTGTGTCCACTGGGAGACACCCATGATCGACCTGTTCGCAACACGGTGGAATGCACAACTTCCCCTCTTCGTCTCTCCATTCCCCGACCCGCTTGCGTGGGCGGTAGATGCTCTCTCCATTCCTTGGGAGGGTCTCCTGGCCTATGCGTACCCGCCCTCGGTACTGCTACCCAAGATTCTCCTCAAGCTCCGAGGCTGCAACAAGGTGCTGTTCTTGGTTGCCCCATTCTCTTGGAACAAGAGCTGGACCACAGATCTCCTGAGTTTTGCCACGGATCCACCGCTCCGGCTTCCAATGCCACGCACGATGCTAAAGCAGCCTCGACGAGATCTTTTTCATCCTTGCCCGGAGAACCTTCTCTTACATGCCTGGAGGTTGTGCGGCGTGCCCTCACAGCGCGAGGTTTCTCGGATGCAGCGGTGGCGGCTATAGCTTCAGCTCGACGCCCTTCCACCAGGAAAGTTTATGAGGGAAAATGGAGGGTTTTCCAATCTTGGTGTGGTACTCGACACCTTTCCCCCACCGCTTTGACTATGCCTCAGCTAGCTGAATTCTTTCTGTGGCTCTTCCAGGATCAGTCCCTGGCGCCCATCACCCTTCGGGGATATCTTTCTATGGTGGCTGATACGTACTGCCATTTGGGACTTCCCGATCCCGGTTTTTGCAAAGATCTTGCCAACCTTATGGCTGATTTTGACCTTCAGCGACCTCGCATGGGTATTAACATGGCTGAACACCGCTCGTTTTGAACCCCTGCACTTGGCGCAATTCTCTGACTTGACTTGAAAAACGTGCTTCTTGCTGGCTCTAGCCACTGCCTCTCGCGTGAGTGAACTCCACGCTCTCTCAGTACACCCGTCTTGCCTGCAACTCCGGGCCGACGACTCTTTCCAACTCCTCACTAGTCCTTCCTTTTTGGCCAAGAACAGGCTCCCTTCAGCCGCCCCTCAGCCAATCTCTATTCGTCCATTGCAGGCCCCACATACGCTCCAGGACGTACGCCAACAAGACCCGGTCAGGGCGTTAAACATTTACCTCCGCCGGTCGAAACCCCTACGGCGAGGACGTTTACGCCTCTTCCTGCCCTTATCTCCGGGCAGGAACGATATTTCTGCTCAGACGATATCCGCTTGGCTGCGCGGAATCATCAGATCTGCTTACGGAGACCTCTTGACGGAGGGAGCGCAGAGGTTGCAGATTCGAGCTCACGAAGTCCGGGCTGTTTTCACGAGCGTCGCGTTCGACTGCAACTGCGCCATGAGGGACATTGTGGCGGCTGTGGGCTGCAGGGCCGAATCTACTTTCGCCCATTTCTACTTCCGTGAACTGTCCGGCCAAAGACAAAACATGGCATTAGTGGGGGACATTGCGGCGGCTCAACACTCCCTCCTGGCGCTGGATGCGCCATAGGTAATACTTAACTGAAATTGTCGGGAGTGTGCCTTTGCAAGGGACCTAGCTAAGCAGTTACCCCCAGGTGAGTTTTGGGTCGGCACCCTCCTCCTCTTCGCCATTCTTCCTATCAGTAATACCATCGGTAACGTTTTTGAAGAAACAAATGTATTTTTCTTTAAAGGCCCCGCCACACGTGCCGGTTGTGCCCCGATTTTGAAGCCGATTCCGATCCGATTGCGATCGGATGACGACAGTTATCCGATCCGGTCCCAAGCGGCTGGGAATCGGGTGTCTAGAACATGCTCTATTTTTCCGATCCGAACCGGCCCCGGTTGTAAGCTTCAACCAATCAGAGCGCGTCTCGCAAAGCATGTCGTTTATTTTTGCAAATGGCGGAACACGCCTGTTGTGATCAGTACCACCGCCGTTGCTGATGTTTCGCACGCCTCTTCCCGAATATGATGCAAAACTGCTGATAATGCAAGCACATCATCATCACTGTCAAAACTAGCAGCCATTTTGCAGAACAGGTACGACTTTGATCTTCGGTTCAAACCGGTCGGCTAAACAAGTTGGGAAATGTGTGGCAGTGCACACATTTTTTTAGTCCGGCCCGATCACCTACCGATTCGAAACTGATCGGGAATAGGCCTCAAAACCGGGCATGTGTAGCGGGGCCTTAAAATAAATTTTTTTGAAAAATACTTACTCAGAGATGAGAATCTTCCGCCTTTTAGCGGAAATCCGCTCTTTCGGAAGGTCCCAGGGTCATTTTTGAGATCGGTTTAAATCCGGTGAGAAAATTTTAGTGTATATGACTAGGGTGAGTTGTTGATTTTTGATCTCGCAGCTTATTCCCTCTCGTTGTTCCCATGCGGATTGTTGTCATTTGGTTCGCTCTCACTTCGTTTCTGTCGATCCACCAAGCTGCTGTAAAAAGCCGAGATAACCCGATTTCTCTTTCTTCCGTGTGTCCTGGTAAACGTGCAGTTTAGCCCTCCCGTTTTTCTGCGCTTAAGATTCCGGCTGTTCCCAGACACTCCCGCTGATTATAGTGAGACAGTGACGTCACTCAAATAGGCGCTTGAAGCCATTTCTCATGCGCGCTGAGTTGTAGTGCAAACGATGGAACAGCCAGAACATCACGTGGTTGACCTGCCATTGTTAAGAGAACAAAGCGCGACTTGTAAAATGCTTCGAAAACTGAATCCTGGAGAAAAGGCTCTTGCTACCCACATCAACAGTGGTGTAAAAAACAAGTGGAACTTTAAGTGGTTAGAAGAAAAGTTGAACACGACAGTCTTAATTCGTTTGAAGGACAAAAAGATCGAAAGAAATGTGGAGTTGTGTGTTGGCGACTCAATCTCGAAGGCAAATTGTTGTGGTTTTTCCAAGACATTATCTTGAAATAGTAAACCTTGTTTGAACACTCAATCGAGGTATTTATGATTTTATTGTTTGGTGTGACTGTAAGAGTGTCAGTGAGGCTTCATGCTGATTCTATGTATAAATGTACAACTCTGTTTTGGACAATAATTATGTGCATTGGTAAAGCCTTGTCTTGTCATTGGTATTTAAACCATTCTTGTCTGCAGTCAAAAGGAATGTTTGATTAATACAAGGCGTAACTGATGTTTGAAATAAATTCATTATGTGTTGAGCTGTGGAGAGCTAACAACAGCATTTTAGTACCACAAAAACAACTGATCTGACCCCATAAAATAAGGCTCAGAATGCATAGATTTTAACCATCTTTTCAAAAATTTTCCGGGGGAGCATGCCCCCGGACCCCCCTAGCATCGCGTACCTGCTTCGCAGGTACGCACACTCGTGGCTTCGCCACTCGACAGACTTTGGAATTTTTCCTCCTTTTTGTCATTTTAGGATTCTCATCTCTGCTTACTGATGGTATTACTCACATTTCCCTCCCACCTTCCCCGCTTGCCGTCAGTCTGCTAAGATAGAACTGGTAATAATGGACTCTCGTGAGATTGAGAAGGGAGGCTATCCGGAGGATAGGGAGGCCACTCAGGGGATTGGGTAGCTGCTTGCTAGAGTTACGTCCCTGGTTGTGTAGCAACACACAACAATTTTGGAGGCTGAAATTGACAGGCTAAGTATGTCTTCCTATCAGTAATACCATCGGTAAGTATTTTTTTAAAGAAAAATACATATTCCGAATGATAAGGGTTAACTCATGCAGTTCATTTTCACGCATTTGACAAGCCGTGTGTCTGTGATTTCAGGTATTTGAACGGAAACATGGCCTGGGACCGGGAGAATCAGCACTGTTTCTGAATGGGCGAGCGGTGGACATGGACATCTATGACATGTTTACACTGCTGGACATGATGAGCGATGAAGCCAAACTGGTGGAAGGGTTGCACTCACTCGGCTTCAGGGTTTGCTTCATATTTTTTCTTCTCAATGTCTTTTTCAAATCCCACTGCCTGCAAGGAAAGCAAAATAGTTTAGCAGAAAAGACAAAGAATGAAGTTGTTTTTCCTAGAGAAAGAAAAATCTGTCTGTAAAATGTAGCATTTTTGGCTCACGTGCAAAGCAAAAGTGAGTATGTTTTGGGCCAGTGGTCTGTCCGTCTGTCGTCTGTGGTAAACTTTAACGTTGGCATTTTCTCAGAGACTATTCTAGCTACAGTATTCAAACTTGGCCCAAGAATACTTTGTGCAAGACCTTTATAATCATACCAATTTGAGTGACCTCTCTCAAAGGTCAAGGTCACAGGTGACCAGGAAATAGGTAAAAAAAAAATAGCCATATTTTGACAAAAGTTGTTTTCTCGAATACAGTTGACAACTTCAAACCCAAACTTGGTACAGAGATACCTGATGGTAAGACTTTCCTATACATACTAATTTGGATGACCGCTCGGAAAGGTCAAGGGTCACAATAGATTGGAAATAGGTCACAAATAGCCTTTTTTTGACAAAAATTGTTTTTTCTCAAATAGTGTTTACAACCTTCATCCCAAACCTGGTATAAGGATACCTGATGGTAAGACCTTCCTATGCATGCTAATTCAGACGACCCCTTGGAAAGGTCAAGGGTCACAAAAGATCAGCAAATTATATCTATTGCTTGGTAGAATTTTATTTTTTCAGGAATTTTGCAAACTTTTCAACTAAATGTAGCAGAAAGGTAGCTGATGATAAGACCTTTCAATGCATACTAATGTGGTTCACTGCTCACAAGGTCAACTTTACAACCAAATGTAGCAGAAAGGTAGCTGATGATAAGACCTTTCAATGCATACTAATGTGGTTCACTGCTCACAAGGTCAAAGGTCTTGGGAGTTTGACAAAAGTGAAAAATGCGTAAATTTTGAGAAAACGTGACCTGTCGGAAAGGCCAGAGTCACAAAGGTTGGATTAAGTATGTTGATCAGTCATGCACACGAGCCTTCAGGGCTTTGCCATTCTGACTATGATATTTTCAGGGCGAGTGGCTTCAAAAGCTTCTACAACTGGACCTGTCAGGAGGGGACCAAGCCGGCTATGCTCTTGACATCAGGCACTCTGCCGTGCAGGTAAGTGATTTGACGCTTGACTGAAACAGCATCCTAATGGGCAGAGAGTTTGTTTTTATCTTTTTTTTTTTTTTATACTTGTTTTTTTTATTTGTTATACGCACTGTGTTTTGTTGTTGTTCTTGTTCACCAAGAACATTTTGATTGTTCTTAGAATTGTCCTTTAACCCATTTAGCCCAGAGTCCCTACAGCAGGAGATAGATTGACCATGATAATTCAAGGATAGTGCCAGATTAGCTTGGTGCCTGAAGGTGCCAAGCTAATCTGGCACTACCCTTGAATTATCATGGTCACTTCATCTCCTACAACTGGTCTTTAGTCATTAGGCAATACCTCCAAAATTTGAGAAATGGGTCCTTGGGGCTAAAAGAGTTGATTGCATCAAAATATGTTACGATATTCTTAATTTTTACGGCAAATGTGGAGCTGTCGGTGACATTTACCCTTTCATTGCCACTGGTCACAGATTGTGTTTGTGAAATCTCTCAACTCAACGCAGAAGCACACCAGTCCATCTGAGGAACATTAGTGCAAAGTAGAACCACAAGGCGTAGATCCCCATGGGCCGTCTTTATTTTCTTGGAACCAGAAATTTATTAGATACCATTGATTTGCTGTCTTGTTTTTAGTATCTGAATGACTGTGAGAAGGACAACAAAGGCTGTTGCTGGCCAAACAGTAAAAAGTCACATGCGTGTATTGATGTACGATTTTGGACCGTATGGTTGTTGAGCCATAGGTCCAAAATCACAGACCAGCACACATTGCTTTACTCTCTGCTTCCAGTATCTGAATGACCTTGAGAAGGACAGCAAATACCGTGGCTGGCCAAACAGCGTGCAGGACATGTTGCGCCCCACCTTTCCTGGCATGCTACGGCACGTTGCAAAGAACATTTTCCATCTGGTGAGTGTTGGTTCCATACCAAGCGTTTGTACAATATGCATGAGTGACAGTTGGCAGACGGAAAAAGGGCAGCCCATTAACCCCTTGACTACTACCGACATACTGTTGAGCGGTATCAGTAGCAGTCAAGAGGTTAATTCAGAATCGACTGTACAGAAAATTTGGTATTTTCAAAATGATTAGTTAGTGAGTTATTTGGGTTTAACTCCAAGAAGGCAACTAAGGCCATCTAAAAGAAAGGTCTTAAGACAAGATGTAAATATATCTTTAAAATGTTGCACAGGTCTTTAAAGGAAATGTCTACAGACTCTCAAAAAGGTCAAAATAATAGAGTTAACATCGTCTATGAATGCTCAAATCTTATTAAATAATCAATCCAGACCAAAAAGGTTGCCACATTCCTTCTGCCATTGAAGATAAGTAGCGGCTAATCTCTATGTTTGTTTGTTTGTCTATTTTGACAAAGGGTATTTACCCGAAATATTAATAAATTGTGTTGTACCCATCTTTTCTAAGCGTGTTTCTTTCTCCGTTGGGTACTTCTTTGCAAATCTTATTAAAAATATGGCACTCTCTCAGAAAACTGAAGATCTTGTCCGGGGGTACATCCTGGAACAAACCTTCAAGGAATCTGCTGTCAATTAGATCGGCACAAGACAGCAAAAAAGTGTTTAACAGAATACTGCTCATCGTAAGCATAACACCATGGACGCTCCTCCTGTTTTAGTAAATAAGAGTGCGTAACATACGTGTGCCCGATGTGGTGGCAAGCAAGGACAGTCTTCTCATGGAGGCTGCTGCAGCGATAAGATAGACTGTCGGACACCTTAGGAAGAGCTTCATGCAGCTTGTTAGCTTCCTCTTTGTCCCACTCAGACTGCCACTCACAGGCTATGTATGCACAAATCACAGGTCTAAAATCACTATAGACAGTCTGTGCATCAGGACAAGGTCGCTGCGGGCATCGTTGGCAGCAGAATCTGCGATCCTGTTGCCTTCAATGCCCACATGCCCTGGGACCCAAATAAAAATGATGTCATAATATTCCTTCATCAAGTCTGCATAGAGCTCTCTGATCTGCACCAACAGTGGGTGGTCTGTTCCTGCGCCCTGAAGGGCCTGCAGGGCAGAGAGAGAGTCAGACAGAATCAGGAAGTTCCTTTCCCTAGACCGAAAAGCATGCTTGAGTGTCAGCAGAACTGCCTAAATACAGATGAATGGTCTGGGAGGCGGTGCTTAAATGAACGTCTAGGATAGCGAGAGGACAGTGCGGCTGCAGCCACTCTCAAAATGAAGCCTTGTGTTACATTGATGGAAAATGAATTTTTTTTCTAAAATGTATTTTTTTGAAAAATACTTACCGATGGCATTACTATCTGGGAATACACTCTATTGCCTATAGATTTCAGCAAAATTGTGTGTAGCACACAACTGGGGAGGAGACACCGGGGATCCAAGCACTATGACCCCGGGTGGCCTCCCCTTACTACCCTATCCCGGCGAGCACAGGGCGACCCCGTCAGTTTCACACATAGCCACAAGAGGCAAGCGGGGCAGGCGGGAGGGCCATTCGAGTAATGCCATCGGTAAGTATTTTTCAAAAAAATACATTTTAGAAAAAAAATTCATTTGTTTTTTCAAAATACATTACCGATGGCATTACTATCTGGGAGAATGGCGAACAGGCGGAGGGTGCCGTATCTAACCACAACCCAACCACTCCGCCGGCCCCCTCGAGAGAGAGAACTCCCGACGATTTCAGCTATGATGTGCCTAAGACGCCAGCAGCGCACGGAGGGAGTGCTGGGCCGCGGAGATGTCGCCCACCCGTGCCAGGGAGTCACGTCAGCCGGATAGGTCTCTTAAGGTAGAAGCGTGCGAAAGTGGAGTCTGAGCGCCAGCCACCCGCTGCCAAAATATCTTTGACCGAGCAGTTGCGGTCCAGGGCTAGACTGGTGGCTACTGCTCTCACTTCATGCGCCCGGATTTGTAAAGGCTCAGCGCCGCGTGGGGAGAGGTCTAGGTAGTCTGACCTAATCACCCACCGCAGCCAGGATGACACGATCTGGGCCGAGATGTGGCGTCTGCCCGCGGACAAGGTAAGAAGAGGCGCGAGCGCCCCCGGCGCTGCGGCTGAGAGCGGCGCAGGTAAATCTTTAGCGCCCGCACTGGGTCCTGTTGCCGCGATCCAGGGGAGAGGTCCGCTCCACAGAGGGGCCGTATCGTTAGCACCTGAGGAGCCGCCGCGGGCGGCGGTTCTTGGCCAGGAAGGACGGATCGGAGAGCCTCTGCGCAGAGCCGTCGGAACGAACCGCAAACAGGCTGGGAGCATCGAGAGCGCGTGAAGCTCGCTGACTCGGGACGCTGTAACGAGAGCCAGAAGGAAACAGGTTTTCCGGGTCAAGTCTGAGAACCGAGCCAAGGGGAGGGGCTCAACCGGTCCGTATTCAACCACGTCAGTACCCAGGCAAGATCCCACCGGGGTACTAGGGAACGTGAAACCGGACGTCGGAGTTCAAAGTGAGCCAGAAATTCGACAGATCCTTGCAGGCGCCTGGGTCCGGAAGACACCGGTGACGGTAGATGTCCGCGAACGTAGCGCGGTAGCCCTTGATGGCGACCGGGGCTAAGCCCCGGTCGTCGAAGAGCCACAGGAAGAACTCCGCCAGTTGGTGGGAGGCTAGGTTAGTGGGAGGGTGCCCATGGGAGGTGCACCAGGTCTGAAAGACCCTCCACGTGCCTTCGTACACCTTCCTTGTAGAGAGTCTGCGGGCTGCTGCAATTGCCGCCACTGCTGCATCCGAGAACCTCTAGCGGCGCGGGCGTGCCGGACAACCTCCAAGCGTGTAGGCGGAGGCGTACGGGGCACGGATGGAAAAGCCGCTGACGGGGCTGCTTGAGCATCGTGGAAGGGGTAGGAAGCTCCAGAGGAGGGTCCGTCGCAAGCGCGAGGAGGTCCGTGGTCCAGCTCTTGGTCCAGTTGAAGGGGGCCACCAGCAGGAGGACCGCCGAGCATCCCAGAAGCTTCCGCAGTACCTTCGGAACGAGGACTGCCGGGGGGTAGGCGTAAGCAATCCGGCCGACCCAAGGAATGGGGAGCGCGTCCACTGCCCAAGCGAGTGGATCCAGGACTGGCGAGACGTAGACCGGGAGCTGGCTGCTTCATCTGGTGGCAAACAGATCCACTAGCGGCGTTTCCCAGTGAGAGCAGAGCAGGCGAAAAATATCCGGGCGTAGGGACCGCTCCGTGTGGAGCAACTGTCCGCGACGAGACAGGGCGTCCGCCTTCACGTTGAGGTGGCCAGGGATGTGGCGGGCTCGTAGGGCAATGCCTCGATCCCTGCACCAGAGGCGAAGGTGGCACCGAAGAATGCAAAGGGAGGGCGAGTGAGTGCCACCCTGAATCTGTATGTAAGCCACCACCGTCGAGTTGTCGGAGAGCACGAGGACATCCTGATTGGCCAAGGTCTCCTGCCAACGTCAAATGCCAATCCAACTGCCTTCAGCTCCAGCCAGTTGACGTGATTCCCGAACAGCTCCCGAAGCCAACGCCCGAGGCCGAGAGAAATCCGGTAACAGGTGCGCGCCCCAGCCGGCCTGGCTCGCCTCTGTACAGAGAGACCACCGAGGCGGCGGGGAGTGTAGGGCACCCCCGAAGCCAGCCAAGCGAGGTCCGCCCACCTCTCGAGGTGAGGACGAGCCCGAGGCGTGACAGGTACTAGATCCAACAGAGCGCCCGAGGGTCGCCAGTGAAGAAGGAGACGTAGCTGGAGAGGCCGAGCATAAAGTCTGCCCAAGGGAAGCAGGTCCGCCGCCGCCCTGAGGAGGCCCAGGAGTTGAAGCCAGACCCTGGCGGTGAAGGAGGATCCCATCCCCATCGAAGTGGCTAAGTCGACCATCTTCTGTCGCCTGGCCAGAGGCAGGCGGGCAAGGTTGAGGTCGGTCAGGAATTCCATCCCCCGATGTAGAAACCGTCGAGAGGGAGAAGAACGGATTTCCCCAATGAGTAGGAAACCTAGACGACGCAGAAGGGAAAGCAGGGCATCCCTGTCCGTCTGGAGGGCTGCGGAGACCAAGTTGCGCAGTAGAAGGTCGTCCAAGTAATTGGAGGCCGGGCTCAAGGAGCGCTGACGGAAATTGGCTATCACGGCGTCGAGCAGTCTTGTAAACACCCACGGACTGATGTTGAGGCCGAAAGGAAGGGCGCAGAACTGGTAGACGATCCCCCCAAGTCAAACCGAAGGTACCGGCGAAACGACGGATGAATCGGGACGTGCAGATAGGCGTCTGACAGATCGAGGCTGATCGCAAAGTCCATCGGCCGGAGGGCCGCACGGAGTGTCCTGGCCGTCTCCATCCTGAATCGAGGGGCCAAGCATCCTGAATCGAGGCCAAGCTGATAAGTCGAGTCGGCTGTAGAACGCCGGAGAGTCCTGCCGCAAAACCACCTCTGTCGCCGCTTTGGTGAGGAGGGTCGCCACTTCCCCGCGCAGAGCGTCCGCCTGTGTGCCGTCGAGCGGTTCCTGGGTCCACATGGGTGCTCAGCGAAGAGGCGGAGGCGACAGGAACGAAAGTTGCAGGCCTGCGGTAACGGTGGAAAGAATCCAGGGGTCGTCCGGGAACAGCGATCTCCAAGATCGCTGAAGAGCGACAGCCGCCCGCCGACGGGAGGCCCGATTAATGAGGCGGGGGCGGAGGCGGGGGCGAGTCAAAGAGCCCGACTGCGGCCCGATCTACGGGCACCGCGGGGCCAAGAAGGGCGAGGGGCGGGGCCGGCCTGAGTAGCCTGGAATGGACGGGCCCGACCTCGTGAAGATCCGACTGTAGAGAAGGAGGGCCTGAAAGACCGCTGGGCACGACCCCCGCCGTGCGGGGGGCGCGAAAGCGGGTCGAGGCTGGGTTAGATGCAGGCTTGGGCCACAAGTCCTTGGAAGATTCCTTAAAGGTGTGCCAAGTGTCGCCGAACAGCTGAGGACCCCCTAAGGGGGCGTGACGGAGCTGGGTCTTCACTGACAAGGGAAGGTCCGAGCAGAGGCGCAAAAGGGTATCCCTCCTCCAGAGGTCGCATTTGGCAGCCACTGCCCTGGCGGTGGCGGAAGAATGGTAGGCGGACCGGTTGGCCGCTATCAGGATGGACTGCACGTCACGAAGCGGGGACTGAGCCTCCAGGTCCCACGTATCCTGTAGGCACTGCAGTGCTGCCTGGGTAGCCAGTTCCAAACCCGAGCACGCCAGCGAGTTCCGCGCTAAGGAGGCGATCCTGTCGAGAGGCCGAGGCCACGAGTTCTGGACGAGCCTGCGGCCGCCCGCCTGTAGTAAGGCCGCCACATCCACCGCTGGAAAAGGTAAGGCGAAGGCTTGGGAGTGTCCAGCGTACTAGGCCTGGCGGAAGCTTAAGTTGATTCCCACCGGCGATCGAGCGGCGGTAAAGTATCCCGTGTCGCCGAAAGCGTCGTTACGCAGCTGGGCGGAGAAGCATCGGTGAGGTCCCGGAAGCCGGCTTGCGGGAGGGACTTGCGGCGCTGGACTTGCCTCTGCGCGTCGACCATGGCCGAAGCCTGACTCTTCGGAGGAGGCGAAGGCGGACAGACGTCGGGCGGTAGGGACTTGGCGATAAGCCTTGAAGCCTCACCCATAGCGTGGACCGACTGTGATCCGAGCGAAGGGCCGGCAACGTCTGACGAGGCGGAGGCCGACGCGACAGCGGAAAAAAGGCGGGAAGGAGAACCCGCCGCCGAGTCCTGCAAGAAGATCGCCGAGGCCGAGTCCGACGGATGAAGGCTGAGGACGTCCGTTCCAAACTGATCTTCTCGCGGCAAAGACGAAAGGGGCGAGCGGCTACGAGAGTGCCGCACCGCCGCGCGCGAGGTAGACGCAGCCGCCCGCGACGCACGCAAAGAGGCGCGCCGCGGCGACGGAGGGACCGTGGCAAAGCGACGGTCCACCTCGAAGTCGGGATCCGCACGCGGCAGCCGACGTGAGCGACAAACCGCGATCGGAATACCGAGGAAGTGGCCTGGTCACCCCTGGCCCGCCCGGGAGAACCGGTACGAGGGGGGGGGGGGGGGGACCGCCAATAGTCTCCCCTAGCCCGCTCAGGAAAGGCGGAGCGGGGAGGGGACAAATACCGGGCACGCGGCCCCCCGTCCGATGTGTCGGACCGTGGAGGACGCGCGATGTCACACCGGGCCCGCCTGGTCGATACGAGGCGGGGGGGGGGACAGTCTAGGGTCACGCCAAGCCCGCTCAGGAAAGGCGGAGCGGGGAGGGGACGATTTATGAGCCCGCTGCCCCAGCTCCGAAGCCTCGGAGCGAGGGGGGGGGGGGGGGCGAGGGTCCAAGTCACACCGGGCCCGTCCGGTCGATACGAGACGGGGGGGGGACAGTCTACGGTCACGCCAAGCCCGCTCAGGCGAAGCGAAGCGGGGAGGGGACCATTATGTGCACGCGACCCCCGCTCCGACTCCTCGGAGCGTGGGGGGCGAGAGTCAACCACACCCCGGGCCCGCCCAGGCGAGACGGGGCGGGCGGGGGGGGGGGGGGGGGGGGGGGGGTGGGGGGAAGAAAGCGAAGCATGCCTTGCCCGTTCGGAAAATACAGAGCGGGGAGGCAGCATTACTAACGGTCTCGAGTCACGTTCCGAAGCCTCGGTGCGTGAGCGAGAGCATTTCTTATCACGTTTACTCTCTTTCTTATGCTTGCGTTCCGTCACCCGTCCCCGCTCCGGAGACCTAGAGCCGGGGGTGGCCGACGAACGCTCATCTCTCCCAGACCGCTCGCCCGAAGCAGAGCGGGGGGTGGGAACCAAAATGGGCTCAAGCCACGCGCTAACGAAGCAGAGCATGGGGAGCGTGACTCCGAAACTCGCCTACCCAGCTCCGAAGACTCGGAGAGGGGAGGGAGAACCTGCGAGGTAACGGTACAAGAAGGGGACTTACCTGTGGGCCGGAAAGCCCGATGCGCCGAGGGAAGTACGTCCACCCGTGGAGGATCCCGTGGAGACCGAAGCGGGCGAGGGGACCGGTCACGCCTGAAGAAGTCCCACCTGCGCGAACACCGGTCTTCCGTCCAAGCGGCGCCACCATCACACGTTCCGTCCGAAGCACAGCCCGAACACGGCAAGCAAGAGTCGAGAGCATCAACCGGCCACTGGAAGTCCCCGCACGCCGGCAAGTCTTCGACACAGAAGAAGCCATAAGGCCCTAAACCAGCTACGCCGGCGAAGAAAGTCCACCTTGCACAAACCAGCCGGGCACAAGTCACGTGCGTCGTCGAACCCCAAGGCCAAGCCAAGGGTGAACTCACAAGTCAGAGCCGGTAAAACCGGTCGGCGCACAGGTCACAATGAGTCCAATTGTCAAAGGAAAAACCACGAATGTAGTGAGTCCAGGGCTGAATCGAAGACTCCAATTCAAGCCCACAGTCAAAAACCGCTGAAACCCGTAGAACGGAGAAAGGCAAAAACTCGACCGTCCCCGGTCGAGCTATGAGTGAAACTGACGGGGTCGCCCTGTGCTCGCCGGGATAGGGTAGTAAGGGGAGGCCACCCGGGGTCATAGTGCTTGGATCCCCGGTGTCTCCTCCCCAGTTGTGTGCTACACACAATTTTGCTGAAATCTATAGGCAATAGAGTGTATTCCCAGATAGTAATGCCATCGGTAATGTATTTTGAAAAAACAAATAAAAATCTCAAGGACAGATTCAGAGCCACACTATGCCAATGGATGTGTGTACATGTGTCTTCTGTTTCAGGTATTCATTGTCAATCCTGCTGATGATTCCAGCCGCGAACTGTTGAAAATGGCTGAAGCGTTTTATGTACACAATGCTCCCATCAGGTAAATGTTTTCAATATGTTGTGTTGGTCAATGGACAGGCTTTGCTAGTGGTTGTATGAGTGGGTTGGTCAGTAGGTTGGTTAGTTCTGTGCTTGGCTGGTTGATTGGTTGGTCAGTTGGTAATTGGTTGTTTCTGGGGTGAAGGGATTGCAGTGCATTGTACTTGTTTTGTTTTGGTTTGGTTTGGTTTTAGGAAATTTATTCTCAGCATTTTGTTTTGCTTTCGTTATCTTGAGTGGCATATGGCGCCAAGCTATTCTTGCACCACAATTGAACTATCATGGTTGATTGGTATCTCATTTTGTTGCCTGTCATTAAAAAAAGACCATACAGCCACCTGAATGGTGGTGTTTAGTACAGGTGATCTTACACAAGGATTGTCACTCAATAAAGGTTCTGCTATAAAGCTCACTTTGTGTATTTGTTTCCTCAAAAACATTACCGATGACATGACTTTGTGGGGAAATGTCTACTACTAGCTCAATTTTAGCCTACTCACCCGTTGTGTGCCCACACAACCCGGGAGGCACTCGGGGAACCCCCCTAGAGGGGCCGAGAGTTGTCTCCCGTTTCCCGCCCTACCGGATCCGGTCACGAGACCGGCCAGTCTTGCTACTTCGCTCGTACAGAGAAGACGTGTCTGGCCTTGCTCTCGCGCTGCTTCGACCGGTCTTCCTCTTGCCTACGCTCGTTGCCTCTTCGTGTGCTCTGCCGCCTTCTAGCGCTGACTTGCCTTCTCGTTGCCTGCCTCTGCTTGCGTCGTTCTGCTGCTCTCCTCTAGGCTGTGGAGGTGTATGGCTACCCTTCCCCCCGTTCCCGATTCGTCTCGGAGGTAAGGTAGTGGTAGCTACCCACAGCCGGCCCTCGGGCCGAGAGCCGGCTACCGTTGGGCTTCCCTTTCGGCTTTGTTACTACGTGGGCGCCAGTTGTTGAGCTTACGTTCCGGCGCCTTGCACGACCTTTTTAACGAGTCTCCTCGAGGGACGTCGCCTTTCTCTCCTTTTTGTGCTTCACTGTTATGAGTAGACGTTGCCTTTTAGAGGCTAGGGTTTCTTTTTTCTCGTAGGGCTTTTGGGCACCCACGCTCCGTTCGTCTACCTTAAAGGCCCTTTAGCCCTTGGAGAGTGTAGCCACTATTTCACGCGCCGGTGGTCACGGCGCTTGGAGTACCTTTGTTTGGGGCTAGGCCCCCTTGTCTGCCTTTGCGACCTTGTTGTGCCCTTTGTCTGTTGCAGGACCCAAATGCTTACCTGCTCTCAATGCGGCGACTTCCAGTGGCCGCCGGACGACCATGCGGTCTGCCTCCCCTGTTCGGGCTGCGCCTCGGACCATCTCTGCGATGTCTGTGCGACCTGGCCGGAGATCCGTTGGTCTGACCTCTGGAGTTTTTACCGGCGAGAGCGACCTCCGTCTGCTATCTCTCGTCCGACTCCTGTTGACGCTTCTGCTGCCCCTGTGGTAACGACCGCCCTTCCTCGCCTCGGCCTCTCGGAACGGATTGCTCGTCGGGACCCTGCGTTGTTCGCTGACCAGAGGACTGCCACTGCTGCCACGCCCGCTGACCCTTCCGGAGGGTCTGTTTGCCGGCAGAGCGCCCACCTCACTGAGCCCGGCCTGCAGCAGTCCGCCACGAGCCGTCCCACGTTGACTGGCCTTCCTCCTCTCTCTCTCCACGATAAGCCCGCTGATCCTTCCGGAGGATCTGTACGCCGGCATAGAGCCCTTCTCACTGAGTCCGGCCAGGAGAGACGTCAGCCTCAACCTACGCGACACAGTCGCGCCCCCGACTCATCCTGTTCCACCGTCAGTTCTAGACACTCGCGCTCGCCCTCGAGCGCCGCCGGAAGGATCATTCCCCCCGCCGGGATCGTCGCCGCTCCCCCCGCCACTCCTCGTCGCGTGCGCGGTCGCGCTCGCCCTTGCACCGTTCGTTGCGTTCGCCGCGTCACCGCCATCATCGGCCCTCTTCCCGTGGTCGGCGTCCCTCTTTGGTTGTCCGCCGTCCTTCATCCAGACGTCGTTCCCGCGCACCGGACAGGACCCCTCCTCGCTCCTTCTCGCGTTCGCCTCGGCGATCCCCGCCTCCGTCGTCGCTGCCGGCTCGTTCCCGGGCTTCCCGCGAGGTTCGATACGCGTCCCCGCCCAAGCTTCGGCCTTCCTCGGTGCCTCGCCCGCCTTCTCGCCGCCCCCTGGACGAAGAAGCCCTCAGTTTGCTGCCCGAGGACTCCGTCTCAGCCCTGTTGGATGAGGATGGTCGCTCCCTTTCGCCCGCCGACGTCGGTGATGCTGTCCCCTCGACCCTTCCGTCGTCGTCCCGTGCGGAGACCCTCTTAGCTTTGGATGAAGCCACCAGGATCATCGCGGCCACTCTGCCAGCGGACTCCTGCCCAGCCTCTCCCCCCCTGAAGAGGAAGGTCTCTGCCTTTGTGGATGCCGAGCGTCAAGTTAAGAGGTTCAAGTCGCTTCCCCAGCTGCCTGGATTTAAGGAGCTGCGAGATGCCTTCTCAGTGCACCTGCAACTTCCCGCGTCTCGAGAGCCGGTGTTCTTCTCCGATCGTCGCTGGCCGGCTGGCCTGGACATCGCCTTCCATCGGGACTGGTATGCCGGCCATTCCAGGCTTTCTCCATCCCTCTTCCTGCGATGGACCCCCCTGCCGTGTCGCAAGCTGGCGGCTCCGCTCTTCTTCGCCGTTCCCTCCCTCGTGGCCTGGATATGACTGCGTCCCTGGTGCGGAACTCCTTAGCCTGCACTGGGTTCCTGGAGCTGCTCACTCAAGCCCTGGTTCGTCGTGTGGAAGACTCCTGGCATCCTTCTATCACGCCTCTCCTTGGGGATTTACTCGTCTTAGCGGAAGTCGCCAACTGCGCCGCCTACCGCTCGTCGGTCAACGCTATGGCTGCCTCCGCCAACTGTGACCTGATGCGTCGAGACGCCCTTCTGCTTGCCTGCCGAGGGATACCACCTGACCTGCGTGCGCAGCTTCGTCGTGCTCCGCTGGGTGGTCCCCTGCTTTTCGGCAACACCTGGTCCTCCGTTTGAGCCTCCAACCCCGACCGCTGGCCTGTGAGTGCTCCTCCTCCCCGCCACTTTCCGTCCTCCCGCCAGGCTAGGGGTCGCGCCTCGCGGTGGGTTAGACCCTCTGCCGCTTCAGCCCCTGCTTCGGCCCCTGAGCAGGCCCCCGCCTTTGGCCGTCCTAGACCCTCCAGGGCCCGTGCCCCCGCTTGGCCCCGTCCCGCCTGGCGACCGGGTCGCGGGTGGGCTGCCTGACTGCCCCCCAGCCTTGCCCCCACCGACCACTTCGGGGTCTCCGGTCGGTGGGAGGCTAGCCTTTTTCAGCGGAAATTGGCTCACACTCTTTCCCGACGACCCCTGGATTTGCGACACCGTCTCGGCCGGCCTCCGGATCGCCTTTCGCAGCCCGCCTCCTTTGCGTCGCTCCCCCCTTTGGACCGAGATTCCCAGCGACCCGTTGAAGGCCTCCGCTCTTCGGGGAGAGGTCTCCTCCCTCCTGAGGAAAGCCGCCACGGAGGTGGTACGCGTCCCCGACTCCCCAGCCTTCTACAGCCGCTTGTTCGTCGTAACGAAGCCTGGAGGGAGATGGCGACCGGTTATCGATCTTTCGGCCCTGAACAAGTACGTTTCGGCCCCCTCCTTCCGGATGGAGACTGCCCGAGCCCTGAAAGCCGCGGTCCAGCCTCTGGACTTAGCAGTCAGCTTGGACCTTTCAGATGCGTACCTGCAAGTCCAGATGCACCAGGCCTCCAGGAAGTTCCTCCGGTTTGCGATCGACGGCGTAGTATACCAGTTTCGCGCGCTCCCGTTCGGACTCAACCTCAGCACCTGGGTTTTCACCCGGCTGATGGACGCCGTAGTCGCCAAGGCCCGTCAGTCATCCTCCAGTCCGACACGAATTACCTAGACGACCTCCTCCTACGCAACCAGTCCGAGACCTCGCTCGCGTCGGACAGGAATGCGCTGCTGCTGCTTCTGGCACACTTGGGCTTTCTAGTAAACGACGGCAAGTCGGATCTCTCTCCGTCCCGCCGATTCGTGCACCTGGGCATGGAATTTGCGACCGACCTCAACACGGTACGCCTCCCGGCCCCCCGGATCCAGAAGATTGCGGATCTAGCCGGTCAGTTAGCACGGCAAGACGTGGCCCCCGCCAGAGTCTGGCTCCAGCTTCTGGGCCTGCTGAACGCCGCAGCGGACCTTATCCCCCTAGGTCGTCTCTACTCTCGGCCGATCCAGCTGCATCTCCTACTCCATTGGCGCCCGTCGTCCGGCGACTTAACGACGTTGGTTCCGGTGCCCCAGATGCTGCTTCCTCATCTTCGTCGGTGGACCGACCACTCTTGGCTAGCGTCGGGAGTTCCCCTGGCCTCTCCTCCACCCCAGACCTCGCTTTGTGTCGACGCCAGCCTCACTGGGTGGGGCGCTCATCTCCTTCCTCGGTTCCTCTCGACTTCGGGGCCCTGGCCCGCGGACCTAGCGCACACCCACATCAACTGGCTGGAGATGCAGGCCGTTTGGCAAGCCCTGCAGTTCTGGGAGGATCTCCTCAGACACCAGGAGCTACTCGTCCTCTCGGACAACACGACGGTGGTGGCTTACATCCAGAAACAAGGTGGCACTCGCTCTCCCGACCTTTGTATGCTCCTCTACCGGATGATGCGTTGGTGCGAGGACCGGGGTATTACCATTCGAGCCCGACACATCCCCGGACACCTGAATGTCTTAGCCGACTCGCTGTCTCGCCGCGGCCAGCTCTTGCACACGGAATGGACCCTTTGGCAGGATATCTTTCGGATGATCTGTGCCCGGTGGGAGACTCCCCAGGTCGACTTGTTCACCACGAGGTGGAACCATCAGCTGCCTCTCTTCGTCTCTCCAATTCCCGATCCCCTTGCCTGGGCTGTCGATGCGCTCTCCATTCCCTGGGACGGCCTTGTGGCTTACGCCTTCCCCCCGATGGTTCTCGTACCCAAAGTCCTTCTCAAGCTTCGGGGTTGCTCGGCGGTCCTACTGTTAGTCGCACTGTTCGCCTGGAACCGCTCCTGGACCACCGACCTTCTCAGCCTCGCCACGGACCCGCCCCTGCTGCTTCCCGCCCCACGCACCATGCTCAAGCAACCGCGTCAGCCGCTGTTCCACCCCTGCCCGGAGCGGCTCCTCCTTCACGCCTGGAGGTTGTGCGGCAAGCCCTCAGAGCTAGAGGCTACTCGGGTGCAGCAGTGGAGGCGATCGCTGTGGCCCGCAGACCTTCGACCATTCGAGTCTACGAGGGAAAGTGGCGAGTCCTGTGTTCCTGGTGCTCCGAGCACGGCCTGTCCCCCACGGAACTGACTAATCCTCAGCTGGCGGACTTCTTCCTCTGGCTCTTCTGAGACATAGGCCTGGCCCCCATCACTGTGAGGGGTTACCTGTCCATGATCGCTGACACTTATCGACACCTTGGACACCCAGACCCGGGCGCCTGCAAAGACTTAGCCGACCTTATGGGACACTTCGGCATCCAGCGCCCAACACACCGCTCACTCCTTCCCCGCTGGGACCTGCCCTGGGTGCTAACGTGGTTGAATTCTGACAGATTTGAACCCTTACCTTTGGCCCGTTTCGCAGATGTGACACGAAAGACGTGCTTCCTGCTGGCCCTTGCTACCGCCTCTCGGGTGAGTGAGCTACACGCACTCTCGGCGCGGCCTACCTGCCTACAGTTCCGAGCGGACGGGTCTGTTCAACTCCTCACTGACCCTGCCTTCCTTGCAAAGAACAGGTTTCCTCTGACTGCGCCTCAGGTTATCACTTTACGGCCGCTAAGAACCAACCCTCTGTCTCAGGAGACTAGGCAACAGGATCCCGTGCGCGCCCTTAGAGTTTATCTGCGACGATCTAAAGCCTTCCGCAGAGGGCGTTCACGCCTCTTCCTACCTCTGAGACCCAGCAGGAATGACATAACAGCCCAGACGATCTCTTCCTGGCTCCGCTGGGTTATACGCTCCGCGTATCAAGATATGTCCCCGCAGGGAGCGAAGAGGCTGCACATTCGCGCACATGAGGTACGAGCCATGGCCACGAGCCTCGCGTTTGATCGAAACTGCGCTGTCAAGGACATCGTGGCAGCTGTGGGCTGGCAGACTGAATCTGTATTCGCCCACTTCTACCTCAGGGACCTGGCAGGCCAACGAGAGAATCTCGCACTGGTGGGGGACATCGCCGCAGCGCAACACTCCCTCCCGGCGCCACCGGCGCCGTAGGTATGCACTTCGCTAAAATTGTCGGGAGTTTGCGACCGGGAGGACAGCGCTGTTTACCATTAAGAAGTTTTGCGCGGCACCCTCCTCCTCATCGCAATTCTTCCACAAAGTCATGTCATCGGTAATGTTTTTGAGGAAACAAATTCATTTTTCTCTAAAAGGTATTTTTTCGAAAAATACTTACCGATGACATGACTCGGAGGACCCTCCCTCCTGCCCCGCTTGCCGCTTTCGAGCGAAGTATCAGACTGGCCGGTCTCGTGACCGGATCCGGTAGGGCGGGAAACGGGAGACAACTCTCGGCCCCTCTAGGGGGGTTCCCCGAGTGCCTCCCTGGTTGTGTGGGCACACAACGGGTGAGTAGGCTAAAATTGAGCTAGTAGTAGACATTTCCCCACAAAGTCATGTCATCGGTAAGTATTTTTCGAAAAAATACCTTTTAGAGAAAAATGAATTTTTGTGTTCTGCAGGCTTGCTTTAGTGTTTGCAGTGAATAGTGACCCAGAAGTGACAGGCAACGATGATGCAGGAGTGGCTTTTGCTCGCACTTTTGACTTCATTAAAGCTGATCAGTCACCGTCCCAGGCACTTTCATTCATCACAGATGTGAGTTCTTTTGTTTCCTGTGGGATGTTTATGTGCAGCACCCGTTACATTTTTTTTTATGTCACTTTCTGTCTGCAGAATTTTTTTTTTTTTTTTTGAGAGACCTACCATTAAAGAGCATTATTTAGGTGGCTGTAGAAAAAAAAATTGAGAAAAAAAGGATGGCTACTCATGATAGGTTCTGCAGTATTTTGATGCATATCCGTCTTGCCAGTTCTGTACATAGCGTCCTTAAACCATTAACTGCTGCTGGACCAAGGCGAATGTTAACCAGCTGCAAGAGGCATAAACCCTCATGAGCCCCCCGCATTCGTGGGGGCTCATGAGGGTTTATGCCTCTTGCTAATCCTATGTTCTTTATGCCTATTTTTGTCCCATTTACATAGATGTTTATATATATATATAGAGAGAGAGATTTACAGTTCTGCATTCTTCATGCGAATGTCGGTCAGTGTGCGTTGTTTCAGACATGAAATTCGTGATCACTGGCAGTGAAGGGGTTAACTCATTCGCGGCCAGCCACATCCGGATGTGGCGGGCTGCGAATGAGTTAATAATAGTCTTTCATGAATCCGTAGTTGCATGCTGAGTGAAATTGGATTGTTGATAGTGCCAACGGCTTCTCTTTCCTTGTCATTCTCTTGTCGTACGACTTCTGTACCTTGAGCACAAAGTTTCTTTTCATGAACTTTATGTATACAGTACGGTACAAATGGACATTTAGATTAGACTGCAGGGCTTCTAATTACATGCATATGTGCATCCCTGATGCATTGCACATGTAAAGGACACATTAAAAGTCTGGCCAACGCGTCCCTGGGACACTACCAAAATGTTGAGAACTTTGGTAACTTGCATTGCACTGATTTTCAGGCTAGAATCAATTGCTATAAATCAAGCTTTGCCGTGCCGTCTGCTTCAAATCAGCAGGAGTTAGTTTTCTTCACCAGATTGGTTCCACCAGCCCCCCCCCCCCCCCCCCCCTCCCCCTTCCCTTTTTATCGTTCGATATATGTTGTTTTTTTTTGTTTTTTTGTTGTTGCTGGTATTATTTTTAAAACTGTTTTTTGCAATTTTAGGTGTACGAGAAAGTTGGAAGCACGGAACTCACTGCAGACAACATAATTTCTGAATTCTCTGCACGCTATCCTGGAGAAGACAAAGACCTGGTTTTCGGCCGCAGCTCAGATTATGATGATGCAAGAAAGGTACAAAAGTCGCAATTACTGCCATGATTTATTATAGCCAGATAATAGGCATGCTTTTGATAAAATTGCTGTGCAGATCTTTTGGTGACACACAGAGGTGCTTCACCCTTTGCGTGTAGGTAGCGGTTTTAGTCACGACTAAAACTGCTATTGCCACACAAAGGGTTAATAGAGAGCCGTTGAAATTTTGAAATGCCTTTTGATACTTAGTTGCCAGACCTGTCTACAAAGTAGACATGCTTTGCGGCTGTCCACACAAGTTAAAAAAAAAAAAGAGGAGTAATTTGGTGCAGAATTGTTTTACTGAATAATGTTGTTTTTCTTGTAGGCTGGAATAGACTTTTTGACACGATCAGGGCTGAGTGGCTTTCCTCAAGTCCTGTTGAACGGCGTGCCGTTGGAGAAGAAATACTTGACGCAGGACAGTTTTGAGGAAGGGGTTGTCATGGAGATCATGAAGCAGACGCAGACGATACAGAAAGCCGTGTACAATGTGAGTGCTTTCTATGTCTCTGCCGGGTTTTTTTCTCTGACACCAAGTTGTGTTGGTGTCCTAAGTTGTATCAGGATTAGGCTGTATGTGTATTATTGACCCATTTAACCCTGAGGCATGACATAAAAGGTGGATTGACCATGATAATGCAAGCGCCAAGCAGGTGCCAAGCTAATCTGGCACTACCCTTGAATTATCATGGTCGATCCATCTCCTACAACTGATACATAGTTGTTTAATGACACCTCCAAATTTTGTAGTCAACGTTCTTGATAAAAAACATGACGTAACTGAAAGATGTAATGCATCCTTTGTAGGCATGTATATGACCGTCTTGTACTTTATCTGCATATTTTTCCATGGGCTGGCGAATGGATGCCTGGAGGAAGGGTCAGGGAATGTAACGTTTTGTTTGTCCAGCGCTGAATAATTAATAATAATAATAATAATAATACGTAGTTCTTGTATAGCGCCGTTCTCCAGGAAAACACTGGACTCACTGCGCATGCACAACAGCACACTCTTTCTCTCTCAGACACACACGCACAATTATACACTACTTTAAACCACCCCCCTCGCGCTGGGACCATATGGCGTTGAGGCGCGTCCCCTGGGTGGTGGATAGGGGGTCCCTCGTGAGAGGGGTGCACCGAATGAAATAAGGTGCCGTGAACCAACATGGTCTAAGGGAAGGTGACCCCGACAGAAAACCCCTGGTCCTCCTAGTAAGGGGGTTGGGCGTGGGGGTAGCTTCCCCACCCTGCAAAAAAGGAAATAGCTACAAAAACGCCGACGAAAAGACTAACAGTAATTCCTTTCCTGGAGGAGGAAGGTTCTTCTACTAGAAGACTTATGACGTCCTGTGGTGAAAGCCGGAAGTCTTCGGAAGCCACAGGACCGAGCCGCCTCTCTCTATCCAGGGACACAACCATGGGCACATGGAACGTCAAGACCATGTACCAGAGCGGCAAGGCCGCCCAGATAGCAGCGGAAATGCAAAAGTACAACTTTTCCCTGCTAGGTATCAGTGAAGCCAGATGGACGCAGTCTGGCCAGAAAAGGCTGTTAAGTGGGGAGATGATTCTGTATTCAGGTCATGAAGAGGAGAATGCCCCCCCCCATACAGAAGGAGTAGCACTCATGCTGTCACCAGTGGCACAGAGAGCACTGATGGGCTGGGAACCTCTTGGGCCAAGAATTATAACAGCAGCCTTTAGAACCAAGAAAAAGGTCAAGCTGAACGTCATCCAGTGTTATGCGCCCACCAATGACAGTGACGAGGAAGAGAAACAAGAGTTCTACGACCGACTCCAGAGTGCCGTGGACAAATGTGCGGAGCGAGACATCACCATCGTCATGGGCGATTTTAATGCCAAAATAGGGGAGGACAACACCGGATACGAAGAGGTGATGGGGAGACAGGGACTAGGCTCGGAGATGAGTGAGAACGGGGAGAGGTTTGTAGACTTTTGTGCTCTAAACCAACTTGTCATTGGAGGCAGCATCTTCCCACACAGAAGAATACACAAAGCAACTTGGGTCTCACCTGACCATACGACCAAATAGACCATATCTGCATTAGCAAGAAATTTAGAAGATCCCTTCAAGATGTTCGAGTGAGGAGGGGAGCAGATGTCGCCTCAGACCACCATCTGCTTACCTTAAGAATGAAGCTCAAGCTAAAGAAAAGCCGCACAGAGACAACAAGAAGACAGCGCTATAATGTAGGCCTCCTGAGAGAAACTGGAGTTAGAGAAGAGTTCAAACTGGTGCTGTCCAACCGGTTTCAAGCGCTACAGGAGCTAGTAAATGAAGAGGAGGCGGTCACCACAGAGCAGCAGTGGAAGGCAGTTAGAGAGGCGCTGAACTCAACCTGCAAAGACACTGTAGGGTTCAGGAAACACCACCACAAGGACTGGCTGTCGGCACAGACCTTGAAGAAGATAGAAGCAAGGAAGCAGAAGAAAGCAGCGGTCAACAACAGTCGCACGAGAGCAGCCAAAGTAAGGGCACAGGGGGAATACTGGGAAGCCAACCGCGAGGTGAAGAGGAGTATCAGGGCAGACAAGAGGGCCTACACAGACAGCCTGGCAGCAGAGGCAGAAAAGACAGCAGGCAGCGGCAACATGAAACAGCTCTACGACATTACCAGAAGATTGTCGGGTAAGTATGGCCATACAGAAAGACCAGTAAAAGACAAAGAAGGCAAGCCTATTGCAGACAGAGCAGACCAACTCGACAGATGGGCCGAGTATTTTGAAGAGTTACTGAACAGACCTAGCCCACCCGACCCCCCCCCGACATCCAGCCGGCAGAGACCGACCTACCCATCAGCTGTGACAGACCCAGCCGGGAAGACCCCCACCCGGGTCTGCCCTGGGGGACTTGGGTGGGGTTAGGTTTTTTTTAGTTCCCAGGGTCACCCTGGTCAGCCCCACAGGGTGGGTTTTTCTCTCTATTCTGGGGCATGTGTTTCTGTCTACCCTTTGCCCATTCACCTGTATTTGCCTTTTTAAAACTCTCCTTACTGTCTGCACTGCCTGTAGCTCTTGATATTGGATGTGTGTTGCTAAATGGTCTTAGCTTTATTTAGGCCCTATGTGTTAGGTTTATTTAATGTATTTGACCGGCTGGCGACATACATTCAATGTTCTGTTTAGTTGGTTTTTTTTTCACAAGCAGTGCAGGCACGTCCTGAGAAGGCCTTGTTGCTGTCGGGACGCTAAGCAATGTACAATCAATCAAACCAGCCGGGAAGAGATCAGAAAAGCAGTGGCATTTTTGAAGAATGGCAAAGCAGCAGGGCCAGATGGCATCCCAGCGGAGTCTCTGAAAGCAGACCTAGAGACAACAGTGGAGATGCTGTACCCACTGTTTGGAAAGATCTGGGAAGAGGAGGTGATGCCAGCTGACTGGAAGGAGGGGTACCTAATCAAGCTTCCCAAGAAAGGCGACCTCAGCAAGTGTTCCAACTACAGAGGAATCACCTTGCTGTCCGTACCAGGAAAGGTCTTCAACAGGATCATCCTAGAGAGAATGAAGAGCTCCGTTGACCCCCAGCTGAGAGACCAGCAAGCAGGATTCAGGAAGAACCGATCATGTACAGACCAGATCGCCACTCTCCGCATCATCGTGGAACAGTCTCTGGAGTGGAGCTCCCCGCTGTACGTCAACTTTGTGGATTATGAGAAAGCATTTGACAGCGTGGACCGAGAGACTCTGTGGAAACTCCTACGACACTACGGTGTACCCACAAAGCTCGTCCGCCTGATCAAGAGCAGCTATGATGGCATGACATGTCGCGTGATCCACGAAGGGCAGTTCACCAGAGAGCTCCAGGTCAGAACTGGTGTCAGGCAGGGGTGTCTGCTGTCTCCGTTCCTCTTCCTACTGGCCATAGACTGGGTCATGAAGATGACCACAGAGCACAGACGAAGTGGAATACAGTGGACACTGTGGACACAGCTTGACGACCTCGATTTTGCAGACGACTTGGCATTACTGTCCCACACTCATCAACAAATGCAGGACAAGACCACGAGGCTTGCTGACATCTCGTCCCAAGTGGGCCTCACCATCCACAAACAGAAAACAAAGACAATGAGGCTGAACGCAACCAGGGAAGAACCAGTCTTGCTTGCTGGCACCCAGTTGGAGGAGGTGGAGTCCTTCACCTATCTCGGGAGCATCATAGACAAAAAAGGCGGCACTGATGCAGATGTCAGAGCACGAATCGGTAAAGCCAGAGCAGCCTTTCTCCAGTTGAAAAAAGTGTGGAGTTCCAGAGAGCTGTCACAACACACCAAAGTCCGGATTTTCAACTCCAATGTAAAAGCAGTTCTCCTATATGGAGCAGAGACATGGAGATTGACAAAAGCCACAGTCAACAGAGTACAGACCTTCATGAACAGTTGCCTTAGAAGAATTTTGAAAATCCACTGGCCAGAGAAGATCAGCAACGTCAGACTCTGGGAGAGAACAGAGCAGATAACAGCAGAGAATGAAATTGGGCGAAGAAGATGGGGATGGATTGGTCACAGTCTGAGAAAGCCAGCTTCCAGTATCACTAGGCAGGCATTGTCATGGAACCCCCAGGGAAAGAGGAAAAGAGGTAGGCCGAGAAACTCCTGGCGTCGAGACCTCCAAGCAGACATCAAGAGACTGGGAACCACCTGGAGTAAAATCGAAGGAAAAGCACAGGACAGGAGTTGCTGGAGGTCTCTCGTCGACGGCCTATACCCGGGTAGGGGTGACAGGCATAAGTAAGTAAGTAAGTTAAACCACCCCATTCCTTCCCCACACCTTACATTCACTTCCTCTGGGATCAGAATAGGTGGCAGTCAGTCAACAGTTAGCTAAATATGAGCTAAGTGTTAAATGCCCGACAAAAAAAGAAAAGTCTTTAAGTGAGCCTTGAACTGTGACAATGTGGGCAGATTCCGCTACTTCTTGACAATTCGGTATCGTCAGCATACTTGTGAAAATCACACTCATGGGCGGCAATTACATCAGATAGAGGTTGTGAATATAGAGTGAACAAAACAGGCCCTAATACGGAGCCCTGAGGGACTCCACACAACAAAAGACTAGAAGCAGATAGCTGGCCATTAACAATAACAGCCTGAGAACGATCCCTAACATATGAAGTGAACCAGGCCAGGGCGGTACCACTTAGCACTTTGCGTGTCGGTAGCGGTTTTTGTTGTGAAGATTCCCATAGGAATCATTGCAACAAAAACTGCTGTCAACACACAATGGGTTTGTTAGTATGTGTGCTCTGTCTTCCAGTATTTGTGACTGCTTCACCCATTTAGTTTGTGGATAAATATGAACTTTCAGGGTGAGCTATCGGACAGAACACCCGTGCTGGACTGGCTGATGGAACAAGGAAACGTCATGCCCAGACTCAACTCTCGCGTCCTCTCTCCTCCTGCTAGCCACCTTGACTTCACAGAAAACATGGGTCAGTAGGTTCTCTAATGTCTCTGTCAGAAGACAAGTGACCAGTGTTGTTGAAATAAAAATGATGGCACTGAAAAAGCCATAAATAATTTATTTTGCTGGACAGTGAACTTTACATTGAACAAAAAGCCAGGAAACTCGCATTTGTTTTTGTTACATCTGAATTTTGTTATCAGCAAAGCGTGGTAAAAAAAAAAAAGAAGTGATGGTAATGTGTGGTCAGAACCTTAAAAAATGCGCTCTTAAGAAAAAGCTATTATATCCTAATTAAAAAAAATACCCAACCATGTTGTAAGCAAAGACTACTGTATTTGGTTTAACCCTTTTAGCCCTGATGCCCTGCAGCAGGCGAGGGATTGGCCATGATAATTCAAGGGTGGTGCCAGATTAGCTTGGCACCTGAAGGCGCCAAGCTAATCTGGCACTACTCTTAAATTATCATGGTCAATCCATCACCTGCATCTGGTACATAGTTGTCAGGTAACGCTTCCAAAATTGGAAAATGCAGCCACGGGGTTGTGGGTTAAAAGAGTTCAAAGCTTTTCTTATTTTGCTTTTATCGTTTTTGGGGCTCACATGCGAAGCAAAAGTGAGTATGTTTTGGGCCAATGGTCATCCGTCCGCAGTCGTCCGTGGTAAACTTTAACGTTGGCATTTTCTCGGAGACTATTCAAGCCACAGTCTTCAAAGTTGGCCAAAGGATACTTTGTGGCAAGACCTTTCTAAACATACCATTTGAGTGACCTCTCACTAAGGTCAAGGTCACACGGGATCAGGAAATAGGTCAAAAATAGATATATTTTGACAAAATTTATTTTTTCTCAAATACTATTCACAACTTGAAACCCAAAACTTGGTACAAAGATACCTGATGGTAAGACCTTTCTATTCATACTAATTTGGTTGATCCCTTTGAAAGGTCAAGGGTTAAAAGAGCTCAAGAAATAGGTAAAAAAATAGTCATTTTGACAAAATATGTTTTTTCTCAAATACTGTTCACAACTTCAAACCCAAACGTGCTACAGAGACACCTGGGGCCGCTTGCATAGCGATGTAGTCCATAGCTTCGAAAGTAAGTGCCTACTTTGAGAGTTATTACTTCAGAAGTTTAGCGGCAGGCTGCTTGCTATGCACATAGCAAAATTCGCTCTGTAGTAGTGACTTGTGAAGTAGAGGGCCAAGGATGTTTGATTTGGGGTCAATCCTACGTTTGCGCATGCGTGCGGTTACATTCCTAACTGCCAGATGGCCGCTGCGGCAGGGAAAGAACAGGGTCAAGATGCCACAGGATAGGCCGGCTGTGGTCCACGCTACCTCATTAAAGTGAAATTGCTGTGTTTTGCTCACTGAAATACGAGACTGAGCGGACTGTTTCTGTCAAATTTGCAGAACACCTAAACGTTGTTTTTTTTATAAAATAATTTTTATTTTTTTTTATTATTTTTTTTTTTTTAAAACCTCAAGCAAGTTTAAAACCTAAGAAAACTGAATCACACGAGCGTTGTTTGTGATACAATAACAATAGCACCTTGAATTACCGATACAAAACCTCTAAAACATATCTTTACACATGGTAACTTCCGACGTAAGCACATGTACTCACGCGTCCCTCTGTAGTAAATCATGCCCAAGTTACTTCCTTGTGAAGTAAGCGTAACTTCCGACCCATGCAAGAGGAAACGAGGCGTTTACTTCTTGAGTAGCCCATAACTTCGAAAGTAAGGACTTACTTCATCGCTATGCAAGTGTCCCTTGATGATAAGACCTATATGCATACTAATTTGGATGACCCCTGGGGAAGGTCAAGGGTCACAAGAGGTCGGCAAATGTGTGTAAAATGCCAATTTTTGATCTTATTGGAGGTATTATCAACATTTTTGCAAAATTTTCATTCAAATTTGGCACAAAGGTAGCTTCCTATGCATACTAATTTAGTCGACTCATTGCAAAGGTCAAGGTCACAGAAAGGTTGACAGATGTGTGAAAAATGCTTATATTTTGAGAAAACATGGATTTTGCTGGTGCAGAAGCCACCCTTTATTGTCACAGAGGTCACACATATATAAATAGGTCATACACGTGAGCCATAATGGCTTTGCCTTTCTTGTTTTCTGGGTTGTATGTAATGTCCTCAGTCATGTGTTCATCTTTGACTTCAACACAGATGGGAGCTCCCTGGATGAACCCGAGACGTTTGACATGCTGGGAACAAGAGAAATGTCTGCGGTCCTGGCTGACAGGATGAGATACATGACTAAACGAGGTGAGACTGGCAGTCGGTACTGAAGAGAAGGAATAGGAGATTGTGTTTTCGAGTGTGCGCCTGGCCTTCCAAGTTTTTCCTTGGTCTGAATGCGGTAAAAATAATTTAGCGTGTACATCCAGCCTGGTCCATTTGCAAGAGACATAGATTCTCCTGAGCCCCTGGGATGCAGGGGCTCATGAGAATCTATACCTCTTGGCTAGTAAATATTAACCCTTTAGCTGTCGGTACCGCTTTTTCTTCTGGCAAAGGTTAGCTTGACTGTGATGCTCTCGGTCAGAAAATATGAATTTGTTTCCTCAAAAACATTACCGATGACATGACTTTGTGGAAATGTCTACTACTTGCTCAATTTTAGCCTAAGAACCCGTTGTGTTACCACACAACCCGGTAGGCACTCGGGGACCCCCAGAGGGGCCGAGAGTTGTCTCCCGTCCCTGCCCTACCGTTTCCTGTCATGAGACCAATCCAGTCTTGTTACTTCGCTCGTGCAGAGAAGACGTGTCTGGCTTTGCTCCTGCTCTGCCTCGACCGGTCTTCCTTTTGCCTATGCTCGTTGCCGACTTCTCTCGTGTGCTCTGCTGCCCTTCTAGCGCTGACCTGCCTTCTCGCTGCCTGCTTCTGCTTCTTGCGCTGTTCCGGGTTTCCGCTGCTCTCCTCCATGCTGTGACGGGTGTATGGCGACCCTTCCCCCTGTTCCCGCTTCGTCTCGGAGGTAAGGTAGCGGTAGCTACCCACAGTCGGCCCTCGGGCCGAGAGCCATCTGTCTTTTGGGCTTTTCCTTTCGTTGTTGTTACGGCATTTACACCAGCTGTTGAGCTTACATTCCGGCGCCTTAGACAGCCTTCTTTGCGAGTCTCCTCGCGGGACTTCGCCTACCCTCCCCTTTGTTGTGCCTCGTTAGCTTACGAGTAGACTTTTGCCTCTTAGACGCTGGTTTTTCGTAGGGCGCCTGGCACCCACGTTCCGTTCGTCTACCTTAAAGGCCCTTTAGCCCCCGGAGAGTGTAGCCGCTGTTTCACGCGGGGGCTGTCACGGCGTCCGGAGTACCTTTGTTTGGCTCGGTGCCCCTTGCCTGCATTGCCGACCTTGCCATGCCGTTTGTCTGTTGCAGAGCCCAACTACTTACGTGCTCCCAATGCAGCGACTTCCAGTGGCCGACGGATGACCATGCGGTCTGCCTTCCTTGTGCTGGCTGCTCCTCAGACCACTTTTGTGATGTCTGTGCGGCCTGGCCTGAAATCCTTTGGTCTGATCTCTGGAGTTTCTACCGGCGAGAACGACCACAGCCTGCTACCTCACGTCCGGCACCAGTTTCCACTTCTGCGGCCCTTACTGTAGCGACCGCCCCTTCCCGCCCTGGCCTCACGGAACGGAATCCTCGTCGGGTGTCTGCGTTGTCGGCTGACCAGAGGACTGCCACTGCTGCCATGCCCGCTGATCCTTCCGGAGGGTCTGTTTGCCGGCAGAGCGCCCGCCTCACTGAGCCCGGCCTGCAGCAGTCTGCCACGAGCCGTCCCACGTTGACAGGCCATCCTCACCAGTCTCTCCCCGATAAGTCCGCTGATCCTTCCGGAGGATCTGAACGCCGGCACAGCGCCCGCCTCACTGAGCCCGGCCAGCAGAGACGTCAGCCTCAGCCTGCGCGACGCAGTCACGCCCCCGACTCCTCCCGTTCCACATTTAGTTCGAGACTCTCGCGCTCGCCCCTCGAGCGCCGTCAGAAGGATCGTTCCTCCCACTGGGATCGTCGCCACTGCCCCCGCCCCTCCTCTTCGCATGCAGCTCGCCCTCGCGCCGTTCGAGGCGTTCGCCTCGCCGCCACCATCGGCCCTCCTCCCCTCGTTGGCCCCCCTCGGCTCGCCCCCCTCCGGCTGTTCGCCGTCCACGTTCCCGACTTCGTTCTCGCTCGCCGGACAGGACCCTTCCTTGCACCTACTCGCGTTTGCCACATCGTTCGCCGCCGCTGTCGTCACTTCCTGCTCGTTCCCGGGCTTCCCGCGGTTTCCAAGACGGCTCCCTGCCTGCGCTTCGGTCTTCGGCTATCACGGCGACCCGCCCGCCTTCTCGCCACCCCCTGGAGGAAGAGACCCTTAGTTTGCTGCCCGAGGACTTGGTCTCGGCCCTGTTTGACGAGGATGGTCACTCCCTCTCGCCCGCTGACTTCGATGATGCTGCCCCCTCGGCTCTTCCGTCTTCCTCCCGTGCGGAGACCCTCTTGGCCTTGGACGAAGCCGCCAATATCATCGCGGCGACGTTACCAGCTGACGCCTGCCCAGCCTCCCCCCCCCCTCCCCCCTGAAGAGGAAGGTCTCTGCCTTCGTGGATGCCGAGCGGCAGGTCAAGAGATTCAAGTCGCTTCCCCAGCCGCCAGGCTTTAAGGAGCTGCGAGATGCCTTCTCGGCTCACCTTCAGCTTGCCACGTCCCACGAGCCCGTGTTTTTCTCCGATCGTCGCTGGCCGGCCGGCCTGGACATTGCCTTCCGTCGGGACTGGTATGCCGGCCATTCCCAGGCATTCTCCATCCCTCTTCCTGCTTTGGACCCTCCGGCCTTGTCTCAAGCTGGCGGATCCGCCCTCCTCCGACGTGCCCTTCCCCGCGGAATGGATAAGACGGCGTCCCTGGTCCGGAACACCTTAGCCTGCGCCGGTTTCCTGGAGCTCCTCACCCAAGCCCTGATTCGTCGTGTGGAGGACTCCTGGCACCCTACTGTCACGCCCCTCCTAGGTGATTAGCTGGCCTTAGAGGAGGTCGCCAACCGTGCCGCCTACCACTCGTCGGTCAACGCTATGGCTGCATCTGCGAATTGTGACTTGATGCGTCGAGACGCCCTCTTGCTTGCCTGCCGGGGGATGCCTCCTGAGCTGCTCGCGCAGCTTCATCATGCTCCGTTGGGTGGGCCCCTGCTGTTCGGCGACACTTGGTCCTTGGTTAGAGCCTCCAACCCCGACCGCTGGCCCTGCAGTGCCCCCCCTCCCCGCCGCTTTCCGTCCTCCTGCCAGGCTAGGGGTCGCGCCTCGCGGTCTGCTAGACCCGCTGCCTCCTCAGCCCCCGCTTCGGCCCCGAGCGGGCCCCCGCCTTTGGCCGTCCTAGACCCACCAGGTCCCGTGCTCCCGCTTGGCCCCGTCCCGCCCGGCGACCTGGTCACGGGCGGGCCGCCTGACTTCCCCCCGCCCCTGCCCCCGCCGACCTCCTCGGGGTCTCCGGTCGGCGGGAGGCTAGCCTTTTTCCGCGGAAATTGGCTCGTGCTCTTTCCCAACGACCCCTGGATTTGCGCCACCATCTCAGACGGCCTCCGGATCGCCTTTCGCAGTCCGCCTCCTTTGCGTCGCTCCCCCCTTTGGACCGAGATACCCAGCGACCCGCTGAAGGCCTCCGCCCTGCGGGGCGAAGTCTCCTCCTGAGGAAAGCCGCCACGGAGGTTGTCCGACACCCCGACTCCCCAGCCTTTTACAGCCGCCTGTTTGTCGTCCCGAAGCCTGGAGGGAGATGGCGACCGGTTATCGATCTCTCGGCGCTGAACAATTATATTACAGCCCCCTCCTTCCGGATGGAGACTGCCCGAGCCCTGAAAGCCGTGGTCCAGCCTCTAGACTTCGCAGTCAGCTTGGATCTTTCCGATGCGTACCTACATGTTACGATGCACCAGGCCTCCAGGAAGTTCCTCCGGTTTGCGATCGACAATGTGGTCTACCAGTTTCGCGCGCTGCCGTTCGGACTCAACCTCAGCCCTTGGGTATTCACCCGTCTGATGGATGCCGTAGTCGCCAAGGCCCGACAGTCCTCCTCCAGTCCGACGTCGAACTGCCTAGACGACCTCCTCCTACGCAACCAGTCGGAGACCACGCTTGCGACGGACAGGGATGCGCTGCTGCACCTCCTGGCACACTTGGGCTTCCTGGTCAACGAGGGCAAGTCGGATCTCGCTCCTTCCCGCCGCTTTGTGCACCTGGGATTGGAATTTGCGACCGACCTCAAAAAGGTGAGCCTTCCGGCGCCTCAGATTCAGAAGATTGCGGCCCTAGCCGGTCAGTTAGCATGGATGGACGCAGCCCCCACCAGAGTCTGGCTTCAGCTTCTGGGCTTGTTGAACGCCGCAGCGGATCTCATCCCCCTAGGTCGTCTCTACTCCCGGCCGATACAGCTGCATCTCCTACTGCATTGGCGCCCGTCTTCTGGCGACTTAACGACGTTGGTTCCGGTCCCTCAGATGTTGCTTCCTCATCTTCGTCGGTGGACCGACTCCTCTTGGCTAGCGTCGGGAATTCCCCTGGCCTCTCCTCCACCCCAGACCTCCCTTTGTGTCGACGCGAGCCTCACCGGGTGGGGAGCGCACCTCCTTCCTCGGTTCCTCTCGACGTCTGGCCCCTGGCCCTCGGACTTAGCGCACACTCACATTAACTGGCTGGAGATGCAGGCCGTCTGGCAAGCCCTTCAGTTCTGGGAGGATCGCCTCAGACACCAGGAGCTGCTCGTTCTCTCGGACAACACAACGGTGGTGGCTTACATCCAGAAGCAAGGTGGCACACACTCCCCCGACCTTTGTATGCTCCTTTACCGGATGATGCGTTGGTGCGAGGACCGGGACATAGCGCTTCGGGCCCGGCACATTCCCGGGCACCTGAATGTCTTGGCCGACTCGCTGTCTCGCCGCGGCCAGCTCTTGCACACGGAATGGACCCTGCGGCAGGACATCTTTCGGATGATCTGCGCCCGTTGGGAGACTCCCCAGATCGACTTGTTCGCCACAAGGTGGAACCATCAGCTTCCCCTCTTTGTCTCCCTGATTCCCGATCCCCTTGCCTGGGCTGTCGATGCACTCTCCATTCCCTGGGAGGGCCTTGTGGCCTACGCTTACCCCTCAATGGTCCTCGTACCCAAAGTCCTCCTCAAGCTTCGAGGCTCCTTGGCGGTCCTCCTGTTAGTCGCTCCGTTCGCCTGGAACTGCTCCTGGACCACCGACCTTCTCAGCCTCGCCACGGACCCCCCCTGCTGCTTCCCACCCCTCGCACTATGCTCAAGCAACCGCGCCAGCCGCTGTTCCACCCTTGCCCAGAGCGGCTCCTTCTTCACGCCTGGAGGTTGTGCGGCAAGCCCTCGGAGCTAGAGGCTACTCGAGTGCAGCAGTGGAGGCGATCGCTTCGGCCCGCAGACCTTCAACCATTCGAGTCTACAAGGGAAAGTGGCGAGTCCTGTGTTCCTGGTACTCCGACCACGGCCTGACCCCCACGGAACTGACTAATCCTCAGCTGGCAGACTTTTTTCTCTGGCTCTTCCGAGACCTAGGCCTAACCCCCATCACTGTGAGGGGCTACCTGTCCATGATCGCTGACACTTATCAACACCTCGGACACCCAGACCCGGGCGCCTGCAAGGACCTGGCCGACCTTATGGGACACTTCGGCATCCAGCGCCCGACGCACCGCTCGCTCCTTCCCCGCTGGGACCTACCCTGGGTAATGACATGGTTGAATTCCACCCGATTCGAACCCTTACCTTTGGGCCGCTTCGCAGACGTGACACGAAAGACGTGCTTCCTGCTAGCCCTTGCTACCGCCTCACGGGTGAGCGAGCTACACGCGCTCTCGGCGCGTCCTACCTGCCTACAGTTCCGAGCGGACGGGTCTGTCCAACTACTCTCTGACCATGCCTTCCTTACCAAGAACAGGTCTCCTCTGACCGCGCCTCAGGTTATCACCTTACGGCCGCTAAGAAACAACCCCCTGTCCCAGGAGACCAGGCAACAGGATCCCGTGCGCGCCCTTAGAGTTTATCTGCGGCGATCTAAAGCCTTCCGCAGAGGACGTTCGCGCCTCTTCCTACCTCTGAGACCCAGCAGGAATGACATAACAGCCCAGACGATCTCTTCCTGGCTCCGCTGGGTCATACGCTCCGCCTATCAAGAGCTCTCCCCGCAGGGAGCGAAGAGGCTGCACATACGCGCACACGAGGTACGAGCCATGGCCACGAGCGTCGCGTTCGATCGAAATTGCGCTGTCAAGGACATCGTGGCAGCTGTGGGCTGGAAGACTGAATCTATATTCGCCTGCTTCTACCTCAGGGACCTGGCAGGCCAGCGAGAGAATCTCGCTCTGGTGGGGGACATCGCCGCGGCGCAACACTCCGTCCCGGCGCCACCGGCGCCGTAGGTATGCACTTCGCTAAAATTGTCGGGAGTTTTGCGACTTGGAGGACGGCGCTGTTTTACCCTTAGGGAGTTTACGCGGCACCCTCCTCCTCATCGCAATTCTTCCACAAAGTCATGTCATCGGTAATGTTTTTGAGGAAACAAATTCATTTTTCTCTAAAAGGTATTTTTTCGAAAAATACTTACCGATGACATGACTCGGAGGACCCTCCCACCTGCCCTGCTTGCCGCTTTCGAGCGAAGTATCTGACTGGATTGGTCTCATGACAGAAACGGTAGGGCAGGGACGGGAGACAACTCTCGGCCCCTCTGGGGGTCCCCGAGTGCCTCCTGGGTTGTGTGGTAACACAACGGGTTCTTAGGCTAAAATTGAGCAAGTAGTAGACATTTCCACAAAGTCATGTCATTGGTAAGTATTTTTCGAAAAAAATACATTTTAGAGAAAAATGAATTTTTCTCCGTTTTCTGTGTTTTACCGGAGGGAAAGACAGGCGCCGATCTCACAGCTGAAGTCGAGGAAGGCGCTACAGCAGGGCAGAAAAGGCAGAATCATATGGAATTGAGAATAAAAGGGGTCTTCTATCCCCGCCGGACGAATAGAATGGATCCCTCTATGTGGTCTTTGTAGACTTTGAGAAGGCCTTCGACAGTCTGCATCGAGACTCCCTTTGGAAAATCCTGCGATACTATGGAATCCCCCAGAAACTTGTCAACGTCATCAGGTCCCTGTACAAGAATTTTGAGTGCAGAGTCGTCCACAACAACCAGCTCACCGAACCGTTTAAGGTGGAAACCGGAGTGAAACAAGGATGTATTCTTTCGCCAATCCTATTCTCAATGGCAATTGATTGGATCATGCGCCGCACCACAGAGGGAAGGAGGCAGGGAATTCAGTGGACGCTGACCTCAATGCTGGATGACCTCGACTACGCCGATGATATCGGGCTGCTGGCAAGCAGAAACCAGGACATGCAACAGAAGACACAACAGTTGACACAGTCAGCAAGCTCCATAGGTCTCGGGGTCAACATTAGGAAGACTCAAGTCATGAGGAAGAACACCATAGTGGGCGACCCAATCACCATCAATGACCAACCTCTGCAAGAGGTGGACGAGTTCACGTACCTGGGCAGCAAGGTTACCACAGATGGAGACTGCACAAGGGAGATCACCACAAGAATCAGCAAAGCCAACCAAGCCTTCGCAATGCTGAAACCCATCTGGAGGACCACAAGCCTGAGCATCCACACCAAGCTCCGTATTTTTAAGAGCAACGTGCTGAGTGTCCTTCTATATGGGTCAGAATGCTGGAAATCCACTACCGCTACGGAACGCAAGCTGGATGTCTTCCAGAACAAGTGCCTGCGACGGATCATGAAGGTCTTCTGGCCAAACATGATTACAAACGAGGAACTACGGAAGAGAGCAGGCGCAGACAGCATCGCTGAAACCATCGCCACACGGAGATGGAGATGGCTAGGCCACGTTTGCAGAATGTCACCTGACTCATTACCAAGGGTGGCACTGAGATGGACACCACAGGGGAAGAGAAACCGTGGGCGACCAAAGGAGACGTGGCGCCGAACCGTGGAGCGAGAGCTCAAGAACAGAGGCCTTACTCTGCAAACAGCACCCAAAATAGCAGCTGACAGACAAAAGTGGCGCTCCCTTGCCGTCGCCTCAAGCACCAGACGGCGCAGAGAGGACTGAATGAATATCCCCGCCGGTGTCTCGGGAAAGTTTCCCGGCCTTCAGTGGATGTTTGAACCTAACATTTCAGATCGGGGCTTGCCCCCCGTCTAAGCCCGGGCACCAAGAGCTCCACCCCGCCTTGTAGAGGCCCCGGTATGCTAGACTGCCAATGATGGGGTTCGCCCTTAGGCACGGGTCGGCTTTGGGAGCTTGGTCCCCCCGCAGTAGGAAGATTGGGTGAGATTATCACCCCCCAGGTGAAAGACAGAGAGAGAGCACCCAAGCGGGGGACCCCCCTACCCCCTCTGAGAGGAGAGTGCCCGCCAGCCTTACGCCGGACCAGCGCCGTCACCGGGCCTCGTCTTCAACGCACCTCTCAGTCAGGGACGGGAATGAGAGTCACAAAGTGAACTCTACTCATCCACCCCTCCACTTGAGGGCCAGGATATGAGAGAACGTTCGCGACGAGATTCGTTGCCACGGCAGGAAATGAGAACATGAGGAAGGAGGCAGAGACAGAATATGGTTGGACCGAAGCTGTCCATAGAGGACAGACATTCGGTCGTTAGAGCCAGCCGACGGGAGGTGCATCCCCGTCGCGAGTGAACCACCAGGACACCTCCCGCGCACGCCATAGGAACATGGAGAATGACACAGGCTTCAAGGTCCCGAGTCGAAGAGTGGAGCCACTAACTCGGTCAGCAGTCGTCAAGAGGTGGTGTCAACCACACACCCACACTCCACCCTAGGAGGTAGAGAGGAACTCACAGTGGCCATAGACCTGCATTCCGCGGGGAGGAAGCCTACATGTTCGGTCGGGCGACTGCAGCGGCGGGAGGAAGGGCGCTACAGATACCTATTGCCTGGGAATGCCGTCTACCTTCTTCGCCTCTCCAACCAGCGGACAAGCTCGGGTATGGCACAGCGTGGGAGCTCTCGGTGACACCGAGCATCAGAGGTGCCCGGCAAGAGCGGCCGTGCTTCAGACCAGAGCTTTAAGGGCCGATTTCCTCGGGGAAACGACAGTCTCGACACCGGCGCCGGGATCACGGAGATGGCAGCAGCAGGACGGAATCGCCCTCACTTTCAACACGACCTCAGCCTGTTGGATTATGGAACGAGCGTTAACGCATCAATACAGTGGGTCCCGCTCTCTTCTAAGTGAGAGCAGCATCTCGCGGGTAAGGATCCTAGTATGGGACGAGGGATCAAGCGGAAAAACACATCAACAGGCTGGAAATGGAAGCAGTGTGCTTTGCGTTCTCACGCTCTCTCCGTGGGAAGCAGCGTCTCACGAGTCAGGATCCTCGTAATGGACGATGGATCAAGCGGACGAACACATCAACAGGCTGGAGATGGAAGCAGTGTGCCCCGCATTCTCTCCGAGTGGAAGCAGCGTCTCACAAGTCAGGAGATCCTCGTACGTGGACGAGGGATCAAACCGTCTAACACTTCTACAGGCTGGAGTGATAGCAGTGTGCCCCGCATTCTCTCCGAGTGGAAGCAGCGGCTCACAAGTCTGTATATCCTCGTAAGTGGACGAGGGATCAAGCCGTCTAACACTTCTACAGGCTGGAGTGGAAAGCAGTGTGCCCCGCATTCTCTCCAAGTGGAAGCAGCGGCTCACAAGTCAGGATATCCTCATACGTGGACGAGGGATCAAGCCGTCTAACACTTCAACTGGCTGGAGGGAAAGCAGTGTGACTTGCACTCTCTCTGGGTGGGAGCAGTGTATCTTGGGGCATGAGTACACGTAATCTCTGACAGCTCGACAGTGGAGGCCTACATCCAGAACCGGAGGTCTAGGAGGCGCTAAGTCTACACCCGGAGGACGTGGTTCGGAGTGGGGGTAGACAATGGGCACGCCTAGCAGACGGTCGGGGTGCTCCAACACATCGCAGATTCGCCGCTCTTTGGACAAAGCATCTGGGTTCGTCGCATCATTCCGCCAGCTGTCATCGTCCTGAGAGGAAAGCTGTGATGATGAACGACGCATCGAGTGGCCCAGTGCGTCACGTCGCTCCCTCGCAGACTTCAGGATCTAGCGGAGGCATTGGGCGACCACTCGGCAAGATGGCAGCGGACAACAGAGGTTCTTCTGAAGACTCCCGATGACCAGAGAGGATGAACATATACTTCCTCCGGCAGTGAGGTGGAGTCTGTTCCGGGCGATACTCTGCTAGTGGTGGATAAGGAGGCGTGGATGCTGTCGGCGGCTCCCCACAGACTACAGCCTCGGATGCGAGGAAGCGGAAGCGAGGCTTGGACAGGACTGCGCCCAGGGTTTGCTTTCCCCTAGCGGACACGGGGTTTCATCGAGAGGGTGAAGCCTTCCGTTAGCAAGTGTCTGGAAAACATCTGGGACTTTGCAGCCTCAGTTCATCGGAGCGGGACACGCACGGAGCTAGTGACAGCCTTTAGGATGGCGTACCACTCCGCAGCCTACTCCTTGGCGGAGATTGCCGGCGGCGACGGGATATGAAGGGACGTGCTGTTGTGACAGGTTCCACACTCGCCCGTCTTTTGGGATAACACGGCGGTGGAAGGCTCCGCGCGAGGACATTCTTCTGTGGGACCGACTTGGCAGACAATAAGGCGACAGCACAGGATGCCTTGTCACCTCGGCAAGATTGTCTCCACTCGCTCCAGTCAGCGGTGGTGAGATGGAAGCTTTGGGCTACAGCGCGACTTGGTGATGCCCTGCCTAGAAGGAGACCACGGAGGTGGGCTGAGACCCTGACGCCCGACAGGCTACAGTAGGCCCTGACGGATCTCGGACCCAGAGACTAGGTGACGTCTAGTGTCGGCTTTGGCGCTTACTAGTAACTTCGGCCCTGCGCTTGCAACTACTTGGACGGTCGGCCCTCTGGAACCAGATGGCGAAGCATGGGAGGACCCGGACTCCTGGCTGACGCAACGCCGCCGACGCGGATTCCAGGGCATCAGAGGCAAGTCCGACGGGGGACCAGCACCCAGATTGCCGCCTAGGCAGGGAGTGCCTGACCGATAGCGGGATAGCAACGGGGGAACACGCAGGCAGATACATCCGCTGGCTGGAGTTGATGGCGGTGCAGCTGGTGCTCGTCAGATGGAAACAATGGCTTACGCTATGGAAGGTATGGGTGCGCTCCAGCTACTCGACAATGGCTTACGATACAGAAGGTACAGTTGCGCTCCGGCTACTCGACAAGGGCTTACACTACGGAAGGTACGGGTGCTCTCCGGCTACTAAAAGGTCGGGGTTTCTTCGTGTAGCACTTCTGCCGGTCGTGCAGAGATCGAACCAGCACTCGTCGGACACGGCGCTACGGAGGTCAGCTCAATGTAGGCGCGGATTCGCCTTATGGCAGGGTCAGCGGCAGCGTAAGGAGTGTTACTACACCCGGCTGCCTTCCAACTACTCTACGTGTGTGAGGAGACTCCGATGTTAGGATTAGGCCGTTCCTACTGTAGTGGAACAGGAAGCTGCTTCCCCTGTCACCTCCAGACCGGATCCACAAGCCTTCGATGGGCTCCTTCGAGGAACGGACTCCTTGCGTAGCCAACCACCTTGCATACGAATTCTCCGGTTGGTCTGTTCACCGAAATTAAGCTGTTGGGGGCGGTTAATCCTTGGTTGGATAACCTCCTAAAGCTGACGTTCTTTTGGGCGTTTTTAATATCGGTCTTTCTAAATCTAAAGGGTCCCATGCTGCATGGGCGTCAACAACAGCACTATTCAGTTTAGAACAGTTAGTTAAAACCTCCACTAGAACCACATCTACATCTTCAACCCTGATTGATCATATTTACGTGACAAATGATGATAAAATATCAAATGTACATGTTCCCTCCTTAGCTGTCAGCGACCATAATCCAATATGTTGCACAGTCTCCATGAAACTTCCTCAAACACATGAAACTAGACAGAAAGAACAAAAAGAGACATAAAACAATTAAACAATTAAACAATTCCATCCACCTGGAACACTCTCCCACTCTCTCTCCGTCAGAAACACTCTCTCTCCTCCTTCCAGTCCGCCCTCAAAACTCACCTCTTTCAACAGTTTTAGCACTATATCACCACACTCCCCACCGCAAGCTGACCGTCATAATGTATTTCACTATTTGTGGTACGTGAGTCATTGTCTAAAGCGTGCGCATGCGTGCGCGAGTTGTGAGTGCGCGCTTAGAGTTATAATTATTATAAGATAAGCGCATTACAAATACCGTAATTATTATTTTATTATTAAATATCGTTCTTTCAAAAAATTTAATAATGGCGACTTTCTGCAGGATCTGAGCAATACTCCTTTCAGTGACATGTATAACCACACTTCTTCTGAGAGTGCCCTGTCGCACTGGATGGATCTGTTCCTTGGGGTCCTAAATAAGCATGCGCCCATGCGAGAAAAACGAGTTAAGCACTCTGCCCTGCCACCCTGGTTATCAGTAAATATCAAACAGGCCATGTCATTTAGAGACAAACTTAAGAAAGAAAAACACAGTTTGATGAACATAATAAACAACGAAATCATGTTAAATACCTAGTGAGAGCGTCCCAAAAACTGTTCTTCCAGGAAATGATTAGGGACAAAAAAGATACAGCATCGGTTTGGAAAGCCCTGAGCTTTATAACGAAGGGTAAATCAACCCCAGGAATTCCATCCCATTTGTGAGCATGCCGAACAAAACGTCCACCGAGATGGATGGTATCGACAACAAAATTCTGAAAATGTCACTACCATATACGGTAGAGGCACTCACTTATATCTTTAACCTCTGTATAAGACACAGCACGTTAACAACTATTTTCAAAGAGGCCAAGGTAATTCCAATTCCTAAAGCAAAAGATCTTGAAGATGTCAATAACTACCGCCCTATCTCACTTTTGTCAGCCCTGTCAAAGGCCTTTAAAAACACATACAAAAACACCTCGATTTTCTAGAAAAGGGCAATTTAATGAATATTCATCAGTCTGGCTTTAGACCGAAACACTCATGTCAGTCAGCACTGACACACATTGTAGACAGCTGGCTGGAATCAATAAATAAAAACCTGATGTCTGGAGCTGTTTTCTTAGACCTACAAAAAGCATTTGATCTTGTCGACCATGACATTCTCTTAAAGAAGCTAGCAACATACCATATAAGTGAAACCGCCATAGCATTCTTTAGATCATACCTAAACAAAAGGTATATACCCATGCAAAATACTCTAAACAAGGACAAGTTAACTATGGTGTCCCCCAGAGGTCGATATTGGGACCTCTTCTATTTATAATATTCATTAATGATTTGCCTTTGCATATTACTAACACTGATGTCAACTGCAACTTGTTTGCCGATGATACAAGCCTCCATGTTTCAAGTTTTGGGTAAAAAAAACAGCCGACATTAACCTTAGCTTACAAAGTAGTCTCAGCGAGGTTTCCGACTGGTGTAGAGTGAATCATATGGTTCTTCATCCAGGAAAAACAAAGAGTATTTTAATCACTACACAACAAAAACACCAATGCCGACCACAGCCGTTACATTTACAACTTGTACGCTAAACTGATAGAACAAGTCACAGAGCGTAAATTCTTGGGATGAACAACTATGTTGGGAGACGCATATAAATACAGTCTGTAAAACCATTGCTAAAATCACTTTCCTGTTGTCCCAGCTTAGACAAGTAATGGATACACATACTCGTAAACTGTTTTTTCATGCCCATATCAAGTCTCACGTTGATTATGTCTCCACAGTGTGGGACGGTTGTAGTGATGTACACATGAACAGGTTAAACTCTATATATAAAAGAGCTGTCAAAATGATAGATACGCGGCCTATTCCTATCACAGACAAATTTAGACATCTAAACATTCTCGGCCTGCGTCAACAACTTGGTTTCAACAAATGCATCCTCGTGCACAAGATATTAAATAACATGACACCGCAGTATCTAACCACCAAATTTATGCCACAGCAAGTACGCGAACAGACATCAAGGAACAACACTTTACCCCTACCTCTGCCTAGAATTGACCTCTTTAAAACTAGTTTATCATTTTCTGGACCATTTGTATGGAACACTATTCCTGCACATTTGAAGACTATAGCCTCGCTTGGAATCTTTAAAACGAAACTTTTCGATTACCTGATGAGCCAAACATAACACCACTGGGCATTTATTTAAACAAACCCTGATGGTTAATACTTTCATGTACCACATGCATTTATGTATAGTGTTTATGTGCATGTGTCTGTGTGTGTGTGTGTGTGTGTGGTATAAGATGAATGTTGAGTGTTATTATTATTCTGTATATATATATATATATATATATATATATATATATATATATATATATATATATATATATATATATATATATATATATATATATATATATATATATATATATATATTAAATTTTATTATTATTTTGTTTCTTTCTTCTTCTTTTTTTTTTTTTTTTTTTAATTATTGGTGCATGAAATAATGTGTGTAAATATAATGTCTTTATTATTAATATTATTTTCTTTAATTTATTTTATGTTGTAGATGTTAGCAACGGCAAGTTTGTAAAATGATGATTTGTTTCTGTCAAAACTTTTTACCGTTGATAAATAGTTTCATCATCATATCTCTCTCTCTCTCTCTCTCTCTCTCTCTCTCTCTCTCTCTCTCTCTCTCTCTCTCTCTCTCTGCAACGGCAGGTTTGTAAAATGGCTGTGTCGATGACAATGTCAATGCCTAAACCGTTGTAAAATAAAGTTTCATTGATTCATTCATTGATTCTCTCTCTCTCTCTGTCCTGTATGTATATACACATTCAGGACAGCTTGTAAAACAGGCATTGAGTTGCATAATAGCTTTATCCTGAATAAAAGATTCATCATCTCTCTCACTCTGTCTTGCTCACTCGCTCTCTCTTTTGCTCTGTCTCTTGCGATCTGCCTCTCTCTCTCTCTCTCTCTCTCTCAAAAGTGTCACTTTAAATGGATCATTGATGAGAAAAGGGACACCGTTACAGTGTGACGCGCCCTGAACACATTTACAAAATCTAAACAAAAGCCGGCATGAAGCAGTGTCTCAGCGAATACATTTAATACACATTCCTATCTGCTGCTGATGTCCTATTATAAAGTTGTTCAAATATGTCACAGATATCAGACGTACTTGATAAATTCTGTGCCGAAAAGCTGAAGTCAAGTATTTTCAACATTCCTGTTATAACGGTTTATGACGTTGGTAAAACTGTATCTCAGCTAATAAATAAGAGATCAACTGGTCATGACGGCATTAGTACTGCAATACTAAAACTTGCTCTCCCTTATGTCATTGATTTTCTGACGTATATTTACAATCTTTGTTTTCGACAGGGAACATTTCCGTCCAGCTTTAAGAAAGCAAAAGTTATTCCTTTGCCCAAAACTAAAGATCTTTCTGAGCCAAATAACTTTAGGCCCATTTCCTTACTTTCGACTTTGTCGAAACCAATAGAAAAACATATTCACCATCATTTACAGCAGTTCCTGGAAAATCATCAAATTTTACACCCCTTGCAATCAGGCTTTTGACAACACCATTCTTGTCATACAGCGCTGACCCATCTGATTGATAGATGGTTTGATGCAATGAACAGACTGCAAACAACAGGGACAGTATTCTTAAATTTTAGCAAAGCATTTGACTTAGTCAATCATAATCTACTTATACAGAAACTTAGAACATATAGGCTTAGTAGCAACGCTGTGTCGTTTTTTCAGTCATACCTAGAGAATAGAACTCAATTTGTTCTTGTAAATGGCAAACAATCTGCAGAGGGTATAATTCGTCATGGTGTGCCACAGGGATCAATACTCGGCCCCTTATTATTTTCTCTTTTTATAAATGATCTTTCTCTACATATTTCTCCCACTGGAGTCACCTGCAGCCTTTTTGCAGATGATGGCACATTAGACTTTTCTGATGCAAATGTTTTCAGTGTCAACCTCACCCTTCAGCAAGGTCTAAATGTTACATCAAAATGGTGTGCTGATAATTTCATGATTCCAAACACTGGTAAAACAAAGTGCATGCTCGTTACCACCAGACAAAAACATTAGCTTAATCCCCCTCCTTTGAACTTGTTTCTGGGATCAGAACAAATTCAGCAAGTTAAAGAACATCGAGTACTTGACACACACATTGATAACTGTCTCAGCTGGCAGAGCCAACAGATAAGATATGCAAGGTGGTCTCAAGAAATTTGTTTCTTCTTGCAAAACTAAAATATTTCAATGACAGAAAAACAGGACAACTATTCTCTAATGCACATATTAAATCACATATTGATTATGTCTCATCTGTGTGGGATGGCTGTAGCGATGCAAATTTAAAAAGATTAAACTCACTCCTTAGGCGAGCGGCGAAACTTATATTAGATTAAAACAGTCCACAACAAAGCAGTACTAACGAAAAACTTGCATTACTTCGCATGCTCCCTCTCTGTCAACACTTTGTTTTTAATAAGTTAGTAATGGTATATAAGGCTACAGTAGGAAAAACACCAGCTTACATATCTAATCTTTTCAAGACTTGTAGCACACCCTACAACACACGTAAAAATGACCTGGTAGTTCCAAAGCCTAGAATAGACATATTCAAGACGTCTTTTTTTTACTCGGGTTCAATACTGTGGAACGTACTCCCCAAAAAGATTAAATCAGCACAGTCTGTGAGCTCCTTCAAAGCCCAGCTACTACAGTATTTACTCAGAAATAATCGAACAGATTAGATGTATCTACAAACTTTATTAATAGTATCATAAAGATGATCATTAATTCTGATTCTGTATCATGCTACTTTGATCTGCTATCATACATTCAACTTGCATCGTATTTGCACGCTTAAATGTGTGCGTGTGTGTGTGTGCGTGATTGTAACGCATCACTCGAGTAATAGGCATCATGCATTATCCTTGTGCTGCCTTACATCTGACTAAATGTGTGTGTGTGTGTGTGTGTGTGTGTGTAATATTTTCAATTCAATTAGTTACAGTTGATGTGTTCAATAGTTTACTTTTGAAGTTTTAACTTTAATCTTTCAGTTTTTAGTTAAAATCTTAGAGTTAATATTTTTTCTTATAATCTATGATCACTTTTATGTTTATTTAAATCTATTGTATGTGCACGTGTGAGTATGTGTGCGTGTCTGTGTGCGTGCTTGCGTGATTGTAACGCATCACTTGAATGTGTGTGTGTGTGTGTTTGAGTGTGTGTGTGTGTGTGTGTGTGTGTGTGTGTGTGTATGTGTAATACATCACTCGAGTAATGGGTGTTTTACTTTATTCATGTGCTGCCTTACAACTAGCACACGTGTGCGCATGTGCGTGTGTCAGTATGTGTGTGTGTCTGTGTGTGTATGTGTGATATTTTTAGTTCAATAGTTACAGTTGACGGTTAGTGTTCAATAGTATACTTTTGAAGTTTTAACTTTACTCTTTCAGCTTTTAGTTGAAATCTTAGAGTTAATATTTTTTCATATAATCTATGATCTATTTTAGGTTTATTTAAATCTAATGTATGCGCACACGTGCGTATGTGTGCATCTGTATGTGTGGGTGCGTGCGTGATTGTAACGCATCACTTGAGTAATAGGCATCATGCGTTACCCTTGTGCTGCCTTACATCTGACTGAACGTGTATGTGTGTGTGTGTGTGTGTGTGTGTGTGTGTGTGTGTGTGTGTGTGTGTGTGTGTGTGTGTGTGTGTGTGTTTGTGTGTGCGCGAAATATTTATTATTATTATTATCTCTTCTTTTTATTTTATTTATTTGTCATGTGACCGTTTCTGCTGTTATATTTATTTAAAATGTTATTAAGGACAGACATGTAAAAAGGCCAGCATGCCTACTGTCTTCATCCTTAGAAAATAAAGATTCAATTCAATTCTCTCTCTCTCTCTCTCTCTCTCTCTCTCTCTCTCTCTCTCTCTCTCTCTCTCTCTCTCTCATATCTTTCTCTCTCTTAATATCTCACACACGCACACACACACACACACACACACACACACACACACACACACACACAGAGGGATAGCCTCTGTGTTTACTTATTTCTGCTAGAGTTTTGTGCTAAATTGTTTGCAAATGCATTTCAGTTCATATACCATAGACCTTAGGCTGAAATTCACACTTTGTTTATTTTAAAATTTGTCTATCTTATTAACTTCTTATTTTTATTACCATGACATGTATTCTTGTTTTGCAGATGAGGAGACTGTGCGACCTGTGTCGCTTTGGGTTGTGTGTGACCTTGAAACGGAGGAGGGTCGAGATATGATGTACAACGCCATCAAGCAAGCGGTGAGAATACTAGTGCTGCTGGTGACTCGTAGCGACAAAGGGTGAAGCTAATCGGGCACTACTGTGAGCTGTCATGTTCGATTTTTCTTTCAGTGCTGAAAAGGAGAGGAACTAATGAGGCTTGGCCTCCTCACTGCCAGTGATCGCAGATTGTGTTTTGAAAAATCTTTTTAACCATCTTAATGCCACGGCTGCATTTCTAAACTATGTACCAGTTGTAGGCGATGGATTGATCATGATAATTCAAGGGTAGTGCCAGATGAGCTTGGCGCCTTCAGGCGCACGGTCCCGGGGCTCAATGGGTTAACTCAGTGCCAGCCCCAGCTGGCCAAGAAACATAGACACAAAGTGGTGTCAGAAAGAGGCATAGATCCTCATGAGCCGCTGCAGTCACAGGGGAACATGAGGATCTGTGTCTCCCATCAACGTTTCGCATTCAGCTTCACTCAGCAATGACGGGGTTGAACAAAACCTGAATGAAATCTGACCGTGTGAATGGAGGCAGACTTTGCTGAAAGGAAGCGTGGATTCTCGTGAGCCCTCGCAGGCGCTCAAGAGGTTCTGTGCTCTCCGCGGGCAAATCAGGTTAGATGAGTGAGCGTATCACAACTCCGCAGATCAGCATTTACTGCTGATGTGCTGTTTCTTTGAGGAAATGTTAAGCCCTTCCCTACAGAGAAAAAGTGAACATGATCCAACTGCAAGAGGCATAGATCCTCATGAGCCCCTGCAGGCGTGGGGGCTCATGAGGATCTATGCCTCTTGCTGATACTCACTTGTATCGATGTTTTTTGGACGACTGGGGCACTTTGGTGTCAATTTGCCATTGCCTTCTGTGACCACCGACAGTGAATGGGTTATTAATATGTGTGGAGGCTAACATAGGGACAGTTTGGAATGTGAGAGTAACGCTACATTTATGGGGTTATTGTTGATAGTGCATACTGGACATTTTTTTAAAAATCTACCTTTGTTTCAGATGCCTGGAGCGGTAACTTTTACTTAATGTTTGATACTTTTTGTAAGAATTTTTTCAAACTTGTTTGTTTGTTTTGTTGAAGTTGTCTAGATTTGTATGTTGTTGTTTTTCTGGGGAGGTGTTGTTTGTTTTTTCAAAATACATTACCGATGGCATTACTATATGTGACCCTCTCTCATGAAATCAGTCTTAACTTGCATTTTGGGTGTTTTGAGATATATACATTTCTGAAATGTACAGAGCCTGCTGATTAATTTGATATATGAATGAATGCTGTAGAGCAAAAATTGTAGAAGTTATTAGGGTTTAAAGTTGTTAAATGCACCGGTGGCCATTTTGAGAAAACAGCCTGCAAAGTTTATGTGTGCATGTCTTGCACACCTACCTTAGCAACGGGGGTTCAAAGTCAACCAATCAACCTGATATTTTACATGGTGGTTCAGTAAGTCCATCACTATGTGTAAAACCTCACATTAAGGTGCTAGCTAGTCAGGATCTTGTGATAAATAGCCCCCAAAAGTGCCATACCTAATGTAAACATGACAGATTTGGGGGGAAAATGCATTTTCATATTTTGCTATCAAACTCAAGGCATAAATAATTTCAATTCTGTTTGAGCATAAAAGTATATTGCTATAATATATTTAGGCAAAACATGTATGAAAATGCTGTGTAGCACTCTTATTTAGTGGCAAATGTTATCTAAAATTAGATTGCGGACGCGTTCAAGGAACGTGAAAACCACCATCACCAAGGCAAAATAAAAACCATCATTACAAAGACTGAATACAATTTACATCCAATTTATGAAGTTGCCAATCACTTTATTTCATTGTTTGTCATTTAAACCCACTTATAATTGATTCAAACTGAAAAGGACACTAGACAGAAATTATCCTTAAAACATGCAAAACAGAAGTCACAGTCGGCTGCCTGTTGTCCCAGACTGAAATGAATACTATTTACTACCACTACCCTGCAAAATGAAGTCACAAAAGCTAAAAACAAATCTACAAACTGAGTATTAGTAGTTCCACATTCATATATAAATTTGTAAACATGCAACAACTTAAAAAAACAAACACAATATTTACTTACAGGTTGCAGAAGAAATGTAAAAAAGGAAAGTCACTCACGTATTGCAGGCAGCATACCGCTTCACCAAACAATTCCCTTCAGTATACAATTATCCACTCAAGCACAGCAAACTACACCACACAAGCACAGTAACCACACAAGCACAGTAACCAGACAGTTGTCTTTGCACACTGGAAATCAGCTGTGAGGAGGAGGGCACACAATGTCACACTTGTCGTCTCGAGCGTAGTCCTGAATGTGTTGAAATAGGTACTGTTGTATGTCTCTGAAAAGTCCAGGAACTGGTATGATGGCTGCCAGTGCCATGGTGGGGGGGGGGGGGGGGGTGGGGGGTGAGGTGATCAACATGGCCAGGAACAGCCAGCACCTTGTCCTCTTCAGCGTCGGTGATGTGGGTCGTCTTGTAAAACTTAAAACACCTTTCCATGGCGACTGAACCTGAAGCGTCCAACAGTCTTGATCCCATTCAAGCTACTCGTTGTCCTCCTATGCACAGTTGTTTTTAAATAACGCGCACCACGCGGTCTGTGTCGTGGAGCGTCAAGCTGAGGGTGTTGTTGTTTTGCCCCCAGCCTTTTGTCATGTTGGCATCAGTCCCTGTGTCTGGTTGTACTTTGAAAGGCGTGTCAGGATTCTTGGCTGATACTGAAAACAGAAACAAAAACAGTAATGAAGTCAGAAAACAGCAACAAAAACAATAATGAAGTCAGAAAACTAAAGAAAAACAATAATGAAGTCGATGAAAATAAACTGTCATTGCGCACTAGACACAACACATGAATTTGCATGATTCTGTTTAGTGCTTAAAATAATGTATTATACATACCCAGCGTTCATGCTGCACTGTCTTCAGTCCGTTCCGCATGCACTCACTCAGAATGCTGGGGATCATCCACTCCTTTGCATCTGAACAAAATAGTACAAAATCATTTTAAACTGTCTGTTTATGTGAGCCATTTCTGTATTGCCATTAGTAGTACAATTAGCCTATTCATCTTCTGTTGAGAGTTGGTCACACACACACACACACTCCACACACAAACACACACTCTACACATACACTCCACACACACACTAATGATCATACATCTGTATTCAGAAATGATGCACATACCTCGATCCATGTGTTGAATTGAGAGTTGAAGACTGTGTGATGCAGGTGCTTCTTCGCTTGTTTCTCGATCGGCCGGTTCAAACTCAAAATCGTTGTATGAGAAGCTATCGTCGTGATGAGAATCGGCGACGAAATAGTCTGTGATCAGGTCGCTCAATTCTTTCTGATCTGCAGGCGTTTTTTTTTTTTTGCCTGATTTACAATAGTTTAATCGAGTCTTGCTTTCATTTTCGCGTGTTGTAAACAGACGAAAAGTGAACAGCGGAACAGGATGCAGTTGTGTCCCTTAGTCTTGTCTCAGCCAATGAGAATTCGTGTAACTTCATCGTTGCCATGCAGCTAAGAATTCTACTCTCTGATTGGTCAGAATTGAACATTTGTGTACGCCTTTTTTTCCTTATTTGGGAGGAACACATCCGTGTAATGAAGAACACGACCCAAGCCCGCGAAAGTGCGGACAAAGGCCTTTCCAACGGTATATAACTTGATGGGGTTCTGTAGGGGATGCAACATGTTCTGTTATGTTAAAAATGGGTCATTTTGCACAAAACAAAAGAATAATTGGGGCCGAGCTCAGACTTTTAAAATCATTTTAACCTATTTAATGGCATTTTTCATGATAAAGATTTTAACCATACGATACTTTGGTGTATGTAGAATACATTTCTGCAAAAAAGTGAAAATGACCCAGATTGACCCCCACCACATATTACTGCGTGTAGCGCCGATCGGCTCGCTGCGAGTTAAGACTGGTTTCGTGAGAGAGGGTCACATATGGAATACACTCTATAGCCTAACAATTTCAGCCCAAAGTTGTGTCCCCTGCACAACTGGGGAGGAGACACCAGGGATTCATGTATAGGAGCCTGGGTGGCCTCCCCTTACTACCCTATCCTGGCATGTTTGGGGCGAAAGCTCACCAGTTTCACTCTTAGCTCGACCGTGGACGGTCGGGTGTTAGCCTTGCTCCGTGTTATGACCAGTTTCTTCGTACTCATTCTTGGACTTTCTACGAACTTTCCTTGGCTTTGCCTCGGGTATAAATCTACTGTGTAGCGCTGACAGTTCTTCGTAGGTGTGGTTCTACACCTTCAGCGGACTCCTGCTTTTTGGACTTGGAACCTTCCGGCTCTTCTGCCCGGTGCTTGACTTTCTGTGTACCCTTATGTTGGCAGCGGCCTCGTGGCTCAGCTTGTGACTTGTGCTCTCCTTCATGACTGTATGACTTTGTGGAGAGAGTATTCGGTGAACTCTTCCCGGTGGACTGTGTACGACGGACATTATGGCAGCTTCACTTATGGAAATGTGCCTTCGTTGTGGGGATTTCCAGTGGCCTTCGGACGCTCACATCTCCTGCCTTACATGTTTGGGCTGCTCTTCCGGCAGGACCTATAACGTGTGCGCCGATTGGAGAGAGGATCGGTGGTCCCAGCTGTGGGACTTCTACAGATGCGACCGTCCTTCCCGGCCCCAGCAGGCTCCCCGAACTTCCGCGCACAATGGCGTCACTCCATCGGTTCAGCGGACCCCTCTGCGCTCACTCGTCCGGGCCGTCCGGCCCTCAGGTAAGTCTCCTTGGAACTCCCTCTCCACTCCGAGGCTTCCGAGCGGGACAGGCGAATGTTGGAGTCGCGCTCCCCACACTCCGTTTCTTCCGAGCGTGGCTTGAGCTATAGGATTTTGCTTCCCTCCCAGCTCCGTTTTGCTTGAGCGGGCCCGGTGAGCAGAGCTTATGTCCACGCCCTCCCGCTCCATTTCTTCTGAGCGTTCACAGCGCCATGAGTGCAAACACAAGAAGAGAGAGAGGTAGTACAAGTAGAGGCTCTCCCTCATGCTCCGCTTTGACTGAGTGTGACCCGACACCATTATTTGGGCCGCCCCCCGCTCCGAATCGTCCGAGCGTGCCCGGCGAGCCGCACCTAAGTCCCCCCCCCCCCAACCCGCCCCGTATTTTCCAGGCGGGTCCGGCGAGACTTATGCTCTCTCCTCGATCCGAGAGTTTTGATACGAGCCAGCGAGCCCATGTTTGCTCCCCCCCCCCCCCCCGCTTCGATTTTTCTGAGCGGGCTTGGCGTCCCCCCCCCCCACCCCGATTTTTCCAGGCGGGTCTGGAGTGACTTAGATTCGAACTCTCGGGACCAATTCTACCATTTTGATGCTAAGCTCTCCCCCCCCCCCCCCCCCCTCCCCCGCTCGCGGCCTCCTGAGCGGGTCCGGGGACCAAGGGTTCCCCTTTCGCCTCCCTTCGTTCGTTTGGAGCACGCTTCACGGTACCCGCTTTCCCCTTACCGACCTCGCGTCGTAGTCGACTCGGGCAGCCCCCCTTCCCCCCGCCGCCCAGCGGCGAGTGGGGGGCGTCCAGTGCCAGGCTTGGCCTCCGGCCGTCGCTCGACTGCAGTCCCTCACTCCCCGCGACGCCCTTCTGGACAGGCTTTGCGGGCGGCTCCGCCTGCTCCGCGTTCACGCCGTGACCCGTCACCTTCGGCGGACCAGCGCTCTCGTAGCCGGTAGCCCCTTCTGGTGACTCCGCGCGACAGGCAATCTTTGGACTTGGATCAGGACATTATCAGCTCACACCCTGGGGATTCTGCTTCGGCAATCTTCCTTCGGGACTCTCCCGCCGGCGCCCCCACCCCTTGCTCATATGTTCATCACTTTCCGCCGCGTCCAGAGATGACGGCCCTTCGCTCGGGTCTCGGACCTTCAGTGTTCTTGTAGAGGCCTCCCGTCTTTTCTCTTCCTACCTCCCGCCAGAATTCTGCTCGCCTTCGCCCCCAGTGAAGAGGCAAGCGTCCGCCATGGTTGATGCCATGAGGCCTACTAAGCGTTGCAAGGCGCTCCCACAACCGGCCAGATTCCAGGACCTCACGGACGCCTTCTCGGCGCAGCTCCATCAGGACAGCGTTGGCGACAACGGATTTTTCACCAACTCGCAGTGAAACTGGTATGCTGGACACTCCCAGGCCTTCGCCGTCCCTCTTCCCTCGGTGGACTCAGCAGCCATCGACCAGGCGGGCGGTCGCAGGGTGGTCCAGAATGCTTGGCCTCGCCCACTAGACATTCTTTAGTGCGGAATTCGCTAGCTGGTTCCGGCTTTTTGGAGTTGGCTACACAAGCTGTGCTGCGCTGTTTGGAGGACACTTGGGACTTGGGAGTCCGCGTCCTCGCTCCGCGATGTCCGATCCATCCTAGTGGCTGCTCACCGGGCTGCCTACCACTCTTCTACTAACGCCATGGCGGCGGCCGCCAATTGTGACCTCTGGCGTCGGGACACACTCCTGCAACTGCTCGGATCTCCCCAAGACTGTGAAGAATCAGCTCTGTCAGGCCCCTCTTGGAGGTTCAAAACTTGGCGGATGGTGAAGGAAGCTTCTAAGGATTGGTGGCCCCGGCCTGCCACCAGCACCTCTTCGTCTCGCTTCGTGCTTCCTGCACGGCAGTGGGTCGCGCCCTGCGGTCGGTTAGACCCTTTGCTCGTCCCGGGGGTTCCCGCGTTAGAGCCCGCCCCCTTCAAGCCCCACAGCAGTCCGTCCCCGCCTTCCGCCCCTCCTGGTCCTGCAGCGCCCACAATTTGGGGCGCGGTAGGGCCCGCTTACTTACCCTTCCCTCTGCCCCCGCGGACAGTTATCGGGTCTCCTGTCGGCGGGCGGCTGGCCCTCTGCAGCGACCACTGGAGATCGTTTTCCCAGACGACCCTTGGATCATCTTGACTGTTTCCACAGGCCTGCAGCTGTCGTTCCAGTCCCCTCCACCGTTAATGCAGGTCCCCCCTTGGACTCAGGCTCCAGAAGACTGGCTCAAGGCAGAAGCTCTGCGCGAGAAGTGACGACCTTGTTCAGCAAGGCTGCGACAGAAATAGTCTCCCGACACGACTCGCCTGCGTTTTACAGCCGACTCTTCGTCGTCCCCAAGCCAGGCGGCAAGTGGCGAACCGTCATCGACCTGTCGGCGCTAAACAAGTTCATTTCGGCGCCTCACTTTCGGATGGAGACAGGATTCTCCGCGCAGTCGTCCGGCCGATGGACTTCGCTATCAGCCTCAATCTATCAGATGCTTATCTACACGTACCGATTCTTTCGTCTTCTGACGATATCATCGTTTCGCCTTTGGCGGAATTGTCTATCAGTTCCGAGCCCTTCCCTTCGGCCTCAACATCAGTCCTTGGGTTTTCACGAGGCTCCTCGACGCGGTAATGGCCAGCTTCCGTCAGCGATCCCCAAGTCCGTCCTTCCTCTACCTGGACGACTTGCTACTGCGCAATCTGATCGCCACGGCTCTCGAAGGGGACAGAGACGCCCTACTCACTCTCTTGCGCCGCCTCGGGTTCTTAGTCTATCCGGGCAAGTCAAATCTCACCCTTCACGCCGCTTCTGGCACTTAGGAATGGAATTCCTGACCGACCTCAACCTGGTCCGTCTACCGTTGGCTTGGCGGCAGAAGATCGCTGAACTCGCTCGTTTTATGGAGTTAGGGTCCTCCTTCCCAGCCAGGGTCTGGCTTCAGCTCCTGGGACTGCTCAGCGCGGCGGCGGACTTGTTACCCTTAGGCAGGCTCTACTCTCGCCCGCTTCAGCTCCACCTTCTCCTACTTGGCGCCCCTCCACTGGCCTCCTGATGGATCCGGTTCCGGTTACTCCGCTGTCCCGGCCCCACCTCCAGAGGTGGGCGGACCTAGCTTGGCTTTCGACGGGCGTGCCCTGCACTCCCTTCCGCACCGCTGGTCCCTCTGCACCGACGCAAGCTTGTCGGGCTGGGGCGCGCACCTGTTACCGGACTTTGTCTCGGTCTCGGGCCTTTGGCCTCGGGCCTGCGCGGACAAACACATCAACTGGTTGTAGTTGAAGGCGGTGTGGTTGGCCCTCACCGTCTGGCAAGAGACCCTGTCCAACCAGGAGGTCCTCGTACTTTTGGACACCTCGACAGTGGTGGCCTACATACAGAACCAGGGGGGCACTCGCTCGCCTTCCCTGTGCATCCTCCTTTACCATCTCCTGCTCTGGTGCAGGGACCGGGGTATTACTCTTCGAGCCCACCTCATCCCGGGTCACCTGAACGTGGTCGCAGATGCCCTGTCCCACCGCGGACAGCTCCTCCACTAGGAGTGGTCCCTGCGCCCCGACATCTTTCGCCTGGTCTGCCCGCGATGGGAGACGCCCCTAGTCGACCTGTTTGCCACCAGGTGGAACAACCAGCTATCGGTTTTTGTCTCTCCCGTTCCGGACCCGCTCACCTTAGCAGTGGACACGCTCTCCTTCCCTTGGGACGGCTTGATCGCGTATGACTACCCTCCGTCATTTCTGGTGCCGAAGGTCCTACGGAAATTGCAGGGTGCTCCGCATTTGTCCTGTTGGTGGCCCCCCTTCAGCTGGACCACGAGCTGGACCACGAACCTGCTCGCTCTAGCTACGGACCCGCCCTTCGAGCTCCCCACCCCGCCGTCGAGGCTCCAGCAGCCCCGGCAGGTGCTCTTCCACCCGTGCCAGGAACGTCTCCTCCTACACGCCTGGGGTTTGTCCAGCAAGCCCTCACCGCTAGAGGTTTCTCGAATGCTGCAGTGGCGGCGTTTGCGGCAGCCCGCAGACTGTCAACCCAGAAGGTCTACGAATGCAAGTGGAGGGTCGTGATGTGCCACCCAGCGGCTTGCCCCCACGAATTTAACTACCTCCCAAATGGCGGAATTCTTCCTGTGGCTCTTCGACGACCAAGGCTTAGCGCCTTTTACCATCAAGGGTTATCGCGCCATGCTGGCAGACACTTACCGCCACTTGGGCCTCCCAGTTCCGGGCGCTTCCTCCCAGTTCTCATTCCCTCATACCTCGTTGGGACCTCGCCTGGGTACTGACGGGGCTAAATTCGGATCGCTTTGAACCCCTGCCTTTGGCACGGTTCTCTGACTTGACCCAGAAAACATTTTTATCATTGCCCTCGCCACGGCGTCCCGCATGAGCGAGCTTCATGCGCTCTCGGTATGCCCAGCGTGTTTGCAGTTCGAGCCGATAGCTCAGCGTAGCTTCTCACCGACCCATCCTTTTGGCCAAGAGCCAGCCTCCCTCGGCTGCGCCCCAGATGCTGACGGTAAGTCCGCTCAGAGGGACGGCCGACCCCATGGGTCGCGTCAACAGGACCCAGTCCGGGCACTGCGGAATTACCTGCGTCGCTCAAAGCCATGCCATCCATGGCGTACCCGCCTCTTCCTGCCACTTTCTCCAGGCAGGCCGGGTATCTTGGCCCAGACAATTCGTCCTGGCTGCGGTGGGGGACTCGTTGGCCTACCAAGACCTCTCCATGGATGGGGATAGACGGTTGCAGATCTGGGCGCATGAAGTACGAGCAGTAGCCCCCGGTGCGGCCCTGACCACAACTGCTCGGTTAAAGACATTGAGACAGCGGTAGGCGGGCGTGCAGACTCCACCTTTGTCCGCTTCTACCTTCGCAACCTATCCGGCCTGCGTGACTCCCTGGCCATGGTGGGCGACACCTCCGTGGCCCAGCACTCCCTCCGCGCGCCACAGGCGCCATAGGTACTTCTTAACTGAAATCGTCGGGAGTGCTCCTTGTGGGCCGGCAGAGGGTGTTAGGTACAGGGGGTTGGGGTGTCGGCACCCTCCTCCTCTTCGCTATTCTTCCATATAGTAATGCCATCTGTAATGTATTTTGAAAACACAAATGAATTTTTTTCTAAAATGTATTTAAAAAAAAACAAACTTACCGATGGCATTACTCGGATGGCCCTCCCACCTGCCCCGCTTGCCTCCTTGGCTAAGTATTATTGGCTAAGTGTGAAACTGGTGAGCTTTCGCCCCACGCATGCCGGGATAGGGTAGTAAGGGGAGGCCACCCAGGCTCCTATACATGAATCCCCGGTGTCTCCTCCCCAGTTGTGCAGGGGACACAACTTTGGGCTGAAATCGTTAGGCTACAGAGTGTATTCTATATAGTAATGCCATTGGTAAGTATTTTTCAAAAAAATACATTTTAGAAAAAGAATTCATTTATTTCTTCAAAATCGTTACCGATGGTATTACTGAGAGGAAGATATACTTAACTGACAATTTCAGTCTCCAAAATTTGTTGTGTGTTGCCACACAACCAGGGACGTAACTCTAGCAAGCAGTTACCTAATCCCCCGAGTGTCCTCCCTATCCTCGGAGTAACCTCCCTTCCAAATCTCGCAAGAGGCCATTATTTCCAGTTCTATACTTGACTGCCATTTTGTTTAGATCCTTCTTTCTCAGTCTCCCGTTATCATCGTCTTCTTTGTCCATCCTTCGGCCTTGTTTGATGGTTTGTTGTGTTTAAGAGGTTTGAGTTTTGGGGGGTACAGGTAGATAATATCAGTGCTGTCGAAAGTGTTGAAATCATCCCTGTAGTAACCCTGCAGCTGCTTTCATAATGCAAGGTAGTCCGACAGACTTCTGTCTGCAAGAAGTGATTGTCGACGCCTCAGAATTCTTGCAGACAGAAATACATAATTGTTTGTGATACTGGATCTTATGGCGGCTGGCAGTAACATCCACAATAATAATTGTCAGCACTCACATTCACACTCTACATAGTGATCGTTTTAATTTTCCAGAAAACGTCCAATGATATGCGACTTGGAATCCTGCACAATCCCATGTCAGCAGACAAGCCAGGATTGGTCAGTCGTGCATTCCAGGTGGCCATGGAAAAACTTCCCAACACCCTGGCCAAGAGCTTCATCACCAAACTAGTCAAAGAGGAAAACTACGCTGAGCTCTCCGATGGAAGCAAGTCACTGCGGGACTTAGAAGTCAATGTGAGGACTTTTTTTGCATCCCGGGGGCATAGGTCATGGGTCTGACATCACCGACATTTGGCCCGTGCACACATATGTGCGGGCCAAGTGTGACCAGTGTCAGTCTGATGGCCTTGCGTTTACTTGGTGGGTTGTTTAGTCAGTCGGTCTAGCAGTCCGTTTGTCTTGGTATCTGTCTGTCACTGTGTGGTTGTTCTTTGCTGCCTCGGTTAAGGAAAAAAAGCAATCTTTGGAAGTAAAAATACTGTCTACATTGCTGATATTATAACAAAAGTCGGATATAACAGCACTTCTCTGAGCCCTGGACACAATCTTTGGTCAATTAACCCATTACATCCTGAGGCTGATTTACTAAAAACTTTGCTTATTGTCCTATAAAGGTTACAGTACAGATTAGGAGATAGATCAAGCATTTTAGTTCTAGGGTAGTGCCAGAATAGCTTGGCGCCTGAGGTGCCAAGCTATTCTGGCACTACCCTCGAACTATCATAGTCAAATTTATTTCAAGCAATGGGTGTATCAGAATGAAAAAGTCTAAATTGCTCGTAACAAACTTAGGATAATAAGAAGAAGTAAAATAGGGTCCTCTGGTGATTTGTTATAATATATCGAAAGTTTACTCTATAGTGTACTCACAAACCAGATAGGTGAGGCTAGCACTGGCAGAATTGTACACAACCAAGGGGAATTTACCCGACTACATTTAGTAGTGCACCTTCGTGTTTGTGTATGTATGTTTCTCCTACCTACTTCCTAAGTTCCAGAGAAAGACTTGGGATATAGGCGAGACCTGATGCATCCTTTTTTTGAGGTTGTAGATGATCATCTTGTTCTATACCTGCGTATTTCTCTGTGGGCTGGCGATTGGGTGCCTGATAGGTGGGGGTAGGGGATCTAACTGTTTGTCCAGCGCTGAGTAATTCCCCTTGGTATGTGTACTACTCTGTAGTGATCTGGGGTTAAGATGCTTCTCGGTGAGCAAAAGTTCATCAGGCGGATGTCAGCAGGGCCAACTGCAGCTGACAGTGGCCTTGTGACCTTTTGCGCACTGAGTCATTTTCCGCCAGGCTGTGTAGTTCTCAGATCATGTGAACTGTCTGTTAACTGTTTATTATTTTTTGTTTATTTTTCTTCTTTGTTTCTGAAGGGTATGGACATGGAAGGTTTTTTGCGAGACCTGGACAAAGAGAAAGGCGTCTTCTTGCGATCGCACGCTGCCTTCGTCAGCCGAGCGCTCAGCTTCCAGCCCGGCCAGCGGGGCATTGTTATCAATGGAAAGGTTAGTCTTTCGTCAGACTGTACATGTTTGTTATCCTTGGAAAGGTTCGTCTTTCGTCAGACTGTACATGTTTGTTATCAATGGAAAGGTTAGTCTTTCGTCAGACTGTACATGTTTGTTATCCTTGGAAAGGTTAGTCTTTCGTCAGACTGTACATGTTTGTTATCCTTGGAAAGGTTCGTCTTTCGTCAGACCGTACATGTTTGTATTCAGTGGAAAGTTTAGCCTTTCAGCATGCATATAGAAAATTTTCAGCATCCATGTTTTGTAGCACACCCAGACTGCTCATTTTACTTGTCACCTGCCTTTACATGGCATGCCTTGAATAGTTAACCCATTCAGCCCTGACGTACTACAGCAGGAGATGGATCAACCATGATAATTCAAGGGTAGTGCCAGAATAGCTTGGTGCAAGATGGCATGCCTCAAATAGTTAACCTATTTAGCCCCAATGCACTACAGCAGGAGATGGATCGACCATGATAATTCAAGGGTAGTGCCAGATTGGCTTGGCACCTGTTGGAGCCAAGCTAATCTGGCACTACCCTTGAATTCTCATGGTCGATCCATCTCCTGCAGCTGGTACATAGTTAGGTGACGCCTCCAAAATTTGGGAAATTTGGCCATGGGGTTAAATGGGTTGAAGGCTATTCTGAAAGTTGTAAACTCAGGCTGACTGTGGCCGATGTCAGCCCAATACCCTTTTGCTGACTGGAATGATGTGATTTTCTCTCCAGGTGTACGGGCCTCTGAACGCTGGAGAAATGTTTACGCAGGACGACTTCGCTTTGATTGAGAAACTAGTCAGTGTGCAGTCGGGCACAAAAGTTAGGGAACAGGTGGACGCATTGGGTATTACTGGCAACAGGTAAGTTGTAACCACCCCTGTGGTGGCTAGCATATGTCGGAACCATTTTCAGTCATGCATGAGGACTTTGCTTTTCTTGTTTGATTGGCTCACGTGGAAAGCAAAACTGAGTCTATGTTCTGGGCCAGTGGTCGCCCATCCATCCATACGTTGTCTGTCGTCCATCATCCATAGTAAACTTTAACGTTGGCATTTTGTGGGAGACTATTCATTTGTTATTTGTTGTGTGTGTCTCTTAAATTGATTTTAACTTTTGTAATGATAATAATGTTAATTTGTTTATTTCATTAGTCTGATAATGTTTTGTTTGTGAACAGTGGCAGCGAGAAAGTGATGAAAGTTTCGTCACTGTTGTCCACTCGTTCCTCAGCAGTTTCCCGAATCAAGGTTTCCTTCAAGGAGGACGTGCACAGGTTAGTCGTGAAATGTGTGCTGCTGAGTAGTCTGTGATTTTAGAGCTTTCAGCGCAGAGCTAAAAGGTCCAAAATCACAGACAAGTAAACATCTGACAAACCCTTGAGAGTACCCTGTGTAGGCAAGAAACGGTAAATCCATTGTTTCTTCAAAATCCATACCGATGGCATTACTATGTGGAATATACCCTTTAGCTTACCGATTTCGGCCTAAGAGCCCTTTGTGTGTACCCTCACAACAAGGGCTGCAACTCTAGGGAGTTGTAACCAAGTACCAGGGTAGTCTCCCTTCCCTGGGTAGTCTCCCCTCCCTCCATCCGGGTACGTGAGCAGTGTGTTCCCGCCAGTCTTACCCTTAGCTCTCCGGAAGTAAGGTTCACCGGCTTCAGCCTCCAACTGTTACTTTGGAATTCTTTCGGATTCTAGCGTGGCAAGTTATACTACTGGTTATGAAGATGGCGAGGTAAAACCTCGGGTTACGCCTATGGATTCCATCTGCTAAAAGACGGTGGAGTCGGCGCAACCCATGGAAAATGACGAAGAAATGGACCGGTTTAAAGCAACATCGGTTAATGTAGTGAGTAGGTTCACGGGGCCGGTCGTTAGTGGCCCCGTGCGGTCGCTCTTACGGCTGTACTTTTTGTTGCAGTATGCAGTTACGCACTTGTCGGAAGCGTAAAGGCTTTCAGTGGCCGACGGACTCACACAACCTTTGTCTTCCTTGCACCGGCTGCGCCTCTTCCCGCACCTGCGAAGATTGTGCCACGTGGAAGGAGCGCAGGTGGTCCCAGGTGTGGGGGTTTTATCGACGCGGACAGCCTGCGGAGCAGACTATTGGAACTACCAGGCCGCCAGCAAGTCACCGGGCGGCGCAAGACCCGCCGGCTGCCTCTGCACCACAAAGCCCCACAGTCCCTCTCATACAAGTGACGCAAGAGAAGGTAGGCCCTCCTTCTTCTAAGACGCAGTACCCACTCCCTGTAGTTGGCCCTTAGGTAGCGATGGCTGGGATGGCCGCGCAGTCTCAGTTGGTAGTCTCCAACAGGGATTACCGAGACTTTATTGACCGTCTCTCGTGGCCCTCCACTGGGGATGGCCGAGATGCATACCACGAGTCAAGATGTCATGTCCGGCCTTCGGCCATGCCCAGCACTCGGCGCTCCCCTCGGTCCGAGGCTAGCTCAGGACTACACAAATGCAGGGATAGCTACAGTCTGTCGTTGGCTCGTCGGTCGCTACATACCCGGGCAGTGGGATCCCATGCACGTTCACGGACTAGCTCACGCGCTCGAGGGCGTCTCCCGTCTCGGAGTCGATCACTTTCCCAGAGCAGGTCGTATGGAGACCGACTCTCCTCTACATCGCTCGAGATCCCATGCATGACTTTCGCCCGCGATGGAGCATAGCAAGACCCGATACTCTGCTCTCAACCACCGAACAAAGCAGGCCCGCGCTACCGCAAGTACCAGGCACTCAGAGCATTCCCGAAGCCTTCCTTCCGCTCAGTCCTCCCCGCCCCATCACTCTCCGTGCGGGCACACGGCACCTTCCTGGGACAAGCGCTTTGGGATTCCACCAGACCGTCTTCCGACGGGTGGCGACGTTTTCCGTCTGGACTCGCCAGAGGCTTCGATATATAACACAGATGCCCTCATTCTTCACCCGGAGGATTCTGCGTCGGCCCTGTTGGTTCCGGACACCTTTCCCGGCCCCCCTCTGGTCCCCCCCCCCCCCTCCCCGCTTCCGACACGGGGCGCTTTCCTTAGATGAAATCATCTCCTTCCATTGGACGTGTGTCCTCTGTCGCCACTGCACAAGAGGAAGGCCGCAGCTTCAGTGGACGCTTCTTTCCAAATAAAGCGGTTTAGGTCTCTTCCGCAGCCTCCAGGTTTTCAAGACCTGTCCGACGCCTTTAACGAGCACCTGCGACAAGGCAGGCTGCGGGATAAAGGTTTCTTCGCTGACTCACGGCCTACGGACATTGACATCAAGTTCCGGCAGAAGTGGTATGCGGGTCACTCTTAAGCCTTCAGCTGTTCCCTCTCTGCGGTGGGTCTGGAGGCGGACCTACAGGTCGGCGGTTCAGGACCGGTTCGACGCTTCATCCCCCCGGGCTTGAGCTTACAGCAAGTTTAATCCAGAATTCCCTTGCATGTTCGGGCTTCCTCGATCTGCCTATGCAGGCTGTGGTTTGGGGAGTGGAGGAGTTTTGGAAGTGGCCATGTGAGTCTCGGTTGCGGGACATCCACGCCCTAGTGGTGATGGCGAATCGCGCAGTATACCACTCGGCGACCAACGCTCTCGCTGCGGTGGCTAACTGCGACTTGATGAGGCAGGACGCCATCCTGAGAAGTTGCTCCAGAATCCCCTTGACCTTCAACGCTCAGCTGCGCAGGGCTCCGTTGGGCGGTTCGCTCCTCTTCGGACCCACCTCCCGCAAGGACGAGGGTTGCGCCCTCCGGAACTTCAGACCCACCTCTCATCTTGTCACCAGATGCCCTCGCATGACCGGTCGTCAGGCACCGTTCAGGCGGGGATGCTCCCTCCCGACTCAGGCCCCCACCCGGCCCAGCTTCACTCGGAGACACAGGTGGGTGGAGGGCCCAGTGACTCTCTTCCGTATGCGCCCCCGCTGATTCCTGCAGGGTCTCCAATCGGCGGGAGGCTCGCGAGACACAGCAACAAATGGTGGTCGCTGTTGCCGGAAGACCCTTGGATCCTAAACACGATATCTTACGGCTTACAGATCTCGTTCCCCTTCCCCCCTCTGAGTGGATGCTCCATCCAGACATCTTTGGGTGATCGGCGCGGCTGTGAGTTTCCCATGATCACGCCAACTTGGAATCGCTAGCTTCCTCACTTCGTCTCCCCCGTTCCATTGCCGTTAGCCTGGGTGGTCAACGCTCTCTACCTCTCATGGGTCAACCTCATCGCCTCGCCGAACCTCATACAGTGCTAGTTCCAAGCTCCTGCTCAGCTGAAGGTTACAACGCGGTCCTGTTCCAGGTGGATACTTGCTGCGAAAGGTGCTCGTGGATCGCCGGCCTCCTGAACCTCGCCGTGTGCCCCCCTCTGCAGATCACCACCCCACACACGTTGATTGCTAGTCCCGAGAACTCTCGTCACACGCCGGGACGTGGTGCGGCAAGCCCTCGCCGCAAGAGGATTCTCATTGCAGCAGAGGGAGCTTTCGCTACATTCCATAGACTCTCGACCAGACGGGAGGGAGTCCTGGGCCACTCATGTGATGACGAGCGCCTCTTCCACATGGACCGGACGCTTCCATGGCGGGTGGACTTCTTCCTCTGGCTCGTCACTGACCAGCTTGGCGCCTGCGTCGTTAGGGGCTACCTGGCCAGGATCGCTGACACGGACCAACTTAGACTGGCCGACCCCGGGGCCCATAAAGTCCACGCCAACCTTCTGATGCTCTTCGGTCTAAACCTCTTGCCTTCATTCGCGGTGCCGCGATGGGACCAGACCTAGGGGCTACGGTGGCTCGTCTTGGGTCAATTCAACCCGCTCCAGTCGACCCAGACGATCTTTATGCCATGAAAGACCTGCTCCCGACTGACCTTCGCCACGGCTGCCAGGGTCAGCGGACTGCACTCTCCTCAGCGCGACACTCAGACTTACCGCTCGGATGGTTGGTTCTGCACAACTAATGCCCGACCTGGCATCCTGGCCTAAACCGGTCCTCTTGGATCACCCCAGTGGTCTCCATTCGGCCCTTGAGGGATTCGGGCCATGCTCGGTATACAGACAGCAGGATCCTGGAAGAGCCTTATGTGGACACCTGCGCCGGGCCAGGCCAATACGCAGGGGACGCACCTGCCTTTCAGGTAGGGATGACACCTCAGCCCAGACTGTTTACCTCCGGGCTCCATGGCGTTTACGCGCCACCTACTGGGACCTCTCCCTGAGGCAGCCAAAGCGATGAACATCAGGGCGTATGAGGTCAGAGCCACGGCCGCAACCTCGCATTCGACCGCTACTGAGCCGTCAAAGACATTGCGGAGGCTGTGCGCTGGGGGCGCAGTCAACTTCGCCCGATTCTATCTGAGAGACCTCTCTGGACAGCGCGAGATTCTCTCGGGTCTTCTCCAGCCAGCGGGAAACAGGGCGCTGGGGGGAGACTTGCCAGGAGCGCAACACTCTCTCCCGGTACTCTCGGTGCCATAGGCTTCTTAGCTAAAATTATCGAGAGGTTGCTCCTGGGAGGGCGGGCCTGGTAGGCAGCGGGGGGTTAGGGGCATTATAAGCGGCACCCACCTCCTCTTCGTTATTCTTCCTTACAGTAATGTCATCGGTAATGTGTTTTGAGGAAACAAATGAATTTTTCTCTAAAATGTATTTTTTCGAAAAATACTTACCGATGACATTACTCAAATGACCTGCCCACTTGCCGCTCGTCAGCTAAGTAAAAACAAACTGGCGGGAATCCGATGAGCGGTTGCCCTGATGGGGATGGGAGGCTACTTGGGATGATGGACTAGGCTTATGATGCCCCTTGTTGCCTCACCTGCCATATAGGTACACAACCAATTTTGGCTAAAATTATGCTAGCTGAGACACTATTCCTTACAGTAATGTCATCGGTAAGTATTTGTTTTCTCAAAACACATTACCGATGGTATTACACTTAGGAAATGGCTCTTAGCTGGCCTAATTTTAGCCAAATTTTGGTTGTGTCCGTATAAGGGGGTGTTGGCAGGAGTGGGGCGCCATAGACCATGCCAAACCCGAATAGCCTCCCCTTACTCACATCCGGTACAAGATTACCCAGCATACCCCAGTTTTAGTTCTTAGCTGGCAGAAGTAGGTTGTGTCTGTTCGAGCTCCGCTTTGGTTCTTGGCCGGTCGTTTTCGACCTTGACTGTTCGTTCGTTGGGACTTGAACTGTGGAGATGGTGGCGTGACTGGGGGTAGTAGTGCTCACGCTGGGCCGCCTCGTCGACCTGTGTGTTCTACGGGCCTACGGCTTGTACCATGGAGACTGTGACTGGCGGCTTCCGGACGCTGCTTCGGCCTGCGCTCCGAACCGGTCGGGCTGTGTGGCGTGCTGTTTACGATATGGTGATACGTGGGTTTGCTCCTTTTTTCCGCCATGGCCAGGTAATATCTCGGTGAATGCCCTCGACCGGCGCCCTTGGGTGGGAAGGAGCGCCGAGCGTCGGCACGTGCTGTACACTCGTTTGATTCGACTACATATTCAATTATGTCCGATTCGCCAGCGCGCGCGCGTTGTTATTGCGTGACCTTAGAGGCCACGCTCGCTCTTTCATCTTGTACCCTCTTGTTGCAGTAACTAGGTTCGGATCTGCACGATGTGTGGCGACTTTCAGGGCCCCTCGGACGAGCATGCGGAGGGCCTTCCCTGAGCAGGAGGCGAGTCGACCCGCACTGGTGAGGTGTCCGCCTCATGACTGGAAGAGAGATGGTTAACGCTGGGGGGCTTACCTCCGTTTGCGTCCTACTCTATCAGAGGTCAGCCGACAGTGATGTCCAAGCTAACAAGGAGGGACCCACGTCAGGAACAGGGACTTCGTTGTCCCGCACAGAGATAAGGACTTCGTTGTCCCGCAGAGAACGTACGACGCCTCAAGTCAGAAACAGGGACTTCGTTGACCCGCACAGAGATAGGGACTTCGTTGTCCCGCAGAGTACGTACGACGCCTCAAGTCAGAAACAGGGACTTCGTTGACCCGCACAGAGATAGGGACTTCGTTGTCCCGCAGAGTACGTACGACGCCTCAAGTCAGAAACAGGGACTTCGTTGACCCGCACAGAGATAGGGACTTCGTTGTCCCGCAGAGAGCGTACGACGCCTCAAGGCAGGAACAGGGCCTTCATGGTCACGCACATGTGACCGAGCCGAGGGGACTAATGATGTGCAGGTAGTGTGGGTGTATTTGACAAAAGGGAGCTAACTCTTGTCCATGGTTCTCATTCTTTTATTTTATGACCAACAAAAAGCAATACCTGAAAAATAAAAATAAAAGGATATAAGTAAACAATGTTAAAGAATATAAAATCTAAGGAAACGGAAAATGTCATGCACCAATAGCAAACCAATAATTAATCAAACGAACTATTCCAAAGCTGTACAAATAAAACCACTAAATCTCTACTCGGCAAAGACTAAATACTAAAATACACAAATTAGGAGGCCAATAAACTCAATATAGTCTTACAGAAGCGAGCCACTATGATTTGGAATCATAGAGGTACGCTACCGTAAATATGGCCACAAACAAGTACATACGTAATGACTGTACTAGTGGTAGCATGACAGATGCCCTCCAATAGGCATAGAGATCCTAGAGGTGGGCACCTGCATGCAACGAATAAAAAGTGTCACGTTCCCGTATGATTCAGAATCCTAGGGGCGCGCAACTGCGTTTAGCAGAATCGAGTTACTCCCGATTCTAAACCACCAAATCATAACCGATGAATTATCATTAATACAACTAGTAACTATTACCCGTATTATCAGCCACGTTCCCGTAGGATCGAGGATCCTAGGGGTTCGCGGCTGAGTACGGTGTGATTATGGTTGCAGAAGCGTTCCCGTATGATCGGGGATCATAGGGGCGCGCACCTGCATCTTTGGTAAAACATGTTCACACGCTGATGCATGACCAACACCAACATAGGAATAAACAAAATCAATGAGTAACTACGTAATCGCATGGGTAAATGGCAAGTAACAAATGCATGGCAATGCATAAACAAACATGGCGGATAGTAGTGACGTCAATGAGTAGCACAGGTAGGGAGTACTAGCAAAGCAATAGACAAAGGAGAGAGAAGACAGAGCATAGAGTCAAAATGGCAAGGGAGCCCAACATAAGAATGAATACAAAAGCAACTAACATAAATTTAACAAAGCGATGCTGATACCTCAAGATTGTCAACCTCGAATAACTATATTCTCCTTAAATCGGAATTGGATTCAAGTTCAGACGCAAGTAATACCGGCGCTACAAACTGCGGTGATCCCCACAATCACACTGTAATGACTTAAAATTCAAATCTAAATGCACTCGATCATGGCGGTGACGCTATCGCCACGCCACGACCGGTCATGGTACCGTCTAACGCGGAAAGGCTCTTCAAAGACTAGATAACCTACACAAACTCTCGATCGTTCCCACAAGACAGTAATAATGATCGAGCCAAAGCTACATTCTCCAACTTCGAGCACTGACGTTACAAATGTGAACAAAAGAGAAACCACCCCAAAGTTACAATGTGAATCGCAACATATTATAAACAGCGGAAACACATTATCCAAAACTCAGTGGCTTCCTAAAATGCGAGGTCTGACAATAATGAAGAATCAAACTTCCTAAAATGCGAGGTCTGACAATAATGAAGAATCAAACATCAAGAAAATCATCACTTAGCAAAAATACACAATGAATATGTACACAAAATAATCACTACTTACAGGGCATTCGACCCGCAGTCCAGTTTCCCGCAGAAACACAGTGAACTTGAATACTCGATGTGACGCCGGCACGCTACTAGCTATATGCACTAATACTAGTACGCAAATAGTCGTCTGCTACACGCCGGCCGGATGCTCGGCTTTAAATAGGCATAGCGCGGGCCGCTTAGAGAGCAGCTCTCTCACGGAGCCGAAACGATTCGGCCAGACAAAGAAAAGAGCGAAAACTGTGCTAGTTCCAACCTGAATAAACTTTAATAACTAACGATCTATACGTTCAATACTAATAAATCTTAGCATTTCCGAAAGAGAATTTAAAGGGCTTGTCAATGAACTAAATCAGGAAAAGCTTAACGCTAAACTGAATTTAATATGAATTTTTAATGACCGTCACACAAGCCAAGTGAAATGTGAAAAAGCATGAAAAACGTAAATCTAACTAAGACAGATTACAGACCGTACAAAACCAAATAGATATTCTAAAAGCAGGAACTGTGCTGAATCTAATGACTATCGAAACAGCTTTCTACGTTTAGTAGAACGGAAGCTATGAGGCTTCAAAAATAAACAAAAGACACAAGTTGCAAAACCATTACTACAACAGAAGACTCGCCGCGCCACGCAAGTGGTGCCGTCGCGGCTAGCGGCTGAACGGGGAACCTAAGACGTGGACTAAAAATAGCTACATGGGGCCAGAGGCATATGGCGCTCTGCTACATCCCCAACAGCTCTAACACTACAGCGTCCTCGCTGTAGGTTAAACAAATCAACATAAAACATTTCTGCAAAATCAATACTGCGTGCACGCAAAAAAACAAAACAAAGTCCACATCACTAATGTAGTTAATCTAGACCAACGTCCTTGTCCACACATTTACTGTTGCAGACTAGATACCCCGAGCCATTTCTTCAAACTCAGCTTGCATAGCAAAATACTTGTTGCAGGTTACAGCCTTAGGACTAACCGCGGAAATCATAACCTGAACAAAGTGAGCTAAGTAGAAAAATGAAAGTCAGTCACTAAGCCAAGTCACTGTAAATAGTGAAAGGAATTGAAACACACATCCTCAGTACAACAGTCCATTTAAAACTAACGGTCCTTCCATTTCCTTCAAACATATTACGAGACTAAAACGCATTGCACAGAATAAAACAAAAATCAATAAACAATAAAAAAAAAATCAATGTCTCTGGACTCAAATAGAGCACAAAACTATCATAATATAATATACTACTGCTCAAGCCACCGTGGGTCATTGTTTCAATCACTGGTCACTGAAACGGACTGCAGACGAAGTAGTCCCGCGAGTAGTAACTGTCCTAAGGACAGAAAATGTTTAAATGAACACAAAGTTAGTTAGTGTGCAGGCTTTGCCTTCTGCGCCAGCCGCTCTGAGTGGCGCACAGCCACAGTCGGTCTTGTTTTCTCGACAACCCTGGTGGGTCTCAGGTCTTGTTTTCTCGACAACCCTGGTGGGTCTGGAACCTGATGCAAGACCCTTAGGTGGTACAGGAGGGTTGTCACATCTCATGGTTGGCTCTGCCTGTCCGTAGTCCGGATGCACACGTTTCAGTTGGTCGAGGTTTCGTGTGCTCTCTCGACCACCATCACGCGGTCGGATGCAGTAGACGTCGGTGTTTGGATATGGCTGACGCGTCACCACATACACGTCTGGTCGGTAGGGATGCTGGATTTTGGTGCGGCCCGACCCGTGGTATTTGATAAGCACCAAGTCGCCCGGCTGGAGACCAGGAGGTTTGGCGGCTTGGTCTACAGGCTTGTTTCGTTTGGCAGCAGCCCGGTCCATATTCTCTCGTGCTCGATGATTGGTGGGAGGGACAGTCTTTCGGAGATGTTTTTCCCACTCGATGGGGCCCTTAACCATCAGAGCAGGAGTCCCTAGCAGCCGATCAACGTTCAGGTGTGGCTCTCGGCCAAACATAAGCCGGTACGGGGAGAACTTGGTGATGGAGTGGGGCGTACAGTTGTAAGCAAGGACCAGTTCTGGCAGGTGTTTTGGCCAGTGTCGTTGTTGGTCCCTGTTGAGGCTGCGTAGGAAGTTGATCAAGGTGCGGTTGAATCTCTCGCACTGCCCGTTTCCTTGGGGATGATAAGGGGTAGTGCGGCTCTTCTTGATGTTGTACTCGCTGCACAGAGCCTGGATAATCTCTGCCTCAAAGCTGCCTCCTCGGTCGCTGTGGAGTTGTTCCGGTGGCCCATACTTGTTGAACCACTCACTGATGAGCTTCTTGGCGGCGGTTAACGCTGTCTCGTTGCGGGTAGGGATGGCTTGGGCGAATTTGGTAAAGACGTCTGTCATTACCAAGACATGCTCGGTACCATCAGAAGCCATCTCAAGTGAAATAAAGTCCACGGCCAGAATCTCGTTGGGGCGACTGGCTGTTGGACGACCTTGTGCAGAACTGTGTTGGGTGGAGGGCCGAGCAAGAATGCATGGTTGGCACTTGGTAAGGTGCTCTTTCACTTCCGCATGCATTCCCGGCCAGTACACTCGGGACTGTAGCAGCTGCATGGTGCGGTCGTACCCTTGATGGCCCATCTCGTCATGAACTGCCTGAATGGCCTTCAGGCGAAGGGGAAATGGCAAGACCAATTGGCTGAGTTGTCCGGTGTCTAGGTTGCGACACTGGCGGTGAAGCACACCTCGCCCATCGATGTAGAGCCGGTCGAACTGGCGGACGAGCGCTTTCAGAGCAGGCTGGTCTGGAGGCACAAGCGGCTTCTGTGGAAACACTGTGAGTACTGGCCCGATGATATGGTCGGCCAGCTGCATCTGCCGTAATTGGTCAGGTTCCGCTGCTGAAGTGTCGGACTTATCTTCTCCCGGTCTATGGATAGGCAGGACAGGGGCGACTTCCATGGTGGGGTTTGCTGCTAGGCGTTCGCAGCGCTGCTCCGCCGCCTTGGCATAGAGGGCAGGTGGAATTGCGACGCCTCTGCATCCCGGTCCATGGACTGTGGACAGTGGAGTAGCAGTCACGACGACTTCGCTGCAGCATGCGGCAATGTTTCCATCACCCGAAGCAGTGTCACTGGGGGGTCTTGAGAGGGGATCGGCTGGGTTGCGTCTGCCTGGCTCGTACTTGACGTCGAAGCTGAAGGGTGAGAGTTGGGCTGCCCAACGCTGTTCGATAGCCCCCAGCTTTGCCGTCCGATGGTGGATTAGGGCACTGTTGTCAGTGATGAGAGTGAAGTGCGACCCAATCAGGTAGTGCCTGAACTTGTCAGCTATGGCCCATTTCATGGCGAGGAATTCTAGCTTGAAACTGCACTGGTGCGACTGGTAGTATCGGTGTTCTGGTGGGCGAAGGCGACGACTGGCGTAGGCAATGGGTTTGGTGCAGCCGTCTTCCTGCTTCTGTGACAGAATCGCACCAAGTCCATTCTGACTAGCATCGGTCTGCACGATGAACGGCTTGTAGAAGTCGGCATACGCCAGCGTAGGTGCAGTTGTCAGCGCCTCCTTCAGTTTCTGGAACGCAGCGTCATGTTCCGGACCCCAACAAGCGGTGATGTTGGATGACTTCTTCCTGGAGTTCGCACTTGACTGCGCCACGAGGTCATGAAGAGGCCCTGCGATCTGGGCGAACCCACTGACGAAGCGCCTGTAGTAGGAGGCAAACCCCAGGAAGCGACGAAGTTCTGTTGTGGTAGTTGGAACCGTCCAGTTCTTGACCTCCGAAATCTTCTCGTCCTCGCATTGGATACCATCAGCCGAGATGGTGTGGCCCAGATAGCTGACCTCGCGGGGCAAGAACTGACACTTCTCACGGCGCAACTTCAGCCCCGTGTCAGCTATCCTCTTCATCAGCTTGTGCAGATGGCCCAGATGCTCTTCAAACGTGCGCGAGTATACCAGGAGGTCATCCAGGTACACCAACACATGTTCAAAAAGGAAATCTGACATGACCCTCTGCATGAGCCGCTGAAAGGTTGCTGGAGCTGAAGTCAACCCGAATGGCATACGCGTGTACTCATAGAGGCCAAACGGGGTGCAGAAGGCAGTCTTAGGCTGGTCATCCGGGTCCATCGCTATCTGGTGATACCCACATGCGAGGTCGAGTGTAGAGAAGTACTTGGCACCAGCGAGAGCGTCGAACGACTCCTGGATCCTGGGCAGGGGGTATGCGTCACCAACAGTCTTTGCGTTCAACCTCCTGTAGTCGACGCAGAGGCGAAGACTGCCGTCCTTCTTTCGGACCAGGACCACAGGCGAAGCGTATGGGCTGTGGCTCTCGGTGATGACACCTGTCTCCTTGAGGCCCTGCAGATGTTGACGAACCTCCTGCAGCAAGTCAGGACGGATGCTTCGGTATGGTTGGCTGACTGGAACCTCGTCGACTGTGGGAATTTTGTGGCGGACGACATCTGTGTACCCCAGGTCTCCATCTCCTGCCGAGAAGACGTGACGGAACTCTCGAAGTAGGGACTGTAGCTGGATACGCTCACTTTCGGTACCTGCGAAGTCAGGAAACTCGAAATCGTCGACTGGAGGTGGGGGAGATGGTTCCTGATGGTCTTCTTTGCTGCTGACAGAGATCTCGTTGCAGGAGATGGTGATCTGTCGTGTTTCTTCACTCACCACCGAATTGACGACTTCCAGCACGGCCACTGCAGTCCGCGGGCTAAGGACGATCAGCTCATCGGTGAGGTTCGCTACCCGCACGACATGCCTTCTGTCCTCCCCCTTCATGAGGGTGGGGACAAGCAACAGGCCGTGGGGCAGAGGTGCAGCCAGACGTGACGCTAACAGCAGGCTGCCATCAGCGTAGCGAGGACCTGTTACGTTGATGCTGGAGAGAGTGTGTGGCTCGACCTCGATCCTGCCCGTCGTTCTGGCGATTTTCATTTCTGGGCTGCGCTTGTCCTTTGCTGCCTTGATGATGGGCGCTAGCTGATCTGGTGATGTCTTGCAACGCCCAAGAATGTTCATACCTATCAGTGCCGGAGACTCACGCTTGCTGGGAATGGTGTCCTTCAGTACGAGTACGGGAACATTGTCTATCCTATTTTCAAAAACGGTCACATTTACTACTATAAGTCCACAATACTCTATGGGCAATCCATTTGCCGCTGTCAGCGTAATAAAGTTCGCCGGCATGATCGTGGCGTCGAGATGTTGTCGGACCCAAGCTTCGGTGACGGTGGTGACCTCGCTGCCCGTGTCGATCAAAGCGTCCAACTGTTCATTATTAAACTTGACACGGCAGACAGGGCGCTGGCCCACTAATCCAGGATAGCTTGTGCCCCCCGTTGCCTGACCACAGACAACGGGGGTCTCTAGTTTTCCTGTGGTGGCTGTGGTGGCTGCATCGAAGGCTGCTGCACTGATGGCTGGTAGGGAGCCTGCTGAAAATATGCAGGCTGTGGGTGAAACTGGTGTGGTGCCTGGTACTGGGGTGGCATGTGAGAATATGGGTACGCAGGAACAGTCTGGAAGAATGGCTGTGGTACCGGGGCGTGATGGGACTTGTAACCTCCCCGACCCTGCTGTCCTCGCATGCCCCGACCTCGTCCTCGGAGACCTCCACCATGGCCGCCTATCCGCTGCTGGTACTGTTGTTTGGCCTGGCAGTCAACTTCTCGGTGCCCAGGCTGCTGGCACCAGAAGCAACGGAAGACCTTGCTGTGGTGGAGGGGTTGAGAGGTTGAGGCTGGCTGCCGATGACTGTCCTCCAGTCTTGCAGTCAAAGCGGCCACTGTGAGTCGCAGCTCCTCAATCGTCTGGCTCATAGGCGCTCCCAGGGCTGCATCCGAGTCCGGATTCTCGCGAACCCAGCGGCGGGCCTCGTCCCTAACAGCCAGGAAGGTGGTGTTGCCGTCTTGCCGCACCAGGCTACGGAGGTGTGTCCGCAGCGCGGGCGAGATGACGCCGTCCACAAATCGATCCCGCAGGATCGTCGCAGGCACTACCCCTGGTGTAGCTTCGTTGGCCTGATTGGCCAGGGCCGACAAGGCTTGGGCGTAGGTCAGGAGGTCCTCAGTGACCCCTTGTCTTCTGGCGTGGAGCTTGTTAAGTCGATCAATGACTGGGTACGATTGCACAAAGGTGCTGGCTATGATGTCGACTACCTGCGCTGCCGTAGCCCGCTGGTCTGCTGGCCGAACCAGGACTTCCTCCTCAGCTGCGCCACGAAGGAAGCTGATGATCCATTCCGCGCCCGTCTCCGCTGGGATGTTGTAGGCACGGATGGATCGCCTGGCCGCGTCAACGAAGCTGGCAGCCGAGCATCCTGTCTCGTCTCCCGTAAAGGTGGGGAGATGTCGCGGCTGGATGGCTGGCTGCACGATGATATGGGGTGGAGGCTGTTGATCCCCCATGTCTCGCCCTGCTTGCCTTTCTTCTTCGTCGAGGCCCGGAGCCTGCTGCCTGCGTTGTTGCTTGCGCCGCCCTGTCATGGCCACCTCAGCATTTCACCCTGCATTGCTTTTTGTTGGTTAGCTCCCTTTCCCACGACATCCTGCTCGCAGCGCCAGTTGTGACCGAGCCGAGGGGACTAATGATGTGCAGGTAGTGTGGGTGTATTTGACAAAAGGGAGCTAACTCTTGTCCATGGTTCTCATTCTTTTATTTTATGACCAACAAAAAGCAATACCTGAAAAATAAAAATAAAAGGATATAAGTAAACAATGTTAAAGAATATAAAATCTAAGGAAACGGAAAATGTCATGCACCAATAGCAAACCAATAATTAATCAAACGAACTATTCCAAAGCTGTACAAATAAAACCACTAAATCTCTACTCGGCAAAGACTAAATACTAAAATACACAAATTAGGAGGCCAATAAACTCAATATAGTCTTACAGAAGCGAGCCACTATGATTTGGAATCATAGAGGTACGCTACCGTAAATATGGCCACAAACAAGTACATACGTAATGACTGTACTAGCGGTAGCATGACAGATGCCCTCCAATAGGCATAGAGATCCTAGAGGTGGGCACCTGCATGCAACGAATAAAAAGTGTCACGTTCCCGTATGATTCAGAATCCTAGGGGCGCGCAACTGCGTTTAGCAGAATCGAGTTACTCCCGATTCTAAACCACCAAATCATAACCGATGAATTATCATTAATACAACTAGTAACTATTACCCGTATTATCAGCCACGTTCCCGTAGGATCGAGGATCCTAGGGGTTCGCGGCTGAGTACGGTGTGATTATGGTTGCAGAAGCGTTCCCGTATGATCGGGGATCATAGGGGCGCGCACCTGCATCTTTGGTAAAACATGTTCACACGCTGATGCATGACCAACACCAACATAGGAATAAACAAAATCAATGAGTAACTACGTAATCGCATGGGTAAATGGCAAGTAACAAATGCATGGCAATGCATAAACAAACATGGCGGATAGTAGTGACGTCAATGAGTAGCACAGGTAGGGAGTACTAGCAAAGCGATAGACAAAGGAGAGAGAAGACAGAGCATAGAGTCAAAATGGCAAGGGAGCCCAACATAAGAATGAATACAAAAGCAACTAACATAAATTTAACAAAGCGATGCTGATACCTCAAGATTGTCAACCTCGAATAACTATATTCTCCTTAAATCGGAATTGGATTCAAGTTCAGACGCAAGTAATACCGGCGCTACAAACTGCGGTGATCCCCACAATCACACTGTAATGACTTAAAATTCAAATCTAAATGCACTCGATCATGGCGGTGACGCTATCGCCACGCCACGACCGGTCATGGTACCGTCTAACGCGGAAAGGCTCTTCAAAGACTAGATAACCTACACAAACTCTCGATCGTTCCCACAAGACAGTAATAATGATCGAGCCAAAGCTACATTCTCCAACTTCGAGCACTGACGTTACAAATGTGAACAAAAGAGAAACCACCCCAAAGTTACAATGTGAATCGCAACATATTATAAACAGCGGAAACACATTATCCAAAACTCAGTGGCTTCCTAAAATGCGAGGTCTGACAATAATGAAGAATCAAACTTCCTAAAATGCGAGGTCTGACAATAATGAAGAATCAAACATCAAGAAAATCATCACTTAGCAAAAATACACAATGAATATGTACACAAAATAATCACTACTTACAGGGCATTCGACCCGCAGTCCAGTTTCCCGCAGAAACACAGTGAACTTGAATACTCGATGTGACGCCGGCACGCTACTAGCTATATGCACTAATACTAGTACGCAAATAGTCGTCTGCTACACGCCGGCCGGATGCTCGGCTTTAAATAGGCATAGCGCGGGCCGCTTAGAGAGCAGCTCTCTCACGGAGCCGAAACGATTCGGCCAGACAAAGAAAAGAGCGAAAACTGTGCTAGTTCCAACCTGAATAAACTTTAATAACTAACGATCTATACGTTCAATACTAATAAATCTTAGCATTTCCGAAAGAGAATTTAAAGGGCTTGTCAATGAACTAAATCAGGAAAAGCTTAACGCTAAACTGAATTTAATATGAATTTTTAATGACCGTCACACAAGCCAAGTGAAATGTGAAAAAGCATGAAAAACGTAAATCTAACTAAGACAGATTACAGACCGTACAAAACCAAATAGATATTCTAAAAGCAGGAACTGTGCTGAATCTAATGACTATCGAAACAGCTTTCTACGTTTAGTAGAACGGAAGCTATGAGGCTTCAAAAATAAACAAAAGACACAAGTTGCAAAACCATTACTACAACAGAAGACTCGCCGCGCCACGCAAGTGGTGCCGTCGCGGCTAGCGGCTGAACGGGGAACCTAAGACGTGGACTAAAAATAGCTACATGGGGCCAGAGGCATATGGCGCTCTGCTACACACAGAGATAGGGACTTCGTTGTCCCGCAAAGAGCGTACGACGCCTCAGGTCAGGAACAGGGGCTTCGTTGTCCCGCACAGAGATAGGGACTTCGTTGTCCCGCAGAGAGCGTACGACGCCTATCAGAGGCCGCCGGGCATTGATGTCCGAGATGAACAAGGTGGGTCCCAAGTCTGAGGCAGGGACTTCGTTGTCCCGCAGAGAGCGTACGTTGCCTATCAGAGATCGCCGGACACTGATATCAGAGTGTAACAAGGCGAAACCCAAGTCCGAAGCAGGGACTTCGTGGTCCCACAGAGAGCGTACCACGCCTATCAGATCGCCGGGCAGTGACACCTGGCAGGGACAAGCTGGGACCCAAGTCAGAGCAGTGGCTTTGTTCCCCACAGAGAGCGTACCACGCCTATCAGATACCGGGCAGAGACGCCTGACAGCCACAAGGTCGGACCCAGGGCACAAGCAGTGGCCTTGCTGTCCCACAGAGAGCGTGCGACGCCTATCGGAGATCGTGGCCACGGAAGCAGTGGCTGGGTTGCCACTTCCCTCATACGAAAGTAATAAGTCGTGGCTGATTCTCTGTTTGTCTATTGACATTGGGTATTTACCTAAATATTACTAAATTGCGTTGCTTCCTTAGTGGCTGGGTTGCCCAGACCTGTTTACCATACACATTCGGCGTATTGAAGTACACTATTTTGCTTGGGGTACACGTACAGGTGCACGTTATACACAAATACACATTTTGGAGAAACTGACTACTCACTGGCTTGTGAATAATACACATGGGAGTCCAAAGTACACTTTTAGTCAGTTGGAAGTACACTGACTGCACCCAGGGGGTAACCAGGTCGGCAAGTTGTCACTCAGAGCGGTCGGCGTCTTTCAGAGCTCGCCTGTCAGAGACGCCCAAGAGTAACAATGGGGACCCCAATCAGAAGCAGTGCCTTGCTGTCCCACAGAGAGAGTAGGTCGTCTGTCAGAGATCGCCGGACAGAGACGCCCAAGTGTTTTAAGGTGGGACCCAAGGTGGTCCCGGACCTGTAAAGCACAAGATACCTTGTTCTGGGCTCTGGTCAGCAGGAGAGGTAGCTGACAACCTCTACTGGCATGGCTAAACCAATGATTCTTCCACCGGCCCGGGATCCGGCCTCAAGAGTGACCCGCTCCACTGTCCTTCCGCAGGCCAGAGTGGACAAACAGCAAGTGGCCAGAGCATTAAGGTGGGGCCCATGTCAACGGCAGTGACCTAGGCGCCCCGGCCCAGTAAGCTTGTAGTCACTGACTGCGGAGGGCTGGCGTCGGCTACCGTACCTACGATGCTTCCAGTCCCGGGCCAGACGACAAGTCGTAAACGGACAGGCAGAAGTGACTGCTCGGCTTCTCAGGCGCTGGACAGTGTCTAGTGTCTGTGAGAGCATGTGGGCGCGGTAGCAAACACGTATGAGTATGTACGTTTATCGTGGTGCGCGACACAGGGGTTAAAAGGTTGCTTTCCCAGCGGCTCAGCGGTTCGCCAGGCCGCTGGGGCGCGACACCTCTTATCCTTCCAAGGTTAGGTTCCTGGAACCTCTAATCCGATTCTTTGCTTTGGGCAATAGAGATGAGAAAACAGAGGGGTATTCTGTCTCCCATATTTTAATCTAATTCAATAACTTGATTATCCCTTAAGGGCTATTACAATCAAATTGTACTCATGCATTAAGCATTGATTAATTTAATTTTTCTTATTATTAGGTTGGGCGCCCTCGCCCGGGCTGCTCACCAGTTTTTTATGGCTTGTGGCGACCGCAAGGGCTACAGGACCACTGCACTTCGCACTGCAGGATCCCGGCTCGGTGATGTTGGGCCACGCCTCGCGCCGACCATGCAGACGAGAGCCGCTCTAGATGCAGTGCAGAAGAGACGACCTCACGATGGGATCCGGTTCCGGCGTTCGCTCATGATCTTCAGTTCCCTTCGGAAGCAGGGACTCGCCTCACAGAAGCCAGGGGTACGAGAGGAACAGGAGACGCCGTCCCAGTTCCATGGCTCGCTACGCAAGGGAAAGACGGGCTCTCCGAGTTTTCGCCACCGTTCGGGGGAGCGGCCCCCTGAGACTACGTTGTTCCTTCCAAGTGCGGGGTCCGCCTTCGTTGGATCGCCGCCGGCCGGAGTTCCCCGGACTTCGGAGGGGTTGGACATCCCTTCGCCTGCGGGCGGAACATACGGTTCCCGCTGGACGCCAGAGGACGTCATTCGCCGTGGCTGGACGAGGTTAGCTTCTCTATGTCGCTACGCTCGCGGTTCCGAGAGGTCTTGCGTTTGCCGTCTACTGCGAAGATTTACAGGAGAGTCTACTCGAGCCGGGGGCTACGCAGGTCCCCTCATCGCGTCCAAGCATTCAAGTCCCTGCCCCTTCTGGTCGGCTTCTGTCTCCGCTTCAGGGCGCCGGGGGAGGCGCTGGTGGCTTCAGCTGGATACTACTTCTTCCGCTGCCAACGGTTGCTGCGTCCGTCCTGATCGATTACGCGCGGCTGAGTGGAGAGTCGGCCACGCAGGGCACCGCGCTGTGGAGAACTTCTTGGCCCCCTGGACAGACCGACAAGGAGGCTTGCAAGGCCTGTCACTCAGCTGATTCACGCTGCGGGCGCCGCCGGATGTAGCAGCCTTCTTAAAACACTGTGGACCGTCAGACAGGATTGGCAGGGACCACTCTTCCGCGGAGGCGCGGTTCGTCCGATGCACCGGATTGGGCGACTTACATCCGAGAGACGGAGGCGGCGTCGGGACGCCAACGGCACTCTCCTGTGAACGTCAGGGACAGCATACTCCAGGCGCGCGAGGGATAGAGGTCAGCGCGGGTGGCGGACTGGTCCGACAGACTTCACTGCGGACGACGTCTTCTTCGGGGGTATGCACACAGTTCAGATTAGCTCCGCCTGAGATGACTTGCGGCTAGTCGCTTCCTTTCCCCGACGGGGTGCTACTCTTCGCTTGGGCCTGGCCGTAGTCAGCGGTGACCAGGCACGCTTGTCGCCTCCTTAGACGACAGCGTCGGGACCTAGCGGAAGCGTTCGCTTCCCTGGGTGGCGGCAACTTGGAGTTCCGGCAGGCTGCAGCGCCGGACCGGAGCGGATGGACTTACCCTCGGTAGCGCCTTCAGGGAGTTACCCATTCAGCGCGGTGGATCCTGCGGCCGGGGGCGCAAGTACAGGGAGTTAGACGGGACAACTTGGCAGGTTTTAGTTCCTGAGAGGTCGTTGCGCTCGGGCCTGTGGCAGTAGGGTCGACGCAGCTCTTACACTAGACGGTAGATTGGAGCACGATCTTCGTCCTTCGACTCGACACAAGTGCCTCGTCATCTCGGCAGATACCAGACAAAGACCTGAGAGCAGCGGTGCGCCTCCAGGACCTGGGACAACTCGAGTTTCGAAGTCGTAACCAGTTGGCAAGCCGGGCGGTAGGCTGGGATCATGCCCACTTCGCCGTCGACTAGAGGGCCGACGCTACGGGACATGTACTACGTGTTTTCTTCGCCGGGATTCCGTCGAGGATGGAGTGCGTGGTCGTCCTGTTCGAGTGGGACTCCCAGTAGACGGGAGCAGGGCAGTGTAGGAGGGACTCTCAGTCCCTTCTTCAGCTCTCTTAGGACGGATGACTTACTAGGGGATCACCGTTCAACCTGCCACCTCCTCTGCTTGGAGAAGGAGGGCGTAATTGGGAGAGGCTAGTGCGCTGGAGGCCTGCCGCGCGGGGAGGCGTCGCTGTGGCCAGATCTTCCAGCTCCACTGCTCGCCATCGAGATTGCATGCCGAATTGTACGCTTGGTTTTCCGCCATTACTTGTGTTGCAGCTTGGTGGATGTAGGTGCGCACCCGGAGATTGGGCAGCAAGCCCTCTTCCACAGAGGCTTCCTACGGCGGCCATAGGTGCTACCGAGACAACCCGCAGACCATCAACCAGTCGAGTTGCGAGGGTAGATGACGAGCGCTGTGTGACGGGAATGACAACCTTCTTCCTTCCGAACTGTACGAAGCCCCAGCTGGCAGGGTGCTTCCTCGGGGGTTTTCATCTCCTAAGGACGGCCCCCTTTCACCGTTCAGGACTATCTCACCATGATCGCCGACTCCTACAGGCGATTTCGCTCATCAGACCCGGGTAGCGGCAAAACCTCACTTCAGAGGCTCCCTTCGCTTGGAATGCCCCGCTGTGCTGCGCAGGGACCAAGTTCTACCTTGGGGGCTTACGGGATCTCAACCTCGTCTGTTGGAACCCGGCACACGACGCGCCTGACGGATGTTTCAAGGAGGAGAGCTTCAGGGCAGTCCTTGACTCAACCTCCAGGCTCAGTACTATGCACGCTGTCCACACACCCGGGTGGCTGGCAGTGCCAGTCGACCGGTTCATGCTACAGCTACCTGACACATCTGCCTGGACGAGACGCAGCCTACATGACGGCGACAGTTGTTTCGCCCTGCGCGTGTTGGGTGCCACCCGGGAGAACAGACTTCAAAACCCGGTGACAGCCTTACCTCTTCCAGGGTCAGTATCCGTACGCGCTGTCGTCACACACACACAGATGGCTGGCTGTTACGGACGGAAGGCGCCGTGCAACTACTACGGTACCAGCCTTCAGGGCCAAGTCGTGGTCGCCTTGGCTGCCAAACAGTCTATGTCTGTCTGCCCGTACGAGTGTCAGATTCCACTCAGTAGCCCAGACAATAGGAACCGGTGAGAGTCTTCCGTGTGTACCTGCGCCGGTCCAAGCTGGCGCAGGGGGACGCACACACCTGTTTTCTCCCTCTGTCCACAGGTAGACGTGGTATCTCAGCCAGACCTGCTCCTCCTGGTTCCGGGGAGTTATCCGGCCGGCCTGCCAGGACGTTGACCTGTTGATGCCACATGTTGCACAACGCGGCGCACGAGGTCAGAGCCATGGCCGCAAGTTCCGCTGCGACAGCACCGGTGCAGTCAAAGTCTTGTGGCGGCTATGAGATGGCAAGCGGAGTCCACTTTCGCCCGCTGCTACCTGAGGGACCTCTCCTCCCAGCGACAGATCCTCTCGCTGGTGGGAGACACCGCAGCAGCGCAACACTCCCTCCCGGCGCCCTAGGCGCCGCAGGTATCTTAGCTAAAATTATCGGGAGTGTGCTGCAGGAGGGCGAGTTTGTGGGCAATGGGGTTGGCAGTAGGGGCGCTATAGCGGCACCCACCTCCTCTTTGTGATTCTTCCTAAGTGTAATACCATCGGTAATGTGTTTTGAGAAAACAAATGAATTTTTCAATTAAAATGCATTTTTTTGAAAAATACTTACCGATGGTATTACTCGAAGGTCCCTCCCTCCGGCCCCGCTTGCCACAGTTCGCTAAGAACTAAACTGGGGTATGCTGGGTAATCTTGTACCGGATGTGAGTAAGGGGAGGCTATTCGGGTTTGGCATGGTCTATGGCGCCCCACTCCTGCCAACACCCCCTTATACGGACACAACCAAAATTTGGCTAAAATTAGGCCAGCTAAGAGCCATTTCCTAAGTGTAATACCATCGGTAAGTATTTTTCAAAAAAATGCATTTTAATTGAAAAATTCATTTTTCGAAAAAATACATTTTTGAGAAAAAATGAATTTTTCTCTAAAAGATATTTTTTTGAAAAATGAATTTTTCCTCTAAAATGTATTTTTTCGAAAAATACTTACCGATGACATGACCATATGGAAGTGTCTACTACTTACTCAATTTTAGCCTAAGAACCCGTTGTGTTCCAACACAACCCAGGAGGCACTCGGGGGGGAACCCCGAAGTGGGGCCGAGAGTAGCCTCCCATTCCTGCCCATCCGGTTCCAAGTCACGTGACCAACCAGTCAGAATACTTAGCTCACCAGCGGCAAGTGGGGCAGATGGGAGGGTCCTCCGAGTCATGTCATCGGTAAGTATTTTTCGAAAAAATACATTTTAGAGGAAAAATTCATTTGTTTCCTCAAAATACATTACCGATGATATGACTATATGAAAGAATTGCGAGAAAGAGGAGGGTGCCGCGCCCCAAACACCGCCGCAGACGGGTTATAGTCGGGGTCATCCTCCCTGCCGCAACCTCCCGACAATTTTAGCTAAGTGCGTTCCTACGGTGCCTGCGGTGATGTCCCACACCAGAGCGAGGTTGTCTCGCTGGCCTGCCAGATCCTGGAGGTAGAAGCGGGCGAAGGTCGATTCTGCCCACCAGCCCACAGCTGCCAGGATGTCTTTGACCACGCAGTTCTGGTTGGACGCGTCGCTCGCGGCCATGGCCGTACCTTGTGTGCGCGTATCTTCAGCCTGTGTGCTCCCTCTGGAGAGAGGTCCCGGTAGGCGAACCGTATGACCCAGCGTAGCTAGGAAGATATCGTCTGGGCTGGTATGTCAGTTCTGCCTGGATTCAACAGTAGAAAGAGGCGTGAGCGTCCTATCGGGACGGCTTTGGATCTGCGTAGGTAACGCGTAGGGCGCGCACGGGATCCTGTTGCCTGGTCTCCTGGAGACATCTCTCAGCGGCCATAAGGGAATCACCTGTGGCACGGTCAAAGGAGACCTAGTCTTGGCAAGGAAGGCTGGGTCCGTGAGAAGCAGCACGGAACCATCCGTCCGGAACTGCAGGCATGCAAGGCACGCGGACAGCATGTGTAGCTCGCTTACTAGGGCTGCCGTGGCAAGGGCCAGCAGGAAGCATGTCTTACGTGTCACATCCTCGAAGCGGGCCAAGGACAGCAGTTTGAACCTGTCGGAGTTAAGTCGCGGTAGTACCCACGGGAGGTCCCAGCGAGGAATGAGCGAGCGGGGGACTGGACGCTGCAGGCCGAAGTGAGTCATAAGATCAGCGCGGTCTTGCAGTCGCCGAGGTCCGGGCGGCCGAGGTGACGGTAGGTGTCAGCAATCATGGACAGGCATCCCCTGATCGTGAAGGGGGCCAACCCCTGGTCCCTGAAGAGCCAGAGGAAGAAGTCAGCGAGCTGGGGTGTAGTCAGTTCGGTGGGGGAGAGTTGCTGGTCAGCGCACCAGGACCACAGTTCTCGCCATTTGTTTTTTCAAAACACATTACCGATGGTATTACTATATGGGATTAGTTCTTAGCTAGTCTAATTTTAGCCCAAAATTTGTTGTGTACGATTATGGCCGTTATGGCAGGAGAGGGGCGCCATAGACTGGGCGGAAGCCCGGTTAGCCTCCCTTCCTGTATCACCACGCATGCGCTCCCCGTTTCCCACTTCAGTCAGTTTCTTTGCTAGTTACTGAGCGGTTGTGTACGCCGTGAGCTCTACGCTTCGTTGTTCTCACTGAGCCGTTAACCAGTCGTTGAACTGTTGTTGCCTTCGCCTTGTGGCTTAGGCTTGGACGCTTTCGTGTGGGACTGCTCTGCAGTTGTGTTTGTGACTTTAGGGCTAGCCTTCAGTGGCGCCGGTGAACTGTTTTCACGTGTTTGTCGCCGCTCGGACTGGTAGCTTCGCCCTTGTGGCCCGGTTATAGCCTGCGCTTGCTGGCGCCGGTTAGGCTTGGCGGTGTGTGTTTGAGAACTGTGACTGGTGTGTTCGCTCGTCGTTCGACCCTTGGCTTATGCAGGACGAGCCCTGGAGTGTTGGTTCGTGGCTGTCGTCTTCCTGGCGGCTTCCGTCGACCCTGCCATTCCTGCGTGGACTGGTGTCTCGACCGGTGACAGTTCGAGCCACCTCTACGCCTGGTCGTCTTTCCTCCACGTGGTGGTTGGTCTTGGCCGGGTGGTTGTCCTTCTTCTTCGTTTGACGAGGTATAGATTCGGTTTGAGCCTATGCCAGGCGCTCAGGGGTGTGGGTAGAGCGCCGGGCCTCGGCATAAGCTGTTTTTGGTTTTCGAAATTTCGCAAACGAGGTTCGTTTTGCGTGTCCACGGGGGCACGCTCGCTCGATTGTCATTGTACCCTTTGTGTTGCAGTTGGCAAGTCCGCACCTGCACGCGATGTGAGCATTTCCAGTGGCCAAGTGACGAATTTCCTTTACCTTCCTATGCCCCTGTGACGGACATGAAGTGTGCCTTTTCTGTTCCGCCTGGACTTACTCCATTCCGTGCCTGGAATGCGCCCCTTGACTGGAAGAGAAGTGGACCCAGTAAGGACTTTACTGCCGTGAACAGCCGACACCAGAACGGATAAGGAGTTACAACACTGGTGAGTCCCATAGTGGCTATCACCAGGAGACAGGACAGTCACCGCCGCAGCTTAGGCCGCGAGCCCGTCCTCCTGCACCGGCAGCTTCCACAGTACCAATTAAAAGTGGCCAAGGTCCGGTTGCAGTTACTCAAGCTCCCAGACAGAATGGATAAGGGGTTACAACACCAGTGAGTCCCATAGTGGCTATCTCCGGGAGACAGGACAGTCACCACCGCAGCTTAGGTCGTGAGCACGTCCTCCTGCACCGGCAGCTTCCACAGTACCAATTAGTGGCCAAAGTCCGGTTGCAGTTACTCAGACCCCGAAAGATAAGCATCGTAATAAACCCGCTTCTCGGCACAAGGCCGTGTCCCGCTGGTATCCTGTTGAGGTTCTTGCCAGCCGACAGAACAGTCAACGCCGCGACTTCGGTCGTGAGCCCGTTGTTCCTCGCCGAAGCGGACACAGTACGGATCGTGGTCTCTGCCCGGTTCCACCGTCTGAAGCAGAACGAGAGATTCTTCAGACACAGGCTTCAGCCCCGGTACCTGGTAAGAGTAGAACGAGAAGAAGAGAAGTGGAGTGAGCCCCGGAGGTGACTGCTTCCTTTTGGTGGACGGAGCATTCTTAGACTATGTGAATTTTTTATTTGCCCTTTTGAGAGTCTGTAGACGTTTCTGTTAAGACATGTGCGACATTTTAGCCTGACTTTTTTACGCCTTGCTTTTAGTCTGGCTGACCAGGTTTACCTTCCCGCCGTGAGATGACCGTAGTCGCCTGCTCGGCGTTAAACCCAAATAACTAACCTTTGGTGGATCCTCTTCCTCCGCGCGCGCGAGCGCTAGAGGTCAGCGCTACCAGTATTTAGGTTGGGCCTGCAGTCTATATGCCTTATACCGGAGGAGCTTAATTTAATAGGTATTTGAAATCTTAATCAATGGGCCCACATAACCTCCCTATTTACGTTGTAGGAGGGGATGCATGAGGAGTGGTGCCATTTGCAGTTATGGTTTATTATCGTTACTTCGTCCCCATTGGTTCCTTAGTTTGAGTAACACTATCAGATGAGAGCTCAAGCAACATGCTTGGTTTCTTATAATTTCCCTTTAGGGGTGAGGACTTTGACGACTTTTTTTCTTTCTGACTTGAAACTCTCGGGCTCTGGTTACTTTCATGGCATGTTAGGCTTGGGGTAATAATACCAAATGCAATAATTGGGCAATTTTGGATTTTATTATTTTGGTTTTGCTTGGCAATCTAATGCAATCAGGTTGCATTTCTGTGCTTCAGGGTAGAGTGCAATAGTTTTCAGCAATTGCCAAATTGTCTTAGACCCCGCCTACCTCCGCCCTCGCCTAGAAACAACAAACAAAGCGAATATCAGTTTGTGGCGGTCACTATATTAGAATTCTCGTGAGGGGGTTTCATCTAAACAAGCGAGATCGAGTTCTGCTCGTGCAACCATGAATAAGTATGAAGGTTATACGTGTGAAACGAGAAGCCGCTGGTACTTTTTTTTTTCATTTCAACTTGGACAAGCCGGTGGGCTCTCGGGCCTCCGCTCGTCAGCTTAGTTGGGGGATGAGCCGGGCGCACGGTGAGGGTTCGCCCACTCTGCCATGCGGCGGGCTTCTGGGTGCTAGTATCGAGCAGTCTTACATTACTCGGAAGCACCTTCGCTCCAGATGGGACCCAGGGACCAGTTGCGGTCGCCCACCCTTCATGGAGCCGGGACCGACTCTTCGCTGTTCGGCCTCCCCTTCCCTTGCGGCCTCTAGTAGTGTTGCTGCGGGCATTTGCCGCGGTACGTTGGCTGTATGTACACATTTGAAGCGCTTAGAGCCTGGAGGTAGGCTCAGTGCTGTATGTGAATGTTCCTTTGTTCTTGTAGCTCCAGCGAACGACAGGGTCCCACGGGCCCCCTGGCCCTTGGGATGATGTTCCCCAGTCCCAGGGCGTCGCGGGTCGGGTCTGCGGAGACGGCGCTAGACTACGCAGGCCCGCACCTCCTTGGATCTTCGTTCTACACAGCGAGGATCGCAGACACCCATGACTCGCCGCCGTTAGGGGACCTCCTGGTTCCCGGTCATCACCAACCGCGTTGCGTGCCGCTCCTCGGTTGTCTGGCCTGCTGCCTCTTCTTGGGATCTGCTGCTTCAGGAGGCCCTTGTGCTGTGTCCTCGACCTCCCGACCTTAGGAAGCCGCTGACAGACGCCGCGTGCTCTCCTCTAGGTTCAAGTCCTTCGCCCCCCCCCCGCCCGTCTTCTCGCGTGGAGACCGCCCGGGCCCTTCACTCCGCCATGCAGCCGGTGGACTTTGCTGTCAGCCCGGACCTCGGTTGCGTGACTTCATGGGGCCTTACACACAGCCTCCAGGCGTTACTACTTTCGCCTTCCGGAGAGGGGTCTACCAGTTGCGCGCTCTTCCCTTCGGCCTCGACTTCAGCCCTTGTCGTACGTCCACGAGTCTCTCCTTGGACTACATAGACGTCCTGCTCTTGAGGAACCAGTCCGAGTCGGCCCTGATGGAGGACCGGGATGCCTTCTCCGCCTCCTCGAAGTTCAGGGCTCCTTGGCCAACTTCGGCTAGTCCGATCTCGTCCCAGCGCGTCACTTCGTGCACCCGGGTATGGAGTTCCGCACCAACCTATACATCGGCCGGCTCCCGGAGAAACGCTTCCAGAAGTTGCCGAATTAGAGCGGCAGGTTCTCAGACGACGACGCTTCTGCCAGGCATTAGCTGCAGCTTCTGGGACTGATGAACGCAGCGGCGGATCTAGTTCCCTTGAGACGTCTCTACGCCCGGCCCCCTGCAACCGCGCCTCCTATGGCTCTGGCGTCCGTCGATGGCTGACCTCGATGCTCCGGTCCCGGTCTCAGCCTTGACCCGTCATCACCTACTGCGCTACGCAGATCCTTCCTGGCTTGCGACAGGAATGCCGCGGTTCTCGCCGTCCCTCCCTTTCCTTGTGCGTCGACGCGAGCCTCTCTGGTTGGGGAGCTCACCTCCTGCCGTCATTCGAGACTACCTCCGGCCTGTGATCCTGAGAGTCGTCGCCCCGACACTTCAATTGGTGGGAACCGAAGACGGTCGGACAAGCCCTCCTTCTGTAGGAACTTAGGAGCCTCTAGTACGGTCAGACAACTCCACGGTCGTCGCCTACTTCCAGAAGCGAGGTGGGACCTGTCCCCCCCCCCCCCTCTGCTTCCTACTCCACCAGGCGCTTCGCTGGTGCGAGGACCGGGATATCACTCTTTGCGCGCCTCTCATCCCGGGTCATCGGAATGTCGGAACTGACTTCCTCTACCGACGCGGTCAGCTGCTGCTTACCGAGTGGTCGCTGCGTCCAGACATCTTCAGATGATCGGCGCAGCCGGGGAGGCACCCATGGTTGACCTCTTCGCCTTGAGTTGGATTCTGAAGCCCCCCTCTTCGTCTCTCCACTTCCAGTTCCCTGGCCTGGGCAGTGGACGCTCTCTCCATCCCCTGGGACGGCCTGGTCGCCTTGCCTAACACGCCGACGGTGCGAGCCCCCTAGGTTCTGCTTAAGCTCTGAGGGCACAACACGATCCTGTTCCTGGTGGCGCCTTTCTGATGGACCAGGTCGGGGACCACCGACCTCCTGATCCTTGCTACGGCCACCCCGCTGACGCTCACCACCCCAGCGCGAGGCTCAAGCAACCGTGTCCAGAGCATCTCCGCCTTCTAGCGCGCGGCAGTGGATGCGACTGCTACAGCTTGCAGAACCTCGACCAGACGAGTTACGAAGGCAAGTGGAGGGTCCTCTGCTCCTGGTGCGACAACAGACGCCTCTCCTACACCGAATTGACAGATCCACAGCTGGCGGAGTTCGTCCTCTGGCTGCTCTCCGACCAGCACCTAGCGCCCTTCACCTTGAGGCTACTTGGCCATGATCGCGGACGCGTACAGACATCTGGGACGGCCCGACCCCGGCGCCTGCAAGACCTTGCCGACCTGATGGACCAGTTCGGTCTACAACGTCCCACTCTACGCTCCTGGGTGCCTGGATGGGACCTGCCTTACATGCTTCTCGGCTCAACGCGCCTGGCTTCGAGCCCATCCAGTCGGCAACACTACCAGATGCGATGCGGAAGACTGGCTTCCTCTCGGCCCTCGCCTCTGCTTCCAGGGTCAGCGAGCTGCACGCCTTTCGGCACGCCCGACTGTCTGCAGTTCAGATCGGTTGGCCCACCTCAGCTGCTGCCTGACCCGGCCTTCCTAGCCAAGGCCAGATCTCCTTGGCTGCTCCCCAATTGGTTACGATTCAGCCATTAAGAGAACCAGGTTCCACCTGTAAGTCCAAACACAGACCCGGTGCGCACCTTACACCCATTAGGAGAACCAGGCTCCGCCGTGAGTCCAGACAACAGGACCCAGTGCGGGCCTTACTTGTGTACCTGCACCGGACCAAGCCGCTACGCAGGACACACACCCAACTCTCCTCTCTCTGTCCCCAGGTAGAATGACTTCTCAGCCCAGACGATATCCTACTGGCTTCGGTTGATGTCACGTTCAGCCTACCAGGACCTGGCTTCTCACACAGCCACACGCTTGCACACCAGGGCGCACGAGATCTAGTCACGGCTGCAAGCCTAGTGTTCGACCGCTACTATGCTGTCAAAGACTTCCTGGCTGTGGGCAGGCGAGCGGTGACCACCTTCGCACGCTTCTACCTGAGGGACCTCTCCAGCCAGCGCCAGAACCTTCGCTGGGGAGAGACATCGTGGCGCAACACTCCCTCCAGGCGCCTTAGGGCGCCATAAGTATCTTTGCTAAAATTAGAGGGAGGTTGCTTGGGGAGGGCCACTAGAAGTAGTGCGATGGCAGGGGTAGGGGCGTTTTAGCGGCACCTGCCTCCTGTTCGGAATTCTCCCATATAGTAATACCATCGGTAATGTGTTTTGAGAAAACAAATGTATTTTTCTTTAAAATGAATTTTTTTGAAAAATACTTACCGATGGTATTACTCGAAGGTCCCTCCCACCTACCCCGCTTGCCGCTGCTCTGCTAAGAAACTGACTGAAGTTTGAAGCGCGGAGCGCATGGGTGGTGATACAGGAAGGGAGGCTAACCGGGCTTCCGCCCAGTCTATGGCGCCCCTCTCCTGCCATAACGGCCATAATCGTACACAACGAATTTTGGGCTAAAATTAGACTAGCTAAGAACTAATCCCATATAATAATATCATCGGTAAGTATTTTTCAAAAAAATTCATTTAAAAGAAAAATACATTTTTCATCGTAGACGCGCCTGGTCGAGGGTCTGCGGGCTGTAGCGATTGCTTCCACTGCTGCACTTGAGAAGCCTCTAGCGGTGAGGGCTTGCCGCACAATCTCCAGGCATGGAGGAGGAGACGCTCCGGGCACGGGTGGGACAGCAGCTGGCGGGGTTGCCTGAGCATCGTGCTGGGCACGGGCAGCAGCAGGGGGGGGCCCGTGGCGAGGCTGAGGAGGTCAGTGGTCGAAGACCGGTTCCAGGAGAACGGGGCTACCAGCAAGACGACCGCATTGCATCCTCAAAGCTTGAGGAGGACTTTGGGAATGAAAGCCGTCGGGGGGTACGCATACGCGAAGAGGCCGTCCCACAGGTTGGAGAGTGCGTCAACTGCCCAGGCAAGGGGTCTGGAATCGGGGAGACGAAGAGGGGAAGCTGGCGATTCCACCTCGTGGCGAACAGGTCGAACATAGGCGTCTCCCAGTGAGCACAGATCATCTGAAAGGTGTCCTTGCATAGCGTCCACTCCATGCGTAGCAGCTGGCCGAGCCGGGAGAGAGAGTCGGCCAAGACGTCCAGGTGGCCGGGATGTGTCGAGCTCGGAGGGAAAAGCTGCGGTCCTCGCACCATCGCATCAGACGGTAGAGGAGCATGCACAGGTCGGGTGAGCGTGTACCGCCCTGCTTCTGAATGTAGGAACCACCGTCGCGTTGTCCGAGAGGACACGCCGCTCCTGGCGCCGGAGGTGTGCTTCCCACGTGATGAGTGCTTGCCAGACTGCTTGCAGCTCCAACCAGTTGATGTGTCTGTCCGCCAGTTTCAGAGGCCAGGGGCCTGACGTCGTGAGGAACCGTGATAGCAGGTGAGAACTCCACCCGGAGAGACGAGCATCGACGCCAAGGGAGAGCTGAGGGGGTGGAGAGGCAAGGGGGAATCCCGAAGCGAGCCACAAAGTGTCCGTCCAAGGCCGCAGATGGGGACGAAGCATCCAAGTCACGGGCACCGGGGCAGCTATGTCTCCGGAGGACGGACGCCAATGGAGCAGGCGGTGCAGCTGTGGCGGGCGGGCGTGAAGACGACCAAGCGGGAGTAGATCCGCCACTGCATTCATCAAGCCGAGAAGCTGACGCCAACTCTGGCGGTGGCTGCCTCCACCTGGGCTATCAGCTGGCTAGGGCGGCTATCTCCTGTATCCGAGGCTACGGCAAACGCACCCCGTTGAGGTCGGTAGCGCGTTCCATGCCACGATGGATAAATCGGCGGGAGGGAGTGAGGTCAGACTTGCCCGCGTTGACCAGGAACCCCAACCGCGATAACAGCCAAAGCTGCGCATCCCTGTCCGTCACAAGGTCAGCCTCCCAACTGGTTCCTCAGGAGGGGGTCGTCCAGGTAGCTCGAGGTCGGACTGGACAGCGAACGTTTGGCCTAGGCAACAACGGCGAGCGTGCGGGTGAACACCCAAGGGCTGAGGCTGAGACCGAACGGGAGGACCCGAAACTGATAGATCACGCCGACGAGGGTGGAGTGGAGATACCTTCTGGAAGCGGGGTGCACAAAGAGGGGCTGTAGAGGGCTGGGGAGTCGGGGCGCAAGACGACCTCCGTGGTGGCCTTTTGCAGAAGCGAGGTGACTTCTCTGCGAAGGGCGGCCGGCCATGAGCTCATCGGACGGGGTCTCAGTCCACAGCGGGAAGTGCCGCAGCGGAGGTGGCGATGACCGACGAAGCTACACCACCCAGTAGGCCACTTCCGTGATGGCGAGGAGGTCTCCTAGGAGGGGCGCCAGACGTCCTCGATGCGGCGGACGAGGCTCGGGTGAGAAGCTCCAGGAACCCGAGCAAGCCAAGAGTTCCGGACGAGCGACGCAGTCTTGTTCAAGCCATGGGGCAGGGTGCGATTCACCAGGGCGGCACAGCCTTAACTAGCACCGGAGGGTCCAAGGCGGGAAGAGGGCAGGTGAATAGTTGGGAGAGGCCCGCATACCAGTCCTGGCAAAAGGCAAGTGGAGTTCAGCCGGCCAGCGACGGTCGGCGAAGAAGTCATAGTCCCGGCAACGGACTGATGGAGCAGGGCGGAGAAGGTGTCCCTAAGGTCCCAAAACTGGGGGGCTGTGGAGGCGACTAGAACTACCTACCTGCTGACCCGCGTCGACGAAAGCGGAACCGTCCTCTCGAGGGGGGGGAGGCCACAGCGGGGAGCGCGACCGCGAACAGACGATGCGCCTCAAGGGCGGAAAGAGCCTCCGCACGCAAGAATGAGGGGATCCTAGAGGAAGCGAGAACACCGAGCGGGGCGAGGGGGAGCGGCGCAGGCTGCCGCAGAGATTGGAGATGTAGTCCTCGGGCAGGCGGCTCAAGGCCTCATCGTCATCCAGGGGGGGAAGAAAACGGAGAGGAAGACGGGGAAGGAGGACGCTACAGCTCCAACGCGTCGGGCTGAGGGGGCAGCTGGAAGGCGCTGAATCCGCTGGCGAGGACGGCGGCGGGATCCGCCGGGCGAAGGGCGGAGGGAGCAAGGTTGGTGTCTGGAGCGGGGGGGGGGCACGACTGCGACGACGGAAGCGGGGTTGACGATCCCAGACAGAAGAGCACCTACTCGAGCGCCAAAGTGGCAAAGGCAACAGGCGACGCGGCGGGCGAGGCGAGCAGAAATGAGACGACCATGGAGTCAGCCGTGGAGCCGAAGCGCGAGACTTGGTCGAGAGCGACGAGGACGCAGAGGGGCGAGGGCTGCGTATGCTGGAGAGACGCGCACCGCGGCCCTTCCTGCGCTCGTCAACGGGTAAACACGAGCGTCTGGAGCTGCTGGAGGAGTGGGAGGGCTCCGAACTGCCCGAAGTCCTCGGACGAGTGGACACTGGTCTCTGCGAGCTGTGCTCAGTGAGGCAGGCTCTCTGCCGGCTAAACGACTCCCTGTAAGAGTCAGCGAGCTTACCGAGTAGAGACAATTAGGACTGACAGTGGACACTGGATGGTGCGCGGCGCGTCCCAGGAGGCCGGGCTCAGAGAGGCGGGCGCTCTGCTGGCTATATGGCTCCCCGTAAGAACCAGCGGGCTTTGTCCGGGCGGGCTCCCTCTGCGGAGCTGTCGCATTGAATGCAGTCCTGCTAGGAGTGCTGGGCTCACGTGTCCGGCGTGGCATGCGTTCCCCAAGGCCGGTGTGGCCGCGTGCTTCTCTCTTTGACACTGGTCTCTGCGAGCCGGGCTCATTGAAGTGGGCTCTCTGCCGGCTAAACGACTCCCCGTAAGAGTCAGCGAGCTTACCCAGTAGAGACAAGTGGGACTGACATTGGACACTGGATGGCGCGCGTCACGTCCCAGGATGCCAGACTCAGTAAGGCGGGCGCTCTGCCAGCTATATGTCTCCCCGTAAGAACCAGGGGGCTTTGTCTGGGCCTGCTCCCTCCGGGGAGCTGTCGCGTTGAATGCAGTCCTGCTAGGAGTGCTGGGCTCACGTGTCCAGCGCAGCGTGTGTTCCCTAAGGTCGACGTGGTCGCGTGTAGCCACTGCTCCAGCACGGAAGGGGGGGCCCACGAAGGGCGAAGGAGCACTCACCGGTGCGGGCGCTCGTGCCTGTAAGCTCCATAACTGTGACCAACGTTGCTCGGGCCAGGTGGAGCAGAGATTGCAAGCGTGGTCGGAGGTGCAGTCAGCGCAGGGGAGACAGGCCTATGGATGCAGGTCGGCCAAGGAATTCGCCGCATTGCGTGCAGGAAAGCACCTGGCAGCTGCAAGACATATCAGACATGATAGGCGACCAAGCGTGGGCACCGAGAGGCCCTGCCAAAGAAGTCGAGAGCTCACCGCAAGCATAATACGAGCGAAAGAAGCAGCTGCAACGCATGTCCGACACAACACGCTAACGGGCGAGGGCACGAGGGGCCCCACCAAGCTAAGACGAGCATCGGACGCAAAATGGCACAACGAAGGTACGAGCGAAACGAGGTGCCTCTGATTGAAGCTGGCGCCCGGCCCGGGGGCCAGCCGAGGGCTGTACTGCTACCTTACCTCTCAGTCAAAGCGGGGACGGGGGAAGAAACCTCCATACCACCCT